>BDMV01000001.1:52779675-53368412 GCA_008326285.1 Oryza officinalis | reverse complement strand
GTTGTGCATGAAATGAGGAATTCTAGATTAATGGGTTAGGGTGTTTCATTTATTGTTGACTTGTAGTTATCGCCCGAAGACTGGAAATGCCTTCAACCCATTGCCTTTGCCTAGCGGTGTTCCAGTGCCCATGTGCTGGTGCGGTGATCCTTGCAAGGTAGCCAAGTCCGATGAAGAGGAGACGTACATGCAGAGATACTGGATGTGTGCCAATTTTGAGTTTGAGCCAACACCTGAGATACGCCGCATTAACTTAATGGTGAGGAACTGATGTTTTGTAATGATTATTTGGTGTATGAAGTAGTCTTCAACAACTTATTTGGTTAGTAAACATTGCATTTGTTGTAGACCCCTCCACCGCTATGTGATTTTGAGCAGTGGATCGACACCGAGATCAAGCCGCAAAACAAGGAGCGTTTGGAGTACATGCGGCAATGGGATGCAGAGCGCAAGGAGAAGATTGAGCAGAGACGCAAGGAGGAGGCCGCAGAAAAAGAGCACAAGGCTGAGGCGGAAAGGAGGCGTGTTGCTGCGTACAGGGAGGAGCGAGAGCGGAAGCTTGAGCGTGCGCGGCGAGCGAAGGCAGCAATGGAGGAGAACCCCGATGCACAGAGGAAGGGAAAGTGGCCTCGTTGCACTCAGTAGTATGCACGAGTTGGTAGTTGTATGGTGTTAGGGTTTAGGCCGGCCTTGTTTCGCTAAGTGGGTAGGAACGTGTTCCATCGGTTCGTGGGATCTCCATATCTATCCACTCAACGAATTTGCAGACCCAACGATATGCCTATGTAACATGTTATCATTATGTACGATCAAGTTAGCGTTCTGCGTATTCAGAATTGGTACTAGAAATTGGAGCACATAAGTCATACCCGATCCATGTTGCCACATTGGAAGAATCCAAATGTGGCGCTGAGGCTGGCGCGGGCGGCTTCGGTGAGGCGCTGAGGCGAGAGAAGATAAGAGAGAGCGAGAGAGAGGGAGGCGTTTTTATTTGGAGCGGCTTTAGTGAGAACGGACACCACGGTTTCTTTCTTTTTAATATGGTATAGATACACTACAAATTTAGGTTTCTGCAAATTTTCGGAGCTATCCGAAAGATTTTCGGAATTCGAGAAGCAAAATAAGATTCTGTATATTTTTGGAGTTGTCCGAAAATATTTTTCGAAACTTTCGAAAATGATAGTGTAGTCATTAAGTTTATGAAATTTTTCGGAGTAGTTCTCTTTTGGAATTTTTGAAAAACGCGTGTAAACTCGGGAAGTTGCAGTGCAAATTTAAAATAAATAAAACCTAATTATCATATACTAATATTTTTTTACATGTCCTTATTTACTTCTCATCTTAATCTGATCTTGCTCGATGATCAGTTGCTTCTAGCTAGCTTTGGTTTGGTCATGGGACACGTATTTTTTCAGGAAGTTTCTTCTTTCTTTCTTTCGAACTCAACGTTGATCCATCTAGAAGATATGCACGTACACGTACACACACATACCGTACTGATGATGCACAGTCTGTTGCCACATGAGCTCAGGGTTTCAATTACCGCCGGGGCCGCGGTTACCGCGCCCCGGCGGTAAGCACGGTTACCGCACGGTAACCGCGGTAACCGTGACAAACCGCGACAAACCGTACAAAATTTATCAAAAATTCAAATTATTTTTCAAATTTATTTGAATTTGACGCGGTTACCGCGGTTTACCCCTTACCGTACCCCCGCGGTAAGCGCGGTAACCGCGGTAACCGCGCGGTTTACCGCGGTAATTGAAACCCTCGGCACACCCTTGCAGAGGGCGGCAAGCCCTCGGCACACCGCGGCCCGTGCGCGCCGTCAAGACGCACACGGCGCCGTGTGCCACGTCGGCTTGCCGCCCTTTCAAAGGGCGGCAGGGTCTAGTTTTGCAAATTTTTTCGGCGCTATAATATTTCTGTAAATATTAAAAAAAAAATCTAAAAACAAAAAAAATTCTTGAGAGGTTAGGAGGGAATGGGCTCCTCAAAGGAGCCGGCTGGGCTTGATAGGTGGCCAGGCCTGCCGCCCTCTGTAAGGGCGGCAAGGTCCTGCCGCCCTTTGCCAGGGCGGCAAGAGGGCAGGAGGACGGCCGTCCCACGGCAGTCCCACGGCGTGTCGCACGGCGTGTGCCACGTCGGCTTGCCGCCCTTGCGAAGGGCGGCAGGGTCTATTTCTGTAAATTTTTTTGCCGCTATAATATTTCTGTAAATATTAAAAAAAGAAAATCTAAAAATACAAAAAAGTCGATAGATGGAGGCTTGTGGCCTTGGGGGCCCGGTTCTGCAGAAGACCAGAAGGGTATAAGGCCAGATGCCCATAAGTCTATTGATTGATGGGCCGATGGTGATTTGTCAAAGAGTGCGGGTAATTACCAAATTATTAGTACCACCTTGTACTCCTACGTATGTGTATTTGCAGTTCTTTTTACAAGAGAAACGCAGCCACAGAGGCCATGTGGTACATTTTCCATTCAAAGTGTTATTATGCACCAAATTTTAAAAAAAAAGAGTAAACCATCAGGGAGCTGGAAGAACGGGTTTTTTACCTCAAACAAACATGTGAAAGATTTTCCAGTCATATATAAAAAGAATGTAAAGTGTTACTCTTTCCATCTCAAAATACAGTGACATAGAACGGTGGTCATATTCGTGCTACTAACATGTGTCTAATTCAGTCTTAAACTATTATATTTTAGAATGGGGAGAATTACATTTTACGACTCTTATGTCACCTAGTAAAACTAAAATAAAAGAATTACAACAAAGTGAGCATAATTTAACTAGTTAGGTTTATGGTGATAGAACCTATTTATCTGAGTTCAAGTCTTAAATTTGATATGGGTGTTCGTATTTACAACTAATCAAATTATTCATTTAGTGATAGGCGATGTATCGATTACTGTGGTGACTTTGTTTCGGAGGTGATCAACTATAATCCGTGCCGAGGAGATTATTGTTCCTATAAAAAGGGACCTGAATAGTATCAGGTATTTTTTTTTGCTAGAGCGATGTTCAAAATTTCCAACGTTTACGTTGAAAGTGCATGTTCGCCAAAAGTACGAAATTGCCATTTGCCAACCGCAAAATTCTTCGACACGGTGCAAAAAAGTCCATATGGCTTAAAGTCCATACAGCGGCGTACATGCGCCAACTGCCCACGCAGCCGCTGTTCAGCTGTTGGCCGCCAACCCTCGCCTCGCGGCCGTGTAGTACGGTAAACGGTGTACTACCACTTGCCCTGACGTGTACTACGCGCGCGCCGGTGAGCCGGTCCAATATATACACGTCGTACTCCCGAGACGCGCCGGCAGAGAGCAAGCAGATCGATTGCCATATCTCACTATCAGCTATGGACATGGGAGGGCACGACATGGGCGGCATGTCCCCGCCGGCGGCCGGGGCGGCGGCGCAGGGCGGCATGAAGTCGATGAGGTACACGCACATGACCTTCTTCTGGGGCAAGAACTCGGAGGTGCTCTTCACCATGTGGCCCGGCACGAGGGGGGGCATGTACGCGCTGGCGCTCATCTTCGTCTTCGCGCTGGCCATCATCGTCGAGTTCCTCGGCAGCCGCAGGGCGGACGCCTGCCTCGCCGCGCTGGCGCGGCGCGCCCCGGCGGTGGGCGGGCTCGCGCGCGCGGCCGTGCACACGGTGCGCGTCGGCGTGGCGTACCTGCTCATGCTCGCGCTCATGTCGTTCAACGGCGGGGTGTTCCTCGTGGCCGTCGCCGGCCACGCCGCGGGGTTCCTGGCGTTCCGCGCCGGCCTGTGCGGCGGCCCGGCGCAGGTGGAGGAGGACCGCAAGAACGACCCGGCGTGCTGCTAGTAGCCGCGCTCGTCGTTTGGTGTTACGTTCATGTGTACTGTGAGCGATCGATTCGGTTCGGTGGACGTTGGTTTGATGCTTGCATGTGTTTGTGTATATTGTTCGCGGTCGGTTGGATGAGTTGTTTGGCTGGTTTTCTTCCGTTTGTAAGGTTCGAAAATGTGACATGAAAGGTTCTTGATGGTCATTTCAGGATAAAATCTTTAAAGTTGTGGTGCTGCGAAACTGTAACCGTACGTGAAGTTTACCTGTCCCTCATTTCATTGATGATTCCTCCGGGCTTTGTAATTTCAATTCTAATAAATTGATTATGGTGCGCCTGTGCAAAATGTTCTTCAATCAATACTCGATTTGTTTTCATCTGCATGTGATAGTTGGCGTAATATATAGTGTTCTGCATTGATTTGTTTCTAGCTTCCTCTTTCGTGTTGCGGACCATAATTGCTCCTCTGCACACGAGTACTCGCTGAGTTCATGTTGCCGAATTTCTCATGCCAGTGTATGGTCCATTTCTCCAGGTGCTGACTACTGCAGATAAAAAAAAAAAGGTACTCCTACTGAACAACTTACTCCAGGAATGATGAATTGATGATTAGCTCTACCGAAAACCGAAACAGTACATATTATCCTGAAAATACTGTCTTCCTGTTCCTGTGTTTTCCTAACTTATCTTTTTTTTTTGCACGCACGTTTTTCAAACTACTAAACGATATGTTTTTTTTAAAATTTTGTGTTTTTTTAAAAAAAATATATATACAAAAGTTGTTTTAAAAAAATTATATTAATCTATTTTTTAAAAAAAATAATCTTTAATTAATCGTATGTTAATGAGTTATTTCGTTTTATATGGTAATGCACATGCTTTGCTCCATTGCTTTGACGCTTTATGGGTTATCCTTCTTTCCTGCTACTCTGTGGGCCACCGCCAGCGGTAAATTATGTGCGACGCAAAACAGACAGCATATGCAGCAAACATTTTCAAAAGGTTACCGGAAGATAGATTGGTACTCCATCCAAAAGACAGCACCGTTGGTGCTTTAAGTCTTTTTGTTTGCTCCGCTCGCGTCACCACTTTTAGGCTTAGTTCTTTTCTGCATATAAACTGAGTTTTTAAGTGACACAGAAATCAAAACAAACAATTAACACATGATTAATTAATTATTAATTATTATAAACATGAAAATGAGATTTTTTGAAGTTTTAATCTTTTATATAAAAACTTTTAAAAAACATATTGTTTAGCAGTTTGAGAAGCGTGTTAATGGAAAACGTGAAACTTGAAGTTTAGAGTTGGAGTTTAGAACACGACCTTAGGACATGCTCATTGTATATGGACTACCTTAATGATAGGTCCCACTAAAATATATGGTCATATTCACAATGTATATGACAAGATATTAAAGTGGACCCACAAACTTAAGATTAGCCATTAAGAGTGAGAAAGTAGCACTACCATTAGAGAGAAAAGAGCGATATATTTTTTTATTTCTTGTGGATGGTCTTTATGCATATGGTTAGCTCAAGCAAATACCACATATAAAGACTACTCTCATAATGTATAAGGTTCACTTAAGAGGCTTAAGACTCACCCTTATGTATACATTGTGGCTGCCTTTAGGAGTACAAGAACACGCTACACTTCCTACCATCTCCTTTTTCTCCTTTTGAAGATCTTCATGTTTCTAACTTTCTACTATGGCTGTTGTTGAGAGGCATAGGTGTTCTTCGAAATTGTAACCAAGCCCCTCTCATGGGTTCTATACCCGATTCATAACCAGAAAGCTTCTCTGGTCCTTCACAAACCGAAGCTAAAAGCGCTGAAATTCAAAATGCTAAAATAGAAATAAGGCTTGCTATTATTAGAAATGCCAAAAAAATATCATATTCATGAAGCAGAAACATAAATGTACTCCCATTAATGTGAAATAGGCGAAACTGAATTAGTCAATTCAAGTTCAGTATTATCAATTTATACATAATTTCTCTCTTTTACTTGGTATTGGTTTTTCTCAAACCAAAGGGCTTAGTTTAGCCTTTGTTTCTCTTTGCCATGTCTTGTTTAAAGACTCATCCAATGGAATCCCGATTCTTTTCTTTTTGATTTCCTTTTTATTTAGGTATGGTGGAGGCATAATTCTTATATGCGGAAGAACAAAAATCTCTCAAAGTTGAGCTGCTAAAAAATATTATATTTAAAATATCTCAACACCAGACTCGAGTATGTACAATACTATTATAGACTGGAGTCCAGTTGATTCTTAAGCTGCGTCAGATCTTGGCTGTCAACCTTCTTGCTGTTTAATTTGTTACATTATCCACCGCTGTATTTTGAGATAATGCACTGCTAAACAACCCAAATAATGGTTTATTATGCACCCAACTGTACAAAAGTTAATCTATTTTCACCACATAATTGTACTACTAAATCGGGCTAAACACCTCGGCCGCACGTCATGCGTGACAACTCTTCAAATCGCCACCATCCGTTTCGCAGAGGGGCAATATAATTGGTCAGTTGTGTGTGGTTCAGACTTCAAATCTAGCCACTTGTAAATTCTCTAGCCACTTGTAAATTCTACAATTTCGTCTTGACAGTGGAAGCCTCCGAAGGAAACCTTTTTTTCGCCCATGCCGTACGATGGATTTTCCTCGTTGACATTCTGCGCCCAACGCACGGCATGGCATATCGTTCTCCATAAACGTACACAAAAAACACCAAATTGGCTTCAAGATAAGGTCATGGAAGCGTGCTACGGGGGATGAATTGTCTGGTGGAATCTAAGGCCTCCTCAATGATCTGTTACCAGAATATCTGCCGTACAGAGGATGACCATTCCTTCATTCAATTGATGCATCCAATAAGACCATGATTATTATCCATCTCAAGAGGAAAAATTGCCAGCAAACTTAATCAAATTTTGAAAAATCGATTTGCAACGGTTTTGAAAGATGAGGGATGGGTTATATCCAGTTTTACAGTTAAATACGATTTAACCAAAGGATATAAGTTGAAATTGACAAAATAAACTTATTCCTTTTTTAATCTCTAACGAGCCTATGACAATAGCCAGATTCTGCAACTCATGAAAACCTCGAATTGCGAGGTCCTCGATACTATAGGTTTGTACACTTGTACAGTTGTACTACGTACCTGTACTACACGCTCGCAGCCGCAAGCCGCATATAATATTGCACGGCGCGGAGATGGATCAGCCAAAACCCACCCGTGCACGCGGAGATCACAAGGACCAGCCGCAATGGCGGACATGGGAAGGCACGGCATGGGCGGCGGCATGGCCATGGCCATGGCGCCTGCGGCGGCGCAAGGCGGCATGGGCAGGAGGAAGCGGTACATGCACATGACCTTCTACTGGGGCAAGAACTCGGAGATCCTCTTCACCGGGTGGCCGGGCGCGAGCGGCGGCATGTACGCGCTGGCGCTCGCCGCCGTCTTCGCGCTGGCGGTGCTCCTCGAGTTCCTCGGCTCCTCCCGCGGGCAGGAGTCCTCCTCCCTCGGTGGCAGGCGGCGCGCGGCGACGGCGGTGCACGCGGCGCGCGTCGGGCTGGCGTACCTGCTCATGCTCGCGCTCATGTCGTTCAACGTCGGTGTGCTCCTCGCGGCCGTCGCCGGGCACGCGGCGGGATTCTTGGCGTTCAGGGCGGGCCTGTGCGACGGGTACAAAAAGAAAGAGGTCGCGTCCGCGGCATGCTGCTAGATGGTTGCGCGCAAGACAAAAGCGAATATATTTGTTTTCGAAAGTTCAGATAAGGATTTTGAGTGCCGATTTGCTCTTGAATCGACGCTAAAATCTTTAATCATAGAGATTCGTTATCCTCCCAAAGGAAAAGAAAATTCAATGTTACGGATGTAATCGCGGCGTGAACTGATACCTACCGTTGTTGGATGTAGTGTTTGCATGTGTAGATTGACCCACGGGAACCGTTTCTGTTAGAATCTCTAATCCGGAGTTAGGAAACATAACTTTTATAAGCCCCAAACAGGGCCTTTTCTATGCTTCCCATTATCTGATGAAATAAACCACAGTGGTAGCCAAGAGGCCGAGAAGGCAAATAAGTAGAGCCCCATAGTAAGTCGAAAATTCTGATATGGTGTCTTCGATGCCACGACCCATGACGACACGAAAGCTACTCCTTAGTCTCAAAATTTAAATATTTTTAAGATTGACATAGGTATTAAGAAAATATGTAAAAATGATTAGATGAATGTTGTGATTGGTTGAAAAGAAAAACTAGATGAAGGAGAATGCCTGTGATTGGTTAAGAGGAGAAAGTAAATAGAGAAATAGCTTCATTTTAAAACAAGATATTGTGTTAGAAATAACTATAGCTAGTTATTAATGTTTGTCATGTCTATGTGTTTGTATTTCTTTTTTATAATGAAATTTATTCCGGTCGAAGTTTCAAAGAAACTAAAGCTAATTGTTACAAAATTTGCAAGACAAACATGATAAAATCATAGCTTAATTAAAAAAAACATACTTAGAATACCACCTTAAGGACATAGGTTATTTTCATTTATAGATGGTGAGAATGTATGTAACTAAAGAACATATCCTATACACACAGGTGTTTTCGTGTACACATCGTGCACACCAACTAGCAAATTTCATCAAAAAATTAAAAAAAAATACATATACTTTTAGTAGTATTAAATCTATGTGTGAAGTCTCATCTTAAAATTTATTATATATAGAGAGCAACAAAAAAAACAAAATTCTGACATATTTATACTCTCAAAACTGTCAGAATTTTTATCTTTTTTTTTGTTATGGCTAAAATATAATGAATTTGAGGTTAAAATTTTACACATAAATGTAATACTATTGAAATTAGTTGTACAAATTTTTATATTTTTTTGGTGAAATTTGTTAGTTGGTGTGCACGGTGTGTACACAAGAAGGTCTGTGTGCATATGATACGTTCCCATGTAAGTATTGTTTTTCTAATGGCTTATAAGTTGTATATGTAATTATTGTCTTACTTAAACCGGGAATAAATCTCTGAAATCAACGATCGATCATTACATCGATCAAATTTCACACATATTATCATCGGCGACTAACATCAAACCAAAGCAGAAGATAAGTCAGATGATTGAACTATAAATCAGTTGTTCGCACATATCTTGCCACCATCATAGCCATCAAAGTTGATCCGACACCAAGGATGCTCCACTAGCATGGAATCTCCAATGCAACACCTCCAAGAAGGTCACGACATCTACGATGTCACTATCGCTATTCTAGACATCCAAAACTATATTTTCACCCGAAGAGTCCAACCCAAGGCATTAAGGTGAGGGAGGGGACGTCAGCGACATCGCCTCTATGAAGGTGTCTGGCGCCCACAAACGTCGCCAATGTCGGTGCTCCCAACATTGACGGCCTTGGTCCCAGATATATGACAATCTAAACTCGACCTCCTCCATTGGGTTGAGGGGCATCATTGGCTTTTCCTAAGCACAAAGGCAATGGTGGTGGACGGACCTGAATTGGAAAGGCTAGCGACAAGGCGCACTGACCTTTGTTGTCTGGATCTAGATGGTGCCGATGGCGAAAGAGACCCGCAGCGGCAAAGATGATCTCCTAGATGGTGCCGGCAACCTGACGGGCAACTCAGTCACAAAGGAGTCGCAACCTCCCCCATCTCCTCCCTACCTTCAACGCACTAGGCGAAGGGGGTCACGTTGCGTCGGATCGCCCATGGCCTTGTGTATTAGTATGAGTTAGAACTTAAGAATTTTAAAACCTGGTTACATTGATCATTATGTTAAATGTTAATCCCTTTGTGTTTTATATGTTCTAAACTTCCCGGTTTTCTCAAAATTTTGGTTCGTCATAATAGGAACATGGTTTATATTTATTTGAAGATGGTACCAGCATTTGCAAAGCCATTTGGGTCACCTAATACCACTCTCTAGCGGTTCCATTGATAAATGTTCATTTATTACTGCTGAAAAATGATAAAATTCAAATAAGATTTTACCGAAAAATTGGATTTTGGTTTGATGACTTCTAAACTTGGTTTGTTTACCGAGCTGTTCTTTAATCTCGATTTAAGTCGGGCAATCACGATAATTGAGTAGTTACGGACTTATTGTTGTATTTTGAAACCCTGTCTTAGCCTCACGGTACTAGAACTCTAGTAGAGAAGTTTCTCATTATCCAAAATATGAAGATTATGGGTACCCCATACCCACAAGACTGGCTTATCTGACTAGAGATAGGAGGTGTGCCGGATCCATACATTATGTAATAGATTAGGACTTAAGAATTACGATTGTCGGTGATATGGGCCCGGGGGTATCAAGGCTAAATGTATGGGCGGCCCCCTGCATCTGCGTGACGCTCCCCCGACGAGGGGTCGGGCCCGAGGGTGAGGTGGCGGCTGCCCTCTCCAGTCTCCCCGAGGGTCGGGCCGCCCCGACCCCCTCCGCGCTTGCGCCACGTGTGCAGGGTTAGGTGAGCGCCTCCAGCACCCACCTAACCACATTAATGGCGGCTCAGGCGAGCGCACCACGCCGCATTTAATGCGGCGTGTGGCGTGCGTGACCGGTCTGTGACTGGTCACGGCGACTGACCGGTCCACGACCGGTCAGATGAAGGGTGGGACAGCAGCGGAGCGCCTGCGCACTAT
The DNA here is from genome assembly GCA_008326285.1 of Oryza officinalis. NCBI lineage: Eukaryota > Viridiplantae > Streptophyta > Magnoliopsida > Poales > Poaceae > Oryza > Oryza officinalis. The sequence continues at coordinate 53,357,920 of BDMV01000001.1, read as the reverse complement.
CCGCATGTCAGGTGGTGCGCAGCACACCCTGCTTCGTCCCATCAGAATGATGAGAGTTTTTTTTGCCTCTCGTCTCTCAGCCGGAGTTGGTATGCCAACTCCGGTCAGATAGTTTTCGTTTTCCGATGCGAACGGAACACAAAAGTCTTCACTCATTTAATGAGGATTGACGCGGTCGTCCGCCGTGTCAGCAGGCTGATCGGACGAGGGCCATGCCACGGCAACTGTGCGTGTGGCCTCCAAGTCAAACGACAAAACACCCATTAAATATAAAAGAATGTTTTTTTTCTCTCTTAGGTAGCTTGTTGGCCCATGTGGTAGCCCCTTGAGATATAAAAGAAGACCCAGGCCTGAGGAGAGAGGGGGTGCAAAGAAGAAAGAGGGAAGAAAGGGAGCACGAGTGCCTGTATTCCCCCACATTCTAATCGCATATCCACCACATATAGGAGTAGGGTGTTACGCTTCCAAGCGGCCCGAACCTGTATAAACGTCTCTCTCTCTAGCATTGGAGCACGAATCTCACCCTGCGTCCCCGGCCGAACTCACAAAAGAGAGGTCCTCTTTGTCTCCCGTTGAGGAGCTCACGCTCCGTCAACGATAGACTTGTTTTCTAAGGCATAGCCCATAGTCTTAGTCGAATAAGATTATGTAAATAGTTAAGAAAACTTATGTCGTGTCTGGCTAGATTTTTCTTCTTGTAACCTTGCCCCTGAACCTATATAAGGTGGGCAGAGAGCCCTTCAAAAGTATAACCACAACTTGATCGTCAGATCAATACAACACCCGACAGATACAATCTTCAAAACAAAAATAGGGTATTACTTTTCATCAAGAAGATCTAAACCTGTCTAAACCTTATCCCTTTTACTTATCTATTTTAGATCTCATGTGATACTCTCTTTTCTCATTACCGAGTTTTAAAATCGACAAAAAAAGTAGAGTAGCTTCTGGCAGGAATCCTAATTCTGAATCAAAAAGGAGAAGAAATGAAACTACCATGATACTAGTTTATTAGGTATACTGATCGTAGTGACAGAATAGTTCTGATCAATGCGCATGCAGATCACATAGACAATTCCAGTTGCTTATCATCTTTTATTTAGAAAAATATATCAACGGTTTACGTAATGCGAAGTCGAGAACACGTTTCTTCTGGTCCACGACTTGGAGCCACTTTGTTCCTCAGGTAAACTCATATTTGCACGTGAAAGTATTGAACCACCTTGACAAGTTGACAAGCAGGAACAATAGCTGCAGCGTACGTACGAGAACAACGAACCATTTCCCCCCTTTTCACTAAGTCGCAAGCATCAGCCCCGCCGGCCCTTTTCGATAAAGTTCCAGTCGTTTTCCATTGCATTTCCACCCATGAATGCGTTAACCCAACGAAATATGGTCGTGGCCGTGGGCGTATGAGATCTGATGCGTGCGTATGCATGTCGCTGCCCGTTCAGTCACACGATCACACGGTCACACCGCGGCGGCGCGGCCCGGGGCCACCCGCGTTGCCATCGACCCAGCCGACCTGTCTGCGTGCGATCTGCCTCGAGTGCGCGCGCGCGCGACGCGACGCGACGCGACGCCAGCCCACCCATCCGTCCGTCTCGTTTGCCACGACGCGACGCGACACAATGATCTACCGATCGGTTCCTTCCTGCTGCCGGTTGCCTCGCTCGGACGCGCGGGCGGAGCGGCGTGTTGGCCATAGACCGCGACTGGCCAGGCGGGGCAAAGCAGACCGGTCACCAACCCACCCATTCTCCTGTACACATGCGGTGCGGCAGAGACCTGATGAAGCAGGATCGTGGGTACCGTCACTACTACAGAAATACCTATTGGTGTCGATTCGAAACGTCTAATAGGTATCGGTTTCGGACCCGACACCTATTGGTCGGCACCAATAATCAAAGACATTGGTGCTGGTTCTTCAACCGGCACCTATGTGTCTTGAAAGGTGCCGGTTCCTATTAACAACCGGCACCTATATGTTTTTATAGGTGCCGGTTGTTAATAGGAACCGGCACCTATAAGCTTACCAGAGCGTCTTAGATGTCCAATATAGGTGTCGGTTTTTGTAAAGAACCGATACCTATAGTCTTGAGGAAAAAAAATAATTTATGTATGCAATTCGTCACAATATGTTTCCTGAAACACAGATTCACAGGTATTCACATATTCACATATTCACCACAAGTATTCACATTTCACACCAAAAAGTCAAAAACAGACTGCTCATGTTGATATATATGCTAGCAGTTCAAGTTTAAAGAATAGTTGGGGCATGGCAGTTTTTCTAAATTTCACAACATTGTCACAATATATATCAATCAACAAGCTTAAGTTAATAATCACGGATTGGATAATTAACTAGTATTCTAGGGACATGTCTCAAACAGAAAAATGTAGACACATCTAACCATGAACATGTTGATGTAGGCTAACATCATCAAGATCTCAAAGACGAAAGCAGCGAAAATCCAGAGAGCATGCACTCCGTATGTCGTAAATAAAATCAGATGATAATTGAATCCAAAACAATGCGAACCACCTATAATCATCCTACGGTATCATGCACAGAGAAAAAAAACCCAAGAAATGTTATTGTGTATAGTAGCTAGTGTTAACGTGGACAGTGCTTGTGAACATGTCCAGCTCTACGTGGCCATCTAAATATATTGACCAATTAATTAAGCACAGTAGAATCAAGTCTCAACAACACTACTCTGAGTAGACACTATATAGTTCACAGGAATCAAATCAGTTCATATATTTACATAAATCAAATCAATTCATATATTCACAAAAAATTAGTATGATGTAAGATCTTTATATAAATTTAAAAAAAATCTATTATGCCGACACCTCCTAATCCCTCATAGGAGAGAAGAAGCGAACATGTTCACTATTAGGCTATTACTATGGTTTTCAAATTTTCTGGGATTACAGTAGCTCCTGGATTTTTTTATATTTTGATTTTTTTAAACTTATGTTTTAAATAAATCCATTAAAAGCTTTGCCGTGGTTTATTTTCTCGGTGCCGAGAATGACATCGACCACCTAACCTCTCTCCCCGTGGTAGCTAAGTCAATAAGTTTAAAAAAGATTGGCGATAATAACATTGACGACAAGTACCTATTTTGTAAAAAAATATCTCAAAAAGATTCACATAAGTCCTACTCCTCTATACTCCTATATATGTGTTTTTTGAAGTATTAACCACCAAAAGCAATCATTAATTTATAATTAATTAGTCTCGCAAGGCCTAACATATAAAACCCAAAGCTCGAGTAGAGAACATAGGAGATATTGCTAGGACTCAGCGTGCCAGTCAACTTCAGCCTGAGACGTGCCCGTCAAACCACACGAATGCGGCGACCAGATCTGTTACACATCTCAGGAGACTTGACAAAAATTCGCTTGAGCTCTACAACATCTCAAATGCTCTAAACTCGTACTTGTATAAAAATTTTAGTTACACATGCTCACCTATGGATTCCAGGGACAACAACGACGATACCGGCCTCATCCATGCTACACCTAGTCCAGGAGATCACATGTTACTTTGAGAGATAAAAATATTAACTAGAGAAACTTAACACATGACACATGAGTAGATAAGTGTTCAAGAAAACAAATAGATAAACATTAACAAAATAAATACACTTAATTCATGTTCGAGACATCAATCGAAATAACCAATCTACAAGATACCTAGAAAGCTACGTTCTGCTCACTAATTCTAAGTCTTCTTATCCTTTGTCGTTGAACGACCGTCTATAATGTCACTAGGGCCATCAGCCTCAAGGAAACCCAGTAGCCCATCTGGAGCTCTTGAAATGTGATATGTGCCATTCGACAAGATGACATGTTGGAAAATGAATCCACAGAGTTGTTCAGCAAGGGCAAAGCAAACATGTGGCAGCAATTTACTCGTCGGAAGTTTTAATTTCTGCAAATGGAAGGATAGAAGATGTGAAAACGTACTATGTGTTTAGAAATGTGTATTTACGTCTAAACAAAATTGGCGAACCTCAGAATCCGTAATGTTCCAATTGTTGTCGTCCATGAAAAGCCACATAAATTTCATCACGTAGAACCCACATGTGCTCGTGCCCTGATCCTGGCGTAAGCACCAGGGGTGGCAGCAAACCCGAAATGTATTTGCACATGGAACGTGTCGAACACACTTCTTCTTATACTTCAGAAGTGCCTTATTTAGGATGTCAATGACAGATTGAAAAACTTCTCGCGGTTTTCTCAAACCATCCATGACGACAATCTTGGAATCGTTTAAATGGATCGCAAGAAGGATCCAGTGAGGTGGCCTACATACAAAGGGAGAGAGCAATTAATATCTTTATGTACTAATGCGAGGTACAACGATAAATGCCACACTTATCTAAAGTGGTATGGCAAAAGGATCGTATTCGTGTCCTGAAGCTTGACAAAGGAGTTGTACAGGTAGTCCAGCATCATTTTCTGGGACTGCGGGCCTTCATGAATCTTAGTGGAATTGACAACCGCTGGATCGAGGAATCCTACTTTGTTATGAGTTGCTCTACATTCAAGCGTCCCCATTCTGCATAAAAAATCAAGTTAGACATCAATGAGGATATCAGCTTAAAAATACTAGCGAGGGGTCAAGTATGCTTACAATGCCCATAACTGAAGTAGCGATACGTCTAGCTCTCTCAGACTGTATAGTTGAAATAGTTCTTCAAATGGGACCCAAATTATACCATCCTCGTGATGAAAGTCCTCGTCCCTGTAAAAAACGGCGAACGTCTCCTTACCTTCCTTTGCCATCTGTAAGAACCACTCTTTCATCCTTCTCATCTGAGTACAATTGGCAACGACATTGAAATATTCATCGGTAGTCAAGGGATCACCGAACTTGAACTTTGCTGCCAACGGGGCCTTCGCAATATTGTCCACATCAGACAAACTCTTCAGCCCTGCACCTTCTAAAAATTCTTGCTCAATCTTCTTGGCTTTATCTTTCGCGAACTCTTCCTTGGATAATGCTTGTAATTTTTTTTCCTGACCGTGCATTGGAAGTCTGAAATAGGTTTCTTCGGGGCTGGTGGCCTTGCCATGCGAAGGAAGTGGTCCTGTACTGCAACTGGCACTTTCGGATTTGTCGGCTCCTTTGTTTTGTCCACTTTACGTCTAGGTTCGGATGATATGCTCTCACCCATCTCATTTTTTTCATTCAAGCAAGGCTCCGACATATTAGGAAATAAGGCATTCTTGATCTTCTTCATAGATGGTGGTTCAGACATTTCTGAAGTTTTAATCAGGCGCCGCCTCTTTTTTGGCTGGTCTAAAGAAGATAAGCTCTGATGTGTTGCCTTTGGAGGAGATTGTTGTGCCGATTGAGGAGACGGGCTCTTACGTGGCAACGGTGGTGGAGTTGGCATCCTTCGGGGGGAGACAGCAAGTCCTTCAGAGCTAGACCCATCATCGCTTGGCTCGTCATCACCATCTCCTGAAGGAAAGACAATGAAACGCTTGCGCCACAGTATAATGTTGTGGACAGCTTCTCCAAGAGTGTTCACCCCCTCCTTTGGAGCAAACTCAAGCTGAAAAGCCCTGTATCTGCGCGACACGTCCTCCACTTCAACCCTTGAATAGCCAGTTGGTATCGGATTACCGTGTATCCTTTCCCCCTCCACTACAGGATGTGCCATACCACGTGCCACCTCTATAGTGAGGTTTTGAACTGGCACATGCAGCCTACATGCAATACGTACAATGATGGCGTGTAACGTCCCGCCTCCACGAGGCCGGGACCGCTTACATCTAGCAGCTTAAATAGGACATAGACTGCCCTCACAAACCAACACTAGTCTTTTCTGCGCACTTTGTCCTCACTCGTGCGCACCCGGGAAGACTTCCCGGTCGGTCACCCATCCCTAGATTTCTCCAGGCCAAGCACGCTTAACTTTAGAGTTCTTTGGAGATGGGCTTCCGGAAAAGAAGTTGCAACTTGTTGGCATGAGTATCCTATCAATCCTATTATGCCTTGGGCCGGGGTGTTACATGGCGTCCACAGAGTGACGAGCCATGTCCGGTTCTTGAGGAACCTCAGTTGAAGCGCAACTGCTTTTCCTTCCAGCTGGACTGGTTACACGGCCAGCATCAGCATCACCCCCATTCTGCCTTTCGAGGCCCGTCGCCATTAGCAGTGTCTCCATCCTCACCATTCGTTCCTTCAGTTGCCTTATCTCTTCTGACTGGTCCATGGAATTTTTATAACTTCGAGACCGGTACCTATGTCTGTCTTCAGGAAAACCTTCCCTCCATGGCACTAGGCCTACTCCTCTTGTGCTTCCCGGATGCTCAGCGTTCTGCAAAGCAAGTGTCAGCTCTAATCGCAAGATGCCTCTAATCGCAACAGGGAGCAGCTGTGTCATCAGCACGTGGCAATCATGTGACTTCATGCCTACTATTCTCTTCTCTTTCATGTTAACAAGTCTTTTAATGTTCGCAGAGTATCCAGATGGGACTCGAACACTCTGTAGGCACTCCAATAGGCTTATTTTCTCGGCGGCACTTAGTGTGTAGCATGCAGGAGGGAGTTACTGGTAGCCATTGGGACGTTCTTGAGGATGTAGCTCAGGCCTGATGTTCATGTCTACGAGATCTCTCCGGGCTTTCAACGTATCTTTTTGTCTTGCCACGTATGTTTAGCAGGACTCCCATCAAACTCTCGCACACATTTTTCTCAACGTGCATCATGTCGATTGCGTGACGAACATCCAAATCTTTCCAATACGGTAGTTCCCAAAAGATAGATTTCTTCTTCCAAAGAGGCTTCTCACCAGTCTTGCCCGCCGCGTTTCTATTGCCATGCCCCTTACCAAATATACATTCTATATCTTTTACCTCTTCAAAAATATCTCTGCCTGTACGGTGTATTGGAGCCGTCCCCTTCTCCACTGTGCCATCGAAATCTCTTCTATTGCTACGATACGGGTGACCGGCAGGAAGAAACCTCCGATGACACATGTACACAGTCTTTCCTGAGTACCTCAGCCACCTACTTGCTGTGTCCCGCATGCACTGCACACATGCACAACCACCTTTTACTGTTTGGCCGGATGTGTTGCCAGCCGCAAGGTAATCTTGAATGGTTACGAACAACATTGTCCTTAAGGTGAAGTACTCTCTTTTGTATGCATCCCATATCTGCACACCCCGGTCCCATAGTAACTTAAGATCATCTACCAATGACCTGAAGTAGACATCGATATCATTGCCAGGTTGCTTGGGCCCTTGGATTAGAAGTGGCATCATTATATACTTGCGTTTCATGCACAACCATGAAGGAAGGTTGTAGATGACAAGTGTCACTGGCCACGTGCTATGCTGACTGCTCATATCGCCGAATGGATTCATCCCGTCTGTGCTTAGCCCAAACCTTACATTCCTAATCTCGCATGCAAACCTTTTGTACTTTCTATCTATCTTTCTCCATTGAGATCCATCGGCAATGTGCCTTATCAACCCATCCTTCTTACGGTCTTCGTCGTGCCACCGCATCATCTTTGCATGCTTTTTGTTTGCATACAGGCGCTTAATCCGAGGGATTATAGGAAAATACCATGCAACCTTAACGGACAGTTTCATCTTCTTTAGAACGGGCCCACCACTACCATCATCAGCATCATCATCGTTATCTCCACCCTGATACCGTGGTGCTTTGTAAACTGGACACGTATCCAAGTCTTCATAGTTACCTCGATATAGAATACAGTCATTTCGACAAGCGTGAATTTTTTGCACTTTCAGCCCAAGTGGACAAACAACCTTCTTTGCTTGGTATGTTGTTTCTGGCAATACATGACCCACTGGAAGGAGGTCTCCGATCAGCTGCAGAAGCTCTGTGAAGCTCTTGTCACTCCAGCCGTTGGTTGATTTCATCTGCAATAACGAGAGGACGACGTGTAACTTGGTGTGTTCCTCGTTGCATCCTGGATAAAGCGGTGTTTTTGAGTCCTCCACCATGGCTTTGAACTTCTCGTATTGCTTGTCATCGCTGTAGGCTGTCTCCCTATCACGCAACATTTGATCCAAACCATCTGATTCGCGATTGTCATATTCACCTTCGTCAACAGGCAACTCCACATTGTCTTCGTGCATTGCGTCACCATGATTGTCCTGACATGTGTGATTACGCATAAAACCTCTTGTTAGAAGATGCTCGTGAACTTGTTTTGCAGGAAACTGTCTCTCGTTCCTGCAATCAGCGCATGGACAATGCAAATGTTCCGTCATGCTCAACGATCGGGAACTCGTGGCCGCGATCACGAAGTTGGTTACTCCCCTGGCATACTCCAAGGTACCACGCTTCGCACCGTTCATCCCTCCTTCATCCATCGGTCCTACGAAAATTCTTAAATTAACTGCTAACATATATATATTGATTAAATCCGTAAATCAATCAAAAATCATCGTTACTAATCTTTCATATGTAAAATACTCGATGATTTAATACTCTCCACATTACACAAATAGACACAAGTAACATATTCTCAATATTACTCCAAAATCAATAAGTCATTATATTTTCTCAAAATATTGGACCAATTCAACAAGAGACGTCTACATTATCTATTACAAATAAGAAAAGCATATATACCATAAACAATTAATCACACAAATGAAAGAAACTTGCTTAGAAAAAATGTACTAACCTTTAAACATGAGAAAATATACAAATTCCTTGATGTTTTTAAAAATTTTCGGCAAAACCTCTTCCCCCGTTTGCATGAGCCGCACGAAGACGCTCAAAATGAGCTCAACAGTGCTGAGAGGAGATATATATAGGTGCAAAGGATATAGGTGCCGGTTTACAAAAATAACCGGCACCTATAATCAGTTCCTTCCGTGGTAAGAAACCACATATGTACCGGTTCTTGTTACGAACCGGCACATATCTTATAGGTATCGGTTTTTAACATTTAGCCGACACCATTTGAAGCAAATAAGTGCCTGTTTTTGTTATGAACTGGCACCTATTTCTTTCTTCGCCCGAACCGACACTTATAATCTATAATTGAGACGATAAACGACTAATAGGTGTCGGTTTTTGTTCAACCAACATCTATTATGCCAACACTAATGAACATTTTTTTAGTAGTGCGCACGCGCGGCGCGCCACAATAATTGAGCCGTGCCGTGGCGCGCGCTGGCGCTGGCGCCGCTGCTGCTCGCTGAGTCTGTCGCTGGTGATGTGAGCGGTGGGTGCTCGTGGGGTTTATCCGGGTCCGTGCGCTACAAAGCTGTGGCGGAGATTATCTTGTAGTACGATCTATTTCAGTACTATCACAAAACATTATCGCCATGTGTTAGCTCAAAAAGGGAGATCAGACCGTATCATCTTGTCGAGAGCATATGTGGAAAGATGCGAAATCCGTGTTTTTTAAACGTGGGTAGACGATCGATTTGGTCAGTGCAGGGATTTCAGGCGAATAATGGAGTGTGCAAGCTGGTCGTGCATCATATCGGCTGACGTAAAAAACAGGTGCAGAAAAAAGAATTTCGCGTACATATTTGCATGTGTGTATAAACTAATGAAAGTGCGTTCCATATGGTTAGTATATTTGCTGTATTTTAGTGTATTATTGGATCTGCTCTAATGGTCGTTTTTTATGCCAAGATTCTCTGCAATGCGCTCCCATGCATGCCTGATTTCAGCGCTACAGTCGACAATGCTCACTGGTGTATTTTGCAACCATTATTTTTCTTTTTGTTGGGATATGCTCATTGCATGCTATTAAGGAGTAATAACGTATTTCTTCGTCGCAACGTGGCTCACGAAATGGAGACATCATGGCGTGCAGTCTGCATCGTGCTGTGCTAATGCATTTTTCCTACCGTGGGATCCATTTGGACCTGCTCGAGCAATCTCTGCCACGGAAAATATTCTCTGTCGGAAAAAATCAATATATTTATCATCCTAAACTTTGAAGAGAAATTTGTTTAGTAGCTAACTTTAAAACTAGATATATAACCCTTTAAACTTTACAATATTAATATTGTTCATATAGCCAGACGGTATTGTTTTGTTATTGGAGGAAGCTTGTGATCAATTGGTTGAGAAAGCGGTGAAGAAATTATTTGGAGAATGGTTCTGATTGCTTAAGTGAAGAAGTAACTTAATTTTGGGACAAGACATTGAGCTAAAAATAACTACATTTTAAAATGGAGATAGTACAAGTTAATAAAATCACTTTATTTTATTCATAGATGAAACCATCATGAAAAAAAAATTAAAGGGTTATATAGATAGGGTATTGCATTATATGTAGGGTTGTCTAATTTGAAGGTTTGGGGTGATGGATAGACTTTCATTCGAGAAAAGCACAGGCACGTGCGGAACATTTCCTTCTTCATTCCACAACTTGCAGGCTGCAGCTCGCAAGGGGTGACAGGGTTCAGTTCACTGCCACGCAATGTTTTCTACCATGTTGACTCCAACGGAAGCCTTAGATTCTTGTGTTCTCAGCAAAGCTGTTGAGGTGGATTTCCAAAGTGGCCGGTGAACACAAAGTCCAAGCTAGTATTGAAAATGAACGGTGCTCCATGTTGCAAAATCTGATGAACAAGAAAGCTTCAAGAATCCACACATTCATCTGCCATTCTGGCGATTGCCCTGTACAAGCTAAAAGCTTCGAAATAAGCTGAATAACACGTATTGCACATTGCCGTTTTCTCCGGAGCAAAGGCATGCACACCAACACGCACAAACGAAATAAAGAAGAGGAAAACTGAGATCACCAGCAACGCAGCGCTATACAAAAAGAGACCAAGAAGCGCACGATTCCATCACCAAATCATGGCGCGGTTGGTTTCCTCTCCGGCGTCGCCGCCGGCCTCGTCGCCGGCGATCTGATCGAGCACGAGGACGATCGCCATGGCGAACGCCGCGTCGAACCCGGCGCTCACCCGCAGGACGAACACGTCCCTTCCCATGACCACCCGCGCCCCCTCGTCCACCTTCCTCCTGATCTCTGCTACCACCGCTGCCTCCCCGCCTGATTCGGCCTTGGGCGCCACCACACGGCAGCACCGCCGCGGGAAGGAGCCGTCGACGCGGAGGAGCTCGGCGGTAGCAGCGTGGGTAGACGAGAAGGAGGAGGGGAGGGGTGAGGAACTCGACGACGGCGCCCGCGGCGGCTCCGCCGAGGATGGAGGAGCGGCGAGCAGAGAAGAGAGGCTTCTGGCCGTCGGCGCGGGCGCCGAGGTAGCCCTCCCATCGGTGGTGCAGGGACGGGCGGCGACGGCGCACGGTGATGAGCGCCTCGCCGGCGGGGCCGAGGAGCGCGAGCTCGCCGGCGGAAGCGGCTCCCCCTCCGTGGCCGCGGCCATAGGTGTCGGCGCGGAAGGCGAGGCCGCCGGTGCGGTGGTCGTAGGCCGCGAAGCCGTCGCCGGGGGAGAAGTGGGAGGTCTTGCGCACCGTGAGCACCCGCTCCTCGGCGGCGCAGTACTCCTCGCCCACGATCGCCATTGCCGCGGCGCGCGCGGTCGCGTGCCTCTCTCGCGCTAGCTAGCTAGCTAGCTTGCTTGTTGCTTGCTTGCGTTGCTCTGGGCTCGCGTCGCGTGCTTGTCTGCGCGGCGAGGTTTGGAGGTTTAAGTAGAGAGATGGAGGGAGGAAGGAAGGCGGTCGGTGGAGATATCGAAGGCAGCGAGATCGGAGTGCCGATGCCGCAACCGGCCCGTCTCCTTTTGGTCCAAACGTCAGGGCCCCTTCCGTTTGTTTCCACTCAAAATCTAACGGGAGTGGATTTTGATCCTCGAGGATGTTCTCTCGTTATTTATATGTCATTTAAATAATTATGAAAAAAATTTAAAAAGATGTATTAACATGTGATATATTAATCCACAAACATGCAAGTTGAAATTCAACTTTTACATTTCGCAACGAAAAAAACAAATTTAATTGTCAATATACGTTAGTTATATTTTAATTTGTTTTTTTCGTTGCGACATATAAAAATTGAATTTAAACTTGCATGTTTGTGAAGTGATATATCACATGTTAATATATTTTCTTATATTTTTTTAATTTTTTTTATAACTATTTAAGTGATATACAAATAACAAGGACATTTTTTGGAAAGATCAAAATAGTTTCCTAAATCTAACCAGTTTACTCTTGTACCGGGAAAGTGTTTTAAACCCCTCTTGTGTCGCTTGATACCGTAAATTGCTATAGAAGGCCACTTACGAAAGTAGTGTTTCACGTGAAAACGTGAAATATCCGATATTAATTAGGGGCGTATTAATTAGCCCTGATTACTTTCACTTCACATGCTTTCCAACAGAAAAAAAGAGGTGTTGTCTCATGCCTATGCATACGTGAATGACGTGTGTATGCATAATGCAGGCTAGTTTCTCCGTGCCAGTTGGCTTGTCTTGAGCTTTGAGCGACGACTCGCGCACGCGCTTGCCAAGATATCCAACGAGGTGGCCGGTAGTATGGGAGACTGCAGGGAGAGCACGGAATGGAACACCGGTGAGGTACGAGGTGCATGCCGACGATGCCGTGCGTAGCGATGCGGTACAGTGTACCTATGTACGTGCGCCCTGCGGAGACCATACCCTTCCTCCACCGACTCCCGTACCGTCGACTCGTCGAGTGCTCGCGCGCGACGAGGCTGCCGCTGACTTAGACCTACGGCCGCTCGATCAATACGTTAATGGGCGCGCGGGGGTGCAGCATCAGTGGGCGCGCGAGCTTAGCTTACTCACTGAGTCAACGACATCGACGTGATGTTATAGCCTTCCCTGGTAGAGGTAGGCTCCATCGGGTCGCAGCGGGAGTGAGTTGGGTGTGGAGTACAGTACTGTACGTACTCGTGCAGTGTGTGGTGGTGCGCATGTTTAGGTGATCTAGTGGATGAAGAACGACCGAATTGACGTGAGTTTTTGGCCTATGTATGTGGAAGATTGAACTTTGCGCATCGAAAGATGTTGATAGGTGGAATCGATGATAAGACGATGATGCATGCACCGTCCCTGTTAAGTTCATCTTTAGTTATTTTTTTTCTCAAAATAAATTTATTTATAAGGTAATCATTACATCAGAGTTTATAAAAGATAAAAATAACTATATTAGGAGTACATAAAGTGATAACATAGTTACATTGAAATTTAATAAAATAAAAATATTTTAGTCTTTTTATTTTTTATTGATATGTGTGGAATAGGTAAAAAATGAACTTATTTATTTTGAGATGGAGAGTGTATGCTTTGCACAAATTCAATCGTGCTCCTTCGGTACTAGTGTCGCGCTCGAATTTTACAAGAGTTCCCCCAGCCAGTTTTCCATTAATATAATTCTACTCCTACAGAAAGAGGCAGTGTTTTTTTTATTTGGCAAAACCTAAGGTATTAGCTAATTCAAGGCAAAAACTGATTACACTTCATAGTATAATCAAATCCAGCATCGATGAAAACATAAGCATACTCCGTATATGACACGCGATGAATCTCCCAACGAACATGTGCACAGAAGTCGTCTCCTGCATGAATGTCTCCAGAAGTATTCTGCATGGCCGCCGCCCGCCGGATACGTGTATCGTCGATCTAGATACACAGTATGGTTCCCTGTTTCGCTGACACTGACGCGCCTGTATCACGCCAAAGATCTCCGTTTTCCCCCTCACGCGCGGTCCCATGTCCCAATCGGTGGCTGAATCAACATCACCCGTTCACATCACGTCACGTCCGCATCACCGGAGGGTTGGCTCCCTCCCAGCCCCATATCCCAAGGCTCCTCATGCCGCCCCCGCAAGCTCGGAAATATCGGGGCGAAAAGCCACCAAACTTTCTGAATTTTTTACATTTTGAACTTTTTAAAAAACTTATTTCACAATAGACTTCTGAAAAAATTTATTTCGAAAATAATCCTGTTTAGGTGCCAAAGTTTCTAGTGCCGTGGTTTATATCAATAGCACGACGTCAGCATCAGTGACGCCGTCATGATGCCACGGTGACACTATGCAGAGAGTCAGGACTGACATGGCGAAAGAACGACGTTAAGAGTACTAACGCCGTCCCCCTACCACGGCGCCAGCGTCGTTGACGCGCTCCCTCGAAGGGTGAGCTGGACTTAACCCCCACAGGCCCCACCCTCGCCCCATACCCATCCATTCGCCCTCTCCTCCCAAGCCCAAACTCATGTTGCTCCTCCTCATCTCTCTCTTCCCTCTCACCTCTCCTACTCAACTCCATTCGATTTGAAGCCGTTTTTCGTGGGATTTTTTTAGGAAAATCGAAGAGAAAAATATACTCCTCCATTACCCCCTATTTTTTTTATTTTAATCGGTGAAATTTGTAGATCGAAGGGTAATCCTATAACCATCTTTTTGCCAAAAATTTTGATTTCGACCGTTGAAATTGAGAATTTGATGATTGTAATGTTATATGTGTGCAATGTGCTCATTGGTGCTATGATTTTTTCAGTATATATGTGGTAATGATGATTTTTAGTTTAAACTTTAATAGATGGTTGTATGAAAAAATTGATGTAGGTCAAATTTTGTAGCTATGTACTATATGGAGGATAGACAAATTTGGTCTCATGTTAAAAGTTAATTGTAGCTAAATTAAATCTATAAATTTTCATGAAAGATGACAAATTTAATATATTAACTTTAATAATATAGACGGTTTTGTAGTGCTTAGTAAGTTAATTATGTTATAAGGTAGTGGTTGATAAAATTTCACGATAATTTACTGGTGGGAGATAATTTTGGTTTTGTAGAATGATTAGGAAGGATCAAACGGGCTATTGCCCTAGGCAGCTACCATCACCAAATGCTATTCGTCCCATGTGTTGGTGCGGTGACGATTGTCATTTTGCAAAAAGTGATGACCACAGGACATACCACCAGAGGTACTGGATGTATCGCAATTATATGTACAGTCTGGAGAAGCCTAAGCCAGAGCCTAAGGCAAAAGGAAAAAAAGGAAAGACAGCAAAGCCAGTGGAGGTAATTTGTTATACTTTCGAGGTTGTGATACTGCACTGAAATTTATAATAAAAATCATTTAAATCGTGAAATGTGTAGGTACCAAAGATACCGCCTCTTTTGTGCGACTTTGTGGAATGGATTGACACGAAGATTGATCCCCGCGATGCGGAGATGTTTCATAGGGAACGCGAATAGGAAGGGGAACGACTCGATCGTCGTCTTCGACTTGCGGCAATAGAGATCGTGGAGAGGAAGAGGAAGGAGGAGAGGGAGGTCAAATAGATGGCAAGGGAGTTTGCGGAGAAGGAAGAGCATGCGAAGGACGGGCGAGGAAGTTGGCTAGGGCACAGCGTGCCAAGGAGGCTGGTCCGGAGGACGCGAACAAGGGAAAATATCCTCGATGTACCCAGTAGTTCTATTGGAGTTGTTGGACATTTTTAAATTCCCTAAGACATGTAATAACGATAGTATTGAAATATCAAGTTGGAACGCACCCCAACATATCATGCACGGTCCGAAACACTTTAATTCTGAAACTTCAACTTGATGATGTTGCCATTGCACATTGTTGTGTTTGGATTCACTTTGTTTTGGCATCGATGAAGTATGACGTGCATGTATGCGATTTTGTATTTTTTTTATGTTCGATTTTGTGTCATGTCATGACCCACTATGTGTCATGGCGTCCCCTCATAGTTGGCCCCTCGAAAATTCAACATCGTATTGCTCAACACTTGGTACCTCGGCTACATCTTCTCGATTGACTTCTTCCGAAACTAAATCGTTACCACCATTCAAATGCACAATAAAATAATCAACTGGATCATAACCTTGGCCTGCTATTTGTGTCGAGTATTTAGGGTTGTCTCCGTATGCTGACCAATTTAGGTTGTTACCTACATTTTTCGGTGAACCTTCACTAAGATCAATTCCCTCTTGTGCTAACTCCTTTTGTAATTTTCTTTCTTTGTTCACATCATCATTATCGCAACATTTCTTTGATGTCCCTGCCTCCTCTAACTGATTTTCAAACAATGGACTCTTCTTCTGTTCTTGTCCATCCAACACTTCTCGTACCAACTCACTCTTCGATATTGATCTACTGGTTCTCCCATTACCACAATGGGTCACTCCACCCTGAGAAGAATATGTCACAAAATTCTTCTCCACATAACGATAACGGGGGGACTCGTTTAGGTCCAAATTGTCTAGGGTACGTAACATCTTCGAAGCAAACACATCTAGAAATCTAAACTGAGAGTCTTTTACCAGATCAAAGTAAATTTTCCAATCCAACTGACCTAGCACCTTCAATTTATACTTATGTCCTTTATCGACATCGTATCTTTCATAAATACCAATCTCCACATTATCCTCGGTCCATTTAAGAACTTCTTTTACTCGCGACCTTAGTTCATCTAGGGTGGGATAGGTGAGAAACAAAATGGTTTTCAATGACATATCCTCAAACTCAATATGTGCATCGACATAAGATTCGATCACTCTATGTTAACGACGAAATTTGGTAAATCATGCATTGGATTCAGAGTTAAAGCTGAAGCCGATTGGAGGAGATAAGCGATTACAGAAAACGGAGTATGAATCGGCTGCAAGCCAAATCGGCTACGGTGTGCATCGGCTGAAACAGAATCGGACAAGGATAGCCGATGTAGCCGATTCCGATGAGGAGATGGCAGGATCATTGTCGGGTTCGGTTGGTGTGCTTCATGAGGATTGCCACGTGCGGATTGAGTCCAAAGAAGGCAATTGTATCTATTAATTAGAATATTTGTTAGTTTCCTTTTATCTTTAGGAAAGTGTGTTTAGTGTCCCTTAAGGACTTTATGTTTTTCTTTTATCTTTAGGAAAGTTTCTTTCTTGTCCTACAAGGACTAGTATCTCCCCATGGGTATAAATATGTACACCCGGGGTTATTGTAAGAGATCAACTCTCGATCAATACAATTCGGCGCATCGCTACCTTTTACTCTGTTACGGTTTATTTATCAATCGGCGGAATTTGGCACCTGACGCGGGGCTGCATCGGTTGTCGATCTCCGGCGAAGGGGTAAGTCCAATGTTCCGTCGGTTCAGGCAATTGTATCATCTACGTCGGCGCCGTTCAAGGCTGCATCAGTACATTCGACCTCTTGGATTGCTCTGGTTTGGATGATATATTTGCCTGGCTATTTATCATATGTCTTATGTTAATCTAGTATTAGCATCTCGATTTAGTTTTATCGGCTGCTTCTCGTTTTAGGGTTTCTGCCGGTATCGACTAAATCGTCTTGCTAGATTAGATTAGCCTAGGCATCTACCACCCTGAAAATCAGTCAAGGGCTTGATCATCTAGATACCTTGTTTCTTTACATACTTAGTGCTGCATCAGTTGAGTTTGACCTACTAAGTCGTGCTTAGAACCATGAATCTCTAGCCTGCTTTTTGATTGCCGATAAGGGTTTCATCGGGGTTTCAGCCGATGAGTTATCTGGACGTTGCATCGGCTTACAAGGATTGCATATAAGTTGAATTTAGCCGATGACAATAAAGGTTTCACTGTTTAATCTAATCTTGTGGATTTTATGGCATTGGATCTATGTTAGATTCACTTCATCGGCTATGCTATGAATATATATAATCTCTCTCTTGAGGTGTTTTTAGACATAAGTGATTTATACTGTCTCGGCGCCCTGTCCGATCTATCCCAATCACTTGGTTTAAATATATTTTGAGATTTAGATTATGTATCATTGATATCTACAGCCGATCGAGTATGTCTAACTTTCGTTTCACTTTATCAAGTCATTGCCGATCTAATGCATATTATCATCAGCCGATTGTCTCTTTGTCATTATTTACATCAAGTGTCAGAATTTACATTGAACACATAGCCGATAGCTCAAAACCCTATCGCTATCGGCTGTTATCAGGATCGGCTGGAATTACTACATCGGCTATGTTGGCCGATCGGTTCTTTGATCTGTCGTTTGTATATCTTGTCAGTTGCAGAATCAAACTGACTGACACGCCTGCATCTCACCAAGATTTGGACCTGCACTGGAGCTAAGCAGATCTTCCAGGCCAGTGTGTGTTTTTTGCATCAACACTCTACCACCATAGTAAACACGAACAAGTCTATCCATCTACATTGAAAAATATTATGTGACTTTACCTAAAAATCCATGATCAACCTTCCTAAACATCATACAAACCGATTAATTTGAACTAATGCATTACTCAAATTTACGCAAAACTACTACTTAACCAAAAATATTTAATTCACATCCAAAAATACCAACTTCTCATACCACCCAACCTATTCTAGCATGGGATCAAATTTGTCCATTCCTCCATATAACACATAGCTACAAATTAAATCTATATTAATTTTTTCATACAACCATCAATTCAAGTCCAAACTAAAATTTATCATTACCATATATATATTTCAAAAAATCATAGCACCAACGAGCACATTGCACGCATATAACACTATAATTATCAAATCTCCAATTTCAACGGTCAAAATAAAAATTTTGACAAAAAGATGGTTCTATGGTTACCTTTCGATCTACAAATTCCACCGATTAAAACGAAAAAAATAAGAGGGAATGGAAAAGTATACCTTGTTCTTTGATTTTTCAAAAAAATCCCGTGAAAAGGCTCCAAATCGAGTGGATTTGAGAAGGAGAGATGAAAGGGGAGAGAAATGAGGAGGAGCAGCGGCAGCTCGGCTTGAAAGATGGGGGCGAATGGATGGGGATGGGACGGGAGTAGGGCCCGCGGGGGTTAAGTCTTGCTCACTCCCCGAGGAAAGTGTGCCAACGGCATTGACATCGTGGTAAGGGGGATGGTGCCAGTACTCATGACGTTGTCCTTCCGCCATATCAACCTCGGCCCTCGGTGTGACCACTGTGGCATCATGGCAGCGTCACTAATGCTAGCGTCGTGCTGTTGAACCACGGCGCCAGAGACTTTGGCATAAAAAAATCGTTTCTGAAATAAGTTTTTTTTCAGAGGTTTATTTATAAAATAAGTGTTTTTAAAAGATCAAAATATAAAAAAATCAGCCAAACTTTCGGATCCGTCCTCGCGCAGCGTTTCTCTCCTTCGGGCAGGTTAGATTCGAGCTGACGCGGGCGCGATATATCCCCCGGCCCCCGCACCGCGCACGCAAGCACGCTTCCTGCTTCGGCTACGCGCCACGTTGCACGTTCCCGCGAGCGGCGAGCGAGACGCTGCCACGAGGACACGACTACGCGAAGCAGGTGTGGTGCGATCCTGCGAATAATCTGCGATCGCCTAGGGGCCCCGATGCCGTTCTAGTTGCCCGGACATCGGGGGCCAGTTAGGGATTTAGGGCCTACTACAAGTAAAACGAAGGAAAATCTCGATTTCGATTGTCAAACGCCTGTGGCAGCTGATTACGTGGTGGCACAAGCATGGTAACATGAAAAGCTACACATGTTTTGAACCTTTTATCGACCTCATCTGCAAGGCTGTTCCTGGTCACTGTAACCTCTTCTCCTTGTTTCGTTCTTCAAGACATCAACGTTTGTTGTGACCTTGAGTCACGAATAAGAATGGGATAGACGGGAAAATACACTCTTTTTCCCTAGCTATTTTTAAGGTAAAGTGAACTCGAGATATATTGGTTGATTTTCATTTTCATTGTCATTGCACTGCTAGAAAAATGATCATTACTATCGATAACTGGTTAAAAGAACCGGTGCTAAAGATACATACTAAATAATAAAATATATGAGATATGAGATTCGAACTTAAAATCTCTCATTTCAGCCCTCACGCGTGTTATCATCCTATATACTACACACATCTGACTTGGATAGAAATGTTTTTTTTAACTAACCTTGAAGACATCTTGAGTACTGGTTGGGTACTAAAAATATCTTTAGACCCGATTGATGTTATCAACCGATACTTAAAAATGCATCTTTAGCATCAAAAATATATCTTTAGTACCAGTTGATAACATCAACTGAGACTAAAGATCCTTCAGCATTAGTCTCGGTTAATGATACTAAAGATGTATTTTTAGTTACCGATCAGAAGTAAAGATGTTATGTAAGCGTCCTCGAAGGTTCATACGAAGTTACGGTAATAACCCCAAGGAGCCGAGAAACCTAGAGGTGTTCTCGTATGCTTGGACAACTACATGTATCACTGGCGTTAACTTGTAAGAAGTGGTCTCCCAACATCTTCTAATAGAATATTTTCATTGGGTCGCATAGCTATCAAGCCTCCTTAACATGACGTGTGCTACATGTCTCTCCTGTAACAAACTCGAATAGCATTTGATGGGCAAACATAAATTTTTCTAAACCAAACTCGAATAGTATCCCTGAGTCAGACTCAAATAATATTTGATGGGTAAACATAACTTTTTTTTTTAACTACACTCGAATAGTATTTGATGAGTAAACAAAACAAAACAAGTACGTTTGGGAAAGTTGTGTTTATGAGACACGGCCCGTGGTCCTAGTGAGCAAATCCTAGTGACGGGCGGGTCTACCAGCAGAGTAGACTACCACTATGGCATACGGAGTATGCCACGGCAGCTACCAAACGTACGGCCGGCGTTTTGGATTGTGTGGGCCGGCGTTTCGAGAGGTCGAGGTAAGCCGAGAGATGCCCTCTTTTATACTGCCCGCGCTCCAAGAAATCCAGGCAAGTTGATCTGGTCATCTGGAGTTGCCGTTAACTTGAGCTTCGGCACGGCAGGTTACGGCTTACCTGCCCCCTCTCGACGACTCCACCAATCGACCTCCATCTCTGGATAAAGTTTGCACCGTCTCCTGCCGTGGATTTTGTTATTTCTGGCAGCAAAGGCCCAGCATGATACGGCTCATTCCCCGTCCTTCTCTACACCTGACGAGTATCATCAGTGTATTTGGCAATGGAACTGAAAGGAGTCATATTTCTCTATAATCTTGTACAGTTCTCCATCCCCCCAAGTGCTTGTGTAGTAATCATCTAATGATGGCCTTTCTATAGAACTTGGGGAGTGCTCTCTAACAAAAGTTTCCGGCTCCTTCAGGCTATTTTTGTAACCCTGCTGCCATGATTATAGAAAGCATGCATAAATTGTTCAAGTGCATCTTTCAAGGATGATATACTGTAATGCACAACTAATGGTTGAGCATCCAATCGGAGCAATGAAAACTCACGCTGGTAATCCTACACATCAAGCCCTCCAGTGACAATATCATCTACTCCCAGGGGCTTAGTTAAACTAAACAAAAGGAAAAAAAAACCCATTAATGCTATATCTTGCGCCACGCTGGCTTTATCGTAGCATAGCTCCAAATCTTCTGGGTTTTCTCAAACAGGCAAGAAACATTTGCAGTATCGCCTCCCGGATGTGATCATGAGCAAGATGTTATTAACATCTAAAAAGTATAAAATTGGAGCCAGCTTTTCACACCACATGATGCAACAGTAACAACTAAGTCTATTTGGAGGCAATTATTTGTTTAACAGAAATGCTACTTTTCTTTTGTGAAAATACAGATAAAATTGCATAACAGCCAATACGTAATATAGCATATGCTGTACAATCAATTATATTAGTTTACATGTACTGCAGCTTTCTCTATCGATAAGAAACTTGCACGAAACAAAACAGACGCAAGAAGATGCAACAGATAGTAGAAAAATAGTGACGACCTTACTCAGACTTTGGCTCACTGATCAGTGTACCCACACTCTTGAACCAGCGTATGAGATTGCGGTGATCCTTCACATAAAGCCAAGCTTGTAGGAAAGGGAAGAGTTTCTCATTTATGCCACGGGCCTCGATGTAATGATGGAATGCATCACGCACATTCTCATCCAATTCTCTGTCAATCAAAGAGAGGATTATTATTATTTATGATCAATAAAAAGCAGTACATCAACATCCAGGGCTAATATATGTGTTTGTACTGGATCGACCAGGACAAGCACCATGCACAGCGGACTTAGTCTATCAACATGTAATAAACACCAAATGAATTATTGATACCCATCCATGAGACAAACAAACAGACCACAATCCAAATAGCTAAGCAAACTTTATCAGTTATTGAAAGATAAAAGGCTTTTAAAGATGTGATTGGATCACTGGACTTATAATCAGGGTTTTAATATACTTTTAGTACTTTTTGTCAATTGTGCACTGAATAAATGAGCCAAGCTGAGGGGCATGTGCATTCATATTTAAGGCACATGATATCAGTAACTTAACCAATTATGCCACATGTAACATTCAGATTACTGGGTAAATGTATACACTGTTACATCGATCAAAATATTTTCTGGTCATGGTACCTCAGCATCTATGACATAGCACTAGCCATTTGATAAGTGTCTACAAAACGATTTGTTTTCTTTAGCTCTCTCAACATGTAAACATCTCTGTAAATTCAGGTGATCATTAATTGTATGCATATATGGTAACCGTGTAGTGACTGAGAAAATTGATTTAACTAATAGGAGAAATTAAAATACCCATAGGAGTACAGAGTTTTGAGCATGCTAGTATACCTGATTACCTGAACTTCTTTGAAATAAAATGTACATGTTTCAAACTCAATTAGCAGCAGCAATTTCATAACTTTGCTAGTAAGAACAACGAAAATATTCTTTTTCAAATACACTAGACAATAGGTAATCCACAGCTGGAATATCTCTGAAAACCACCTGAAAGACTAGACAATAGGTAATCCACATCTGGAATATCTCTGAAAACCACCTGAAAGACTGTTATACTTCAGACCTTAAAAATTAGTACACTTCATAAACTTCCAACCCTCAAGTGAAGTGTCTGCCAACATAAAACCTGAACTGCCAACTGCCATCCTTTATGATTAGGCTAACACAAATAGTTAAATGCCCCCAAAACTACAGTCTGCAACATGTAACAAAATGCCCCAAAGCCCCATTCTACCACTAAATTAGTACTAATATCACCTGCTAGACATTCACTCTTGCACACCGAATGCATTCTAGAAGAGTTGCTTCCTGATCAGGTTATACTAGCGCCACCAATCAGATTCCTAAAAGTCCCAAACATTTAAACTGCTTGCTTACAAACTGAACCAAACAAGTAATTCACAGAATGATAACGAATTTCGTGGATTTGGAAGAAAAACTCACTGGAAGATGCGGCCTTGGAACCCGTCACCGCCCTTCGCAGCCAAAGCCGACGCCCCAGACTCCGCAGTCTTGGGCCGGAGGCAGACGGAATGGATCCCCACGGCGTCGGGGTACAGCCCGCACAGGAACTGCAGCGACTTGCTGCTCCCTGGCCTGGAGATGTCCACGTGGAGGAAAAGCTGGCTAATCGACCCGCTCACCGCACCTCCGCCGTCGTCGTCGTCCGAGTCGTAGTCGGCGCCGGGGGGCATGATGTTGGAGAGCCTGGCGACGGAGATTGAGATCTCCTCGCCGGCATCCCCGTACCAGCGTCGGAGCACGGGGCCGGAGGCCTGGTCCAGGGCGCCCTTGACGATCGTGTAGGGCTTGGGCGGGCTGATCTTGGGCGGGGGCGTCATCTTGGAGACCTCGAGGTAGTGCTCCTTGAGGGAGCGGAGGATGATGGAGTTCACGGCGGAGGAGGAGGCGGCCGCGGTGGCTGCGGCGGAGGAGTATGGTGAGGTGGAGAAGGCATGGCGAAAGAAGGTAGAGGCGGCGGCGGCCGAGGGTGCGGCGCGGCGGAGCATCGTGAGAAGGGAGGAGCCGAAGGGTTTAGGGGCAAGGAAGGCTGGAAGGGGGAACGGTGTGGGAGCTGAGGTTTAGGTTATGAGGGGTTTCAGATCAGTTTTTTTTTAAAAAAAAAAACATTGGTCACAACGCACACATAGACCCTGTTTGAATCTCCTAAAGATGAAATGAAGATAAAATAAAATGTTTTACGTAAAACGAGATGACATTAACGTACGATTAAGTGAGTTTTAATTATTACAAACTTGAAAAATGGATTAATCTGACATTTTAAAGCAACTTTCATATTAAAAATTTTCGCACGAAACGCACCATTTGAGAGTTTGAAAAGCGTGCCACGAAAAATTTTATCTTTATCAGCTCTTTTTAGAGCTTTAGAATGGGGCCACGCCTTACATACTATCCATGTGAACACCCTGAAAATTAGGCCGGCATATTTAAGACTAATAAAGTCATCATGGGCCTCTCGCTGGAACGCACACAAGAACACCCTTGAAAAATTACATCGGCATCTCTTGAGATTAACGAAATCACCACGGGCCCCTCGCTGGCACGCACACATGCACATCTTGTTCCTATGAGCATTTACGAAAGACTGGACCGGTATATCTTGAGATTCACGAAGTCATTACAACCTCTCGCTAGAACATACATAACTATGAGCAACCTCGAAAGACTGGGACTGGTATATCTTACAATTGACGAAGTCATCATGGGTCTCTCACTGTCAATGGATACGTTACTTACCGTTGAAAGAATAATGAGTCGTAAATACGAGCACATGTGTTAAGTCTAGATCTTAAACTCGAATGAGAGAAATCTAAATAGTTAAGCTATGATCACTTCGTCATATCATTTTATTTTGGTAACATCAATTGCACTTGTTGCACGAAATTAATACTCCTCTTGTGACGGTTAAATGCAAGTTACACAGCAGCAAATTCGGACAAATCTAACTAGGTCAAATACTTCTTATGAAAAAACTATTTTAAATGTTTGTAATTATAACATAATTTTATAGAAATTTTATAGAAAAAATAGTTTAATTTCTTTAAAATTTTATAAAATTCGTCCAAATCGAATAGGCCATAAAATTCTATAGTGTGTTTGGGACGGTGAACTCACCACACACAACACAACAGGCCATTTGTTTTACGTGGATTTATAGCAGACCGTATGCTTTTTAGAGTTAACAAATACAATATAAACTGTTCGCTGACTTTATTGAGGCTGTATAAACTAGCCAATGTCACGCTGAAATAAGATTTTATCGGTAGCCATTTGCAAATTGTGATATTGGTAACTATGGACAAAAGCTGTTTGAGTGCGGTTTTCAGTAACCACACGGTTTGTAAGCCCAGCCCTGTGGTTAAAGAAAAGAAAAAGGAAAATTATAAAAACCACCCCAAATTCACATTAGTTTGAGATTCTCAAAGATGATTTGTTGCAACTACCCCTAATTCACATTAGTTTGATATTTTTTTCAATTATCATTATTTATGTGTTTCTTTCCCTCTTCCTCAATTATTGTTACTCTTCCATTCCTATGGTTGTTAACTACATATACACTCATATGGATACTAATAGACGAGGAGTTGTGGTTGTGGCATCCTCACTCATAACGACCTAACGGTTTATTTGGTGGCATTAATCACAAGTTTTCTCTCTTGGACACGAGGTCATCGAAGATGAGCTATGCCTCATAGGGTTTAGTGGCAGCTAGTTTTTTTTGGCAGATTCAAGATGAGAAATACGAGCTCGATGTGATGCTGATGCTTTGAAAAGATGTGTTTAGACTATGTTCATCAAAAAAGGAAAAGAAACACATAAACAATGTAATCGAAAAGAAATATCAATTACATTGTTTATAAGGAGATGTTTGCAACCAAACGTTGTATAGGAGGGAATCTCTAACTTCGGGTGACATCTGGGTGATTTTTTTGATATTCTTTTTAAAAAAATTGTAAGAGAAACGTGGTTGGTCATGACGTGCATACGCTTCCGGCCTTCCACATCCTTCCAGAAACGCGCCCAGTCCCTTTGCCGGCCTTTCCTCGCGCCGGATTGCTCTCCAAGGCAAAACAGCCCAGAGAGCCCCACTGCCCCAGACAGCCAAACCCGACCGGAAATAAGAGACGTCCCAAACCCACCGCACGCCCCGATCCCCTCTCTTCAGATCGACTCGGACCCCATGGGTTGGCGTTGGCACGACGATGGCGATGAAGGCGGCCGCGGCCTGGGCGACATCCCAGACCTCGCCGGAGGAGGCGGCGGCGGCGGAGACGGGGAGCGCTGCGCCACGCGCCGGGTGGTGCAGTCACGCTGCCACACGGAGGAGGTGGAGCCCGGCCGCTTCGTCCGCAAGTGCGAGAAGACCGAGCAGCTCCTCCGCGACTGCGTCGGCAGGTATATATAATATACCCCACGGCTTCGCGCTTTTCCGTGATCTGTTCTTCTTTTCCTGCGAGGATCCCCCTCTTTGCATATTGCTCTTGTTTTGTGTTAGTGATGAATTGGTGATAACATGTCATGCGCGGTTGAATTGGTGATAACATGTCATGCGCGGTTGTGTTACTATAGCCCCGTGTATGATTGTGAACTTAAATCTGTGTATAGCCGCGTCTCTGTGAACGATTTTGGTGAGTCTGTCCTTGCTGATTTTATACGAACACGAAATCATTAAGAACGGGGAATGTGTGTGATGATCGAGACGTTTGAGTTCTGTGGTGAATAGTATGGTAAAATGTGTGTAATAACTTGGGCTTTTGAATTTTGGTAGCTAATTAGATATGGAATTTCTATCCAGTTTTAGTGGGTTAAAAGTTATTGTGGGCTATCTTGCGCTCAACTTGTTAATGGAATTTCTATCCAGTTTTAGGTGCCAACGACATGGGTTAAAAGTTATTGTGGGCGCTCAACTTGTTAATCAACAAATTTTGGACGGAGGTAGTACTTTGTAGGCATGGAGTCAATTGTATGATACACTTGTTGCTTGAAGATGTTCGTGAATTCATGGGATTTCTAGACACCTACAACCAATTACATTACAGTGTTATTATATTGCAATGATATGTTAAGAGCAGCTGAGTTCGTGTCGCCTACACTAAAGATTCAACAACTAATGGTCATCATCAAACCGATTGCATATCCTCATTTTGCAGGATTTTGAAAACTCACACCTCGTTAGCATCCTTTCTTTTATTTCTTCACATGCCTCATGTTAAACTTTTAAGTGAATGAAACCCAAATTCTTGTATTTCTTAGCTCCTTGTAACCAATGTACAACACTATGATTAGTATTCTGAATAGATTTTGTACTCCCAAACATCCTGTATTTTGGTTGTTGACAAGCTATTACAATAATCTGATGGATAGCCTACCATACATTATTTCTCTTAACCAATCATAATAATCTTCTTCTAGGCCCTCTGAACTGGTGGAATCAAAAACCGAAAATACGGAAGAAGACGTCACAGATGAAATGAAAAGCGGGTCACTATCTCTTGGTTTTCCGACCAATGAGCCCTTTGCATTTCCTGGACTTCGCAGTGACATAGAAGCTCTTGAGAAAGGCCTTTTTGGGAGCATTGGTAGTTTTCTGGATGATGCTGAGAGGATGACCAATGATTTCTTGAAGTCTTTTGGTGTCCCTTCTATCAATGAAAGGGAGTCGAGCCCATTTGGTGGACAACCTACAGGCAGGCACATTGGTGGACAACCTGCAGGCAGGCACATTGAGGAAGGTACTGCAAAGGACACTAAACAGAACAACTATGCAGAATTCAGCAGCAAGATTACAGATGTGTAAGGATCTACAGTTAGCTGACGCACCTTTGGGAGCAGCTTGCCAATTTTTTGTCTTTTGAACATCATAGTTGTAATTGGAAGGGGAAGGATCAGTTGACTGTTTTATAAGCAGAGTCATCTGAAGTCTGAAATGTTGCGCTTATAAGAGCAATTGTGTATGTTACTGTTTTAGATAAGCCCGTTTGTGTTCCTCAACAATGAGCTCAATTATGTATGGTTTTTTTCTCTGCTTAAGTTTGGTCATGGATAGTGTAATGCATTGTTGTTTCTGCATTCAGCTGCTCTTGGCTTCAACTGAAATATAGCTAGGGGGCGAAAGGGGCAGAGACTCTAGCACCCTGATGCGCCATTGCCTAGCTAATCCATTTGTGTATACAAATTACACATCGGAAGTCTCTTCAGGATGGGCTGGGCCTGGGTGTCAGGAAATTCTCCGATCCCCTGTTTTTCTCAACTTTACCTTCACGTGGTCTTGGAAGCAATTTCAAGTGGCTATAATGTTTCTAGATATCTGAAATAAGAATGCACACAGGACTTACCGTGCTAGCAGCTCCTGCGAACCTGCACGGTGTCACGGTGGACGCTCCAGCAAACACATAATGTATATGAGCTGCATATGCCAGATGGTGAGGTATGTACGCTTTCTTATTATAAAACAGGTATATCATCTCGACTTCTCAATTTTTCTATGCCAATAATTCGAAACAGAAGATTTCTCCTCCATTAATTTGAAAGTTTGGTTTCAGACGTGAGCTACCAAAAGGATGAAAAGCTTGGTAACTCAGGCTATAGGCGCTTAGAGTAACCAAAACCTGTGCACTACTTTATCCTATGCTTCCTATATAAATACAACCACTAACTGTTGTGAGGTTAAGCCATCTCATCAAAATAAACCTAACCTGGGAATGTAGGGTAGGTTTGGTTTGCTACCCTACCAAATCTTTGGTAGTATCAAATTCTTGCAAATTTTTGTATTATCAATTTTTGTATGATAGGGTTGCAACGCATATGTTTGGATTATTATCAACATGAAGCCAAAATTTGATATTACAGAGGAGAAAGTTCTAGATTAGTGCCAAATTCAATTGAGGCATTACCAATTTGTTGGCTACAATCCAAACACCTAACATTACTATTCAAGCTACCAATAAATTGATAGGACACATTTTGATAGCAATCCAAAATGGCCCGTAATTGGCTGAATTCAATTGTCGCTATATAGCTCTGTATTTCCACCCATCTTTACGTGATGCTAGACAAGTAGGCGGCAGCTCCACACGAGTTATTGTCACCACGTTCATCCTTATGATTTTATATGAATTCCTGCAGTAACGGGTGGAGTATCATCCAATTTACTTTTATTCTGAAGTGAAAAAGAGATAGCAACGAAGTAACTTAGCAAAGGGAGGGCATGTGTGGGACACGCGTTGCGCTTGCAACAAAAAGGGCCACTGCTATATCTGGGATAAGCAGTTGCCACAAATTGATGAATTCGAAACGGAGGCCCCATGAGCTGATCAAGATTGTTAGGATACTAGGTAAGATAGTTTTTCTCCGCGTTATCAGATCGTAGGAACGAAAGAGATCCTATGAGATTTTTCTAAGTTTAATTTAATAGTGATATAAATTATATGTAGCCATTCTATAAGAAAATAATAAAATAGAGAGTAATAGTTATATAGTAAATTGCATCAGCGGTCTTTAAATTTATAAACATGTTTCGTCTAGGTTCATAAACTTGCAAAGCAAGTATCAAAATCCTTAAACTTGATTTATTACATCATTTTGATCTATAATTTCGTTTGACCATGGACTTACCAACCTAGCATGCTACGTGGACGATGACATGACCAAATTTCCTTCTTTTCTCTTTTTTTTTTCATGCTCTGCCTCCATAATGCAGGTCGCGCCGCCCGTTAGCTTTGGCCGTGGGCCAACGGCGAAATGGATTCGGCAGGACAGCGGATTTTGCAGCGGCGGTGGCGGCGTTCGGCTTGAGTGGATCCGGCGATAGCCAGGCGACGCGCTGCGCGGACCAAGCCGACGGCACTAAGGCATGGGCCATGGGGGCTCGGTTCCGGCGGAGGCGCTCCTCTCTCCTATCGTCCTGGTGGATTTGTAGCCGCCGTCCCTCAAGGAGGGAGGATCTGACGCCGGTGACGCAATGAGACGGCATATCCTATGCCGCCGTTCCTCGGGGAGGTCAGAACCGACGCCGCTGACACGAGGGGACGACAGATCTGGCGGCACCGGGGTCGGACGGGGCCGACGCTGTTGTTGGCCACAGGCTCTTCGACGTGAGACTTCCACGCTGCTCCGCATCGTTTCCCCCATCCGCGCCATCCACGCCGCCACCTAAACCAGACCGGAGGAGAGATCTCGGCCAAGCAGGAGCGGCGGCCGCGACGGCGGCGCTCGCGGAGGAGGGAGTAGCAGCAACATCGCAAGAGGAAGTAGCAGGCTAGCAACAGCATCATGGTGCCCGCCGGTGCAGGCATCCGCCGGCACCCATTTTCTCCGGTCGAGAGCTCCTCTGCTGGTTCAGGCCCCTCACTCCTCCCAGCTCAAATCCCGTTGGATCAAGCCACAACCGATCCAAGGTCGTCGTCGCCCCCAGCCTACGCTCCACTGTCGGGCCAACCCCGCTGCCACACCCTCTACCTTCGATGGCCGGCGTCCTCTCTCGCTGCCTCCCTCTCTCTCTCTCTACTGCCGTGGGTCGATGCCACCATGTCGTCGCTAGTGCATCCAACGGTGGAGGAAGAAGAGAAGAATGGGAGATAAAAAGGGGGAAAAGGGAAAATTTGGCCATGGTTTCGTTCACATGACATGCCATGTAGGTAAAATCATAGTCAAATAAGGTTTTGGACCAAAATAATATAATAAACAAGTTTACAGATTTTTATGCACATTTTGTAAGTTCGTGAATCTAGATTAAACCTGCTTATAAGTTTAAGAATCCTGGTGTAATTTACTTAGAAAAAACAATAGCGAAAACAAAACACCATGGATTAGCCCTGCACAAAAATTGCAATGGTAACTCATGTAGGTTGCTCCTCTTATTTTGCAGTCGTCTGCTAAAACCTATCTTACGCAGGCAAATGAAGCCTAACAGCATTTAATTTAGGATTAACAGCACTTCATAATCAATTCGTAGCTAGCACTACCAAGATAGGTGAAACGTGGAAAGAAGACAAAACTACCTACTCTGCATACCGCACTCGTGGTAACGTTTTCTACTTCATTTTGCCATCAGCAAAACACACACTGCCTTCAAGGTAGCAAAACAAGAATTGTTTGCAAACTATGCACGCACACGACGTTTCTGAATTGTGTAAACTAATCACATGTCTGTGTTTTTAGGGTAATACATCAAACTACTCACTCAAACACTTACAATCATCTACTAATAAAAAAATAAAGCCAGGGAAACCGAAACCAGGTCGACATACAATTTTTTTGACCCAGCTCGAGGTACAATTTTTGAAACACCTTTCGCAAATCTGTGTGTTACTATGTTCGTCGAACGACAAACCCACCTTAGTTACAAACCCTGAAAGTCCATGAAAATGGCTTTGAGATATTGGATCATCACTCCATGGACCAACCTGTTAAGCTTCCTTTGTTTCACCATCTGGAAGTCTCAATTACCAACTTGACTCTGGCGCCAACCGTGCCGATCGCTTACACGTGTGTTAGACAAGTAAAATGTGCTAAAATATTTCTGTATGCCAATTAAGTAAAATATGCTAAATACGTTAGTTTTTTTTATATTGTGGCTTGAATATCCTACTCTGATAATTTTCTCAAAATGTGTAGTTTTGCGAAAGAATATAACTATACTAAAACAACGTTACAAACGAAAACAGATTCCCCTTTGATTTAAACCTGAAATAGATTTCGATCATATTATGTGGGCATCAACAGTTATCCCACAAAACCCCATGGTGAAACAAAAACCACTGGGATGATCAGCCCATGCCCAATATACAGCTTTCAGAATCTACCTAGAAACAACTAAGAATTCGAACATTAAAGAACCCTGTACACCCAACCAGATGGAAATTTTCTTTCAACCGACCACACCAGACTGTGCAACGCCTTCTTGCGCAGACCAAAATAATGATTATACATGTCTAGAAGAAGACAATGAACTTTGCCAGGTGCGGATAAATTAAGGTGTTCTTGATGATCTCATTAGCTTGAACTTCGGCAGGTGAGAGCTCTGGATACATCACATAAATGTGATAATTTAACCACCTCTAGTTGAAAATCTTCACAGCCTTATCGAAAGAATTGCGGTTCTGTAATTTATTCAAATTGTTGTCAGAATATGCCCACTGTTCACATGTCAGTTGGTAGTGAAGTCATAAGCGTAATACCTGATTGGACAAGCATGACCTTTTTGGGGTGACGTCTGAGTGCTCAAGTCCTAGGCATTGTTCCCATGGTCCATAAACATCTTTCTATATTAAATAAACAAGGCAGAAAAAAATTAGATGAGATATTATCTGACTCAACTCCTAAAAGAGAATTTAACCCACCTGGAATCGGCTCAATACGATATCTGAATCTTGAAAGTATTCACCAGCCAGGCGATTGTGAGCAATATAAGCAAATTTCCACTGATCAAAGTAGCTCACGTCAGATATTATCCAATATATGATACAGCAGAAAAGGTAATTGAAAAGATCACTAAAGGTTTACACTGTAGCACCAGCCTCACCAACAGTAAACAAGCAGTAGTAAAGTAGCTATGCTCAGAAGTGTTGAAAGGATGGTATGAAAGGTTGAAATAATTACCTTTGCAAACTGCTCATCAGAAACCAGAAGTTTCTTCTGAATACGCACTTTGATATCTGATAATGCCTCACCATCACGGATAAGAAAGAAGAAAGGTTCTCCATAGTAATCAATGTGCTGGAAAGATTGAAAAAAATGATTCAATAAGAGAAATCCCAGGTCGTTGTTGCTTCTCTCATATGGCACACAAGAAAACAAACATCACAAAAAATGAAGAATTGAAGCAAGAATCATAGATGCACTCTGAAGAAAATACAGAACATGCTCAGGCAAATGGAAGGATGTTTCATAATAGAACCATAAACCAATATAGGAACTGATAGAAGCACTTCAGATCATTGAGGTCAGCTTAGTAAGTGACATTACACCTTTAGGCAACATTCACTTGTATCCATTGGAGGACTACATAGTGGCCCATTAAAGATAAAATGCAACGACCTGGTTGTTTACAATGAAATGAAATGACACAACATAATAATGCTTCAGTCCCATCTCTTGATGAGACAATGCCTAAGAATACTACCAAACAGTTTGAGCTTAACCCGGAAGACATAGCTAAAACAATGTGGATAGGTATTTCCGACATTGACTGAGCTAATGTTCACGCTCAACCCTTCCAAGGCCAAGCCATATTTCCCATTACATGTTTCCCATGTAAACAAGCTAAAGTACAACGACTAACACCACCATGCAAAGTAGCAAACCTCAATAATTTCTACTATCTTCTTAATCACTGTGACAAGTGGGACAGCTAATACTTTAGAGATGACTGTTTCATCATGCTTAGATCAAAGAAGGTTGAAATGGGATTTACTCTGAACTATATCCAGAATCATGGTGTCATGAACATTGGCATGTTCCTCAAAACTGGTCTTAAATATATGACACCATTGATTCTTTTAATTCATTTGACTATTCATCTTTTCTAGAAATATCTGTGCAAATA
The DNA here is from genome assembly GCA_008326285.1 of Oryza officinalis. Lineage (NCBI taxonomy): Eukaryota > Viridiplantae > Streptophyta > Magnoliopsida > Poales > Poaceae > Oryza > Oryza officinalis. The sequence continues at coordinate 53,324,654 of BDMV01000001.1, read as the reverse complement.
GACAAACATGCAAGGCACACTTACATTACTTTGATGACGTACTCTTTTCACATTACTTAACTAAGTAATTGAATAAATAATGTTGGTCATAGTTTGGGCACGAAGTCAATGGTGTTGTATATTAAAAGCCAGAGGGAGTATCAAATGACTACAAGCAGTATTGAAACATTAGGCTCTAAATATATAAATACCTGTTTTTCTATGATGAAGTGACAGACATGAACCAAACGGTCTCGCGTGCCAGCATTTTTCTCTTCTTCAGGAACCTGACCAACAGAAAAGGAATATGTGGAGAAAAGGTAGCTGATTATGTACACTAATTAACAATATGTTAAGTTCGAGTGGGTTATTCCATGGATGATTTATTCCAACATGAGATGACCACATTTTTTTGTGTCATCTTATTACAGGGGATGAGGTGTTGATGAGCCCACTCATTTTAACGAAGCATGCCCAACTGTAGGTCATTTGCTTTGTAGCCTCAACTTCAGATTTCTTAAAGGACAGAACATCTCAATAAAGTTTCTGTATAAGCAAATGCATACCTCTTCAACACATAACAGTCCATTGAATTCATTAACTGAAATTTTCTCAGTAGGTTGATACACCTGAAAAATTAAATGAGGCAAATGATTGATCATGCATAAAAGAGGTAAAATGATGTTTTCCATGATGAAAGCAGGGATGAAATTTTACATGGTAAAATGAAATCATGACGTGAGCATTATGTGTTTTTCTTAAAGAAAGCATGCATATGACGTGATTTTTGGTAAAACTTGGAAGAGTCAGGCAAAACCTGCCAGGTTGACTACCTTTTGTAATCAAAGTGAAAGAAAAAATCTATCAACTCAAACAGAGAGATCTTTGTTATTTTATAGCAGGAACTGATTTTCTATAACAATACAACCCTCCTGTTTCAGAAACGAGCTTTGCAGTAGTAATTTTTTTGGTAATGGTCTCTATCCTAAGAATTAATCCTTTAAGCAGAATTTACAGAAGAACTGTCGAAATACCTTGCGTATCTTGTTTTTGTAGACCTCAAATAACCGGAATTCAGCATCACTATAAGATAACTCAACCTAAAAAAACATCATTAAATTGCCATGCACACACAACACTCGAAAGAAAACTAGCAGTTGATTCACCTTGGATTTTATGTCATCAATCAAATCAGACATAGTGCTACCTTTTGGCAATCGTATAAAGTGAGATGACACCTGATAAGTAAGCATTAGCACAGGACATGATCAGAAATGTAGAAGTGGTTACAAGCACACAACGAGTTCAAACAAACCTCATTGTTTGCAGCATGATAAAAGGCAACTCTCAATGTTATCAGGTCTTGCAGTACTGGCAAAGGGATGTCCAGTATCTCATAATACAATATGTCAGACATCTGCCAAACCAAAGGAAGCATAAGTAATTTCATGTAAAAGGCACAAAAGAAGTTGCTCAGAATGCTCAATACAGCTGCCAAACCTGATTGGCATGCCTTAGCATGTCCGAAAGATGATCAAGACCTCTATACTTAATGTAGTGAGATTTGGGCATCTGTGAATACGGGAGGTGTTGTGTAAGGCGGAGTTTGGAAGGATCATCCAGTCCAAGTTGATTAGCAACTTTCTCAACAACATCATCATATGTGAAACGCTTTGAACTTCACAAATATGAAAATAGGAGTGGGGAAAAAATAGTTAGTCATATCACAGACAAAGGAGGTACGTCAGTAATATGTATGTTCAAAGATTCCTGGCACGTACAGCTCCAAAGTGAAGTCATCTTCTTTTGGATTCTCAAGTAATCTGAAGTGGACAACCTGTGGATAACAACAATAAATTCCACTGTGGGAAATAATAAATGAAATATACAGAACCTTCAGACAGCAATCTGTTTTTTGCGAAAAGGAATTGTTTGAAACGATAGTTGCTCCATGTTTTAATATAAATCCCATAAACCTTAATGAAGCAATGCCCAACACCCTACAGACACACACACATATTTCTTCCATTGCAAAATGTTATTGACTTTTTAGAAAGACCATGTATATATTAAAAAATCACAACATTGCCACTCAGCTTTCCAAAAAGGAAAAAAAACTCCATGGTTCTGATATTCTTTACTCTCTTCTTACAGCTCCAATCTAGAGCTCTACGCTCAAACATGTTAAACTTAGGGATAAAGTGTGACTGAGAATATAGATCCAACAAGGAGCTATCGGATCTGAATACATAAAACATCATCTATTTTTAAAAGACTATTTTGTAATGGATGGGACACTGGAGCATCACACAAGAAAACTGTTTGCTCCATATATCAGTGTGCTTACATACTGAACAAAATAGGTATTACAGTGGCTAGTGGCACAAACCACAACAAATAAATTGCATAAAAAAGAAAGGAGGAATAAAAAAAATCAAAGGAGATAAAAGAAATAAAGCAGTGTATCAAAACATAGAGAATGTATCAGTGCAAAAGAGCTAAAGAAAAAGCAGCTATAGATCTTAGAATTTTTGTTTAGAATTTATATTACATTACATGTGATTATTATGTATATTGTCATCATAGGAAACAAGCACAAATTTGCTTCATGTTGCTGCAAATTTGAGCGTATTTAGGAGGCTTGCACTGAACTATGGTCACAACAATTCTCTCTTTGTTCAAGTGATAAAGTTTAACATAATTTATTTGTGTGATTACACATATTTCATTCCTTAAAATTAGCTGGCAGTTATGGTGTAAAGTGCCTTTCTTTCCCGGTTTTTCCAAGCAGGCCATATTGGTTATATTGGCAAATGGCAATGTACACACCCCAAACCATGTCACCCACAAGCACACCCAACATGCAAACAAGACGGCACCATACCCCCAACTTGGGCAAAGGTATGTTCCCTATGGAAAAACACACAAGACAAACAAAGCCAGACTAAATACTCTACTGGTAGTATTCTAACCCATGAAGCAATAAGGAATTGCATGTTCAAACGTTTCAATCCAAACAAAGATTATGCTAACAATTTAACAGGACAGAAAAAAAATGATAATATGACCACTCGAGCTAACCGGCTGTTCTGCACTGTTCTTTACTTCTTTTTCTTTCCTTTTGGCTCAGCGGGTCAGAGTGGCTTAGGCTTTGCCAGCTACTGATCATCGTCTTGGTAAGCTTGCCTCACCAACTAGCTAACGGACCAAGGTCTTACTCCTACTCACCAGCTGAGCCTTTATTTTCCTTTTAGCAATCCTAACATTAGAAGTAGCTTTGACTTTACTCTCTTTTTTTTTCAATTCTGAAATAGCCTGTGCCCACTGGTACCAGTGGTGCCTTGATCACTTGAAAGTAAGGCTGTTGGAAAGTTTGTCTCTAGTCTCTCCCATTATCCCATTTGCGAGTTATTCAACTTCTTTTTCTTAATTAGCAGATTTTAGTTATTGGCATCCATAAGGATAATCGGGAAAGCCGAATAAGCAAAGGTCTGTTGCAACTGTTACTGACTAATGGACAAAAAGGAAGATAAGATAACAGTCCACAGAAAAATGAAAAAGCATCGATTAATCCCCAGGACAGATATATTTACCTGTCTATTTTGGATATATTCAAAGAAAGATGGCACATCGGCACAGCGGTAGTGGTCCAACTTTTCTGGAGAACATTTTTGGTAGCATATAATGTCACCATCTTCAAGCTTAAATCAACACCAGACAGTCAAACAGGATAAGTAAAATGACAACTAAAATTCTTAGAAAACTATACTAAATCTGTTCGAAAAACAAAATATTAATAGAACAAACCTGGCTTGAAAGGAAGGAATCATTAATGTTAATAGGTTCACACATTACACTTGGCTCGAACATTACTTCCTACAAAAATTTAGGGAAATAAATTGCAGTTGTTACAACAACTCAAATGGTGCCTAACTAAAATAGTCAAGTAGAACCAGTAACTAAAAACTAACCTCATACAGTTCAATATCTTCGTCTGACTGAAACCCTGCCATCTCTTGCAATTTTTGCACTATATCAGCTGGCTTCCCTGATGCTTTCACAAAAAGTTTTCCAACATATCTATTTCATAATAACAGGGATAATATCCATGCAGCTTGGTCAGGTAACCCATAGAAGTAAAATAAATAAATAAATAGCTATATGCCTATACCAGAGATAGGAACAACCTTAGCTCTTCCTTTTCAGGATCATAGAGCTTGAAGAATATTAATATGTCATCCTTTGTCTTTGGAGGCACAGCAATAGGATGATTTTCCTGTACACATGTCATAATCTGGGTTAAATGGACCACAAGTAAACCAAGACCAATGAACTTTGGCTAAACAAGTAGCACGACACAATTGAGTAGATGACTTAGCAAATAAAAAGCACTTGAGTAAGTAGTTAACCTGTCCCAATGCAACCTCCAAGAACAGTTTCAATTCAGAATTCAGTGATTTGTTTGATGGATCTGTGAGGTGTCCAATCTGCAGAAACAAAATTTATTAATTATGAGTCAAGAGAGCTGATAGTGAAATAAATGAAAGTTCAAGACAAACACAAAAACAAAGTAGATCTCTAAATTGCATTAAGTAATATGAACAGGTAGATAAGCTTAATCAAAGTAGCATACCCATACACCTGGTTGGTTGCTTGCACTATTAACTTATAAATCTAACCAAGATATAATATACCTGGATCCTCGCATATAGAAGCTGTCTGTGTAGTCTGTATACATAACTATTAGTTCCACAAAATGAGTGCAAGGTTGTTCGAGTACACACAAGCCATGCATTTCACAAGAGTTATTTACTTGAACAGTTTAAAAGAACAGAAAATGCCCACTGCTCCTAGGGGCACCCCCTCAATCCCAACGTTGGAGAATTGGGAAAACTGGATAAGTTCCATAAAAAGCAACTTTATGGTGCACGTTATGTTATGTGCGGATACCAAGTTTCACAGGCAAATTCAACCATACTATGAAAAAACTGGACTATGAAGCTATGCATATGTGAAACACTTGACCTACAGCCAAGAAACTTTTGGGGTTAGGAACAGTGCACATCCATTATCCACAAACTGGACTATGGTGCCCCCCATATGAAATCATATTTGATCTCTTATATCCTCTTACCAGGTGTTATCACTCCCACCATTGACATCCTAATTAACCAAACTTCATCTATTCTATACTCATTTAAAAAGACCGTGGGTCTTTAAATGGTAATGAAGTGTCACATAGATCCCTAAACTTGAAGATATAAATTGGCAAGCATTGTGATCGGGCTCACTTCGGTCATTACTTTTGATATAGCTGAAAGTGTTGATGTGGGGATGAAATAGTGTTGTGAAGCCAACAAAGTACTCCCTCGTTTCACAACACTTTAATTGTGGCTTCACATAGTTTTAGATTGACCACTCCCATTTTATAAATACTAGTACCAATATGCCCTTACGTTGTAAGGGGTGAGGCTCATATAATTAAGGATGGGTTAGGAGGGCGATTGAACTCAGAGCGTGCGGTGGGAGGAGAATGGAAGGAGTGGAGGACGACTCCGCTTTTAAAGTGGTAGAGTAGGTATTAAAAAGTACACCGTATTGTTAAAGTGTGTTACACGGTAAATATATATAAAAAAAAGCCCGCTCATCACAATCAGGCGATTTAAAAGATAAGAGATCTCAAAATAAAGCAGTTGATAGTCAAAATTGCCAGATATTATGGAACTGAGGGAATAACAACTAACAAGCATATACTCCCTCCATTTTTTATAGATGATGCTGTTGACTTTTTACATGACATTTGACCATTCGTCTTATTCAAAATATTTATATAAATGTCATTTATTTTGTTGTGACATGCTTTACCATTATATAAACTTTAAGTATGACTTATATTTTAGCATATTTACATTAAGTTTTTGAATAAGATGAATGGTCAAACGTCATTTCAAAAGTCAACAGCGTCATCTATTAAAAAAAAACGGAGGTAGTACATGACACCAAAATGGTTGCTGCCTTGCTGGAGTACATTTGGTACAGGAGTCTGCACATACTCCCTCTGTCCCAAAATAAGTTTGATCTCTAGAGTTCAACTTTGTGCCAGAATGAGTTCATTTCTACTCTCTAACCTACCCTTGGTCCACAAATTGAGAAGTTTCACTCCTTCAATACCCCTTGCCTACCCAATCACCAATACTACGTTTCTATTAATGATGGGCACTTTGGTCATTTTCCGTCCCTACTAAAGTTGCATCACAATGCGAGGAATGCTTTTATTTTTGGACACAGGGAGTATGTTCATACATAATGGAAGAAATCAAGGCTGATGATTTCATGTAGGAAAGATGGACAGTTACTGTCAAGCAAGGTAGTATGCAACAGCTAATTAATGCCAATATTGCACTTACAGTAGATGCTTCCTCCTGGAGAGTCAACGGGCGTACGGGTCTAAATGTGTGGTTCTGCCGCTTAGCCCATAACCAAAATCGTTGGGATTGTACAGGAATACCAAATTCTTTTGACAACTCGTCCTGTCAAGAAAGCATATTTCAATCAGAACACCACATTTTTTGGTATCATGGTAACATTCCAGTATGAACAAAATGATCAGATTTTGATGCAACAAACACCAAGCAGATCCCCAACAAAGCAACTGAAGTCAAACAACAGCACAATATAATTTGTTCCAGTTTTTTACTTCCAAGAAAGAAATAATGATAACAGCATACACATATTCAATCAAGTAGATGTTATGTTTTCAGTAAATAATATATTCCAAACATGGGACTTGAAACAATTTCTCCGAGAGACTGGTTATAACTGAAAAGAAAATGAGCTAGTTAACTAAGAAACATACTATTTTGATTTCAACACTGTATCAGATCAATAATGGAGATTACATGTATTCCAGACAATTAGAGACAGCTGGCAAAGATAGGCAACCAAAGAAAGAAATCTTTGACCACGTTATTAGGCTCATGAATATAAGAATCTGATCTAACCCAGTACAAACTCTCTTCAAAACTCATTATTTGTTAGAAAATCATATTTGAGGTGTATATTTGTGTGTATGAAAAATCTAAAAGCACAGCTGTTTGCTTCACCTATGGATAGTCAAACCAGCGATACTCAACATGCAATTAGACTTAACTTGTTTGTTTCTTCTCTTTTGGGGTTTGTGTTTGTACTGTTTCCAGTTTTCTTTCTTCTTTAATGAAATGATATGCAGCTCTCCTGCGTATTTGAGGGAAAAAAATCCTTGTATGTATATATTTAAGTTACCTTTGGTGAAGGGTGTGGAATAACATTTTCATGCAACAAACATATATATGTAGGTTCGACAATGTGTTGCACTCACAGAATATCCATAGACTATGTTTGCTGCACTCATAGTTGGTCTATTTTTACAGAGTCAACAAGATCGATCAAAGCTAAACACCTAAGTTTGGGGCTGCTGTTCTATGCTATGTTGTTTTTTTTTTAAGTTGCCGTGTGACTTATGTATTTTTTTAAGACATCAAATCAATATCAGTAGATGGGAACTACTGGATATTGTGATTTTGGCACTTCAGTTGACAAAAACAAAACATTCACAATAATTTATGTTATCATGCTAGCATGATGGCTTCCAGTTACAGTCAAAAAACAAAATGGAGATAATACTTTCAGGTAATCAAAAACAAATGTGAAAGATTCACCAAACTACACAATCAGGCTTATAAGCTAATAATGAAATAATGTTATTCAACTACACCAGCCTAACGGTTACAGAACACTTGAAATTAAAGAATGGAAAACTAAAATATCAGAATTCAAGATAAGACTCTAACAATATTAAAAGAGGACATCAGAAAGTACTGGAAAATAAAATAAAATAAATTTTAGCGATAGTTATAGGGCATCATCAATGCAATACAATTCTGTGCATATATTCATTAGATGTACACATCTTGATCTATCATGGATGACAAATGAGGCTCAGCAAAAAATTACCTTGGCCTGGTTTATTGTCAAATGTTTAGGTGCCCGAAGGCTTTGTATGTTGTCATAGTCCACAAGATCAAAGTATATCTGTTTTCCAATTTGCTCTGCAAAATCAGAATCTCGAGCAACCTAGAAAATGAAGCACCAAGTGAGGAGCAACTAGAATGATAGCATTTTCAGATAATGCAACGGATCAAATAAAGAGGAAAACCTTTAATGCCGTGAACATGTGGGCCTCTGCTTTCTCCTTTTTCTTATACTCTCTTTCTTCATTTTCTTTTCTCAACCTAAGCTGGGAAAGGTTTTCATGACATCAAAACAAGTTCTGTGATACCCAAGAAAAGAAAAGGGAAGAAGTATTACCTTAAGATGTTCAGGTATGTCGTTTTCATCTAAATTGCAAATAATTTTTTCTGTGTCATTTTCACGTATATACACAAGCATGTAAGCATTTGAATGCTTGGTAAACCTAAGCGGGGTGGTATTCAATCCAGGATTGGTATGTGGGAGCTGTAACAGAAAAAAAAAGAAGACATTAATAAAACTAATAGAAGTAAAAGGCCAACTTGGGGCTTCCAATGTTCATGTGTATATATACCTCTTCCTCACCACCGTACTGCTCCTCTAATGCCCGCTTCATGCCTTCTTTTGTCACTCGTTCATCATCAAACTTGTACCTAAATTGTGAATTTGCAAAATAAAAAACATTACATAAATTCATCAAATGACTGTCAAATGGAATGTTAAAAAATTGAAGATAGAAAGGCAGGGCATTATTAGCAACAAAGCAATCATCTAACAAGCTTATCTCCAAACTAATGTTAACAAATATGGAATTTTCCTTTACAAAGTCATTATGGATATCCATGCAAATCACATCAATCCCCAAAAAGAATAACTCCTGCGATGTGCACAACAAAAATAAGATTTCTCTTTTTAAGACTTACTGTAGGTATTGCCCTCTAATGCGAGTCAAATGTTCAACAAAAAATATTAGCCATAGAACTGATTCCACAAGTCACTGACTTGCCAAAACAGTACCAGATGTGCATCATGTATTCTTGCTTCATTGGAACAAAATAATTACAATATTGATGTAGTAATATTTTTTTGTTTCCGAAAAAGTTACTATCCAATACAAGAAGGCAGCAGTCATGTCAACAGGGGAAAAAGAAATAGGAAACTGTACACCTATTTTCTAGTAATAGGTTCATGCTAATTATTGACCATTTATGTATACCTATTAATACAAAAGGACCAAATTTTGTATTCTTACGTTTATGATGGAGAAATAAACAAGAAATTATTTGCTAGGAGAACCAAAAAAATACCTATTCAAAAAGTTTAAAATCTAAAGCTATAAAACATACCGTTGTGATTCACGTCATTAAAACAAATGTCATTTTCTAAATAAATAACATTTGATTATGACTGCAATGAAGTAATGAACTGCTGTGAATGATAAAACACAGTATACTGTTTCACAACAAGAAAGAGAGTGCCATATAACAGAAAAATGTTAGTTCCAGAAGCACACAATCCAAAAACAAAGTTCGCCTTTCAATTGAACTGTGTAAAAATACAAAACCAAGCACCCTAGTTCTTTTTCAGACTGAACTTCAACAATGACCTAGTGCCTCTGTTCAAATCAAATCATGTCATGCAAGTAGGACATGTATAGTTTAGTCATAAACATTAAAATAGGATATCATTGCAGCCATGTTTAAGAAAATGAAGAGCAGGGACTAGGTTTTTATACCATTTTTCATGGATCAACTTATCCATTGATGATTACCCAATTAGGATGAAAATAAGACAATTAACTATAAAGGAATATCTCAAGTATGTCATAAAGTTCATAGAACTTCCACTCTTTAAACTTAGGCATACCATATATCTGAAAGTGCCGGGCGTATAAAGGCGTAGTAGTGTCCACCATGACCACCACCACTATGAACAAGCACGCTGCATTCGAAACAAGTTATTAAGACTAGTGTAAGGGGTCCAAAGCACTTGTCGATAACAACAGAAACTCCAATGTATGCTCAGCCAGGACAAGCTAAATTGAGAAATGCTTCCTATACACAGCCCAAAAACTTCACAAGGGTGTGGAAGAAATTGTCTAAGTTCTCTGCCTGAAAATAGCATGTGACATGACTGACCACTGACATTTGTAACAGCTATGTGACACCAATTGCATGTCGATGCCCAAACAAGACATACAAGGGACCATATCAGTATATACCCACTGGCCACAACTTCAAACTGGAACGAATGAGACCAAAGTAATTACTAGAGAAAACGAGGTGGTCATTCCTAACATTGGTCCTATGCAAAATCAAATCACCTCCTGTTATATGTTTAAGCACATGACATGTGATTGAATGAGGTAGGTGCGACTTTTTTGGCTGCAGAGTTTAAGCACAGCAGGCTGGCTGTGGGCCATGGGATACAGGAGAAAAACAGCAGTGCAGCTGCAGCCTCGGCTAGCTTATGCATGCACCTTGATAGTCATTTTTTTTCTAATAATATGTTGGTGTAAAAATATGGTGATATCATGGTACTTTTAATGTCAAAAATATATTTCTCTGTGACAACTTCTACATGTATCAGTAATCAAGATTTTAGAACATCAACAGCAAGCACTCTAGTACAAGATAACTGACAGAGTATAAGACACTACAAAACAAAACAGAAAGCATACATCACATGGAGAGCTTGGAACTACCTGTGAAGAGTATAGAGGTTACGCACCCTCCTGTCAGCTTCTGGAGAGAGGTATTTTCCATCATCTTTGTCAAGATCTAATTGTAATGGGAACTCGTAGCGGTCATTTATCTACATTGTCCAAATTAATTTAGTTTAACCAGTGCAGTAAAAAAATATATGTATAAAGTACTTTGCATGTTTCCCTCAAAAGTAAAAGATACAGTTGAGCCTCCAAACTTTAGCAAGCCTACTTTTAAGCAACTAAATAAGGAATTTTCAAGCCAGTGAGAAGATATTAATCCCAGATATTGCAAGCGAACTCCGTCCTTTTGAACATTTGAAGCACCAGGTTCTAATTTTTAGCCTTAAAGAAAGGAACTTCCTGACGATCACCCAAGTAAATAAACAAAATAAGGTGTCAATGACATGTGCAGCACTGCAGCAAATCTATTTTCTGCTTGATTGTTGCTCACACTTTCATCAAGAAATATAGAAAGTACTCCTAGCCTACAGCACAACATCTAGAAGGCTTTTCTTCGTGTGGAGATGGGATATTCATGAGACAAATTAAAATATGTTATTCTGGTGCAAACTTGTAGGCCATTGACCTATGTTAAATGAGGAGACACAGATAAACAATTCAAGAAGCGGAAACCAGAATTACACTTAAGAGAGATCTTCTGTTATAAAAGGATATTGCAAATGCGACATCACTATTTGTCCTTTCATGGTTGCCCATGTTATATTTCAGAATTTTAAAGCAAGTCAAGGAAATGAAGCTAAATTTCAAGGGGGAACTCCATATCTTGACAGCTAAGGCTCGTATCATGCAAAACACAATTTGGAAAATCTAGTTTTCCATGTCCTTGATATGTGAGACTGCATTATGAAAAGTTCGTTTGTAGCCTATGTTTATCTTTACGTCATGAGATAGAAAGCGCCACAATGAAAAGGATAAATCATAGATGAAATCTAGAAACAAGCCAGAGAAAATATAAGAGTATATTTCAGACCTTAACCATGGTATCCCGCACAAAATCATATTCAAACCGCTTTAATTGAAGTTGCAGGACTGGAGGGAAGTCAATAAAAAGCATCCCTTTCTTGGCATCCTGAAAAGAGAGGACAAAAATGTTCTGACACTGCACAATCTAAAAAGTCATTTCATTACACAATAATTTGTATGTGTCAAAGCACATTTTCCTTATCAAGAATCTAGCATTAAAGTATACTTAAAAAATTTATAGATCAACCAGAGGTGGAAAATAACATTGATGTGCTATGTCACTGACATGGTCACATTCAAATATGATGACACTTTTTCAATTGATACATCCATGCATGCTGGGGGGTAGTGAATAATAATAATACCCAACAAGTAGACCTCAGTGGGTGAGCTGTGAGTATATGATGTTTACATAAGTTACCGTTAGGATGGGAAGACCAACATCCTAGCTTGTCCTTGTGGATGTGCCAGAAATTTAACTAAAAGCCAGGCCTACCCACAGGGATGGGCTGGGACCAAATGAAACCTTAGATAATATATGAATAGGTTTAACCACAGCTCATGTAAAAGATCAATATGGAATTTTGCATAACATAGGAAAAGTGTTGCCTAAAATTAATTCAGCTGCAAAGAAATATTTAAATTCATACACATTGGTAAATGTGGCATGTGAAGGTTCTAGATCTCAAATGTCAGTGGGACTAACCTGAAGGCCATGTTTCTCAGACTGATATTTATTATCGCCTTCCAATCTCTCTACTTCAACATACTTATCAAATGATGCATAAACATCTGAACAGCCCTTGACATCAAGTGCAAGATCTAGAAAAGAGTTACGAAAATACATGATAAATCTACAGTCATGATGAATAAATAAAAATAATAAAGAAACAAGGTCCAGATTTCACCTTGTCACCTACCATAGAATGATTCTTTCCTTGTAGATTTGTAGTCAACATTAATGCACTCAATATAATTCATATGATGACCTTCAAATAGCTGTTGAATTGTCCCTTCCACAGTAGTTCCCTGAATCAAGAGAGTAGTTGTACATTGAGGAAAGGCTTTTTATTATCTTACATAACAAAAAATAAATGTCCAACCTTCATTTTGTTTTCCAGTTTTTCGCAGAGAACACGATTCAGTTCTTGAACATCATGCTGCAGGAAAGAGTCAACGGTATCCCATCCAAAAGATTTGGTAAGCTCTTTTGTAGAAACACTATTGTCGCTATGCTGAAGTTTGCAGAAAAGACTTTGCAAAGCCAAAGGGATGCTCCCGCAAGGTGTATCATTCTCCGTAGTAGGCATATGGTATACAGCCTAAAATATCATTCTCTGTATCAGCCTCACATCATAGGATTCATTTAAGAGAATTTACAAATTTAGCCTCACCTTTCGGAAGTACGGAATGTGGTAAAGTGTCTGAAGAAGAGAATTCATGTAGCATGTAGCCCCTTGATTCTTAAGGCCAACATAGCCAGTCTCCTTTTTGGAATCATAATTCCAGTAATCAACAATTTTACGCACAGCAACCTCAGCCTCAATAATGCATTTATCATTCACAACATATCCTTTACTCGGATCATATAGATCTCCTAAATGCATAAAAGAAGTGAAGCCCCAATCACTTTCCCGAGTACTGAAATGATGTGCTGCTTCTGTGGAGGGGAAGGAAACTCATGAATAAGGACTGGTGAAATTCATAAATTATTGTGCTTAAAACTAAAGCTTTATCAAAATGTAATAAGTTGAATTAAAAAACTATTGCACGCAAGCAGGAAAATTCTCTTAACTAACATAGAGAAGAAAAAAACTGGCAAGCTAGTTTATTTAATACCTCATTTTCTCAATTTTTCATGCTGATCTGAGGGGAATTAAAAACAATCCTATAACATATATTTCAGGAGAATATATCTGTGTGATTGTACATAAATTACATCAAAATATATCAACTTTCAGGGCATAACATAAGATAGTAGAGAGCAGCCGTGTAAATGTATCCTCTCAAAAGGCCATCTGTTTTACTTTAGGAAAACCAAGCTAGATTAATCCTATATATAAAGTAGTTAATGCTAATTTTCTCTTCTCTCATGAAGCCACATCATCTCAATTGTTTCTAGAGATCATTCATCTACCGTGCAATTCCATCTTCTCCCATGAAGCTTATCACATCACCTCAATTACTTTTAGCATTTGGATCATTGATGTATTACTTCTCTTATATACACCATCTTAATATTTCTAGCATTGGAGGATCTATAGAAAATGTAATTATTTGTAAAGCACATGAAGTCAATTTGTTAATTTGGCTACAAAGCAAATTCAGTTTGTACCGCACTTTTACTTTTTATATCATACAACTTTCCTGCAGCAAAGTAGAGGGATTTCATCTACATTGATAATCTGACAGATGCCAAAGTGAACTTTTTTTTAATAAACAAACAGAATAAACTTCTGAATGGCAGCATGAATATACATTCAAGTATGGTTCAAAAGCCTGCAGTAAGTAATATTGCTAGCAATCTCAAACTAAATAATAACACTTTCAGATAAGCATATCTAATCAGGCAAGAGATAACAGGAAATACCTTTTCTTAATGAGTACTTGCTGTCTAACTGGTTGATCACAGCAAGGCTGAACTGTGCATATTTACTCCATCCATGAGGCTGTTCATTTGCGTCAGCAATATCTAGGTACATCGAAAGGGACTGTACACCGTTTCCAGTTGGAAAAACTAATACCCGCCTGCAAGGAGGTACAGGAGCACCAAATTAAGCAACGACTAGTGGTGCATGATAAGAAGCAACGAAAAACCGTTTTTACTCACCATTTGTGCCCCCCAACCACAAAAACATCAGAGTACAGCTTTCTGTGATTCGAAAAATCTTCAATAGTCCATGTAAATCTGGACGTAGAGGTTTCTGGTACCTGCTCGTTCTCAACTGTTGATCCAGAGTCTGCAAGATGAGATAAATATGTTAAACAACAAAAGTAACATGATAAACAATTGCATGACTTGAGTGTCACATGCACCGGTGAAACTTAGCATATGTCCGGTTGTCAAAGACCTGATAACGACAGGTCTCTACCAGTACTACTACCACCACGAAAAACCACCAACACACAACCAGAAAAAAGAACACCAATCAGAGCATGTTCAGTAGATTGGAATATTACTCTTTTCAAGTTCCAGGTTTCTTTGCCAGCATCTGGAATTCTGCATTTTTCCCCCTTAGCATCAACCAATAGTACAGGACATGTTTATCACCTTATAATCAAAGAGCTAAAACCATCTGGAAACAAACTGCACATTCTTCAATAGCTAACTTGACTTTTTTTTATGGGAGAACAAGCCCAAGGTCTGAAATTAGTTCATAATATTACTCCTACTGACTCTGGCGACCTCCCAGTAGAGTTCAGTAATTCTTACAAAACCTATTGTTTGCAAGTACTGAAAAAACTAAATACCAAAAGTTTGCAAGTGCAGCGAGAATGCACGATTCATAATTAATGTTTGGGCAGTGGTTCTAGAGACTAGTCACATACCATGAAACATACAATGAAAAATTGGCATAAGTTAACACCCTAAAAAGAGATAATCCAATTAATAACAAAGCTTGATAAAGAAGATCACATTAAATTCAGAGGAGAAATATAAAAACACAGAGAAATCTCACCTTCCATCGGCTGAGGTCCCTCAACAACAACATCCTGGTCTGGCACCAGCATCTCCTCATCCTGGTCCTGCTGCAGGAGCTGCAAACAATAGGACATGCAACCAAAACCCAAAACGTAAATCTCCACCGCGTCATATCTCAGAAAAAAGAAACACCCAAACCCCAATAGAAACCATCTCGAAGCGCACAACCATCTACGCCTACCGAACCGCAAAGCACTCTGACCAAACGCGGAGCAGGGCAATGGTGTGCGAGTCGCGAGGAGATGCCAGGCTTTACCTCGGGTGCGCGCGGGGTAACCATGGTCATCTACCACGGCGGCGCCCCGCCGAACGGGTGTAGAACCGGATCGCGGCGATCGCCGCGCAGGGGGAGGGGATCTCTTCTAGGGTTTAGGGGATTTAGGGGATTAGGGAGAAGCGCGCGGGTGAAAGAGGAGGCGGAGAGGGGGAAAGAGCTAAAGAAGGCGGAAGGGGCGGAAGGGGCGCGTGGTAACGCGGCTTTATAAAGCGCGTGTGACTGGGACGCGGGGAGTTTTGGGTCTTTGGATGGGTGTTGGGACTCTCGTAGGTTTCACGGACCAGGAAAGTTGTTTGCAACCCAGAAAACATTAGGGCATGCACAATTATATTTAATAACGGTTTTTTTATCTAAGTAAATTTGATGACATGGATGAAAAAAAGAAAAGAAACTATAAACATCGTTGCTGCATACGACAACGGTTCGAAGTCAACTCTTAGTATTTATTAATAGAAAGTTTGTTGCATGAGTGTGAAGAAAAAGAAAGAAGGATAATAAAAAAATATTAGTTTATTGATAATTAAACGAACTTATTGTCTCTATAATAGGATAGTCTTTATTGATATAAATTAATACAGAGAGCTCGTATTAAACTATATCTTTGTACATGTCCTTATTTTGTTACAAATTAGTGAGACATGGTATCATTTATAGGTGCAAATAGTTTAATAATAAATTTCACGAAAAAATATTAAGATCGATTATTTTTTTTGTTATTCAAAGGTCATTGAAATCATCAAAGCAGATATGTTTATTGGTAGAGTTCTTCGATTCGACCTTACACCTTATAACTTGTAGGTGAAAGAGCGTTGTTTGAACCAGTCAAATGTGAATAGATTAAGCTTGGTTTAGTAGAGGAGCGGTGGTTTACAATCAAAAATTTGGAGATGCCCTTTTCATCTTTGACGATTTAGGAAAAAAATCCATAATTCAATATCTATTCTTTTGATTGAATCTACCACCATATAGTAGTCAAATGGTGGTGAGTTGCCATTGACATTCAGAGCTATCTTTCTATTTCCTTTCTTCTTATATAGAGACGAAACACAATAATCAAATCCCACCTAAACCAAAACATCTAAAACTGCCCTTTTTCATATCAGGTTAGTTTATCGTGTGAATTATCTTTGAATCATGCATGAACAAGCTTGGTTCAACAGGTTGAAGCCCAAACACAAATGAACACACACCGAGTCCTGTTAGATTGTTACCACGTGTGAGAACAACACCAACTTAATGCGCGACAGGTGGATTCTGTGGAGGAAGCGGCAATTTCTCCACCGGTCGAAAAATGGTGACGTCGCTGTCTGGTCAAGCTGGGCCGGCAACCGCTCCATCGCTGTTCTCCATCAGCCTTCCCCTTCACTCCATAGGCCTCGTAGTGTCATGTTGTGCCGCTGCTCCGCATCGCCTGCTGTAGCCTCTTTGTGCCCTCCTGTGCTTCGTGATGTCGTGCTTAGGATTAGCCGATTAGCCCAAGGGCAGACCCCGAGGGTTTCCTGGTGTGCCCTGGCACACCCAAAACGATCACCAAAATTTCAGGATGTAGTAAGCTTTGGAGTATTGGTTGGTTTCATGCGCTCAACAAGGCAAAGCCTGTATTCCTTTCACTTGCACAACACATGGAAAATGGCACAGCGCGTGCGTGGGTGTTAACGTGTGAGATTTTCACACACTCATCGTCTCGTCGGCATTCCTCTAGGAGGCATGTTCGCACGGGCGAAGCGGCTGGGTTTGGATGGCGCAACCCAAAGAACACCCTGGCCATTGACAATCTTCTATATGAT
The DNA here is from genome assembly GCA_008326285.1 of Oryza officinalis. Taxonomy (NCBI): domain Eukaryota; kingdom Viridiplantae; phylum Streptophyta; class Magnoliopsida; order Poales; family Poaceae; genus Oryza; species Oryza officinalis. Next base: position 53,307,210 of record BDMV01000001.1, on the reverse strand, counting down.
TTATGGTGTACCTACATCTCTTTTTATTTTCCATACATATATAACCAACAATGATCTATTTAGCCCTCTTTTGTTGTTTTAATTCTATATTAATTAGTGAAGTGGTCGTTCACATGTAGTAACATTTCAATATTTTTCCCTATTGTTAACAGTGAAATTTGCAATTTTCGTTAGTCAAAGACCAGGTCAAAGAAAGATTTCACGCCGTGATTTTAGAAGGTTTGCTTGGAAAGTTTATCTCATTTTTTGGCAAGATTCCTGAGTAAGGAAAGTGTATCGCAGTCGCTATCATTTATAATAGAAACCTGGGCCGATAGAGTCATGTTAGAATCGGACTCGGGGTATGGTTAGCCGATATGAATTGTATAAGAGTTAGAGTCTGTAAATATTTTCTTAAATTAGAGATAAAGTCCTAGTTTAAACCGATCGTAATCGGGTCGGATTTGGTATAACCTATGACTATGAGTATAAATATGTGTACCCAAGGTCTTTATAAAATAAAAGTCTTTGTAAAATAACATCAGTTCAAGAATATAACTTTCGGCGCATTACAACCCTAGTTTTCTAGGTTATTTTGACAAGTTCTTATTTTCGAGTTGGACTGCATTGGTTGAGTTCGATCTCCGACGACAAGGTGAGTTCCGTCAATTTCGCTTGTATCGACGGGGCTAGGGCTTTCTCGGTTGAGTCTGATACTCTGTCCCAACCGATGCAAGCGTTATTTATCATATATATCGTTCAATTTTAGTTGATATCATTGTTTGCTATTATCAGTCGATTCATCTCGAATAAGCCTATACTATCCAAACTATTTTATTATCTAAGATTGGTCAATATATCTACCACTCTGAACAGCAGTTATCGGTCTGTTTAGATCTATCAATTTTAGTTACGACTTAATGTTGTATCAGTTAGCTTTGACTACTAAGTTGTGTCTAAAATTGTAAGAACTAACTTGCTCTATAATTGTCGATAGGGGTTTCATCGGAGTTTCAGCTGATCTTACCTGATGAAATTGTCTTAGTCTAAGATTGCTTGCTTTCTTTACTAGATAGGTTATATCTACCATCTTATATGAATATATCACTCCTTTAAATCTATTAAGCTCGTTATCGATTTTGCACTGCCTTGGTTAGGTTTAATCTACTAAGAACGTAACTTGTTTAATAAATTTAACCAAGTGTGATATTCTCATATAAGGCTGTATCAGAGCTCTAGCCGATACATTATTTGTCTACCTGCCTAAGTAAGTTTATCGGCTATTGTTTAAATCCATATAATCGTTAGTTTATCTGATCTTTGTTACCAGTGACTAATACTGTCTCGGTTAGGTCTGATCTATCATAGTTGTCTATTTTAAAGAAAAAGATTGAATCAACAATTACATGACATTTACCTTTGAGCCGATCATAGTTACTTTGGGCCATGTTTATATTATTCTGTTCATCGGCTTGTTATTTGGAACATATAATTATATAGTAACTGATTTTAATATTATCAATCTTATGCTGCATCGATTAGATTCGATCTATCAAGATTGATTTTATTAAAGAAAAAATATTTATAATTATATTCAATCCAAATCATGTCAACGCACAACATTCTTCCAACTATTTTAAGGTTAGCCGATTCTTTCGAGCATCGGCTGACAACACGATCCCTAATCGACTCTGTGGCTGATTGGGCATCGACATTTAACATTTGCAATTGTTTATCTTGTTGATTGCAGGATCAAATCAACTGGCATGCCCTGAACCCGAATTTAGGAACTGTACTAGAGTGAAGCAAATCTCTCAGTCCTTCGTGTGTGCGACAAATTTCACGTCATCACCTATAGAAAAACATTTCCATCGCTCGGTTAATGCCTTAGCATAGAAAAGAGCTCTCATGGCGAGGCCCAGCGTGTAAGTCAGTTAGTTTATGAAAAGACTCGGGGGTAATTCCAATCACTTACCACAACTTAGTGTTTTTAAGCTATTGAACTGTAAGTAAAAAGATAAAAAGATAAGTAGTTTGCATTATCCCTGCATTGTTAGCATTGTTGGTATCATGCTAAAGACATGCATCTATTTTTTTTAAATGACTAGTCTTTGATAACTTATATTGAATCAACCTATTTTACTCGGCTTTCTGCCAACAATTCTCTCTATCTCTTTGTTGGCGCAGAATTTCGACCCGCCTTACAACCAAACGGGTTCCGCGTTACCACGGTGGCCTGGGAGGTTTGCTTTACTCCAGTGCAGGTCCAAATGGCTTGCCTAGTCGTGTGCAGAGCGTGCCAGTTGATTTGATCTGCAATCAACAAGAAACAAGTAAACCATGTCAGAAAACAACGGCCAATCGGCCAATAGGTCGATGACACATTGTCAAAGCCCAGCCGATAGGGCAAAGCTATATCGGCTTACTCATGATAAAATAAGATTAAAGCATGAATCCAAACTTATCGGCCTTTGTTAACATGTTAATGTCAATCAACAGCACCGGCCGATAAGGAATAATAAAGATTACTACACTAGCTAGTACTCTAGTGCAAATCTACATGAACCAATCAACCAATAAAAACATATTAATCACAGATAAACCCTAGAGAATTATCCATAACAGATGCATTCCTATTAATCAATCCGTTTAATGTAGATGACAGATACACATGAAAACATTGTAATAAACACGTGTATCAGATAAAACTGGCTGAAACCCCAGTTATATCCTTAATTACAACCGAAAGCAGGCTTTGTGTTAGATCTCAAAACAGGACTAAGGTCGATAGCAACTCAAAGTGTGAATCGAAACTTAACACAAAGAAGATCAAGCCGTCGATTGCTTTTGGGGATGGTAGATGCATTGAACAATCTAACCAAGCATAATAATTAAACCGTCGTCGGCAATAAACCCTAAAACGAATAGATCGCCGGCGAAGCATAATTAAGACGTCTGTCAAGATTACTCAAAATATGATAGACGACGATCACATCATCGAGGCTTAACGTGCCTAAAACGACACGCTAGCCCCGACGATGCCGATCGTCGGGAACGAGTTCTTACCTTTGCTCCGGGAAGGCAAGAACTCGTCAAGGTCAACCTCTTGCGAGGGTTGGCGATGCGCCGAAGTAGATTGAACTGGTTTGTTGTATTGGATTGTGAGAGAGTTTCTATGTACAAACTACCGGGATATTTATACCCGAGATTACAACAGGGTCCTTGTAGGACACAATCTTATCTCTAACAAACAACAAGTCTTTACGGCAGACTCTTGCCACAGATTAGATCTAAACCTACTTGATTTACAAGATACAATTGCCTAAAACCGAGCTTTATCTCTATTTGGCAACTTCCTTAAAGCTTATCTTGAGCCCAGACCAAGCCCACGCTGACTCTGTCAACTTACAACCCGTATCGGCCAACAATCACATCGAATCCGTATCGGCCGATACGTCCTTTCTGGCAGCACCTTTCCAGTCCGATACGGTTACCGAGTCCGATACGGTTACCGAGTCCGATACGAAGCCTGGTCCGACTCCAACTCAATCCTTCTTCTCTGCTTCGGTTTCCTCTTTTACTTTCAAGTCGATTACCAAAATCCGTCGTTAACACATGCCCCCCAATTCCGCTTCATTATATAATGTGGCGGAATTAGCTCCGAGGAACCCATCGACTTCCTTACTAAAGCTTGGCTGAAATCCGCGCAAATCCAGATTCACACCCCTCCGCTGCCGTTTCGACAATCCCTTCGTGTTCCTCAACTCCGGCGACCCCTCGGTGTCCCATCGACATCGACCTCCTCAACAGCGACCCCTTTCGACGACAACAATGGCCTCCGCTCCGTTCTACGCCTCCGAGGTCCCTGTGGTAAGTCAATCCCTTCTAAATCCACATTTTCACTTTTCCGCCGATTTCTTCAAACTAGGGATTCAAAATTTTGCCTCCTGGGTCTTATATTTTCAATCGTCGTTCTTATGACCTAGGTCTTCAAAAACCAAATCCTGATCCCCACCGACGACAAATCACATCGCTTCTTACTAGGCCGCATGGGTGACTGCGACCCAACTTGGCTGATTAACGCTGAAACAGACAGAATCCCCTTTAGGCAAGCCAAGCCTAATGTCTCCTCGTGGAAGCACACTTTTAGATCCTGGCCGTCGAAGCTTAATGGGTACAGAACCTGGCATAAAAGAATTGCTGCTGCCAAACAAGTCCACTAGGACGAAATTGGGATCGGCCAATGTATCGCTTTATCCCTGGCCGATACCAATAAGAACGAGCCACTCATGTCAGCCGCCAGCTATTTCTGGTCAAGTACCTTGAACGCCTTTCTGTTCAAATAAGGTCCGATGACCCTCACTCTAATCGATGTCAAGATACTGACAGAGTTGGACATTGACTCCGAGATCAATCCCTTCAGCCTTCTGATACATAGCAACCACAAGCTGAAGACCAAGAAGATTGGAGGCTGGTCCGGGTACATCTCTGAACACATGGAACAGGGATCGGTCTCAGATCGAGAACATGTAGCCTTCCTGACATTGTGGTTGGAGAGATTTGTCTTCTGTGGATCGACCTGCGGCCCCACTACAAACTGTCAACACTTGGCTCAGGCTCTGGTCAACAAGAAACAAATCCCCTTGGGCCGATATCTCTTGGGAGCTGTCTATCGGCTGCTCCATGTTTCCACACAATACTTGATGCTAAAACAGACTGTGGCACATGGAGGACCATGGTGGTTTGTTCAACTATGGCTTACCATCCACACCAACACCATGGTGAATCGGCCTCCACTATCGGATTCCTGCTTCCCCTCCAAATATGCTGATCATGAAGACCCCAGGACCAGAAGATGCATGTCCTATGGGGAAGCAACCTCTGTCTACCCAGGCACAGACCAATCGGCCGAAGACATGTCTACATGGTTCATTCGATTCTTCACCGGCCTCCCATCAGCTAGGATGGACATGTTTGTCTACACATCGGACCGAGACTTTGAACTCCCTGACGATCTTCAGCTGAGTTTAATAAATGATGATTCAGAGTCAAGAGAACTTTTCATGATCAGCCTCACTCCATGCCTGTTCCCAGTAGGCATATTTCAGGGAAGAAGCACCAGCCTATCTTATGAGTTTTACAACCCAATGGTTGCTGCTCGACAGTGCGGGCTTGAACAACTCCCTGTCAGCTTGTATCTTCATAGACTCCTAGAGAGCAGAGGCACGGTTCCATCGGCGCTGGTCATGAGCAAGGCGTTTGAAATCGAGCTCCCAAATCTTGGCGATTGCGACCGGTTGCATCTAAACGCTTTTGTCCACATTAGCTTCCAGGCATGGTGGCAAGAGTGGGCCGCTCATATTTTCCACCAATCGGCTAGATTTTATGTGACAGAGCTTATCCAGGGTATCAGCCCCCAAGTCCCAGACGGGCCGACACCATCCGTGAGCAACAGTGGACGAAAAATCTTTTATGCTCAAGCCATAGCTCCATCAGGATCAACTATCCTGGAATCCATCATCGGCCTTACTGCCCCAAAGGTTTCAACGCTACTTCAAGGGCCGATGATTAAAGAAAATCCTAAGAGGAAAGCACCAGCCAAGGGCAAATCCCAAAAATCCAGCAAGAAGGTCAAAACTGACGACCAAGCCGATCTCGAAGAGCTGGACCCCCCCATGGAAGAATTCCTTGATGAACAAGTGATGGAGGAGGAGATCAATGCAGCAGCCGCCGATGTGTCTGAAGAAGAAGATTCGTCGGCTGAGACCGTCAAGAAACCATCGACCAAGACCACCACAATCCCATCGGCCGATGACCAAGCCGGTGCTGCCCCACCAAGGAAGACTAGACACGCAGTCCGCAAGGTTAAAATATTTCTTTTACTGGACTTCATGCAATCCCCTTCTTATTGGTATGCTATAATTTGACATCTTTTTAGGCTGCTGCATCGTCTATACTCAAGGAGAGAACCCAATCGGCCCTTTCAAGAACCAAGAAGGCAACCTTTCAGAGGCGTGAACGAGCTAAAGCCCGATTGAGGACTCCTTCTCCTGCTCCACCACCCTCTCCGACTGTCTCGGTAAGAGTTGATTTTTGCATTATCTTGCTATTTATATAACCCTATTTACCAATTTCTTGCCTTTTTCAGCCTAGGGCTACATCATCTTCACCACATCGGCCAACCCCCTCGCCTACTGCGTCGACACACCAAAGGGAGGCCGATGCAAGGACCACTGATGCTCCAACACAGGTAACTAAGATTACTCGGACCCCCTTTCTGTCGGTTCCTGTTTAATAAGGCTGACCTCGACCCATGTTGACATTTGTAGAACCTGGCCGATATGTTCTCCTTTGATATCGGCCAGTTTCTTGACGATGAGGACAAGGAGCTACCTAGCATAGCCAGGGCACAAATCTCTGACGATCTGAAGAATCGGCTGACCGATATCGCCAATCGGCTGGAGTCCTCGCTGGAGTACTTGGTGGAAGATTGCACCCCCATCAGGGTCAGGGTACAAGAAATTCAAGACAAACTGCCGGAAGACCTGATGGAGGTCCTAACACCGGCCATCTTCTTGGAGCAGTACCGATTCAAGCTCAACAAGGCCAAAGAAAGACTCGCAGAGCGACGGGAGCGTGACCAACTGGAATCGGCTTTGTCTGCCAGCAAGGCCCAAGTTAACGCTGACAAGACCAAACTGGACGAGCTAGCGGTGGAGCCGATCGTCTTGAAAAACAGACTTGAAGAACTTCGTCGTCTCGAGGTGGAGCTAGAATCGAAGCTGAAATCCACTCGTCAAGAAATCCAAGAAGTCGAAGCCGGGATAGCTGCCTCGCCTAAGGCCATAGAAGACCAGACGGCAAAGCTGAAGGCATCGGCCAAGTACCTTGCGACCCTGAGCAAATCGCTGAAGCCGATCCCAGGGTCGACGGCCGATGACGCCCAGACTATAGAAGACATCGAGCAGATCCGCCGTAAAGCCGTTGCAACTATTGCAGACTTCATAGGATGATGTAGCATACCTTGTCTTTATACTGTGTAAATGCAAACCTTATCGGCCAAGCAGCCGAATTTGATCTGAAAACTCCAACTTGAATATTATTTGTGAAATCCTTCAAACAAATATCCTTTGATCTTATCGGTCAGGAATCTGAATTCGACCTTAATCTGAAAAGTCCAGCTTGAAATTCATCCTGCGAACAGATATTCCTTTACTATAAATAACCTCATCGGCCAGAAAGCCGAATGCCTTGAAAAATTCCTTGAAAAATTCCTTGAAAAATTCCACGATTGTATATATATATGCCCCCCAAATTTTAGAAGATGAGGGCTCATGTTGTAAAATTTGAACTAAGGACGATAGTATATATCGGCCATCTAGAGACGATGTATAGCACATCGGCTGTTATCATAAATCGGCTGAGGGGCCGATCATGAATCAATCCAGACGCTAGGATAATATTTCTTTAAGTACTTGCCATTAAGAGCTCGTCCATAAATCTCACCATCTAGCCCCTGAAGCAAATAAGCGTTGTGAGGGACACATCGATGAATCTGAAAAGGACCTTCCCAATTAGGTGACCACTTGCCGAATTTATTATCTCTGGAACCAATCGGCATTATGAGCTTCCATACAAGATCCCCTTCCTCAAATGACTTGGCAACAACCTTTTTGTTATAATGACGAGCCACTCTGTCTTTATCACGTTTGATTTTCTTTAATGCCCGTAATCGGACATGTGCCAAGTCATCCAACTCATCAACCATAAGATTGTAGTATTCATCGGCTGTCAAGTCGTCTTGCAAAGCAATCCTTCTTGAGCCGATGTTGGTTTCCCATGGCAGCACAGCTTCATGTCCATAAACCAACTGATACGGAGGCACTTGAATCGCACCATGGCAAGCCATCCGATACACCCAAAGGGAATCGGCCAGCGTCGCGTGCCATTGCCTCGGCTGTTCATCGATTTTCCTCTTGATTAGCTTGATTAAAGTCTTATTAGAAGCCTCTGCCTGCCCATTAGCTTGTGCGTAGTAAGGAGAAGAATTTAATAATTTAATGCCCACGCTGTCGGCGAACTGGACGAACTCGTCGGACACGAAGATTGATCCCTGATCGGTGGTTATTGTCTGAGGTAACCCAAACCGATATATGATATATTCCTTGACAAACTGAATCGCATCTTTGGAATCAACCCTCTTAAGGGGAACAACCTCAACCCACTTTGTGAAGTAATCTGTAACCACCAAGATATACTTGTGTCCCTTACTTGATGGCGGGTTAATTTGGCCGATCATATCGATTCCCCATCCACGAAACGGTCACGGCTTTATGATTGGATGCATAGCCGATGCCGGTGCTCGCTGAATTGCTCCAAATTTCTGACAATCTTGACATCCTTTATAATACTGGAAACAATCCTCTAGCATTGTCGGCCAAAAATATCCAACGCGTTTCAACAGCCATCTCATTTTATGGGCCGATTGATGTGTTCCACAAATCCCGTCGTGGGCCTCGCTCATAACAATTTTGGCCTCCTCAGGACCTAGACACTTGAGCAAGACACCATCAACCGTCCGATGGTATAAGTCATTATCTAACAGAACATACTGCAATACTTTGTATTTCATCTTCCGTGACGCCGATTGGGAAGGATGCTTCAAATAATCAATGATAGCAAATCTCCAATCGTCGGCGTCCACGGCGGCGATTTGAACCCGTACTGCCTTGGCCATCGGCTTGTATCCCGATGCCCCCTGAGCCAGATCATTGGCCTCGAAGTTTTGCTTTCTGGGTATATGCCTCGTTGTCACGATCTTGAATGCCTGAAGCAACTCCTTGCACTCTTCGTGGTAGACCTTGAGAATGTCATCCTTGCACTCATAATCCCCAGAAAGTTGATTAACTACCAGCTATGAATCACCAATGATTTCCATGGAATCGGCCTCAACCTCTTGTAATAACTGCAAGCCTTTGAGAACAGCCTCATACTCTGCTTGATTGTTTGTATAATAAGGCTTGATAGGTAAAAGCAAATTCGAAGCTTGCCCCCTGAGGGGATATAATGACCAGGCCGATACCGCATCCATGTCGACAGACAGATCCATCAAAATACAGCGTCCATGGCACGATGTCTGCATATGCGACTGAATCATCCCTGTGTTGAACAATGAAATCGGCCAGGGCTTGTCCTTTGATCGCTTTGGCCGATTCATATCTGAGGTCAAACTCTGTTAAGGCAAAAATCCACTTCCCAATTCTTCCTTTCAACACAGGGGCCGATAACATGTATTTCATCACATCGGCCTTACTTACTACAATGCACTCGTTGGAAAGTAAATAATGCCTCAATTTAGTACATGAAAAATATAAGCACAAACATAATTTCTCCACCGGCGTGTACCTTGTCTCGGCGTCTAACATCCTCCTACTGAGATAAAAAATAGCTCTTTCCTTATCATCAATGTCTTGAACCAAGACTGAGCCGATGGATCTATATCGGCCGATAGGTACAGCCTGAATGGGACCCCTTTCCGTGGAGGGATTAGAACTGGGGGGGAGGTTAAATAATCTTTGATATCGTCCAGCGCCTTCTGTTGCTTATCACCGGCCATACGAATTCCTGATCGTCCTTTATCTTCAACAGTGGAGTGAATGGCTCTATTCTGCCTGAAAGATTTGATATAAAACGTCGGACAAAGTTGATCTTTCCGAGCAGAGATTGTAACTTGGTCTTGTTTTCTAGAGGCTTGATTTTCTGGATGGCATCGATACTCTTCTGTGTAATTTCAATTCCCCTCTCATGGACCAAGAAACCCAAAAACTAACCGGCCGATACGCCAAAGGCGCACTTGTTAGGGTTCATCTTTAAACCATATTTCCTCGCTCTTTCTAGTACCTTGCGTAAATCGGCCAAGTGCATATCATACTCTTTTGACTTTATGACGACATCATCTATATAAACTTCAATCAAAGAACCGATAAGATCATGAAAAATATAATTCATGGCCCTCTGATAAGTAGCTCCAGCATTTTTCAAGCCAAAGGTCATGACAACCCACTCATACAGGCCGATTGCCCCTGGGCATCTGAAAGCTGTGTTATGAATGTCTTCCTTAGCCATAAAGATCTGATTGTAGCCCGCGTTTCCATCCATAAAACTGATAATCTTATGCCCAGATGCAGCGTCGACTAGCAAATCAGCCAATGGCATAGGGTACTCGTCCTTTGGTGTTGCCTTGTTTAGATCTCTGAAATTGATACATACCCCTAGCTTGCCGTTCTTCTTCAATACTGGAACTATGTTGGAGACCTACTCCGCGTATCAGCTGGGTCTGATAAAGTTGGCGTCGTAAAGCATTGTGATCTCTGCTTTGACAGCTTCATACATATCGGCCTTAAATCTCCTAGGAGATTGTTTAAATGGCCGATAGCCTGGTTTGAAAGGTAGCCGATGTTCTACGATCGATCGGCTTAATTCTGGCATCTCATGGTATTCCCATGCAAAACAATCCATAAACTCTTTCAGAAGATTTATCAGATTATTCTTATATTCCTTTGGCAGGCTAGCACTTACATACGTCGGCCTAGGCCTATCACCTATTCCTATATCAACATCTTCAAGTTCGTCGGCCGATGTGAAGCCTTGTCCCAATTTTCTATCTAATTCATCCACTGCATCATCTGTGTAGGGACCAGCTTGTTCGTCTTGGACAGTGGATGGGACATATTTGTTAAAACAACTGCTTGTCTTGATCTTCAATCGTCTCGATATCGCAATCAGTTACTTTGAGGAAATCGGCGTCCCAGACTCGCCCGGACAAGCAATCGATTCCCTCCATCTCCCAAACTGCGAGATCGGCGTTGGCCACATGTACTGACCGATCGGCCTGCACGATCTCGACCTGGTCCCCTTGCCATTGTATCAAACATTGATGCATTGTTGAAGGGACGCAACAGTTTGCATGGATCCAGTCTCGTCCCAACAACAAGCTGTAGGAACCCTTTTCATCGAAGAGGAAGAAGGTTGTGGGTATCGTCTTGCTGCCCACGGTGAGTTCCACGTTGAGCACCCCCTTCGCCTCAGAGGCGTTGCCACCAAAGTCTTTTAACACCATGTTAGTCTTGATAAGGTCCTCTGGCACCTTTCCAAGCTTCCTGAAGGTTGTGTATGGCATCAAATTGACCGCCGCGTCGCCATCGACCAGCATCTTCGTCATCGGCCGCCCGTTGATAAATCCCTTGATGTATAACGGCCGCAAGTGTCTGTAGCTGGCGTCAACTGGCTTGTCGAAGATGGCTTGATCTGGTGACAACTGTAGTCTGGCCGAAGATTGTTCGTCGTCGGCCATTGCTTCATCAGCCGCCTGCACGCTGTACTCTATGGCAATATGAAAACCATATTAACAGGCGCCGATGCCACTCTTTTACCTTTTGAAGCCGAAGAAGCCCGAGCTGTGTTGGAAGTGCCCTCATCGGCCTTGACCATCGTGGACTTTATCCTCCGCTCCTTCTTGGTCTTGGCTGGCTGATGGGCTATCTCTGCCTGTTGCTCCTGGATTTGCTCCCTCCTCCTTAGCCTCTGAACCCGCCGTTTTTGTGTCTTGGTGAATACATCGCTTGGGCACCATTGGGGGTTCTGGACTTGCTCCTCTTCTTCTATATGTTGCTCTTGGCGCATCGGCCCTAGCCTTTCATGCACAGATTTTTTTTGCTTGGCCGGCCGATGCGCTTGCCTGCTTGAGCTGCCCTGATAATAATCTTCTGCCCCATTGCACGCAGGGCATTCCTGAACAGATGGCAACCTCATCCCCTCATTCCAGCAGAACCAGAAAAACTCGCACTCCCAATGTGGGTCGTAAGAGTTGTCTTGATCGGCGTAGTCTTGAGCTTGTTCGTCCTGCCTCTGCTGGTACTTTCTGATCAGGCCCTCAGAGGTCTGATAAGGTCGCTTGCCGGTCCGATGGCCACTGCCGTCGGCCCTGTTTGCCCGCACCATGTTGATTGGGAACGGGTGTCCTTCTATCTTCATCGGCTTCTTGGCGTCATCGATTTTAATCCTGCCTTGTTCGATAGCCGATTGGATCTGTTGTCTGAAGATCTTGCATTCATTGGTATGGTGTGAATAAGAGTTATGCCACTTGCAATATCTTCTCTTCTTGATTTCTTCGGCCGATGGCAATATGTGACCCACTGGCAGCTGAATTTGCTTTTCTTGCAACAGTAGATCAAATATCTTATCGGCCTTGTTGATATCGAAGTCAAACTTGTCTTCTTTGTCAGCCTTTTTTGCCCACTGGCATGTTGTTGGCTTCTTCATCCGGGCCCACTCGGCCAGGTCGACATCGACATCTTCCGAATCGTCATCGTCGGAGGCATACTAATAGATCGTATTGATCTTCTTTGCAAACTTCTTTGCCTCCTGGAATCGTTGCTCGTGGGCCGATACCCTTTGTGCTAGCTGAGCTAAACTGTCAAATTCCTGTGATGAGAATCTCTCTCGTATCGGCCCGAGTAATCCTTGAAACGCCAGATCGGCCAATTGAGAATCGGTCAAGCTGAGGCTGTAACATCTGTTCCTTATGTCCCTAAACGTTTGGATATACTCTGGGACCGATTCGTCAACTCGTTGCCTAATGGTGGTGAGATCGGACAGTTTCATCTTTTGTACACCATTGTAGAAATATCTGTGAAACTGTTTCTCAAGATCTATCCATCCTCTGATGGAATTGCAGGGTAAGGATGAAAACCATGTAAATGCAGACCCTGATGAGGACAGAGAGAAAAATCTGACCCTCAATGCCTCTATGGCCGATGCCTCCCCACACTGTGCTAGGAATCGGCTCACGTGCTCGTACGTTGAGACATTGTCTTGCCCAGAGAACTTGGAAAAGTCCGGGATCTTGTATCGGCTCGGCAATGGCACTCTGTCGAACTCTTCGGGGTACGGGTGCCGATACACTGTGGAATTCTCCTTGGGCTTCAAGCCGAATTGATCTCACATCACTTCGGCTATCATATCAGCCCAGTATCTCGCGGGCCGGTGTGGGAGGTCTTGCTGATATGATTGTTGCAAGCCCTCTGCTTGATACTGTCTGGGGGAGTACGGCTGATAATGGTGATCAAGGTTCTGCGCGCCATACTGCCCTGTGGTGTGCTGCTGGTAGCCTTGTGGCGTGTTGTAAGCAGCCTGTGGAGGAGGGTTATTGAACACAGGGGCTTGTGGCTGTCCGGCCGATGGCTGGTTAACAGGAACTTGCTGCATCGGCTCGATCACTGGTTGCTTCCCCTTGGTCCATTGTGCATATTGTTCTTCCGTGATGTGCTGAGGGCTCCCCCCCTGTCTGACTGGTGAGGACCAGTGGCAGTGTTGTTGTTGGCTGCGCCGATGGGGGTGGCATCGGCGCTGTCGGCTGAGCCGTGCTCAGGTCGTTTCTCAGGGTCCGATAGGCAGGGAACTTATTTTCTGGTAAGAAAATCGGCCTCTAAGGCTTGTACTGGTGAATTGACCCATCTAGGATCGATTTGACCGTATTGGTCAATGTGTTCACCAGAATCCCCGACTGGTTGACTAGCGCAGAATGAACTGCGGAGTCAATCCTGTCTTGCAACGTCGGCGCTGCAGTATCTTCGGTCTTGACGGTGTGCGCTGCCGCTGATGTGCCAACTCCATCTCCAGGACTCGACATAACTACCTTGGATTTCTGGATCAAGGTGCCTTGCCGAGTCCTAGAATATGTTTGCAGGTACATATTCTGGAACTGCTCGACCAGCTTCTCCATCTCAGCCTTTTGCTCTGCGTTGAGCTGGTCGGCGGTTACAGGGACGACGTTCTCCTCAGAGATCTCGGCCTGCTTCGACATCTTGAGGAGATTTGTTGTTGTTGCAGAGTTCGCGTTCTTTGGGTCCCACCAGGCGTGCCAAAAGCGTGTTGGCGAAACACAGCTTTTGGCAAACGGTGGAGCGTGGTCTCTCTGGAAGTGAAGTTGAAAATCGATGTCCCACCGGGCGTGCCAAAAGCGTGTTAGCGCAGAATTTCGACCCGCCTTGCAACCAAACGGGTTCCGTGTTACCACGGCTGCCTGGGAGGTTTGCTTTACTCCAGTGCAGGTCCAAATGGCTTGCCTAGTCGTGTGCAGAGCGTGCCAGTTGATTTGATCTGCAATCAACAAGAAACAAGTAAACCATGTCAGAAAACAACGGCCAATCGGCCAATAGGCCGATGACACATTGTCAAAGCCCAGCCGATAGGGCAAAGCTATATCGGCTTACTCATGATAAAATAAGATTAAAGCATGAATCCAAACTACCTTGCCTAGTCGTGTGTAGATTGAACTGGTTTGTTGTATTGGATTGTGAGAGAGTTTCTATGTATAAACTACCGGGATATTTATACCCGAGATTACAACAGGGTCCTTGTAGGACACAATCTTATCTCTAACAAACAACAAGTCTTCACGGCAGACTCTTGCCACAGATTAGATCTAAACCTACTTGATTTACAAGATACAATTGCCTAAAACCGAGCTTTATCTCTATTTGGCAACTTCCTTAAAGCTTATCTTGAGCCCAGAACAAGCCCACGCTGACTCTGTCAACTTACAACCCGTATCGGCCAACAATCACATCGAATCCGTATCGGCCGATACGTCCTTTCTGGCAGCACCTTCCCAGTCCGATACGGTTACCGAGTCCGATACGAAGCCTGGTCCGACTCCAACTCAATCCTTCTTCTCTGCTTCGGTTTCCTCTTTTATTTCCAAGTCGATTACCAAAATCCGTCGTTAACATTCTTACTTTATCGATGTTCTTCCCATTGCAACGCAACATGCATAATTGCTAGCATCTATGAAATCTAAAATCAACTTTAAAATTTTAAACCAATGTCATTCAACTTTTATTTTTTTTCAAACCATTCAATTTACCCCCATCAACTTGACTCGGGCAGTACTGTACGGATGGTTTGACGTGGCATTTTAGTTAAAAAAACAAATAATCTAATTAAAAAGAAAAAAAAAACCTTACAGGTCATTCAAACAATATAAAGTTTACCGAATCAGTATAATTCCTTAAAAACAAGTTTTTTGTACCGCAATGGATGTATATGGCAGGTGAGCTCAAAGGCGTGCGAGCTCAACGGAGGACAATCAAACTTCTTTGGAGGCAGTGTGGTCGAGCTATGATGATATCATCAACTTCCCTGAGCTCTAATGCCCTTGTGGTGGCCAGCATCGGTAAGACGGTAATACGGAACATGAGAACAGAAACTTTACAGCTCACATAAATAAACTAGTTCAATTTCTGTATAATTCTAACAAGAAAAATCCTTCGTTCCAACATAGGCCCAAGAGATTGGTCCAAGACTGTGTTCTTTAGGATGAGTTTATCTCCGTCATGTTTCACGTGCACGCTTTTTAAACTGTTAAATGATATGTTTTTTTAAAAAAATTTCTATACAAAAATTGCTTAAAAATTCATATTGATCCATTTTTTAAAAAAATTAGCTAATATTTGATTAATCACGCGCTAATAGACCGTTTCGTTTTTCGTACGCAGAAGTTGTGTTTCCAACGCACTTTCGAAAACACAGCCTAAGTCACTCTGGAACCTAGAGCGTGGATAGAAATGCCATCACAATTTAAACGGTCAGCCCGTCAGTGAGCCTTTTCTTTTTGAGTTTTCAAGACAAATCACACACCAAAAATCCAATTATCTCGCTAACGGTTGGGAATCTCTACGTAAGATTTAATTAAATTAGCATGGATCAAAATGCCATCAAAATTTCGACGGATGACCGTCAGTGAAATTGATGACCTTTTTTACACAAACCGCACACAAAATTACCAATTATCTCGTCGAAAACCACGAGGGAGGCAACAAACTCAAAACACTTGCCCCATTCATGCATCCTCACTTCACACACCATCACCCTGTCAGAAACGTTAATTTCGTCGAATATAGCATCTTCAAGAGAGGTCTAAAATACTCCAAAAATTTTATATTGGGAAAAGCCAAAAAAATATTTGACCTAAAAACACCCTTTTCTTCTAGAGATGTCTAAAATTTTAGTTCCCGAAATTTTAAATTTTGCCACGTCATCACTAGTGGGCACTTCTCAAGTAATTTTCTACGAGCTCGTTAATATCGCACGAGCGCGGAGGGGAGATAGCTGGGCCTGGTCGCTCGCGAGATCGCGACTCATCATGGTCGCACGCGAGATCACGACTGAGACCGTTCGCGAGGCTATATCATATCGCTGCGTCTGATCTGCCAGCCAGCTCGTAGTTTCTGCAGCACGCAGGATTATCGAACGAGGGGCGCAGGCGATAGGATACAGAGTTGTTCCTCTGTCAGCGCCGGCGGCGTTCGCTCTTCGCTCAACCAGGCAACGACTGCCAGCGAGCAGCAACGAGTGGTGCCGGGCACAAGCACTTGTACAGTGCGTATAAACCATACCAGCACAGGTAGCAAAATTTTGCTAACAAGCACGTTTTGGTTTGTTGTATTTCTTTTTTTTTTATGTAGATATTCATTGCCAAAGCATGTTTTAGTTTGGCTGGTGGAGAGGAAGGCCGAGCCGTTTCTCAAACGTCCCGTCAAGCAGGTAAGTCTCTACCCGACCCTCCTGTTATGATTTTACCTAGTTCAATTCTTAATTTCCTATGCAAGTAATTTGTTCTGACAATGTTTTTAGAGAAAAAAACTTTATTTGATCTGATGAATAAATATTTGGCGGCTCATCCAATTTGCTATGAGTCGTTCTCGCTCCTTATTTAAACGGCTACTAGATGAATCATCGTCCGGCGACATGATGAACTCATTTTTGCCGCAGCACAAATCATGCATTTGCACTCTGTCAATGCACCAAACACATGGTGGGTCTGTTTTTGGATATGAAGTAGTTGATCGTGATAGAAAAGCATGGCACTTGAAATTATACCAAGACTATTTCTCAGATAATCTAACTTACGACCCAATTTTATTCAGGCGTAAGGTTTGTATTAAACCAATTTTATTTAATTTATCTTTGTTGCATGCATTAATATGTATGTCTTATTAGTCATTTCTACACAGGAATGAATGCAGTAGAGGATCATGACGACTATTTTGTACAAAAGAGAAATGTAGCAGGTATCCTTGGGTTAAGTTGTCATCGAAAGGTCACTGTAGCAATCCGCTAGGTAGCTTATGATATAGCAACGGATGCTTTGGATGAATATCTTGGTATTGGAGAAAGTACCGCTATAGAGAGTCTGAGAAGGTTCGTCAAAGCAGTTGTTGAAGTTTTTGAACATGACTACTTAAGATTACCCAATGAGAATGATACAGCTCGATTACTTGCACTTGGGAAGAACAGAGGTTTTCCGGCATGTTAGGCTCCATAGACTGCATGCATTGGAAGGGAAAAACTGCGCTATGAAATAACATGGTATGTACCAAGGGAACGTGCACGAGCCTACAATAATTTTAGAAGCCGTTGCTTCCAAGGATCTCTGGATTTGGCACACATTTTTTGTATGCCTGAGTCTCATAATGATATCAACGTACTTCATCGATCCCTGCTATTTGCAAAGCTAGCCGAAGGCAAAGCTCCTGAAGTGAACTATAGCATAAATGGACACGACTGTATGATGGGATATTATCTCGCCGATGGCATATACCCATCTCGGGCCATATTTGTGAAGACCATACCAGAATCACATGGCAACAAGAGGAAATATTTCGTCAAAGCACAAGAAGCGACAAGGAAGAATGTCGACCAAGCCTTTGGGGTTTTGCAAGCTCATTTCGCTATTGTCGGGGGCCAGCACGATTTTGGGACGAAAAGACACTAGGATACATCATGAAAGCTTGTGTCATCATGCATAACATGATTATTGAAGATGAGGGAGAAATTGATTGGGAAGAACAGTTTCTAGAGGGAGAAAATGTTAAGAGTGTTCCACCATAAAATACATGATCTTGATGACTTTATTAAAACACAAAAAAAGATATAACGAAACTTATTATTAGCTACGTGAAGACATAGTAAAGCACCTGTGGCAACATTATCCAAATAAACATTAAGATTTTATTTTTATTTTTAAACTCCATGTAATAAATAATATATATTTGTGAACATCTGCTAAATAATTTCATTTTTTCCCTTCATCTAATGAATGAATGTTTTACTATTCGGAGCAGGAATAGTGCAATAAACATTAGCCAATAAAGTTTATAGATTACATTGTCGAAAACAAAGTTTACAGACTAGTGACTAGTCACATAGTAGACTGACCATATATGTTCTTCATTATCAAGGAGCGAGGTAGTTCTATCTGAGCTCTGTATGCAATATACATATAGCATCCCAAGGACAATATATACATGTCAAATGCTGATGTGATTAGAAAATGCAATCTCACTGAGGGAAAAATGACTTCTTGTATACTTCAAATGTCAATAACAAAGTGACAATAGTTTCACAGGTTCACAAACATATGATCAAATCCACTGAATAATACTACTCTAAATATGACTGCATCTAGTTCTAAATAACCTGAATTGTAAAGATAGCAATTTTTGCACTACAGAAACTAAAAAATAGAACTTTAGATAGGACTGCATCTGAAAGAACTGGAACCCCACTTGTGGACAGTACTGAAATAGCTGCAATAGCACCAATACCAATATCAGCATTGCTTTAAGCAGCCAGCAACCTTCACCCATCTCTACAAGCAACATGATTGTGTAAGAAATAGCTGCAGATTCTTCTATACAATATGTATACGACCTGCAATAATGTAAGACACAAGACAACTAGAAGTTCACTGCATGCCAATGCCAACATTGCCTGCTAGTGGGCATTGTACACATACTTATAGAACTGAAGAGAAACCGAAGATCAAAGACAGTTCAATGTAGTTCTGAATATAAATATAAAAGTACACAGTTAAAAGGCTGAAGTAGATACCCTGATCAGTGCTTGCAAGTTCATCTCAGAAAATTATCGTGCACGATCAATTGAGAAAAGTAATTGCCACTACTAAGAACACTTACATGTCAACCAGAGCTTTCAGATGACGAGCGATGATCTCATTCCTTACGCTCATGTAGAATTGCTGCTGTGGGAGAGGCATTGAAGAAATGTCCATTGTCATAATTCTCTCTTCTTCTAACATCCTCTTCAACTGTAACTTATCTGTGTTATTTCCAACCTTTTTCTCATCTAAAGCGAGCCTCTTGTTATCTAGTTCATAAGACCTCTCATATTTCTTCTTCTCCTTCTCTGCATCAGTCTCTCTTTTTCTATCCCACAAATGGTCTAAAGCCTCCATGCATGCATCACCTCCACCACGCCTCAACTGCTCTTTCGCCCTCTTCTTACCCATCGGTCTCTTTGGCTCTTCGGTCTCTATAGGATCATTTTGTCTGCCATCATGATTAGTAGTATCATCATTTATGGGTATAGCTTTACTCGGACCTTCTGTGCTTGCCTTCTGTTTTTTAGTGGCACAAGGTTTTTTGGGATGATAATTGCTTCATCTTTTCATGCCACTTGGCTAGTGACCGCAAAAGAGTCCAACAATGCAGGAATTGAAAGGGCTTGTCTTCTAATGACTTAAATAAAGCAATTGCCTGAGCAATTTGCACAAGTCAAGTTAGGTAAACGTAGTTAGCAAACATCACACTAGTTGTGTACAAAGCAATAGAGGCTAGATCAATATATATTACCTTGTCAGGTATAGTAACCCCACTTTTCCTTCTACCCTCAATCTGGCTTACACATCCACAAAACTTGTTCACATTCTGTTGAATACTTTTCCAACAATGCATGATTGAATTCTGGCTGCGATCTGATGTGGATTTCTTGGTTTTGTTGAAGTGATCATAAATTCTCTTCCAGTATGCATCACGAGTTTGATTTGTGCCTAGCAATGGATCCAAGCTTGCATACAACCATGCTGACACAAGTACCTCATCTTCCTGTATGCTGAAGTTCTTTGATCTTTTCTGATTTGGTCTAGCCAAGGGAGTCCTCTCCACAATGGGGAACTGCTGCGCCACAGGCTGGCTACCCATACCATCGTCCACAGGCTCACTACCCACACCATCATCCCCTGGTTGGCTACTCATACCATCCCAATACGAGGGATAGTTGGGCTCATTCACTAAATCAGTAAAACATCCTCCTTCCATTATCAATAGACCTAAAAAAATTCAATATGTGCGTGTGTGCATGACGACTGATGACCAGAAAACAGAACTTGGGAATATATGACTTGCCAATTTCAGAACAGTTTGTTTTTCAACGTATGTATGACAAGATGAAAGGTTTGTGAACTCATAAACCTTCTTATATGAACTGAAAGTGAACATGTACCAGACAAGTATTTTGTTGCTGAAAATAAATACGTAAATATTTTTACAGGAACTCATCCTATAAAATCAAATCATCTCAATGGCATGATAATCATTTCAAGTGCCTTACTAGATGTAGACATAAGCAGCTACAAACAATTCTTTACAGTGAATTGATTTTGAGAGAACTAAAACTGTACTGACAAGCCATCATCCTCCATGCTACAAAACACATACATGCTAATGAACAACGAAAGTGAAGATAGGCTCCTATAGTTCCACAGTTCTGAACCAACGAAACAGATTAAAAGTCTCTGTCCAGGTAGCTAAAAGCCAAAGAAACTGAAAAAAACATTAAGTAAAGCTTGTAAAATGGATTCATCTGCATTTGGGAATTTTTATGAATTTTTTATTTAATTAGTATAGCTAGTAGCAATCAACTACAATTTCAGACTAGGGCACTATACCTCTTGACTAATGCTAAAACCCAACCACCTAATTAAATACAAAAGAGTCATGAACTAGACAGTTTATTTCAGAGCATACTGTGATCTAGAATAGAATATTGCATAGTTTCTGAATCAATGTCCAGTACAGTACGAAACTAGCCACAACTCATTTTCTCAAGGATTAATCTCAACAACCTGAAGTCATATTTCAATTTCAGTTTGTCCTACTCAGTTTGCACGAAGATTTTCTAGCAGTATTGCCTAACCCAAGCTCTGAATTGACTACTTGAGTCCGAAACCACCAAATTACGAGATCCCACAGAATAAACCAATTTGCACAATCTTGCCCAAGAAAATCTTGGCGGCTGTTGTTTGACTCAAAAGGAGAAGTTGAATCGATGCAGAGAACGATAAAACAAATGAGCCAGCGAGTGATTAATCACCTCAAACAAATTCAGTACCAAGTACACGTTGCTGAGGCAGCGAGCTGGACGGAGTGGCAGAGAATGGCGATGATGCAGACGAGGTGGACAACGACGGCCGCGGTGAAACCCAGGACGGACGGCCGGCAGTGCCCTGAACGGAGGACTGGCGGCGCCCTAGATCAACGGGACGCCGCGGCCTGGACAGAGGGCCGCCGACGCCCTGGACGGAGGTGGTGGCAGAGGCAGAGCAGGACGACGTCTTCGACGAAGGAGATGGCCGGGGAACCCGCACCTTAGATGACCGATTGGCGGCACCCAGGCGAGGAGTTGAACATGGCGCAGCGTTGTGGGGATTGGGGAGGTACCATAAAGAAGATGACGGTGCGGAGTGGGAAAAAAAAGGTGCGGACGGAGAAAAAAATGGCGGGGCGCGATTGCTGAGATCGGGTACGCGCTGAGTTTTCCAAAACCTGGTTCGGATTGGTACCGATTTTGCGCAAGCGTTATTTTTAGGGAAGTAACTCCGGTATTAAAAGTAATTATATTGACAGAAGAAGGTACTTTTCATGATATTTGAAGTAACGATATCGATAAGGGAGTTAAAAAAAAATAAATTTTAAATAATTTAAACATATTTAATATTGAACTCGTTTTTTCATATTTCCTAAATAGAGTACGATTATTTAATTGAATCTTAAGAATAACATACAGTCTAAAAGATAAAAGATATGAGCCATCAAAGTTTTATAAATACTAATGCAATGATGGTAGACTCTGTGACATGTAAATTGTATGGTGCTAACAAATGGTTGTGCACTGTTTAAACACGTTCTTTTTTATCCAGAAAGCTACACATGAGAAAGGACACAGTATTTTTATTTTCAGCAAGTATGTTGCATGCTTAGGACTAAAGTGCTACCGCGATTGTCGGCCTGGTACGGTTATCGCCAGCAAACCGACGGTCGATAGAAGGCAGCTCCGCGAGTAGCGACGGGACCAGACGCGGCGTGTGCACGTGGATCGCCTTGGACGTACGGCATGGCAAGGCGCGACCCATCGCCGCATCGAGGTCTTCGCCATGAGCTGCCATGCATCATCATCGTATTGCCGTATTGGCGATTTGGCGGCACGGGATAATTTAAAAACGACTAGTTTGTATTGGAGTCGGTAATTGATTTGATCAGGTTCCAATCGAATTATGGCCTTGATTACGTTTGTGCATAGAAGTTCTTGTCCCTTGCGAACTCAACTACCGTGATAACCGTGGAACAAACAAATTAACGTGCTCGATCTACTTGCAATAAGAAATGTGTACCCATCAAAGCCAGGTCTGGTACGTTACGTCCTCGGTTGATTTCAATCTATGGCCCCGTTCGACAACCCAACAAGTGATGGATAAACTTTCCGTAATGAGATAATGAAGTTCGAACGGAACGAATAATTTAATCCATATCCTCTTCGCATCCTCTCCGCATCGATACCAAGGCTGTGGGCGACCTCTTCCCTTCTCATCTCTCCTTCCCAGCGCCGATGTCCCCAAACCACCACCGCCGGGCGTCCGTTCGTCCCCCGGCGTTTGCAGCGCACCTTACGGCTTGCCATCGTCCGCCCCCTCTAGATCTATGGTCTCCTTCTTTGTCTGTTGGCAGCGCGGCTCTCAAAACTCCGATTCTTTCCCCAATGACACCAGCCAGTGGTGACTCGTGAAGCGGAGGGTGCCAGTCGACGTGGTCATCCATGCTTCCATCGGCACGCAAAGCATTGGCAGCTTTGAGCGGGCGCCACACTTGATTCCCCTCTCGTCCTCATCGTTGCAAATGAGGTAAGTAGTGTTGGATTTGGGAAAAGTGACGGGAATCAACTATCTCTGATTCGATTTGGGGTGAATCCAAATTTTCCTCCCTGTTTCAGCAGGTTAGTGGATCGAGGGGTGTCGGCCATTGAGGGGGCAGTACAGGGTGAGCTCCCCTATTTGATGGAAGGAGGCATCAGATTGATGGGGAAGCGCCCCAATCGCCGCGGCTCCTCCGACGATTCGACGTCGATGGAGCGGCTGGCGACCCAGAGGAGAGTTCACAACGCAAAGCTGGCGGGGGATAGTTTTAATCCCCATTGGGTGGAGTCCAACCAAGGCTCCACCGGCTCTCTTAGCTCCGACGCCTCTTCGAGGGTGAAGGCTACTGAGGACGACATTGACGCTGCTGCGTTCGCCCTCCAAGAGTACTGGGCATCCTCGCTGGACGCTGTCAGGGTGTTCGTCCGGAAAGCTAGTCCGGCCACCGTCGTCCGCTGCCTCGACTAGGACGCTCTCAACGCACCCAAACCTACGGTTAGTTCATTTTACAAATTGCCATTTCCAATTTGATTAGTCTTGCCAACTGTAACTTGTGCCACCAGATGCGGGAGAAATACAGCAACTTCGACCTCCTCACATTTCTGGAAATTTGTCGAGATGAGATCAGTGCGGGAGGTATCACTGATAATGGACCCAACCAATTTGGGTATCACAACATACAACAAAAGCTCAAGGCACAGCTCGACAAGGATTTGTCCAAGTCTAAAATCAAGAACTGGTGGAATGTCACTCGCCGCCGTTATGCAAATTGGTGTCACCTTTAGTCATCCGTTACCGGACTTGGCCGCGACCCTGAGACTGGAAACATTATTGCCTCAGATGATTGGTGGAAAGGGGTATGTTATACTCACAGAAATTAATTTGTGCAATTCATAAAAATTGATTTGCTTTTCATTGTAGTACTAACCTAGCAAATAGGCAAAAACAACTATGTGCACACATGAGTCCATTAGCAGCTAGGCTAACCTAAAATCTTTACATAAGTTGCAGTCATAATAGTGCAGTGCATATAGAGATCTCAGAAATGCTTACCTTCAGCTTACCTTGTCGCAATACATTTCCAATTCAATCTTGCCGCTGCCCATATGTCATATCTACATTTTAGCTGTCCATCTGTCAAGTTGCTAGCATTCGTTACGACAAGTGCAAACAATTGAACGATATGTTGATATGTACCTACTCCTTTCATTTTGTAATTCACATAAAAATGGTTGTTGTGGCATCACCATAAATGTTTGTATTGCCGTGTGGACCAAAAACAAATTATCACAAATTGTACAGCATTAGTTTGCCTTTTTTCGTTCTATTTATCTGTTTTAATTACAACATAACAAAAATTTATGTCCATATGTATGGATTGCTTGAACCTATGAATATAACCTCAGTACATTCAATTCAATTAGGTTTAAAACTGCCAAGCTGTGTACAAATATAGCTTCTGAGATGATGTACGTCCTATATTTGGTATAGAAATAGATGCTTGATCAATAATATTTGTAGAACTTCAGTTTTTCTACAAATATTTGCCGCCATCCATTGAAATGATGTTTGAGATGATGTAGTTCATATTTTTCATGTACAAAATATTTGCTTCCTCAACAATACTTGTGGAGCTATTTTTGCAGTTAACAACCATCTGTAGTACTTGCAACCAAATTTTGCTTCGGTATCACTTGTTGCTAGCACTGCTCATAAATTGCATAAAAAACATTTTCAGTCCATATGTTGTAATATGTTCTTACATTTCATATGTAAGTTAAAAAAGAATGCAAGATATTCAGGAAACGACCTTTGCCTTTCCCAGATTTGCACGAGTCAGTGTTCGCTGGTCATCTAGTGGTCGGGGAGCATGGCGATGTTCCTGGAGAGGAAGAAGCCGAGGAAGGTCAGAAAGAGGACGGCAGTGCTGCTACCACCCAGGCTGCACATGAGTAGGCTGCACATGCTCCGACAGCGGGTAACCCCTCAAACCTTGCAGCAAGCCAAGGTGTTACTGCTGCAAGGTCGGCTGCTTGGAACACACCTTATGTCGACCTTGAAGCCAATGCAGCTGCTGCGGTAGTAGGTGTAGCATTCCCTACGCAGCCGGGGGGTAGTGGAAGCTCCAGGCGGAAGGGAAAGGAGAAGAGGACCGAGAGTGGGCTTTGTGGCTCAGGTGGCTCATCGAAGCGAACAAAGAGCGACGACCGGATGATAGATATTGCGGCGCGCTTCGTTGCCTTCAAGGAGCAAGCTCAGCAATCAGCTAGTTCCAAAGTTGACGATCTGCAGGGTGTTCTGCCAGTTGAAACATGCATGCAATTGTTGAAGGATGATGGGTACAAACCAGGGGATCATGAATGGATCACAGCGATGCATTTGTTCATCCTTGGGTACTGGCGCAAACAGTTTGGGCTTTGTGAGAACAAAGAGCAGCGTCGCTAAATGCTTTTGTCAACACACATACCACCCACATGGGCCCCTCCAACCATGGTGCAGCCGCCTGTTGCACATTGGGGACCGCCACCAGGGTATCCTCCTAGCATGGTACAACACTCAATGCCACCTTAGTGTGCTCCTCCAGGGAGTGGGTAGGGATTCATGCAGCCGCCAGACCCACAATGGGCACCGCAGGGGCAGCAGGCAAGCCAACAATGGGCACCGCAGGGGCAGCAGGCAATGCCACCATGGGGAACGTCACCTCCAAGCGGCTAGTACAACAACTATGGATAGCAAGCGGCAAGCGCAATGCTGTGGCAGCCATGGCAGACACAACCTCCATACATAGCACATGGTTAGCTGAGTGGCACAGAGGGATGGGTGGATCAGACAGGTGATCATAGCCAATGGTCAGGGCCTCCTGGTGGATGCGATGGTGAAGGGGGGTTTTTAGGTTTGGGGTTACAGGGGATGAGAACCATTTGCTATGCATGTGTTGTATCGTAGTTATTAATTATTATCTACCAAGTTGGTCCTTCCTGTTATTTGTAGAAACAATAATGTTTATGTGTGGTTGTTACTTTGGTTCGTGCATTTCGTACATTTCTCACTGCTGTGCTATGCTTTTCATGTTGTAACAATTTTCTATTTGACGATTCCATTTGATATTGCAAAATTAAATTTGTTTGCATGTCTTCCTGTATATATGTGTTCCCGTTTTGATTACAAATGAATTGTTTATATGTCTCGCTATGAATTTTGGCCATTTCTTTGCAGATAAGAAGGTATAATGAGTACCGAGAGTAGCGATGATGATTCCGAAGGTACAATGGGCGAGATATCGGAAGATGAGGTGGAACAATACATTGAAGATTACATTGAAGGATTCATTGCATCTGGACTTGTACGACCGCAAAGGGCACCACGTCGTGTGCCACTACTAACGGGGCAACAGTGGATGATGCAAACATTAGGAAATGCAGCTCAATGCAGGAGCATGTTTCGTATGCGACCTGATCAGGTGATATTACTAAATGATATCCTCCAGCACAAGTACAATTTGACTGCGTCTTATGAGGTTAGCACTTTGGAAGCGGTAGGAATTTTTCTGTGGACTATGTCGGGTGGTGAAGCTAACAGGAGGGCAAACAATAGGTTCGAAAGATCCGGGTCAACTATTTTGAAATATTTCAACCGAGTGCTTCATGCGGTTGTCTGTATGGCACGTGATATAGTTCGGCCGGTCGACCCAACGTTCAGTACTATCCATCCACGTGTCAGCAACAATAATAGGTACCAACAGTTCCAGAACTCTATAGGAGCCATAGATGGAATACATGTGCAAGTTGTAGTACCTTCCAACCTAGCCAATCAGTACCGTAACCGGGTCGGCGAAACTACACAAAATGTGTTGGTCAGTTCAGACTGGAGCGACCGCGTAATTTTTGACGTAGCTGGTTGGCTGGGGTTAGTGCGCGACCACTGGGTATTGCTGAGTGCTATGAGGAAGTATCCCAATCGGTTCCCTGGGCCGCCACCAGGTAATTACATATTTGTACATTTGTTTGTATGGTATTCACGTAATGCTTGGGGATTGACATTATAATTTTTTGTTGTAGGCAAATACTTTCTCGTCGATAAGGGGTACGCAAATAGGCAGGGTTTCTCGCACCATATCCTGAAGTGAGGTTCTGGCAGCCCCAGTTCGACCATGCTACACCTCCCGAAGGCAGAGAAGAGAATTTCAATTTCTATCACTCCTCGCTGCGTGGGTCAATCGAACGACTTTTCGGACGTATCAAGGCAAGGTGGCAAATATTGGACGGGATTCCAGCATACACACCACATGCACACAACATGATTATTCATGCCACCATGGCCTTGAACAACTTTATGGTTGACACTACTGAACCAAACTCTATTAGTACCAACCCTCTTTACCATGCTCATATCCACTTGGTACCAGATGTCGCTCCAGCACATCACACGTACCATGCACTTGATAGCAAGGTTGTCATGGATATGGTCCGTGATTATATTGCTAATAGCATGTGGTAGACATCCTTTTAATGCATCTTATTAGCATTTCAGATTTATCAGTACTTTATTTTTAAATACTATACGGCGTCGTCCGATGTACCATGGATTAATTGTGTTAATATATGTACTGCTATTTACTTCGCAAATGATGATATCCTCTCTAATATATGCACTGCTATTCATATGTACTCATGTAGCAATAGTTGCTATAAACTTCATCTTGCATCCACCAACACCAACAACTGTGCATAGTTCATCCATACATCTTCATCTACATCCAAATTTCCTTTACCCTACATCTTTATCTTTATCTTTAGGACTAAAGAACACCACCTATATCTCTCTGCCTCTCCTGCTTGCCATGGTCTCATCTGCTTGCCATCCATGGGCGTCGGCCTCGTTGAAGATCAGGATTGCCGTTGCGATTGCCTGGACGACCATCCACGTGTAGAATGTGCCGTCACAGTTATCCGGCCATTCACAGCACACCTTCATGGCATTTTGCCTCAACCCTCCACGTAGGAGATTCTTCTCCTCGTCCGCAGATGTTGTTCCCCACGATACTCCTCGTCGCCCTGCCAAGAACGGATGGCCTTGTCAGAAAGCATGCGAAAAGCATGAGAGAGAAGCAGAAACATGAGAGAGGAAGGTAGACAATGACGACCTGGGAAGTGCTGATGAGGCCAGCGAGCTCCATGTCCGCCACCCCCGCCCTGCCTCCGGTTAGATAGAGCTCGTGAACAGACCCGCGAGGAGGAAAGACGCAGTAGTGGCTGGAGTGAGGACAACATCATCAGATCGAGGAGAGATGAGGTCGCGCGGCTCCGGTCGACGGTGATCTCCGCGAGGAAGACAAGATCATGCGGCTCCCATTGGCAACGACCTCCGTGAGTAAGACGTGGAGGAGGCAAACTGGCGATGGAGGTGGCGCCGGTGTGCAAGAGGAGGGGAGGCCAAGTGCACCGCCGTCGTCAAGCACCAAGTCCATCGCCTCCAAGCTCCATGCCCGCCACCGCCTGAGCACCGAGTCCATCGCTGCCGAGGCGTGTAGGGGGAGGGAGGCGCCAACGAGAGGAGGGAGAAGTGAGGTGGCGCCAACGCCGGTGGAGGGAGGATGGGAGAGGTGGTGCCGACGCTGACACTGTCGCCGATGGGTTTGCGGGCAGGAGAGAGGAGAGGGGATAGACTGGGGACGGTTGGGAAGGGGATGGGTTGGGAAAGGCAAAAAGGGGAGAGAGAGGAGATGAAAAAGTGTTTGTTGGTGGGATCTGTCAGGGTTATAGATAAAACATACCTTCTATCCTTGGGGTTATGAAATATACGGATATGGCATACCTTTAAGTATATGGGAATGTTACCTTAATATTATGAAATTCGGCTAATATTCAGGGAAATTGTATCTCGAATAGAAGGTGTTAAAGTCCTATTCGGCGAAGATACAAACTCTACGATCTCTTATGCTGTAAATACTCTCCGAGTTCTACTTGGAGATCAAGACAGTTTGTGGTATAAATACAGTGCCCCCAGGGGATACGGGATCATCGAATCATAGCACAAGCCATCGCCATAGCAGAAGCAATTCGGAGAACTTTGAACACAACTCGCCAGTTGGATCTCGTTAGGGATCTCATTGGTACATGATACTTTCTACTATTCTCTATTGTAATCTCTGTGGTTCTCGTCATAATTACATATAAACTAGAGTAGGGCTATTACCTTACGAGAGGCCTAAACCAGTATAATCCTTATCTTTTGTGTGCTTGATATCATTTCTTATAGATCCTTGTCCAACGTACCCTAATACTCTCATAATACGGTCTATGAATATAACCCGTCGACAAGATCCATTTGTAGCTTGCAATGTAAGATGAGTTGTTTATAGGAGCTTCATTCAATGTGGCATCTCAGTTTTGATCTTGGCCCATGACGCAATGTGAATGGCCTAGCGAATTGCTTAGGGCTCCCAGGGTACGGGTGCTGGGCTAGCATATACGGCTACAAGACGCCCGATTTCTGGGTGAAGGTGCCCGGCATCGAGGGGCTCGAGAGAGGCCCCGGCGCGTTGGTCACACCTGTCTTCAACGTTACTCTCTGTGGAGATTATGGGTATCATATAACCACACGGCTGACCTATCCGACTGCTTATAGGCGATAGGTTGTATACAATGGTTATGTGACAGTTTAGGATTGTTGGCGCAGAATTTAGACCCACCTCACGACCAAACGGGTTCCACGTTTCCACGGCGGCCTGGGAGATCTGCTTAGTTCCAGTGTAGGTCCAAAGGCTTGCCTAAGTGTGTGTAGAGTGTGCCAGTTGATTTGATCTGCAATCAACAAGATAAACAAGCAAACCATATAAGTAAACAATGGTCGATCGGCCAATAGGCCGATGTCGCATTATCGTGACCTAGCCGATATGGCAAAGCTATATCGGCTCACTTGTAATTATGATAAAATAGCATCAAAATATAAATCTAATCTCATCGGCCTTCATCAACATGTTCATGTCAATTAGCAGTATCGGCCGATGAGGGATAAAAGAAATAATTGCACTAGCTAATACTCTAATGCAGACTTGTACAAACCAGTCAACTTACATAAATATATCGATCATAAGCAAACCCTAAAGGATAGCCTATAACAAATGCATTTATATTTGTCAATCTACTCATACAAGTGGAAAATACATATAAAAACATTATAGTAGTTACATGTATTAGATAAGACCGGCTGAAACCCCGGTGCTATCCTTAATTACGATCGAAAACAGGCTTTGGATTAGATCTCAAAACAGGACTAAGGTCGATAGCAACTCAAACTGTGAATTGAGACTTAACGCAAAGAAAATCAAGTCGTCGATCGCTTTTGGGGATGGTAGATGCATTGAAAGATTTAACTAAGCATAATAATTAAACCGTCGTCGGCAATAAACCCTAAAACGAGCAAATCGCTGGCGATGCATAATTAATACACTTATGAAAATCACCCAAAGCATGATAAACGACGATCACATCATCGAGGCTTAACGTGTCTAAAGCGACACGCTAGCCCCGACGATGTAGATCGTCGGGCACGAGTTCTTACCTCTGCTCTGGGGAAGCAAGAACTCGTCGAGATTAACCTCTGGCGAGGGTTGGCGATGCGTCGAAAATAGATTGATTTGTGTATTGAATTATGTGAGAGAGTCCCTATGTACATACTACCGGGATATTTATACCCGAGATTACAACATTGTCCAGATAGGACACGATCTTATCTAGAACTTAACAAACAAATCTTTGCGGCAGACTCTTGCCGTAGATTAGATCTAAACCTACTTGATTTACAAGATACAATTGCCTAAAACCGAGCCTTATCTCTATTTGGCAACCTTCTTGAAGCTTATCTTGAGCCCAAACTAAGCCCATGCTAACTTTATTAACCTTCTGTCTCTGTCGGCCAACAACCACGTTGAATCCGTATCGGCCGATACGCCTTTCCTGCTAACACCGTTTTGAGTCCAATACGCTCACCGAGTCCGATACAAGACTTAGTCCTTCTCCGCATCGGTTTTCTCTTTCCTCTCTGAGTAGATTACGAAAATCTGCTATTAACACATGCCCCCAATTCCGCTTCATTATATAATGTGGCGGAATTAGCTCCGAGGAACCCATCGACTTCTTCGCTAGGGTTTGTCTGAAAACCACGCAGAACCAGATTTACAATCTTCCACCGCCGATTTCTTTGCCACCGCCGACCACCTGCGCCTCTCGACTCCTCGGCGTCCTCTCAGCATCGACCCCTTCACCGACGACCTCTTCAACCACATCAATGGCCTCCTTGCCATTTTATACTTCCGAGATCCCCGTGGTGAGTCAACCCTTTCCAATCTCACATTTTCACTTTTCCGCCGAGTTTTTTCAAACTAGGGCTTTTGCTCTAGCCCCCCGGGTCTTACCTTCCATTACCGTTTATGCACTATAGGTCTTCAAGAACCAGATCCTAATCCCCACCAATGACAAATCACACCGGTTCCTGCTGGGCCCCATGGGCAATTCTAACCCTACTTGGCTAATCAATGCGGAGACGAACAGAATCCCATTCAAGCAAGTCAAACCCAATGTACCTTCATGGAAGCACACCTTCAGGTCTTGGCCATCAAAGCTTACCGGCTTTAGGACTTGGTACAAGAGGATTGCAGCAGCCAAACAAGTTCATTGGGATGAGATAGGAATCGGCCAATGCATCGCTCTGTCCTTGGCCGATACCAAGAAAAATGAGCCCCTTATGTCAGCAGCCACATACTTCTGGTCCAGCACTCTGAATGCTTTTTTATTTAGGCAAGGTCCGATGACCCCGACGCTGATAGACATCAAAATGCTGACAGGATTGGACATACATTCTGAGATCAATCCCTTCAACCTCCTTATCAACATTACCCACAAGCTGAAGACCAAGAAAATTGGAGGTTGGTCTGGATATGTGTCTGAACACATGGAAACAGGATCAGTTTCAGAAAGAAAACATGTGGCCTTTCTAACCTTGTGGCTAGAAAGATTTGTCTTCTGTGGATCAACCTGCGGCCCTACTCTGAACTGCCAACACTTAGCTCAAGCCCTGGTTGAGAAGAGACAATTTCCCCTCGGCCGATATCTTCTTGGGGCTGTCTATCGGCTACTCCATTCTGCCACTCAGGATCTGATGCTGAAAAGGACAGTAGCACATGGAGGTCCATGGTGGTTCATCCAACTCTGGTTAACAATCTACACCACACCATGGTCGATCGGCCTCCCCTGTCAAACTCTGCCTTCCCATCAGACTACACCGACAATGAAGATCCCTCATTCAGGAGATGCATGTCCTTCGGAGAAGCAGCTTCCATATACCCTGGAGCAGACCAATCGGCCGAAGAATTATCTGCTTGGTTCGTCCGATTTTACACCGGCCCTCCATCAGCCAAGATGAACACATTTGTGTATCCTTCGGATTCCGATTTTGAACTCCCTACCGATTTAACTCTGGGTGAACTAAATGATGATATGGTAGCACGAGAACTCTTCATGATCGGCATCACCCCCTGCTTGCTCCCAGCAGGCATTTTCCAAGGCAGGAGCACCAGCTTATCCTATGAGTTCTACACTCCCATAGTAGCTGCGAGGCAATGCGGGCTTGGTCAACTTTCTATCAACCTGCACTTCCATCGGCTCCTAGAGAGCAGGGGTAATGTCCCATCGGCCCTGGTCATGAGCAAGGTTCTAGAAACCAGAGTACCAAATCTGGGGGATTGCGACCGATTATGGCTGAGTCCCTTCATTCACCTCTCCTTCCAGTCATGGTGGCAAGAATGGACTTCCCATCTCTTCCATCAATCGGCCAGGTTCTACTTGACAGAACTCATTGATAACATTAGTCCCCAAGTCCCTGATGCCCCAACACCATCAATCAGCAACAGCGGGCAAAAAATATCTTATGCTCTGGTATTGGCTCCATCAGGCAAGTCTATCATGGAATCAACTATCGGCCTCACCGCTCCGAAGGTATCATCATTACTCCAAGGGCCGATAGCTAAAGAAACTCCCAAGTGGAAAGCGCCAATAAAAGAAAAGATTCAAAAAGCTGGCAAGAAACCTAAGACTGATGACCAAGCCGATCTTGACGCGCTAGACCCCTCCATAGAAGAATTCCTCGACGACCAAGTTATGGAGGAAGAGGTTGATGCAGCAGCCGCCGATCTGCTTGAAGAACAAGATCCATCGGACAACATTGCTAAAGAGCCATCGGCCAAGTCTACGAAGAATTCATCGGCTGCAACCACAAAGATCCCACCAACCGATGACCAAGCCGATGTCGCTCAACCAAGGAGAACCAGACATGCAATCCGCAAGGTTAGTACAATCCCTTTTCCTAATTTGTGCAATCTCCTCCTACTGGTTTGCTATAACTTGATTTATTTCCTAGGTTGTTGCATCGTCTCTATTGAAAGAGAGAACCCAATCGGCCCCTTTTGCAAGAACCAAAAAGGCAACCTTACAAAGGCGAGAACAAGCCAAGGCCCGATTGAGGACACCGTCTCCTTCTCCACCCCCCTCTCCGATTGCTTCGGTAAGAATTAATCTTTTGTATTGCCCCTCTGGTAACATAGATCTGATCACCATTCCCTTGCCTTTCTTCAGCCGCGAGCTCCATCACCCGCACCACATCGGCCAACCCCCTCACCTACTGCCTCAGGACAACAAGAGAAGGCCGATGCAGGCACAGCCGATGTCCCATCACAGGTAAACCGGATCACTTCGCTCCCTTCGCCGATTCTTACTTGACTGAGCTAACCTTGCCCTATGTTGATGTTTGCAGAACCTAGCCGATATGTTTTCTTTTGATATCGGCCAGTTTCTTGATGACGAGGACAAAGAACCACCCATCACCGCCAAGGCGTCAATCTCTGACCAACTGAAGAACCAGTTGTCTGATATCGCTAATCGGCTAGAAGCGTCTTTGGAGCCGCTGGTGGAGAACTGCAACCCTGTCAGGAGTAGGATTCAAGACATCCAAGACCAACTCCCCGAAGATCTGATGGAAATCTTAACGCCAGCCGTCTTCTTGGAACAATACAACTTCAAGCTTCATAGAGCCAAAGAAAGGATCGCGGAGAGGCGGGAGCGTGAAAGCTTGGAATCGGCCTTGACTGCCAGCAAAGCTCAAGTCAATTCTGACAAAACCAGGTTGGATGAGCTGGCTGTCGAGACGATTGTCTTAAAGGGCAGACTCGAAGAACTCCGCCGCCTTGAAGCAGACCTAGCGTCAAAGCTAGAAGCCACTCGTAAGGAGATCGAAGAGGTCGAGGCTAGGATAGCTGCATCACCGAAGGCCATAGAAGATCAGACGGCAAAGCTGAAGGCATCAGCCAAATACCTTGCGACCCTGAGTAAGTCTTTGAAGCCGATCCCAGGGTCAACGGCCGATGACGCCCAGGTGATAGAGGACATTGATCAGATTCGTCGTAAGGCCATTGCAGCTATCGAGAAATTTATAAGCTGATGTATTATATGTTTCTGTTCTTCTTGTAAGAAAATAACTTCCTGTTCGACTAATATAAATCTCATCGGCCAACCAGCCAAATTTGATCTGAACAATACTTGCTTGTATATATATATGCCCCCCAAAATTTGGAAGATGAGGGCTCATGTTGTAAAATTTGAACTAAGGGCGATAATGAATATCGGCCATCTAAAGACGATGTGTACCACATCGGCTATTATCATAAATCAGCTGGCAAGCCGATCATGAATCGATCCAGACGCTGGGATAATATTTCTTTAAGTATTTGCCATTAAGGGCTCTTCCATAAATTTCTCCATCTTATCCTTTGAGCAGATAAGCATTATGGGGAACACATCGATGAATCTGAAAAGGACCTTCCCAATTAGGTGACCACTTGCCGAATTTATTATCCCTGGAACCAATCGGCATTATTAATTTCCAAACAAGATCCCCTTCCTCAAATGACTTGGTGACAACTTTCTTATTATAATGACGAGCAACTCGACCTTTATCTCGCTTTATTTTCTCCAAAGCCCGCAATCGGACGTGCGCCAAATCATCTAACTCATCAACCATAAGATTATGATACTCATCGACTGTTAAGTCGTCTTGCAAGGCAATCCTTCTTGAGCCGATGTTGGTCTCTCACGGCAGTACAGCTTCATGTCCATAAACCAGCTGATAAGGTGGCACTTGAGTTGCACCATGACAAGCCATCCGATACGCCCAAAGGGAATCGGCCAACGTGGTATGCCACTGTCACGGCTGTTCATCAATTTTTCTCTTGATCAACTTAATTAAAGTCTTATTAGAAGCTTCTGCCTGCCCATTAGCTTGTGCATAATATGGAGAATAATTTAGTAGCTTGATGCCCATGTTGTCGGCAAACTGCACGAACTCATCGGACACGAAAATTGATCCCTGATCTGTAGTCAATGTTTGGGGTAACCCAAACCGATATATGATATGCTCCTTGACAAACTGAATTGCATCCTTGGAATCAACCTTCTTAAGAGGGATGGCCTTAACCCACTTTGTGAAGTAGTCTGTAGCCACTAAAATATACTTGTGGCCTTTGCTTGATGGTGGATTAATCTGGCCGATCATATCTATACCCCATCCTCAAAACGGCCATGGCTTTATGATTGGATGCATAGCCGATGCCGGTGCTCTCTGGATTGCTCCAAATTTCTGGCAATCTTGACATCCTTTATAATACTTGAAACAATCCTCTAGCATTGTTGGCCAAAAATATCCAATACGCTTTAAAAGCCATCTCATTTTATGGGCCGATTGATGTGTTCCACAAATCCCTTCACGGACCTCGCTCATAAGAATTTTGGTTTCCTCTGGACTCAAGCATTTGAGCAAGACACCATCAATCGTCCGATAGTATAGATCATCATCTAACAAGACATAATGCAAGACTTTGTATTTCATCCGTCGCGACGCCGATTGGGAAGGGTTTTTCAAATAATCAATGATAGCAAACCTCCAGTCGTCGGCATTCACGGCAGCAATCTGAATTGGAACATCTTTGGCCATCGGCCTGTATCCTGATGCCCCGCGAGCTAAATCATTGGCCGAAATTCTGCTTCCTGGGTATATGCCTCATCGTCACAATCTTGAAAACCTGGAGCAACTCTTTGCACTCCTCATTGTAAACTCTGAGAATATCATTCTTGCATTCATACTCCCCGGAAAGTTGATTGATTACCAACTGTGAATCACCAATGATCTCCACGGAATCGGCCTCGACCTCTTGTAATAATTGCAAACCTTTAAGAACTGCTTCATACTCTGCTTGATTATTAGTATAATAGGGCTTGATAGTAAAAGCGAACTCGAAGCTTACCCTCCAAGGGGATATTATGACCAGGCCGATACCGCATCCATGCCTGCAAACAGATCCATCAAAATACAGTGTCCATGACACAATGTCTGCATATGCAATTGAATTATCTCTGTGTTGGACAATGAAATCGGCCAGGGCTTGTCCTTTAATTGCTTTGGCCGATTCATATCTGAGGTCAAACTCTGTTAAAACAAAAATCCACTTCCCAATTCTCTCTTTTAAAACGGGGGCCGATAACTTGTATTTCATCACATCGGCCTCGCTTACCACAATGCACTCATTGGAAAGTAAATAATGCCTTAATTTAGTACATGAAAAATATAAGCATAAACATAATTTCTCTACTGGCGTGTACCTTGTTTCAGCATCTAACAACCTCCTACTAAGGTAAAAAATAGCTCTTTCTTTGCCATCGATGTTTTGGACTAAAACTGAGCCGATAGACTTCTCATCGGCCGATAGGTACAACCTAAATGGAACCCCTTTTCATGGAGGGATTAGAACTGGAGGGGAACTTAAATAGTCTTTGATGTCGTCCAACGCTTTTTGTTGCTTATCACCCCATATGAACTCTTGATTATCCTTTATTTTCAACAATGGAGTGAACAGCTCTATCCTGCCTGACAAGTTTGATATAAAACGTCGGACAAAATTGATCTTGCCGAGCAGAGATTGTAACTTGGTCTTGTTAGTTGGAGGCTTGATATTTTTTATAGTATCAACGTTCTTCTGTGTAATCTCAATTCCTCTTTCATGGACCAAGAAACCTAAAAACTGACCGGCCGATACGCCAAAGGCACATTTGTTAGGGTTCATCTTTAAACCATATTTTCTTGCTCGTTCTAGTACTTTGCGTAAATCGGCCAAGTGCATATCATACTCCTTGGACTTCACGACGACGTCATCGATGTAAACCTCAATCAGCGAGCCAATAAGATCATGAAAAATATAATTCATAACTCTCTGATAGGTAGCTCCAGCAATCTTCAAACCGAAGGTCATAACAACCCATTCGTATAGGCCGATTGCCCCCGGGCATCTAAAGGCTGTCTTGTGGATGTCTTCTTCGGCCATGAAAATCTGGTTGTAGCCTGCGTTTTCATCCATAAAGCTGATGATCTTATGTCCAGACGCAACATCTACCAGCAAATCGGCTAACGGCATAGGGTACTCATCCTTTGGTGTCGCCTTGTTCAAATCTCTGAAGTCGATACACACCCTCAGTTTGCCATTTTTCTTCAACACTGGAACTATATTAGACACCCACTCTGCGTACCGGCAGGGTCTGATGAAATTGGCGTCATAAAGTCTTGTAATCTCTGCTTTGATAGCTTCGTGCATATCGGCCTTAAACCTCCTAGGAGCTTGTTTAAACGGCCGATAGCCTGGTTTGATAGGTAACCGATGTTCTACAATCGATCGGCTTAACCCAGGCATCTCATGATACTCCCATGCAAAACAGTCTACGAATTCTTTCAAAAGATTTATCAAATCATTCTTATATTTCCTTGACAGGTTAGCACTTACATACGTCAGCCTAGGTCTATCACCCGATCCTATATCAACCTCCTCGAGTTGATCGGCCGACGTAAAGCCCTGTCCCAATTTTCCATCTAATTCATCCATCGCATCATCTGTGTAGGGACTAGCTTGCTCATCTTGGGCAATGGATGGCACATCTTTGTTAAAGCAACTGTTTGTCTTGATCGTCTATCGTCTCGATGTCGCAATCAGTTACTTTGAGGAAATCGGCCTCCCAAACTCGTCCAGACAGGCAATTGATTCCCTCTATCTCCCAAACTGCGAGATCGGCATTAGCTACGTGAACTGACCGATCAGCCTGCACGATCTCGACTTGGTCCCCTTGCCACTGTATGAGGCACTGATGCATTGTTGACGGGATGCAATAGTTTGCGTGGATCCAATCTCGTCCCAACAACAGGCTATAGGAACCCTTTTCACCAAAGACGAAGAAGGTGGTGGGTATCGTCTTGTTGCCCACGGTGAGTTCCATGTTTAACACCCCCTTCGCCTCGGATGCGTTGCCGCCAAAGTCCTTGAGCACCATGTTGGTCTTGATGAGGTCTTCAGGTACTTTTCCAAGCTTTTTGAAGGTTGTGTACGGCATTAAGTTCACTGCCGCGCCGCCATCGACCAGCATCTTCGTCATCGGCCGCCCATTGACAAATCCCTTGATGTCTAATAGCCGGAGGTGCCTGTGGCTGGTGTCGACTGGCTTGTTGAACACGGCTTGATCTGGCGACCACTGTAGTTTAGCCGAGGACTGCTCATTGTCGGCTACCGCTTCATTGGTCGTCTGCACGCTGTATTCTGCTGGCAATATAAAAACCATATTAATAGAAGCCGATGCTACACCTTTACCTTTTGCAGACGCAGGAGCTCGAATTGACTTGGAGGTGCCCTCATCGGCCTTGACAACCGCGGATTTTATTCTCCACTCCTTCTTGGTCTTGGCGGGCCGATGGGCTATTATCGCCTGCTGCTCCTGGATCTGCTCCTTCCTTCTCAATCTCTGAACCCGCTGTTTTTATGTCTTGCTAAACACGTCGCTTGGGCAGCATTGTGGGTTCTGGATTTGCTCGTCGTGCTCAGTCCGACGATCATGGAGCATCGGCCCTAGTCTTTCATGTACAGACTTTCTCTGCTTGCGCGGCCGATGCACTTGTTTGCTCGAGCTGCCCTGGTGGGAGTCTTCTACGTCATTACATGCCGGGCACTCTTGGATTGATGGCAGCCTCATCCCTTCGTTCCAGCAGAACCGAAAAAACTCGCACTCCCAATGAGGGTCATAAGAGTTGTCTTGATCGGCATGGTCTTGTGCTTGTTCTTCCCACCGTCGCTGGTATTTTCTGATCAGGCCCTCTGAGGTCTGATGAGGTCGCTTGTCGGTCCGATGGCTATTGCCGTCGGCCCTGTCTGCCCGCACCATGTTGATTGGGAACGGGTGTCCTTCTATCTTCAACGGCCGCTTGGCTTCATCAATCTTGATCCTGCCTTGCTCGATGGCCGATTGAATCTGTTGTCGGAAGATCTTGCATTCATTGGTGTGATGGGAATATGTGTTGTGCCACTTGCAATATCTTCTCTTCTTGATTTCCTCAGCCGATGGCAGTACATGACCTACTGGCAGTTGAATCTGCTTTTCTTGCAGGAGCAAGTCAAATATCTTGTCGGCCTTGTTGATGTCGAAGTCATATTTATCGTCCTTGTCGCCCTTCTTGGCCCACTGGCATGTTGTCTGCTTCTTCATCCGGGCCCATTCAGCCAGATCGACATCGGCATCTTCTTCATCATCTTCATCGGAGGCGTACTGATAGATTGTATTGATCTTTTTTGCGAATTTCTTTGCCTCCTGGAATCTTTGTTCATGGGCCGATACCCATTGCGCTAGCTGAGCTAGGCTGTCGAATTCCTGAGATGAGAACCTCTCTCGTATCGGCCCTAATATTCCTTATGTTCCTGAATCTTTGGATGTATTCTGGGATCGATTCATCAATCCGTTGCCTGATGGCAGTGAGATCAGACAGTTTCATCTTTTGTACGCCGTTGTAAAAGTATCTGTGAAACTGCTTCTCTAGATCTATCCATCCTCTGATGGAATTGCAGGGTAAAGAAGAAAACCATGTAAACGTTGACCCTGACAAAGACAGAGGAAAAAATCTCACCCTCAACGCCTCTATGGCCGATGCCTCCCCACACTGTGCTAGGAATCGGCTTACGTGCTCGTACGTAGAGACGTTGTCTTGCCCCGAAAATTTGGAGAAGTCCGGGATCTTGTATCGGTTCGGCAGTGGCACTCTGTCGAAGTCCTCGGGATATGGGTGCCGAAACACTGTAGAATTCTCCTTGGGCTTCAAGCCGAACTGATCTGGCATCACCTCGGCTATCATGTCGGCCCAGTATCCTGCAGGCTGATGTGGGAGGTCCTGGTGGTAAGACTGCTGCAGGCCCTCTGCCCAATACTGCCTGGGGGAGTACGGTTGGAAGTGATGATTTAAATTTTGTGCGTCATACTGCCCTGCGGTGTACTGCTGATAGCCTTGCGGTGCGTTGTAAGCAGCTGGTTGCGGAGGGTTGCTAGACATGGGGAATTGAGGTTGTCTGGCCGATGGCGGGTTGACTGGAACTTGCTGCATCGGCTCGACCACCGGTTTTTTCCCCTTCGTCCACTGTGCATACTGTTCCTCCGTGATGTGCTGAGGGCTTCCTCCCGTTTGCCTGGTGAGGACCAGCGGCAATGTTGATGCTGGTTGAGCCGATGGAGGTGGGATCGGCGCCGTCGGCTGTGGAGCCGTGCTCAGATCGGTCCTCAAGGTCCGATAAGCAGGGAATTTGTTTTCTGGCAAGAGAATCGGCCCTTGAGGTTTGTACTGATGAATGGAACCATCTAAGATTGATTTGACCGTATTAGTCAATGTGTTCACCAGGATCACAGACTGGTTGACTAGCGCAGAATGAACTGCGGAGTCGATGCGGTCTTGCAATGTCGGCGCAGCGTTTTCTTCGTTCTTGACAGCGTGGTCGTGTGCCGCCGACGTGCTGGCTCCATCTCCAGGACTCGGCATTACCACCTTAGATTTCTGAATGAGGGTGCCTTGCCAAGTCCTGGAGTATGTCTGCTGGTACATATTTTGAAACTGCTCGACCAGTTTGTCCATCTTAGCTCTCTGCTCTTCATTCAGCTGGTCGACGGTCACAGAGACGACGTTCTCCTCGGAGATCTCACTCTGCTTTGACATCTTGCAGCGGTCTTCTTGTTGTCGCGAAGCTTGCGTTCTTGTGGTCCCACTGGGCGTGCCAAAAGCGTGTTGGCGCAGAATTTAGACCCGCCTCACGACCAAACGGGTTCCACGTTTTCACGGCGGCCTGGGAGATCTGCTTAGCTCCAGTGCAGGTCCAAAGGCTTGCCTAAGTGTGTGTAGGCGTGCCAGTTGATTTGATCTGCAATCAACAAGATAAACATGCAAACCATATAAGTAAACAATGGCCGATCGGCCGATAGGCCGATGTCGCATTGTCGTGACCTAACCGATAGGGCAAAACTATATCGGCTCACTTGTAATTGTGATAAAATAGCATCAAAATATAGATCTAATCTCATCGGCCTTCATCAACATGTTCATGTCTATTTGCAGTATCGGCCGATGAGGGATAAAAGAAATAATTGCACTAGCTAATACTCTAATGCAGACTTGTACAAACCAGTCAACTTATATAAATATATCGATCATAAGCAAACCCTAAAGGATAGCCTATAACAAATGCATTTATATTTGTCAATCTACTTATACAAGTGGCAAATACATAAAAAAACATTATAGTAGTTACATGTATTAGACCGGCTGAAACCCCGGTGCTATCCTTAATTACGATCGAAAACAGGCTTTGGATTAGATCTCAAAACAGGACTAAGATCGATAGCAACTCAAAGTGTGAATTGAGACTTAACGCAAAGAAAATCAAGTCGTCGGTTGCTTTTGGGGATGGTAGATGCATTGAAAGATTTAACTAAGCATAATAATTAAACCGTCGTCGGCAATAAACCTTAAAACGAGCAAATCGCTGGCGATGCATAATTAATACACTTATGAAAATCACCCAAAGCATGATAAACGACGATCACATCATCGAGGCTTAACGTGTCTAAATCGACACGCTAGCCCCTACGATGTAGATCGTCGGGCACGAGTTCTTAGCTCTGCTCCGGGGAAGCAAGAACTCATCGAGATTAACCTCTGGCGAGGGTTGGGGATGCGTCGAAAATAGATTGATTTGTGTATTGAATTGTGTGAGAGAGTCTTTATGTACATACTACCAGGATATTTATACCCGAGATTACAACATTTTTCAGATAGGACACGATCTTATCTACAACTTAACAAACAAATCTTTGCGGCAGACTCTTGCCGTAGATTAGATCTAAACCTACTTGATTTACAAGATACAATTACCTAAAACCGAGTCTTATCTCTATTTGGCAACCTTTTTGAAGCTTATCTTGAGCCCAAACTAAGCCCATGCTAACTTTATTAATCTTCTATCTCTGTCAGCCAACAACCACGTTGAATCCGTATCGGCCGATACGCCTTTCCTGCTAACACCGTTTTGAGTCCGATACGCTCACCGAGTCCGATACAAGACTTAGTCCTTCTCCGCATCGGTTTTCTCTTTCTTCTCTGAGTAGATTACGAAAATCTGCCGTTAACAAGGATTTAAGTATTATGTTTTCTTTTGTGTTAAGGAGCGGCTTATAGTCTTGAACTGGTATTATTATGGATACGATTTAGGAGACTTATATTGTATGTGGTTAAGCCTCCATCTTGTAATCATGTCCTCTAAAGATATATAAGAAGGGCAGGACGTCCTCTGAGGGGCATAATAATTTTTCAACATACACAACTCGATTATCTGATTAATACAAAACTCGATGGATATAATCCTCGAAACAGAAGTAGGGTATTACTTATTTCTAGAAGGCCTGAACCTATTTAAACTTTTTTCTCATAACCCATCCATTTAGGATCTTACGCGTTACCCCATTTCTTATGTTCGACACCCTCCGCAATAACGAAGCCACGCGCCGGCCATTCTGCGTCGGCCGAGCCAGCGCGCGATGTCGTACGCTGGCGTGCAGCTCGGCCACGTCGACCTCCAGGGCGGGTTTTGCGTGTCGGGGCAGGTGGTCAGCTCCGTGCCAATTGTGGCGACCAGCAACGGATTGGTGATACCCAGCGAGCTCTATGAGCGTACGGAGAGCCAGCGGCGGCGGCACGAGTGCATGTTGTTGGAGGTGCAGGTGAGATTAGACGATTACTGCGGTCAACTACCTGTGATGCTTTGGTGCACGGACTGTGGTATATGGCCAGCCAAAAGGGCCATTCCTTTGCAAGTTTGCCCCTATGTTGAAGGATGGTAAATCTCACCAACCAAAAAATATATATTATTAGGTTGGTATAGATGTCATTGTTATTATATTGTAGCTATATATATGTTCCAAAAGAAAGTTTAAGATTCAGTATTGATGAGGATATGGTGCAGTACTAGCCATCAATTGTATGAAGATTTGCGCATAAAATCAGAGAAATTCAATGTATTAAAAGGTCATATTTGAAAAGATTATCAAGTCTTCTTTCCAACGGATCAAGCAGCACAAGATTTAGATGTTCTAATCAAAAGTAATGACGACAATTTTACTGAAGGTTACGCAGGCTGAAAAGGTGATGCGCAAGAATTGCCAAGTTTACAGAGTTTGTGGGTTCTACGGCATGGTTAGAT
The DNA here is from genome assembly GCA_008326285.1 of Oryza officinalis. NCBI lineage: Eukaryota > Viridiplantae > Streptophyta > Magnoliopsida > Poales > Poaceae > Oryza > Oryza officinalis. Next base: position 53,263,534 of record BDMV01000001.1, on the reverse strand, counting down.
AGTTTTCATCTATTTCAAGACTCTATATAAGCTGACAAGTATCTCATCTACATGGATTCAATTGTTTTCAAATGAGAAATTTGAAGATAAGAAGGTTTGTATTCAGTTCGGATTCGGTTTGAACAGCCTGGACAGTCCTATGGTAAAACGGTCATGGATTTCGTATATGGACTCTGTTTTGGACGTTTGAGTACTTGTTGAAAGCTAATTTGATGGCCCACGCCAAGGTTTTGGTCCCACCTTCAAATACTTCATGGTTTATCCACAATATATCAAACTAGTCGATGGTTGTTGCAGCGCAAGTTTCTTTCTTCATGTACAAGTCATGTAACGAGTTTGTTTCTTGTTTAGAGGTATTAGGATTGCTATGTGAGCATGTGAGCAATAGGCGTGTGTTCATTGTAAGAGGAGACTCAACATTATGAATAAAAATTACCTTTTAGCTACAAGTATGTGAGTGTCTCATCACCTGTTCTTCCTATGTTTTGGGACAGCCACATAGAGGGGAATCGGGTGATCCTATCAACACTGGCGTATCTAAGATTTTATTATGGGTGACCCAACATACATCATTGTCTAAATAACGTAATTATAACAACGTAATATGAGTATAAATTAATCAAAGGTATATCATAATATATTGATAAAAGACATTATAATATATTAATAAGAGAGTTTTTTTTCTTTTTCTAAGTTTTTTCACATACATATATATAAGCATTGAGAAATGTTTTATTTTTGGGTGGTCCCAGGACCACCGGACCACCCACTGGATCCGCCGGTGCCTATCAAGATTGTGCTTGTTTTTCGTTGGGATTGAGGGTTCAATGGTCGTTGGGATTGAGGGTTCAATGGTTATCTTCCACATCTTGTGGTTTTGTGATGGCAAGATAAAAGATGTGCTACACGGACAACGTGTTTATTCACTTCGTCAATTGCTTGGTGTTTCAGATCCTGTGTCGAGAAGATCGGGCCACCTTTCGAATCAGGTATCTTGTCTATATGCTGAAAAAAAACTTGTGACAATTGCAGAATTTAAAGAAGATGTGACGTAGTGGCCTTCTGTTCATATAGTAGTGGCAGGTCTTGCGTCGATTTTTCACGAATCTCCGGACGTCCGAAGCCGATCTCTCCCCAATTATCTTTATCATCGGAGCAAAATAAATCAATTACCATAACTCAAACCACGGGCAAGCCGACGAGTCGGATCCTTACTCATCCAACGTCACTTTACAAAGAATTAATCTGTCAGCAACATGTCCGGTAGTGTGTGCTGGCGAGGTGACTTCGTCGAACACCTTTACATCGATGTCTAGCACCAGCGCGCCCGACGAACGCCACTCCGACGCCATGCGGCCCGCGGAGCCGCTCTGACAGCCCCACGCCTTGGACCCGTGCCACCACCTCCAATACCCTCCGCCACCGCCGCGACGCGCAGTCCCGGGGCTCCTCTCACGCCCACCCCATCGTAACGCCCGAGTACAGCAGGGTCATGGCCACGCGGTCGACGCACGCGCCATTCATCGTCGTGAGCGTCACCCTGAACGCCGACGAGACAGCGGGGCTCGCGCTGCCTGGGTCAATGCCCTCGTAGCCGAGGATGCTGACCAGGGGCAGAGCCAGGATTTGGGGTCGATGATGTTATAGTTGACCCTCAACAATCATATGTTTCTAATGATGCATGCAGAAAGCATAAAAAAAGTAGTGATAAGTAACAAAGTTTAAGAAACCAATCAATTTCGATGAACTTGCGTATTAGTTCATACTATCTAATAATATTGACATTTGATACATGATATCTGTACTAGTTCCTTCCTTAACAACATGTGGTAATTTTCTTTTCAAGAATTGTTTCCATCATATTCATACTACGTGTCCACTGGTTTTCGTTTGTACTAATTTTGGGCTTAAATAATAAGCCTGTTAGTTGTTGTCGTGTTAGCTACTCATATGTTGTTTATGGACTGAGCAATTGCACAAAGAATGAACCAATTATGGCTGAGTATTGGTGTCAAAAGACAACATTCACTGGTGTCATCCATGGGAGAATGAAAGGGAGTACATGAAATAGGCCAAAGACCATTGGTTCATGTGACACCACTGCTATAACGCTAGCTCCGCCCCTGATGCTGACAGAGGCGGCGTCGTGGTCGTGATACCTCCCGCCCAGCGTGGGTGTCGCCGGCCGCGTCGTGGTCGAGAAGAAAGCGAGCATGGAAAGAAACATGGTTAGCCCCAGCAAACCAAGTGTCCACAGGAAGCAAGCTTGGGAGCAACGACGACCAGACGCTTCGTCATGTTCGTGCGGATCGCCCTTGACAGCATGGTATATATGGCGCCGCATTCGAGAAAAAAAGAAGAATGGCGCCGCGGCCGCCGCAGCTTCAAGGTCGAGATCTTCCCCGTGAGCCATGATTAGCAATTAGCACGTTCAACAATACTACCAGGTTTACGTCCGACAAAAGATTTTATCGTAGAGTCCGAGAAAATTAGGGTCTATTTAGCCGGTTTTATATTCGATTCCGTGATAAGTTTTGATCGATCGAACAACAATTTGATTCCATCTATGAATGGAAATCCTTCCCCTTACGATATATGATTACCGCAACCATACCCCACGACGTGCTACAAGTAAACGTGTGTACCCATCAAAGTCGGGACCAACTTACCAAGGCGTCCAGACTTGCCATGACGTTTTATTAACCAAAGGCCTGAGTTTGGGTGAAGGTACACGACATCGAGGGGCTCCAGACGGCCACACACGTTTCCCATCAGCTTGATGAAGCAAGTTTGAAGATGGGAAAATTGCAAAAAAACACCCCATAAATCATTTCAAGTTTGATATTTCATTCCATAAGTCATTTTGTTGCAAATACCCACACCCTACTTAGTTTTGTTACAAAAATCACCCCAGTGTACACGTGCTTAATTGAATCAACTCGTCATCGCTGATGTAGAGTCATCACATTCTATGTTAGCCGAGTTAATTTTGTCTAAGTGCTTGCATTAGAGTTATTTTTTATATTTGATTGAACTTTTTTTCATATAGCGAAACTTAATACGATAACATTTAAGCTCTCATCAGCAATTTTATTTGTGGAATCTCAAAAAAGTGTCAAGACTATACTGCGGAAGTATTTAATTTTGATAAAGACCACATTGACGGCTCATACTTTTTAAAAAAAACATGTTGATTCGATTAAACATGTACGCATTGAAAAAAATTTTGCAACAAAATTGAGTATGTGAGTAGGTATTTGCAACAAAATGACTCATGGATGGAATATCAAATTTCATCTCACAAGTAGAATAGGATTCGACACAGGGTCACACACACACTGACCATGTGGACGATTTGGAAGGAGAGAAAATGATAAAGATCGCTTTCAACAGCTGTAGACGTGCAACAGATCGTGGCAGTAACTGTTTGAAGCGATCGCGAAGGAAGCAACACAATGGCGATTAGCTGAGGCCGAAAGCTCATACCATGGCGCGGTGAGGTATATAGCAAGGTTCACCTTGAATTTAAGGTGTGATGAATAGTTTCACGTCATCAGCTAGTGAGAGTAGTGGCCTTACTATTTGGGTCATGTGGGCTGGTGTCTAGTTTCATGTGACTAGGAAAGGGAAAATTGGGAATCGGCTTAGAGGAATAGCTTGAGAGACGGCGAACTGGCGGTGGGTGGCAAACAAGGGCGGACGGTGAGGCCGTGGTGGTGTCGCTGAAGTCACAGGGTCGACAGTGGGCGGTGGACCGGTGTTGGTGGCGGAGGCAAAGCGAGGAGAGGGTGAGGTGGTCGGCCAAGCGGGGCCGCACCTGCATGTTGATGTCTTTTGGCACCGGTAAGGCCAGGCGGCAGCACAGTGGGAGGTGGTGGTGGAGAAATAACTAACCTGGAAGAGGTGGCGGTGGAGGATGAGGGGGCTCGCCAAAGGGCCATTGCTGTCTCCATCGCCCGCTCCACTCACCGTCACCTTTTCCATCGGGGCCCTTTGCCAAAGGGAGGAGGAGGGGTCCATCGCCGAAGGGAGTGGGCCGTCGCCAAAGGGAGGAGGAGGGGGCCATCGCTGTCGCTTGCTCCACTCCACTCGCATGCGTTCCCGTGAGGAAGAGATTAGGTGGGGAGAGAGAGGGAAGAGATAAGGCGTTGTGCGCAACTTCTCCATCTCATGCGCGCGCCAATTAGGAAGCCCCCGCAAGTAGAAACTTATGTCCATCAACACATTTGGACTTCACAAAATAAGCATAAGCTGACTCATTGTGATAAAATCTGTTTTTACCTGAGATATGCCGGCAGTACGTCTTTCAGAGATACTTATGGGAGTAAGATGTGCATGCGTGTGTTTATAGGAATGAGTGTATGTGTGTTATGAATGTTTGTATTTGTACTATGTTTCTAAAAAAATATGGCCACCCGAGAACCCGAGTTCAAGTCTTAAAACTGACATAGGTTACTCACATTTATGGTTTAATTATTCTTTTAGTGCTAGAAAATATATTCATCAAGAGCGAGACGTATGTGGTTACTGGATGTGTTTATAGGGCTGCATATGCGCGTTTATAGTGGTAAGTGTGCATACGTGTATATAAGCGTAGTCTTTGTAATTTTTCAAGAAAAAAAAGCATATGTGGACTTTGTAAAAATAATAGTACAAATGCACAATATACCAATCTTAATATATGGACTTTGTACCCAAACAACAGTAGTACATATGTACAAACTATAATCTTAATTAATCAGTTCGCAATGTGCCTATTAAATTTTACGCGAAAGCTAAAGTTATCGGCGAAAACCAAGGGCAAGACGCCGACTCCGATCCTCGCCCATCCGTCCTCACCTTGCACAGCATCACCCTGTCAGGGACGTGGTAGGTAGCGTGCACCGGGTAGGTATCCTCGTCGAAGATCTTCACGTCGACGTCGAGCTCCAGCACGCCCGACGAGCGCCGCCACTCCGGCCGACGCCATGCGCGCACGGAGGCGCTCCGACAGCCCCACGCCCTTGCCCCTCGCCACCACCTCCACGTCCCTCTCCGAGCGCCCCGCCGCGCAGTCACGCGGCTCCGCGCGCGCCCAACCCAGCGCCACGTCCGAGTACAGCACGGTCACGGCCGCGCGGTCGACGCACGCGCCGTTCGCCGTCCCGAGCGTGACCCTGAACTCCGGCGACACCGTGGCGGCCGGCCTGCCCGGGTCAATGCCCTCGTAGCCGTCGAGGCGCACGGAGAAGGCGTCGAGGTTGTGGTCGTGCAACCTCCCTCGCAGCGTCGTCGTGGCCGGCCTCGTGGATAGCAGCAGCAGGAGCAGCACGGTTAGCCCCAGCAAACCCAGTGTCCACAGTAGGCAAAGCTCACGAGCAGCGACGACGACCACCAGGCGCTTCGTGTTCGCGCGGATCGGCGCCCTCGACGGCATGGTACGTCGCTGCCGCCGCTACTTCGAGGTCTTGATCGCCATGAGCTGCCATGATTAAATACTAGCTAGCTAGTTACGTTCGATAAGATCCAAATGGATCAAATATAATAGGGTCGTTAACGTTGAATCCAATCACAAAACGGCCGGTTTTGTGTCGGATTTCACGATTAGTTCCAATAGAACAGCTAGGATTTCGGCCGGTTTTGTGGCAACAAAGGATAATTTGGCTAGAAAAAATTGAAATGGTAGTATAAGATGTTGTTTTTTAAATAATATGATGATCTATCATTTATTCTTGGATTGTCATTTTGCCAGATTTTTCTGGAGAGCTGTACAGATTTCTTTTGGTTTATACCCTTCACATAGTATATCTTAAATACTTGAAAATTGGCTTGTGGGTATTGATAAAAAAACCAAGAAACTTATCCTTGTAGAAGCATCCTGTCGACGGTGTAGACCGTGACTACGGTATTTGTAGAATATGAGGTCGTTGGTTCAAGGATCTACACGAAATGAGTTCAAACACACAAAGACAAGGATTATACTAGTTCAGTCCCCTCGGAAGATAATAACCCTACTTTACTTTATATGGGATTATGATGGAAATCACAAAAATTACAATAGAGAACAACAGAAACGTAAAGTGCTAACGAGATCCCACTCGAGAACAATCTCGACGAGATCCAGGCAGCGATTTATTGTCAAATCCTCTGAATTGTCTCTGCTATGATGGTGGCTTGCTCTATGATCGATGATCCCATACCCCCTAGAGGATTTTGTATTTATATCGCAGACTGCCTTAATCCCCAAGTAGAACTTGGAGAGTACTTTTAGCCTATGAGATCGCATCTTCCCCGAATAGAACTCTAACACCATCTACTCGGGATACAATTTTTCTATTTGTTAGCCGAATTCCATAATATTAAGGTAACCTTTTCGTATATTAAGGGTATACCATATCTGTATATTTCATGACCTCAAGGATAGGAAGTATGTCTTATCCATAACCCTAACAGTAGCCCCCGATTTCAAATCAAATGAATTCATAGTGTTCTCGAACCAGAGATGTCAAATATATGTTGTCGTGCTTACCTAACCGTCCTCGAATTATTAAGAAGATATGAAGCCTTAGACAACTCCATCCAAAAGCAACGGTCCACCATGAATTTGAATTGAAGTCTAGAAAACCACCATAAACAAATCCAAGAAAATCGCGGCAATCGTTTCTCTTTCTTCCTCGAAATACAAACCGTCGGCCTCAACCTATAAATCATCATCTTGAGATTTTCTTTAACTTCTTTCCCCCGAGTAATTCTTCATTTCCCTGCGCCCTTTCAACCTCCCAAGCCTCAGCTCGTCCTCTTCATCTCCATCTTCAATCTCAACCGATCCAATGAATTTGGACAAATCCAACGTTGGTACTGAGGAGTTGAAGGCGCTGCAGATCGAAGGATCACTCCCAGGGAATAAAATCTTACGCCAATCGAAAGGAGATACAAACCCTGACCCGACACTTGACCAAGTAGTTTGTATAGGGGATTTTGCTCGATGTGGGTTCTTGCCTCCTCCTTCCAAATTTCTTCTTCTTCTCTTAAACTTCTACAACATCCACCTCCTCCACTTGAACCCCAACTCCATTGCTTTTCTCAGTATCTTCGCCCACCTCTGCGAGGCATACATTGGGGTTTCACCCTTCTTAGATCTATTTAGATATTTCTACGAACTAAGATGGATGGAATCCCATAGAGCCTCTTGCTGTTGCGGCTTCCGCCTTCGAGATAGGATGAAGGCGGAATACATCCCCTTCAACTGCCCTTCCTCTTGAGGAGCGTGGAGGTCTAGATGGTTCTATCTCCACGTCGAAGACCAACCCACTTTTCTTGCCGTCCCGGATGAGAAGCCCATGCGCTCCCCTTTGTTGACATCAAAATCCTCTTTGACCCCAGCTCTCCAAAGTTTCGTAGACAAAATCCACGAGCTCCGAGAACAAGGGTTGTCGGGGTATAAAGTTGTCGCCGACTTCATATGTCGTCAAATCCAACCCCTTCAGGCTCGTGCTCACCCCACGTACAAGTTCACGGGGGCTAATGACGAAACACGACAATCGGTTCGGGGTATACGTTCTCGTAACCCTCCTGACCTTACTCCATCCAGGGCTGACTCTCATGACTTAACATTATTGTTTCTTTGCAAAACCTGACGACCTAACCATGGAGACACGGGTCAGGCACCAAATCGCAGATGCTCCCGTAGGCCCAGATCACACCGTCACTCCGCTCTGCGACCTCCCGTCCTTGGATCGAGATGCCGCAATCAACGTAAGTGACAGTGATCGTTGCTCTTCTTTTCGACCTTTGTTGCCCGAAAGAGTAGTAATCTAAACTTTGCAGGTTTTACCTCTGACGGACACCATCGGCCTGCTCATCGACCACCTGGTGTCATTTTCTCCGAAGGAGAAAGCGATCTCAGAGCAGGCCGCCACCGAGAACACCCCCAGCGGCAGTGGGACAAAACTTGCCAAGAGAAAGTGGGCAGCTTTAACCAAGCCATTTGGTGCCAGCAACCAGGCGCTAGCAAGCGGCTCGACGGTAAGTGTCACTTCTTGTAGTCCGTAATTATCTTTAGGAGGAATTTTTGGCCTTGACTTACGTATCCTGCAGGCCACTTCCGACACCAAATCCTCCTCGTTGGGGAACAAAATGCTCTTGAAGCTAGCCAAGCCTTGGTAAGCGATCGTTTTTGCCAATCTCTGTACCCTAACGTTCTCGCGACATCCCTTAAGACAACCCTTTTTGTTGTAATTCTTCTCCTGCGACCTCGGGTCAAAGCACCGGTCGTGGGGGAACAATCTCGGCCCCTCCTCTCGTTGGGGTGACCGCGTCCACCCCTCCTCTTCCTTCGTCCGGTGCCTCTACCGCAGTCATTCCGCTCACCGCGACCGACAAGCTTGCGGAAGGGAGCCGATTACTCCAGTCGGGCAAGCGAGACGTCTTTGCCAAAGTCGACTAGCTCCGAACAACGGCTGTGACTTCAAACAAGCGTACCGCCGAGCTGGAGACTCAGTTGGTCGAGGCATAGAGGGACTTGAAGAAGTTCAGGGACCTAGTCACTGGCCATGAAATACAATGACAAGAATGGGAGAAGAGGTTGGAGGAGGCCCATGAGAACTTGGTTTCCCTCCGACAAGGCCTCCAGGAGAACTTCGGGTGGCTTGATATGGTGGCCCGTAGTCTAGGAGTGCATGAGAAGGGCCCAGAGTTCCCTGACGAGACAACCGTCCTGGGTTCTTTGGTTACTCTCATTGGTTGGCTTGAGGGCGCGTCGATAAGGCATACCGAGCAGGTTGCCAAGGAGATGCGCACTGGTCTCCGGATTGGCGCATGCCATGTCCTCGCATGCCTCAAACTCACGCACCCTGAGTTGAACCTGGAGGAGGCGCTGGAGAAAGGTGGAGCTAATGACACATGCGAGGACGTGATGTCAGATCTCGTTGACCTGGGAGATAACGTCATTTCCTTTTTTGAATAGTAAACGATGCTCTTTTATAGTTTGTTTAAGAACTGTTTGTTTAGGCTTGTCATATTTTGAAAATGATGTCCTTTTACCATCCTTAATTTTCGTCGTGGTTATGTCGATCTTTTAGATATATCGAGGACGAGGTCGTCCCGCAAGGGGATTGTCCTCACAATTTCAACATCGGACCTCCTTCTCCTCGCGCTTCCTCAACCCCAAGCGGCGACAACCGAACCTTGGTCATCGTGAATGCTGACAACGCGTTAGATCCACAGGGATCTCAACTTCACTCCCTACTCTAGCGGAACCAAGGTATGAGAACCTGACTCTTATAGTCAATTCCACCCATGCTCATGGGGGAAGCTGTCTGAGGTCATGTGTCTCATGCAGGTCTCGAGAACGACTTAGAAGAGAGAGAATGTCGTGTATAATATTGGAAGGCGAAGTTTGAGAAGGCTGATCTCGAGAAGATGGCTGATGTCGTCCAAAAAGAGCAAGCTGTGGAAACCCTTCAAGGGAGGGAAGTATGGATTGGAGCCTAACTCGAACGTTGTTGCCAAGCGCTGCAGCGTCTTTGCGAAGAGCTGCGGGTAGTTCGTCATCCTCCCGAGAAGTCCATCAACAGTCATCTGTCCTGGATGCGGAGTACGTGCAACCATCTTGCAGGAATCGGGCAACGGATCAACAACAGCCTGAAACAGGAGTGTCGCCGCACCAGCCAATATGCCGGTGGTCACCTTCTCGCCTGCATATGAGATGGACGTCCACAGATGAGCCTGAGTTTCCTTCGAGAAGGGTTCTCGCGTTCTCGCATGAAGGTAGACAAGATCGACCGCCTAGCACAATCCTTCGCTCCGCTGGCCAAAGATGTTTTCTCCACCATGAACTGGTAGTAGCCATCCTGGTAGTTTTTGTACCTAGGGAATATTTAATGTATACGTTAGCATGTTATATACGCATCAGAACATAAGTAAGAATTTAAATCTATTTTATAAGTATCTGTAAAAGACAGTGTGCGAGTACTCTCACAAAGGTTGTCCTCAACCATGAAGTATGGTACTCTCCCTAGCCCCTAGTTGTGTTCTTGGAAAAGTCGTTTTCCCTGAGGACAACTTAATCTTATAACAAACAACGCTGAAGCTGCGAAGTCGTAGCAACCAGCCGTGAAGTTGGGAAAATCAATTTCCGGTTACACGGCTTAGTTGATACGCACAAGTGGGTACTCTAACATGACCAGATCTAACATGGTCGTTTCAACCTGCATGATCTGACAAACTTTCATAGTGCTAGGCGTCCCCAGCCAGGGTCCATGAGACCACGAACCTTGTCAGACTAGCGTAAGAGGACAATAGGATCGACTTTAAGACGAGACGATATAAGAAAATGAGATCCCTGGGTAAAACACTTTGAAACAAAAGAATTCGAAATGTATATTATTGAACAAAACTTACAGACTTTGGTACATCGATTTTATACATAAAATTTACGTAGTTGGTCAATATTCCAAGAGTTTGCCAACTCGTAGCCTTCGTCGTCTGCGATCTTGAACGCGCCTGGCCTTAAGACTTCGACCATCGTGTACGGTATCTCCCACTTAGGTGAGAGCTTGTTTCACCCTGCTTGATTCTGAACTCGTCGGAGGACGTAATCGCCGATGGTGAGTGTATGGGCACGAACACGCTTTTTGTGATAGCGACGTAGGGTATGTTGGTACATGGCTGCTCGAATGACAACACGTTCTCCATATTCTTCTAGAAGGTTGACATCGTCTTCTCGATGCTCCTCCTGATCCTTATCTGAATATTGTTCGACTCGTGTAGACCGATGTCGCAACTCGGATGGGAGCATGGCTTCGGAACCATACAAGAGAAAGAAGGGAGTTTCTTTGGTGGAGGTTGTCAGGGTAGTGCGGACGGTCCATAGAACAGAAGGGAGTTCATCAACCCAGCGTGTGTCACAAGCTAGAAGTTTATTGTACACACGTGTTTTGATCCTCTAGAGCACAATACCGTTGGCCCTCTCAACCTGCCCGTTACTCTGAGGATGGGAGACCGATGCGAAGCAGATTTTTACTTCTAATTGAATGCAGTAGTCCTGAAAGGCACCGCTGGTGAACTAGGAGCCGTTGTCTGTCAAGATTCGATGAGGTAGTCCATATCTACAAAATATTCCTCTCATAAACTTGATGGCGTGTTCGGTTTTGATCTCTCTTGTTGGCTCTGCCTTAATCCACTTAGTGAATTTGTCGATAGCCACGAACAAGAACTTGTAGTCGCCTTGTCCTCGAGAAAACAGTCTGAGGATGTCAACCCCCAGCATGAGAACGACCAGGTGAGAGGGATAGTTTGGAGCGCTTGGGCTGACATTTTAATGTGTTTACTGTGAAATTGGCAAGCTTCACACCGTTTTACCAGCTCACAAGCGTCTTGAAGGACTATTGGCCAAAAAAATCCTTATCGGAGGCTTTTCCGACCAGAGTTCGCCCACCTACGTGAGATCCGCATATTCCTTCATGGATGTCGAGTAACAGCTCTTTGCCGTCCTCAAGAGAGACACACTTGAGCAAGTCTCTGTTCGGTGCTTTTTTGTACAAATCGTTGCCGATTATACAATAAGCTTTTGCCTGTCGAGAGAGTTTTTTTGCCTTGGTGTCTTCGTCCGGGAGTTTGTCGGCATCCAAGAAATTGATGAGCGGAGTGCGCTATTCCTTTGTGGTCTCGAATTCGACGACGATGTGAGTGACCTCTTCAGTAGCCCCTTAGCTGTTCTCGACATCGGCCGAGGAGCCTCCATCGTGCATGGTCTTAACTGAAGGTTTCGTCAGGACGTCCAGAAAAGTTCCTGGCTCGACAGATTTTCTTTTGGACGCACGTCGTGCTAAGTTGTCAACGTTGGTGTTGTCTTTGCGATAGACGTGACGTACTTTAAGGCCGTCAAATTTTCGCTCCAACTTCCTAACTTTGGTGAGGCACTTGGTTAGCTCTGGGTTTTAGCATTTTTAGTCCTTGTGCACTTGGTTAGCGACTAACTTTGAGTCCCCTTTCACTATTAATCGCTTTGCCTCGAGTGCTGCTGCTGCTCTTAACCTGACGAGTAGTCCTTCGTACTCTGCGGTGTTATTTGTAGCTCTGAAGTTGAGGTATATTGCATGTCTGAACTGGTCTCCAGCTGGAGATGTCAAAATGAATCTTGCCCCTGCTCCCTGGCTATTGAAGGCTTCATCAAAGGCCGTTGTCCATTTTTCGTCACTTGTCTGATCGGTTGGGGTGTTCTCGGAAATAGTCCAATTAGCAACGAAATCTGCGAGAATCTGTAACTTCATGGCTGTACGCGGGACGAAGTTAACATCGAATTGGCTGAGTTCGATGACCCATTTTTAGCAATGCGTCAGACAATGTCTTTGTTACTTACGACCTCACCAAGAGAGAAGGAAGAGACGACCGTGACTTTATGGGCCTGGATCAGTGGCATAGCTTTCACAATGTTATGACTACGGCATAGAGCAACTTTTGGACTTGAGGATATCGAGTTTTGGCATCGTGGAGAGCTTTACTGACATAGTACACAGGATCTTGTACTTTATCCCTCTCAACAATAATCACTGTGCTAATAGAATATGGTGTGGCAGCAATATAGAGAAATAGTTCTTCCATTGGCTGTGGGGCAACAAGTACAAGGGGGTTGAACAAGTACCGTTTGAGTGCGATAAACGCGTTCTCAGCACCCTATGTCCACTCAAATCTATCCTGCTTTTTGAGTAAGGCAAAGAAAGGTTGTCCTCGTTCTCCCATCCTTGCCACGAACCGACTTAGAGCTGCCATACATCACGTGAGCTTTTGGACTTCTTTGAGCCTTGTCGGTGATTTCATGTTCTCGATGGCCTTGATCTTATCGGGATTTGCTTCAATTCCTCGTCCGGAGACGAGAAATCCTAGCAACTTCCCCGACGGTATTCCAAATGTGCACTTCTTCGGGTTCAGTTTGAGCCGATGTCGCCAGAGATTGTTGAATGTTTCCCTTAGGTCATCGATTAGCTTGTCCTTTGTCCTTGTCTTGACCACGACGTCGTCGACGTACGCCTCCACGTGCTTGTCGATCCGGTCGTCGAAAGCCCCCTGGATTTCTCGTCGGTATGTGTTGCCTGCATTGATTAATCCAAAAGGCATCTTGGCGTAGCAGAAAACACCAAAAGGCGTGATGAACGTAGTCTTCTCCTTGTCCTCTTTGACCATGCTGATCTGGTGGTAGCCGGAGTAAGCGTCAAGGAAGCTTAACAACTCACAGCCCATCGTTGAATCCACCAGTTGGTCAATACGAGGTAGAGGGAAATGGTTCTTGGGGCACACCTTGTTGAGATCGGTGAAGTCTACACACATCCTCCACTTGCTGTTGGCCTTGCATACCAGTACCGGATTGGTGAGCCAGTCTGAAGCCTGCTTTGAGAAGTTTGTCCAACTCTTCTCGAATAGCTTCTTTGCGATCTTGTGCGAACTGCCACAGCTTCTGTTTTACTGGCTTGGCATCGGGACGCACCATCAGCTTGTGCTCGATCACCTCCTAGGTACTCTGAGCTTGTCGGATGGTTCCCAAGCGAACACGTCTACATTCGTGTGGAGAAAGGTGACGAGCTCGAGTTCCTATTTGTTGTCGAGCGTTGTCCCGATTTTGACTATCTTATCAGGGTTGCAACTGGTCAACGAGATGATCTTGATTGCGCCGTCGGGCTTGGTTGCCTTATTGGGTTTGCTCACTTTCCGAGGGGTTCCGTAGTGGCGGGTGGCGTGGGAGTATGCTCGATCATGTCAAGGCTCCTCTTGTCGCATTGTACCACTACTTTCGCGTTCCTAGGAATTGTGATTGCCCCTTTTGGTCCTGGCATCTTTAGAATTTGATACGCGTAGTGGGACGCCGCCATGAACGTTGCCAGTGCAGTCCTTCCGAGAATAGCATTGTAGGCCGTGTCGAACTCAACTACATCAAAGGTGATCTGCTATGTCCGAAAGTTGTTAGATTGGCCGAACGTCACGACTAATGTGATTTTCCCCAGCGGTTTGGATGATGACTCTAGGGTGATCCTATGAAAGGGCTGGTCGGAAGCGACGAGCTCGCTTCTAGGGATGCCCATTGCATTAAGTGTGCGGGTGAAGAGAAGGTTGATGGAGCTGCTGCCGTCGATGAGGACCCGTGCCACTTTGATGTTCCAGATGGTAGGCTCCACTACTATCGGATATCGACCTGGCACGATCGTTGTTGTCGGATGGTCCTGTTCTGAGAACTCGATCTTCTATTCAGACCACCTCATCTTGGCTGCAACTCCTTGAGATATAGAACAGACTTTGCGTTCCACCTTCTTATACTCTCTTTTAGAGATGTACATCGTAGAACTACCGAAAATATGGGCTACATGCAAGTTGAAGTCCGGGAACCCTAGTTTGTTGTTGGACGAGAGATCATCAGTGCTCTTCTCGACCACACGAACTCACTTTCCTTTTTCAAGAGCCAGTTGTTTCACCAACGCCTTCTGGAAGACCTGGCATTCCTCTAGAGTATGTGTATTGGTCTTGTAGATTGGGCACCATTGTCGTACCGGTTCATCGCCTTGAAGGACCGGGCGCTTTGGGTGTGGGTTCGCTTGTTCTGCGACAAGGACCTCTATCTCCGCCTTACGTTTTCCTTCCTTTCTGCGGTTCTGTTTTTTTTTCTTGGTAAACGTCGGTGCTTCTTTATTATCTGGCTGCTTCTCCTCGACTACCTTGCTCTTTCCATCCTTCCTCCTGAGGGCATCGTCTACGTGAGCGCATCTATCGATGATCTCGAACAACTTCATGACCAAAGTGATTCGTCTTGTTGCCAGTTCCTGGATAGTATACCAATCTCGGATGCCTGACTTGAATGCACGTATGACAGAAGCATCGGTGATCTTGGGGATCGTATTCCGGCATTCATTAAAACGCCGTATATAGTCCCTTAAGGATTCGCCCGGATTCTGCCTAAGGGCGTGTAGGTCGTCCACAACCTCCTGCCGCTTGTATGTTCCTTGAAAGTTCACGATGAACTGCTGCCATAGATCTTCCCAGGAAGAAATCGAGCAAGGTGGGAGGTGTACCAGCCATGACCGAGCAGACCCCTTCAATGCTGCCGGCAGTTTGCCAACGTGTTGTCGTCTGCGCCAGCCGCGTACAGAACAGTTGAGCAGACGTGCAAGAATTCCTCAGGATCAGTGCTACCGTCGTATTTTTCCACTGTCGCGGGACGGAACTTGCTCGGCCATCGCACCTCTCGTAAGGCAGGTACAGAAGCACGACATCCACCTCCTGGTATAAAGGGTGGGCGACGTCCTCGTGGCCTGCGAGAACTACCTCTTATGGATGATGACGACGACGAAGGATCACCGTGATCGGGGGTGCGACCCCTTGACCTACGGCCTTGTACTCGGTCCCTCTTAGAGTTTGGGGATCACGAGTTTCGTCGTTATCGACTATTATGATGTTGTTGCCGATCTCGATCGTACTTGTCTCGCTAACTCTGACGGTCCCGACGATCTCAATCGTTGTTGCGTTCTCCTTGGTTGTCGTTGTCGTCCTGCCTTCCATTTCCTTGGTGAAGCACACGAGGTTGGCGGTGGTCGACTTTGTTTCGATCTTGTCGCTCCCGCCTACGCCCATTCAAGTGGTTGCGAAGATCATGATCGTCTTGATGGGGAGGAGGCTGATTGTCCTACCTTCCTGGCGAAGCGTTTCGAGGATTATGGCCTGGATCCCGGCTGGGGTGTGGACTGTGGGCGTCCTCCGCAGCATCGTCCTCCGGCACTCGGTCTCTCCCTCGAGGACGTAGGTCTCGGGATGTACCTTTTGGGTTAGATCCAACCGCGGCCAGGAAGGCGGAGTTGAGGTTGGCCACCGTTGACTGTAACCTTCTGGCTCAGACATCTGCTTCTGGGAAGGTAACCGGGTCGAACGGAGTTTGTTTCAGTAATGAGTTGACTATGGTGAAGTGTTTGACGGGGGTTCGAACTAGCTCCTCATGTGGGCGTGATGTATCGGGAGCAAGCGGCTCTTCCCCTGAACGAACCTCACCCTCTTCAGGTACATCCTTGACGACTCCTTCGATCACGTTCACATCTCTCGGAGAGTTGGATCCCGAGGATTCCAGGCTGTGAAGGACGGAGGGCTCACGAGGATCTATGTCGATGAATCCTACCAGACGATCCGGGGTTTCTGTTACGCTATTGTCCATCGACGTATCTCGAGATTGATCTCGATGTTGGTGGATTGGACAGCAAGAAACACGGACCATAGGGCTGGTGATTCTCAAGAAAATCTTGCAATCCATAAGGGGGTGACTCTTTGATTTGTGAATCGGGCACCATGCCTTGTATGGAGATGTGCGCTGGATATCTCGACCCTTGCAGGCATCGAGTTCAGCCTTCACTTGCAATATCACCCGACATTCGACCAAAGAATGTTGAGATGTCTTGTGTATCGAACACCAGGTGTCATAGTTAGTAGGAGATTTTCTTGTCGGCACCTGGCCCCCAGCAGATGTCTGGGGTTTGGCCGCTTTAGAGTTCTTTGGGGCGTCGAAGTTGTCGTGCTCCTCTTCTCTGATTGGACAGGAGGAGCAGCTAAAAAATTGTTGTCGACTGTTCTTGCTGCACCGTTCTCGATCCCAAGTGGTGTTGGGGAAGGCAAGATTGGAATTGCTGCGAAGATAGGGTAAACGATGGATCCGACTTGAGTCCAAACGAACACTAGCTGAGTAGGATCTCCTAGGCCAGAGCGAATGCGGACGTTGTTGTCAAAAAATCTTGAACTTGAAGTCAACTCGGCAAAACCTTGAGCAACAAGCTCCCCTACCTGGCGCGCCACTATCGACGGTGTAGACCGCGACTACGGTATTTGTAGAATATGGGGTCATTGGTATAAGGATCTACACGAAACGAGTTCAAGCACACAAAGACAAGGATTATACTGGTTCAGGCCCCTCAGAAGATAATAGCCATACTCTAGTTTATATAGGATTATGATAAAAGTCACAGAGATTATAATAGAGAACAACAGAAACATAAAATATCGATGAGATCCCACTCGAGAACAATCTCGACAAGATCCAGGCAGCGATTTGTCTTCGAGTCTTCCGGATTGTCTCTGCTACGATGGTGGCTTGCGCTATGATCCGATGATCTCGTACCCCTAGAGGGCTTTGTATTTATACCACAGACTGTCTTGATCCCCAAGTAGAACTCAGAGAATACTTTTAGCCTACGAGATCGTAGAGATTGCATCTTCCCCGAATAGAACTCTAACACTATCTACTCGGGATACAATTTGCTTACTTGTTAGTCGAATTCCATAATGTTAAGGTAACCTTTTCGTATACTAAGAGTATATCATATCCGTATACTTCATGACCCCAAAGATAGAAAGTATGTCTTATCCATAACCCTGACAGGATTATATGGCTTAGCAGAAATGATATTGTTTTTGACAAATCACTATCTAAATCTTATATGCAGGTACTTTTCAGGATAACGTATTGGCTCCGGTTTTGAGTACAACTACAAAGGTGTGATGAAGACAATAAACTAATAAACGTTGCATGTCGTAAACTTGAATCAACGGTTATGCAGTTTTTCATCAACTTCGAATGGAGATTCACAATAGGATTCAATAATTGTGGGGTCTTTATCTAGTGTTGGTGCATTTTAGTTTGTGCTTGCTTTCTGTTATTTAGGAATGTTTTAATGGATTTGTTGGTATGTGCTCATTATAAAGTGAATTTTTTAATAATTGGTTATAACTCATTGAGCGAAGGCCAGGATTTTATTCCATTATCTAAAAAATATTTGACTATAGAAATGCATGGAAAATCCTTTTTCCTTACAACCAACACTACCGAACGTGATCACCATGTTCCAGAGTCTTCTTATAAGAGCATCACCAACAGCGTCCCAAAATTCTATCCCCAAAATTTTGATTTTGGGAATCCTAAACAAAATTTGAGGTGTTAAAATTTTCATTCCTCCAAGAGATTAGCTAAAATTGGCTTCCTAAAGATTAAAAGGTGGGCCCCTAGGTAACTTGCAACAGAAATTTGTTTTGCACCCCTCCCTCCCGTGAGATCATGTTCGCCCGCTCGATCCTGCCCTCACCGCTCGACCATCTCTGTAATCACTTGCTTTCTCACTGATTGGCAGAGCCAATGGCTGGCCTGAAAACTCTGTTTCTTTTGCCACGACAATTTGTTACATAACTTAAAAGGCTTTTCTTCTGTGTTCTGTGATCACAGCATAGTGCAGTGGCTTGTAAACATGGCACACATACAGACACAGTAGTACTATATTGCTGGCACTTATTATGCCCAACTATCACTGATCTTTTCGTTAATTAACTGGGGTAGCAAGCAAGCATCAATTCCAGCAGCAATAACGTTTCAGCTCCAGCATTTTTCAGTTTACTAACAGTAGTAGTTTTCAGTTTCCATCACTATCTCACTTCATCAGATCAGCAGCAGCAGCAAGCAAGAAGCAACCCCAAGCAAGCATCACCAGCACCGTAACACCACTAACATTCAGTAGTTTATTACACCAGAATATTTTGTAAAGTATATTCTGTACATACCACTATATACTTCTGAATTGGCTCACGACAACAGATAGAAGTGGCTTTGGAAAACTTATGAATTGGACAAATTTCAGTCTATATAATTCATAGTTAACTGTTGCCACTATATCTCTAACATACTCATCCTATCGCTGTGGATTTATACTAATTGATTTACACTGAGATATAATTACAGGTTGTTACCAAAATTCATGATTTTTTTTGGCATGCAGTTCAAAAGTACCACAGAACTATAAGTAACACAGGAAAATGCATATAAGTGACTTTAGATGTGGCAGAACGAATCGGCCACAGGCTTGCTAAAATTGCTTTGATGGATGAACTCTTCATCACTAACAGATCAAGCAATGGACAAATCGGCGCTGGGAGAGCTTTGTCCATCCGCGTCTCCGCGATGCAGCGTGGTCTCATGTGCTCGCCTCCCTCCATGGACTGGATGATGGAGACTCAGATGGAGATGATGTGAGATTAATTGATCCGCAATACAGGATGTCATCGAAGGATCAGAAGAGCATGAAGATCATGGCGCTGATGGGGATCGGGACAGTAGAGGAGGAGGATACGATGATGCGTGAGAAAATATTGTCGCGGACATGCGGAGAGAAGAAGAGGAGGCGATGCGAAGCATGGACAGTTGGACACTAACATGCTGTCCGGCTGCATGCTGCAGAGGGGATGGGCGCGAAGACGATGACGACAAGGATGTCAGGCCGTCAGGGAGGAAGAGGATGCTGGACGAGGTGGACAGCGACGACGAAGAAAATGAGTGTCCCCTCTACCTGTCTCGCTGGCCAAGATGTCGAGGCCACCGGCGGCGACACGCGGTTGTGCCACCGTCAAGCCTTCCTCCCATCATGGATCAGCTACTGTGTCGTCGACTCGTCATCGTTCAAGAAAATCGGGGCCGTCGATGGGGCAGGTCGAGGCGGGAATTCATCGAGCGCGCGGAAAGTTGCTGCGAAATGGCGATTGGGAGCGACCGCGGCTGCGTACTTGTGGAGAGCGAGAACTCCGGAGATGGGGTTTTCGATTTTTAGTTTTCTGTATAGGGATACTATTGGATCCCCTTTTTTCCACCAAACTCCAAAAAACTATGATTGGGTTTCATTTTGGAGTTCTGTTGGTGATGCTCTAAGGCTTTGTTCTTCACCTCATCTTCCCAACTCACCACTCTTTTTTTTCCGCGCGCACGTTTTTCAAATTACTAAACGGTGTATTTTTTTGCAAAAAGTTTCTATACAAAAGTTGCTTAAAAAATCAAATTAATTCATTTTTCAAAAAAAATTAGCTAATACTTAATTAATCACGCGCTAATGGACCGTTCCGTTTTCCGTGCGCACTGTGTTTTGGGAAGGGCCCTAAACTAACGTACCAAATCCAGGTCCGGTCCTGACTGTTTTAATTTCTCGCCGCATCGTACGTCTTAGTGGTTAGAGTCATGGGCGCCGGCATACCGGAAGATGACGACGACCACGGCGATTGCCTGGACAGGCGTCCATGTCTATGGTACTTTCTACTAGTGACCTTCATCGCGACTGTCTTATCGCTCATGGCGTACGGGCAGTGGAACAGCATGTACGGCTACCGGAGGCCCGAGTTCTGGGTGAAGGTGCCCGGCATCGAGGGGCTCGAGAGGGCCGGCGCCGACGGCGCGGCGCCCGTCTTCAACGTCACCCTCCGCGTCAACAACAAGGCCACGCGCCGCGCGTTCTGCGCCGGCCGGGCTAGCGCGGCGGTGTCGTACGCCGGCGTGTAGCTCGCGCACGCCAACCTCCTGGCCGGGTTCTGCGTGCCGGGGCAGGCGGTCGGCTCCGTGCCAATCGTCGCGACCAGCGACGGGGTGGGGATACCCGGCGAGCTGTACGAGCGCATGGAGAGCCAGCGGCGGCGGCGCGAGCGCGTGTCGCTGGAGGTGGAGGTGAGGATGGAGGATTGCTGCGGGCGGCGGCCTGTGACGCTGTGGTGCACGGCCATGCTGCATGGCCAGCCAGAGGGGCCGTTCCTTTGCCCCATCGCCTAGGCCATGTCTTAGTTGTGGTTATTATTATGGTGGTTATTAGGGCATTAGCAATGTGAACATCATTATGCAACAAAGTATTACTCCTTATATATCAATCTTTTCCTTTGAACAATCTGGAGTTGTACAACTCCTTCCGACTAAAAATGAATTGGTTCTTTTTGGGATTGGGACGGAGAGAGTAGACCTCAGTAACGCTCTGCCAGACTGGGTTGATGGTAGAGGTCCTTGCTCAATTTTTTTAGGAAAATGCATATGTTTCCAACATAACCAAAAGTTGTGCGTTCTATGATTCAAATCCATCTATTTCATCCCCCCATTTCAATATTCCATTGATTGTTGTGGAGTGTCATATGGTACTCTTAAGTAAAGAAGTGCTCATTATCTAAAAAAAGTGAAGTGTTGTAAGCACAGCAGGATTTGCAGAGCATATTCCATTTACTTTTGTCCTCCGTAGATAAAAATGCTCTGTTATAAGCAAACATAATTAGGCTGAAGAACAGATCTGCTTATAACCCACCTAGCTTTAGGGATAAAGGCATTTTGCCATCCAAAAATCTCCATGGAGAAATAATCAATGGCAAGTACATAGTAAGAGAGTATAACGATGGAACACTTGATGTGGAACCATACTACGACTAGGAAAGGGCAACTCGGTTAAAATATACCTATGCCCGAAGCATGAATCAGTATCACTGACAGTACCGAACTCAGCACAATATATACCATCCTCCCATTCCTATCTCTCAGTCTGTCAGCACCAGAGAACCTGAAAAAATCAAACGGTATGAAGGTCAAATCAGAGCAATAATTCGAACTAGTGCCTGTCATATTTCTAGGATTAGATTTTAAGCTGCATAAGTGGTGGATGATTGATGAAGTTACTTACCCTGGTTGGGATGAATTTATCGTCAAACCAAAACCAAATGGGAAGAGTGGATCATAGTGTAGGTCACCAACATTCATAGGCAGCTGGTCAACAGACTTGAACCAGGTGCATGGGAGCTTCCCGGTGAAGCCATAGTCCCCAAACAGTACATCCGCAACACCCTGACCTTCTGTGCCAGGAAGCCAAGCAGCGACAAGCGCTTCCATCATTGGAAGATATGGTTCAATGACAACAGGCCGACCAGAGATGATAACCACTGCACACTTAGTTGTGGAACACACAGTTCGGATTGTGTCTGTACCAGGGTCTAGGATGGTAAGTTCTGCGTCATCACCTGTTGTTTCAGCATATGTTCGCTCACCAACAACAACAATAGCGAATGAGAAGTCATTGTCTTTCATGAAGCTTTCATCAGGGTTCTCAGAGTAGACGACATGTGTTGAATCAGCAACAGTGGACTTTATGGCCTCGAGAATTGTTGTACCTGAACAAAATAAATACATTCCATCAGTTTAATTATTAGTTTATTACAGTAAGGAAAATTTTTCAAAAATCACAATTTAAACTAATTAAATAGCCATTCTTAAGTATAGTTGAATTTAGCAGATAAGAATCTGAAATACTAGAGTTCTTCATTAAAAAAATAATATATAATATATAGAAAAACACATACCTACAGTAATATCTCCACTACCTCCGATCCATTCAATTGACCACCCGCCACATTGGTAGCCCAAATTGCTAGCATGGCTTCCAGCTACAAGGATACTTCTAGCTTTCTTCGGGAGAGGCAGGAAGTGTTGATTGGGAGAGTTGCCATTTTTTAAAAGAACAAGTGATTTCCTGACGGCTTCTCTAGCCAAATCTCTGTGCTCCTGTTAAATTTAGTTACTCATTTACTTGGATGATTTCCAAACTTGTCAATTGTCATACATATAATATACAACATGTTGTAGTTATCAACCTTCTTTCCAAGCTGATCTGAAAAGCTAAGATCAGCTAAAGGGTCCTCGAACAGGCCCATTATAAATTTGACTCGAAGGATACGCCTCACAGCATCATCAATTCTGCTCATATTGATGATACCCTTCTTAACAAGAGATGTCACGTCATCAATGTATTGGGTGTAATTGTATGGCACCATGACCTGTTATGGAGATGAAATAATGTTTTCTTTTTTTTCTTAATAAAAAGGGCAAAAATCAACTTCATTTATATTGGTATAAGAAGTGTTAAGACCACTTCCAGTTACAGTATCATGATATGAATGTTACCTAAAATTAAACTAAACTATGCTTATTTTAGCTAGTATGAAAATATGAACTAATTTTATTGAAAGAAATCCACATACCATATCAATACCGGCATTTATTCCAGCTTGCGCAGAGTAAGTATAGTTTGCATCAGGTGGTGACGTTATCCTGTCTATTCCTTGCCAATCTGATATCACAAACCCCTGCAATCAGAGAACATGAAGAGTCAGTTTTAAATCATAAGAGGAATTTAAAATAAGTTGCTTATTATTGATACTAACTCTAAAATGCAATTTGGATTTCAGGTAGCCAGTAACCAGATCATGATTGGCATGCATTTTGACACCATTCAAGCTTGAATAGGAAACCATAACGGTAGCAACGCCCTTTATAATAGAGTCATAATACGGGGGCATGTGAATGCCTAGAAGCCCATGTTCATCAGTGATCGTGTTGTTCTCATTGATTCCATTATGAGTTCCACCATCACCAACAAAGTGCTTAGCACAAGCAGCAACTTTATCCCTGTTAAAAGCCATAAGCTGAGACATAAGATAGAAAACCTCTTCGCGTTGCAACTTAACATTGACATTGATTATTTTCCTATAGCTTTTTCAATGAAGTAGATATGCCACTAAATATTACATATGTGTGTAAAAAGTATATTGTTACTGAAAGGTGCTCATTTAGGCCGATAAGCTTAACTTCTTTAGTGCATATACTATATACAATGGCCTACTATCTGCAATAACATTTATAGCACCAATGAGAAAAACTATCTTACTTCCCAGCAATATAAGGAACTCCCTTGGTATGATTTATTGGGATCTCTCCTTGTAGACCAAGGATAATGTCTGTCATCTGCTGGACAACTCTGTGGTCTTCACTGTAGCTCTCATAACATCGACCCCATCGTGGATCTCGGCAGACCTGAACCAAATTGTACGAAGCATTTCGGGTCAAGAAAGCTCTTAATGAATCAAGAATGGTACATATACTCATGCAATTGCAACATGCTCCACTGAAGAGCGTACGTGTGCTTACTGCAATACATGGAGCAAAGGTGTACGGAATGCCTGTTGCTCGTACTTCAAGAGCAGTTGCTTCGCCAATCCTCCTTATGAGGTCAGGATCCCTAATACAAAGAAAGATAATGCTTGACACGTAGTCACATAACAAACTGAATATACAAAAGTATAGGTTATCAGAAACATGCCTTGTAGCTCCAAGCCCAATGTTGTGAGGAAATAGTGTGGCATTGTAGACATTGTTATTACCATGAACTGCATCAATACCATAGATCATAGGGATCCCTAGACGTGTTGACAAGGCGCCTTTCTGGAATTCATTTACCATGTTCACCCAAATTGCAGGAGTAGCCTGGGGAGCAGGGACGCTTCCGCCACCACTCAATACACTACCTAGAAAACAGCACAAAAAATTATAATTGAGGTTGTGCATAGCCACAGATTTGCTGATGACAATGCCATAATGGTAGCTTTAGCTCAGTAGTGTTAGAGGAAGGCTTCATTATTCTTCTCTTCCAAACAACCTCATCAGAAGCATGACAGCAGACATTCCGCATGGCACTCAAATAAAGTTCGCCTATGTACAGGTTTACTTAATAGGAGTGGATAAAGGACTTACCTATGAAGTAATTTTTCACGACATCTGCAGATGCAACCCCACGCTCAATCTGTGTCATTTGGCCAATTTTTTCTGCAAGAGTCATCCTACTGATAAGGTCCTTGATTCTAGTGTTGATAGGTTGCTTTGGATCCAGGTACTTCATGTATGCTGCATCTCCCATTGAGGTAAAACATAGGAGCAGAAGAAGGCATGCCAAAGAAATTTTGGGACATACCATGCCTGAGAATTTCCAAATATTCCTCCAGAATTCTTAACCTGATAGGTCCTCTGATCTGATCTCTGATGCTTGAAAATCAATGAATGTAGCATGTCAGAGCGCTAAAATCAAGAAAGCAGATCAGGAAATGAAGTGCCTCTGTGTGAATATGCAAATTAGTTTTGGATAAATTATCAAACTAAGTCATAAAGGAACCAAACCCCAACTGGCTTCCTAGAAACAAGGCACATTATGCTTTTTCTCTGTGGAAATAATCAAGGACTGAGGCTGACAAAGCACTGATCATGCATTGCCACTTCACCTTGAATTCAGAAAAAAAGATCGATAGTTCTTCCAGCTTATAGTAGTTATATATCATAACCTTCTGTTTGCATGCTTGGTCTTCCATAGAGGGAAAAAAAACATGGCGTGAACGCATTCATTTTAGCCTCTCTATTACTGTCCATACATGTGCAATTCCAGGTCCATGTGTCATAATACACTTAAAAACATATGTAAGTACATTGAGAATATGCATTCGCTTTAGCCTCCCCATCAGTACTACTATCCACCAAGTGCATTTTCCAAGTCCAAACATCAATAAACAAGCTAACAGAGGTACTCATGCACTACACTGGGCACAAAAGGCTTTTTCTGCACGTCAATGATCTGATCTTCAGGCCATGCATGTGAAGAATTGGATCACTAATCCCCAGCAATATATATTTTTTAAAAAAAAACTAAATTGATACTCCTAGCATCACCCGTTGCTGTGCCCAAATAAAACCCCAATAAACTAATTCACCAGGTCAATGGACATGACCCAGCGACCAATAAAACCATCAATGGCAAACACACTCCCATAGGTCTTTAAAACCAAAACTCCCCCATAGCCAACAGGAGATCCTAAAAGAATACTACTATCTTCTACTGACTATCACGACCACCGCAAAATCCAGAGAAAAAAAAGGGCGAGAAGTGACACCGCCCAAATCTCACGCCTAATACAAAAACCGATCTAGAAGGCGAACAACATGCAGCAGCTGTGGCCGGCGGCCGTGGTGATTGATTGGAACCTGGAAGCAAGGTGAAAAGTTGGGGGGTTTTGCTCCTCTTACCTCGGAGCGCGAAAAGCGAAGGGGCGATGCGGCCGGCGTGTGCTCCCTACTGCGAGCTGCGCCTGAGCTGCTGAGCTCACCACCCTCCTCTCATACGCGTGTAGAGAGATACACCGATACACGGGGTCACTGACACGAGGCCGAGCTCAGGGGGGAGCTCAGGGAGAGAAGCGGAAGAGAAGAGCGGCGCTCCGCTCGCTGTGGTGTCCGATGGTTAACGCGCACCGTTGGACTGGGTAGGCCGGCGTCATTAATGCTACTGTGTTGGGAGCAGGAAGGCGGGATATAGGGAGACGTATCAGCGGACGTATACCGACCATAGAGAGTTGATAACCACATGGAAAATGGGAAAAAAGAATGTGTGTGTGTGTGACTGTGACTTCAGCGGAGACGGCGGCGCGTGGTCGGGCCGCCTCGGCCAGAAGCACGGCGCGCGGCGCCGGCTCGTGCAGTGGTGTGTACACACTACACCGGAGGGTGGTGGGTTCGGTGCGGCGAGACCCGGCGGAGCAGACATGGCGGTGTCTGGTGGTGTGCGGGCGGCGGGGAAACGTCCCCCTCCCCGTTCGCACGCTTGCCAGTCGCCACGGTGTTTTGGGAAAGTAGAAGAAACAGAGCAAGCGATGACGGGGACTTCTCCAAGGCACGTTCAGAATATAAAAGTTAGTATCTTGCATACAAAATTTATGCGATCTTCCTTCAAAACAGGGGCGATTTCTAAACTGGAGCCCTTTTTCCCTCTTGGAAATTCTTTCTCAACTGGAGGCTAGAGAAAATATGAAGAAAAAAAAATGTTGTTAGAGGTTCACATCCTCTACATCTCTATCATAGTAACACTAATATTACAGACACTAACAGACACTTACATGTGAGACAGACAATAGAAAGATAAATAAAAAGATAAGATCATGTATCCGTGGCTGTAATGATAATTAATTTATGGCAGAGGATCTCACCCTGTCCTTTGACATGCCTGCATGGAAGTTTCAGTGGCATATCAGCAACTCAGCGTCTCAACAAAACGAAAAAGAATATGATGCATTCAGCAAGGAAGCGCGAAAAACTCAAACCACCGATAGTCCAACAAAGTTAAGTTGTTTTCTTTAAAACTTATAACACGGTTAAGAAGTTCAATTCAGATTGCTGCTGAGATATCTGGGCAACTAATTAGCTCGATTCGGTACAAGAGTTCATCCGTCTAAACATCGAAGCTAATAACTATAGTTCCTGCAGCATGGACATGTTCCGTTTGCCTGCTAGCACTAGGCTTGAGGTAGATTAAGCTTGGCAGAAGCTACAACTTCACAAAAGCACCGGCTCCAGTTCTTGTCTACTGCAACGTTCCTAAGGAGTAGTTTTTTTTCTGTTGGAGAGAGAACAACTTCATTAGTGAGCAGATAACGGATAGGAACAAGTTAAAATTAGAGGCAAAATTGCGAAGTTCGAATACCTTAATGGTTGAGAGTAGGAAGGCTGACTGCCACCCAAACATCGTCACTGAAAGGAAGAACGGTCGCTCCCTCCGGCAATACCAGGTCAGGACGGCGCGGATAGACCTGGACTCGATTAGTTAACAAGGAGCAGCCGCATCCAGTAGAACTGACAGTACTGGCTGACGCTAAGGGGCCAGAGCAGCATCCAGTAGAATTGACAGTACTGCCTGAGGCTAAGGGGACAGAGCCGCATCCAGTAGAACTGACAGTAGTGGTTGAGTCTACAGGGAGCTCTGGAGACGAGTCCTTTACTTCAACCACGGTCTTTGGCTCTGGAAAGGCCGGTTTCTCATCTTTGAACTCACAAAGTTGGATATGTACATCAGGGCATTTTGTAGACTTAGCAATTGGAAGGGGATTAGTGGAGCCAAGGGAGTGATAATCACGATCCGCTGCAAAGTAACCATACAGAAAAAGCACATAACCACAATAGCCCAAGAGTTTCATATATGTAAAATGAAGCATACAAGATCACCGATTCACAGCATGCCAAATGCACATAAGAGAACTGACAGCCATACAAAAGTAGAACAAAAGCAAAAGTAAATGATTTATATGTGTTTTGTGGCATGCAGGACTTGTTAACTAATACCATGACCCATTGCAGCAGGAATGCATGATCACTGAAGAAAAGTCACAACAAAGCAGAAGAAATTAAGCTCATACACCAATGGCACAATAAAGAATATGAGATGTATATACAACAATTCTAAAACCAAATACAGTACATTAGTACCTCCTAAATGAATTAAGATTCACAATTTACTAAGTATGTAACTAGAAGTTGAATACTTGTATTGAAATTTCACATTCTTAAACAGTATATCGAACCAGAAAATGGACTCAAAAGAAGACCCACACTAAGCTAAGTTTCTGCATTCCCATTATTTTAAGTGCAAATATAACATGAACAGAAGGGGGGAAAAGAAGGTAGCAAGAAAGCTCACTAGCACCAGTTGCACTGTGGCTTGTTGCTGTTGATGCTTGGGGAACTGAATAAACAGGTTCTGCGAGCTTGACTTGTCCAGCAGATGAGTGCACTGTTCCTTGTCCCAAATGCGGTCCTGTTAGAATAGTGGAAGAAAAAGCATTTTTTCTTCCTAAAAGACACAAAAAAAATTATAGATGATCTTGAAGGTAAAGTATGGTATGACAGCTGATGTATTGGAGCTGCCAAGTACCCAATACATACTAGGATACTAGCTAGTACCGCAGTCAATGTTTCAAAATATTGAGATAATAATTGGCAGAGTTGAATTTCACTAAAACAAAATTTCAAAATTGAAATATCAGTTTTGTAACAAACTAGTCAAGAGAACAACAACCCTAAATGTACTTGGCAGGTTTGCTCCTAATCTGAGTCTCATTATTTCAGTAGCTTAATGACTTACTGTCTTCGAAATGTTGAAAAGCAACCCTAGCAGCATTCATCTCTGCTTGCTTCTTAGTATTTGCTGGTTCTCCCTGAAAACTTCCACCCTGAAATACCACAGTCGATTTGAACATAGGTACCTGCACTGATCCATCTGAAGTTGTGCTGTAGACAGGCAAGGGAAACCCCTGTTTCTGAGCTAATTCTTGTAGAAGATTCTTGTAGGACAATGGCTGGACCTGTAAGGTAGAAAAAGGCATCAAATTAGTACGGAAATTGAGCAAGCACTGTTTTACTGCATACTAGAACATACCCTTTGGTAATTATCTTATTTATAAGCACTCAAGGAGTCAAGGATTCCCTTTAAAGAAGTCTTTCCCCCTATATTTACATTCTACAATTAAGATAGACCAAAACTCACTGTTTCAGTATGTACCAGTGGAACGAATTAATGGTTTTGGTTTGCTTATTGCGTTGCTCCTGGGTATTCTCTAACTACCCCCTTAAAATAGGTAAAACATGAACCCAAAGTCTACTGATAATACAAAGAGACGTTGATGGTTCATTAGTAAATAGTGCATCGTAATAAGCTTGACTAACCGGCACTTGCTCCGTTGAGCTTGCTTCTTGAGGTAAGGACATAAGAGCAAGTTTTGCTGCAGCGGATTCAGCCTCCTTAACTGTGTGAAAGTATTCCGGACTTTCAAATGCTTTGCCATCTACAGTCACTACTGACTTGAACCGAGATGCATGACCTGGACCTTCCCGAATTGTTTGGTACGAAGGCAACAGTTTGCCCTTCTTCTGAGCATAAATTTGCAACTGACTTTTGTAAGAAGATTGGTTTTCTACAACAGGAAAAAGCATTGAATATGAGAAATATAGCAAATATAAAAGTGAAAAACAACAATTTTCTTACACCATGTCAGTACACGGTGCTCTTAGACCCCGCAACTACAAATGCTACCTATTATATACTAAAAGTCCATCAAACATCCATTGGAATCCCTAAGAAAAAAATAGATAAGTACGATAGAAAATCCCACAGAAAGAACAACATCCAACCGTTGATTTTATGGACCATAGTTCAGATTATAACAGTTGTTGGATACTAATTCAAACCACATGGGCCACCAAACCCTTGACAGCCCACACGCAGGTCCTGCACCTCCATCCCACGCGCACATCATGCCCCAGTGCCTACTCCAAATTCCACACAGCTCATGGCTCACGGCTCACAGGCACCAAGGCCTCCCTCCTACATCTGCCGATTCTTTTTTGAAATTGTGCATGGAAAATGGTTTTACCAGAAGATGACAAATTCATGATTACTGCATGGACATCTCAGCATGGAATGCTACTATAATAGTTTAGACTTTGAGTTACAGGCACACATCCATGTCTTTTAGAAATGATGATTCATACTGCAACATATTGATGTGCATGCCTGTGCATACATTTTGCAATACTGGAAACATTCAGTAGCATGCGACAAGACACAAGAAAGAACTTAAGCATAATGTACTAGTATAGATCAAGAATATTGCAAATGTATAGACCGTTTTTACTGAACATAAAATTGTGTTCTTCATATTTCATTGCAATCTAATATGGATGCACAAGAAGGATGAGAAATATGAGCTAATTAAATTTCGACAGTCCTCACAGGCACACATTACAGTAGCAAAATTGAAGTGTTATCTAATAATGGATCTATTTAATCTCTATAGTTTTATCATTTTCCCATCTGATTTCAGTGTTTTCTAACATTATGTTAGGACAAAGTAAGCCGGAATCTCCATTTCCAACATTCACGGTCTCAATTAAATCCAACCTTTCCATGTCAGTGCTTGTACACCAGTTAGAAAAAATGATAACGTACATATCCCCAACATCCAAATTGTTTCACAAACAAACACATTTGATCCTTTTCGCAGATCACAGGCACTGAACAAATAAGCTAGACAATGTAGCTAATTACGGGCGTCAAAATAAGTTGTTTCAAATATATATTGTTCGAAGGAATCTTTTAGAAGTTCCAATGAAAAGTATTCAAATATACAATGATTAGTGAAAAAAATCAATATCACAAGTTCAAAACAAGAGTAACGGACACAAAAATAAACTCACACATATTATACATATATAAGCATTAGCGTTTTTTTACTTCTTTAGAATAAAGGAGTTTCATGAAACAATAAATAAGGTTCCCATGCATGTGCTCGACCTTCCTTCCTAGTTTAGTAATAATAATCAACAAAGATGCTCATGAACTTATGAAAAAATTGATCCACAAAAGAAAAGACAGTCCGTTCTTTATGCTCTTACCAAACTTTTGCTACTTTCAGGAATAGACTAGCTATAATGGTGCAAGATTTCATTATGGCATTGAGTGGAGTGCAGTAACTCTCCTTCAGTGCCAAATCAAAGACTGATGTGTGCCGGTGAGTACATCTACCTACATGAACGCTTTGTACTACTCCCACTTTTCAAGTGGGAAGTTGATGAGCAATTGAACATTTCCCTTCGCTGCAATTTACCATTAATCTGTAATGAGTTCACCTGTAAACTTTCGCAGTCGCCAAGAAACTAACTCTCGGTTTGCCATTTCACACAAATCCCAGTAAATAGCCGAATGGTTCGTGCCTCTTTCTTCAGGCCTCACATCAAAGGTAAAGAATTTGCAGATAACTCAAACTACAAGCAACCAAATTACCCAAATCCAATCCTCCTAACACACCCCGAGGATTGATTCCTATATGAAGGAAGGTTCCACCGAAAAATCCAAGGAACAAAGAAATGCGGGGATTTATTATTTTATTTTATTTATTTATTTTTGCACGGTATATGTCACTCACCGGAGGACGGGGGAGGCGGCGGCAGCGGGAGGGAGGAGAGGTGGTCAAAGGCGGCCTTGGCGGCGATGTTGTGCGCCTCCTTGGTCGACCGCGCGGCGTCGTCCGGCGTGCGGAACTCCGCGCCGTTGACGGAGACGGTGGCGCCGAAGAGCGGGGCGTGGGCGAGGCCCGCGCAGCGGTGGGTGTACTCCGGCGGCGCCCACCGCCGCTGCTGGCACAGCTCCTGCAGCCGCGACTTGTACATCCTCGCGTCACGGCGATCAAATCGAGAGCTCTCCCGTACGAATTTTGATTGGATGGGGTTTGGGTTCGTTTCGTCTCGCGTCTACTGGACGTTTCTGCTTCGTTGCGTTCCTCTCGCGTCTCGCCTCTTTCCCCCTCCCTTTTTAGCCTTCACGCCGGAGTAGTGCCTTTCTTTGGTCCCCTGGACGGCTGGACTGGACTGAGCCCACGAGATCT
The DNA here is from genome assembly GCA_008326285.1 of Oryza officinalis. Lineage (NCBI taxonomy): Eukaryota > Viridiplantae > Streptophyta > Magnoliopsida > Poales > Poaceae > Oryza > Oryza officinalis. The sequence goes on along the minus strand of BDMV01000001.1, from coordinate 53,231,677 downwards.
CTTCTCTTAAAACTTCCCCTACTTTGATAGTGTGAGACTCGGATCCTCTGCGTTAGTTGTAGCTACTGCAGAGGAGGCATTTGATCAAATCTCAACCTTCCATCCAAATCCAATGGCAACAGATGCTTCTCTCCGTGGAAGTCATCCCCTCTATCTTCCTCTTCTGACAGCTTCCCACGAGTTTATCGAAAACAGACCAAACATCGGTTAAAAGGACTGATTTTTTGTCAACACCACACGAAAACAAGCTAAAACTGATCTGTTTTTAGAAATTGACAACCAACAGTTTCACAAAAAATCGAGCGATTTTGACGAGAACGGATCAGTTTTGTGAACCCTAGATTATTTCATTTTGGCCCCTAGTTTGGATCGCTGCCATTCATAATTTTTTCATAATTCACAGGGTAAAAAGGCGCATATAAAACGTATATAATTTTCATGAACATGAAATTTGCATGAAGGAATTGATCAAATTAGAATACGGATATTCATGATTGATGATCCGACGCAATTTTCAAATCACACAATGTGGTCGAACTTAAGAGTGAATGTATTAGCCACAGGGACGCCTAATCATGCAATTGCAGAGGTAAATTTTACAGCTGCCGTTGTCCTACTCTGTCCGAGAAGAGGTTCATGTCTCGGTGGCTTTCGTCTTCCTCCCGCTGCAGTGGCTGCAAGAGCTGGAGAGATTCTAGGCCCCTCAGGGCTCCGCGTCCATGAAATCCACGGCATGCGGGAGGTCGTCGTAGCTCACCACCACCTGGTTCGGCGTGGACGCCGCGGAGTGCGCCGGCTGCAGCACGACGAAGTGCTGCGGCGGCGTGTCGGGGTGCGCGCTCGCCAAGGCCACCCGCAGGTTGAAGAGCTGAGACTCCAGGACGGAAAGCTGGCCTTGCAGGAGAGATACCTGTCGTTGCGCGTAATGCAGTTTCGATCAGAAGAAAGGAATTTGTCACAGGGATTAGCGTTTCTGAATTGACGGGTATGAATGCGTGTAGATGTTTTGTCAATTTGTGTTTGTGACATGAATTTGTTCTTGATTTATGACCAGTAGAGGAGGATGTGAATTGTGTGTGCTAGTTGCTGTTCCAGTTTTCAAACAGATCGTGTACGCCACGCCACCTGGTGCTGGAGCGCGAGGATGGTGCCGACGCTGCCGTAGACGGGGTCGGCGAGGCGAGCCTGGGCCTCGTAGCAGACCGTGCGCGTCGCGTCCCGGCGCAGCGCGGCGGGCACCCGAGACAGCAGCTTCGCCACGTTGCTGGCGCCGAACACCCTGTGCACGGCGGCGAACTCCGCCGCGCCGCGCTCCCTCCCTCTCCCTCCTACGCCTGCTCCCACCCCGCTGCCGCCGCATCCGCTGAAGTGCGGCGCGAACACGCACCCCGGGACGCACCGGCGCCGCAGGAACTTGCACGCCCCGCACGGCGCCCCGGGCCCCGCCGACGATGCCTTCTCCGCCTGCAGGCCCGCGCCGCTGGCTGGGCGCTCCACGGCGGCGGCGGCGGCACCGCCGCTGCCGCGGCGCTTGCTGCCGGGTGGCTGCGCTGCATGCATGTGCGCCCCTGCGCGCGGGGGTGCAAAGGCGGGGCGAGGGGTTTTAAAAAGGACAGAGCGCGTGGCGCCACGGCGCCTCGCGGCCACTGAGCCGTGGCGGCGCGGCGTGGCCTTTTGTCTTGTTAGCGAAGGCACGCAAGATTTATGAGGGCCATGTCGCGCGGAGGCGCTCCTCATGCGGGTGCTGCGCGTGCGGGTCTCACGGGGAGAGGGAAGAGCAGGGTGTTAGCTCGGGAGTCGTTTATGCCATAGCCCAAGTGAAGCTGCCATGTATGGGGGAAGCTTTCAAGCTCAGGCAGCAAATTTTGGATTTTCCCGTGAAGCCTGAAGAATCAATTGACATATGGCTCACAGCACGTATAAAACCTGATCGTGTTACTCTCACAACACTTGCAAGCTAGTGCAAATGGAACATGGGCAATGGTGGCGTTGTCATCAGCTGCGTTTGGTGCGCAGAAGAAACAAATGCTAGGGAAAGCAGAACGGAAGTTTGCTTTATGGCGTTGTCATAAAGGAACGCAACGGCACAAGGTTGTTTTTCTGTTGAGTCCTCCACTCTCTCCAGGAGTCTTCTTTGTCAAAGGATTCATCTTCATCACCTCCTGACTCCTGAAGCGGGAAATGCATGCCCAACTACCAGCACGAATTGCATTTTAGGATTTAAGAACATCCCTGCCAAAAGACTCTCTACCCTTCGGTAACTTGCCGTGCACATTATGCTATGAGCAAAGAATGCATAACTTGCAAGTCGTTTTCTCACAAAGTGTCAGATAAAAAGTTACAGAACGGGTCATGAAATGGCCAAAGCAGCATGCATAGTGTATTCTGAATTTGTGAAAGCACTAGTCATCACTCATCAGGTACTGAGGTACCGTGTACTCGTCCTGATGCCATGCCAATATTATTGTGGCAGTACCACATCAAGAAATTACAAATGATGGCATTATGTCTCTTCCGAAGGAAGTACGCCAGAACAACACAAGCTACTGCAAAAGCACGGCAAGCCATTCGGCCTAAGTCTAGCATCACCATAACTGAAGGTGAGTTCTTCTCCTTCGATGATATCTCTAGCAGCAAAAAAGCAGAGTCTGGGGAGCAATGAGCCTGAGCTCCTAACTAAGACGGGATGCAGGTTGCCTCCATCACATGAATGATTGATAAAACGAGCCACGTTTCCCACTTTTGTTGCATCAATGTTAACTCTTAGGCATGCTTTGCCAGAAGGAAGATGCTCCCGTATGACAATGAGTGCAGGAGAAAGCTTACCGACAGAGACAAGCTCATCATATAGCCTCTGCCGCCTCCTTGCTTCTTCGGTTGTCAAAAGCTCACCTATAATCAAACATAGACATGATAGTCAAAGTAAGTTACAATAGCTTAGATATCAATTCCAATAGTCAAATACTCAAATTATAGAGCAGAGCAATGGAAATCACAAAAATAAAAGGGTTTAAATGAAGATGGCATAAGGATAATTTCCAATCAGCCCCATCCAATTATTACAAATCATAAAATCATTGCATCATCTTTCCTGTTAATAACTATGAAATGATGGCCAGATATAGTCAATCCTCCTGCTACAAGCCTACAACAACCAAACCTAGGCACAACTGAAACAATGAGAACAATTTTCACTGCAGATCTTCCCTACCCAAAAAGAAATTCAAATGCTAGTAAAGCACAAATAATGAGCATATTACAATTTTAGCAAAAGAATGACACTTTAATCTATGATACTGATGGAAAGCATGAGTAAACCCATGGCAACCGCATAAGAATTTGGCAAGGTGATAAAGATGATGAGCAGTCACAGCAAATCTTCAATGACCCAGGGTGTTCATTTCTGAACTACAGTTTTCTTAACACAAAGTACACAAATATTGACAAAGCAATTGTAAATCCCCATGTGGGCTCTTGCAAAGCTGTATTGTCGGTGCATGTCTGAACTATTGTGTTCCGATAAACCAGAGACTTGATATTTCTTAGTCTAAATATATAACCTTAATTATGTATACTGATACCTATTTCCAACCACATCTTACACCCAAAATGCATGATTCTTTAATCTCCTATGATGCCTGACTGCAAATGCTCTTGACATGAATTCCTGGGTACATTAGTAAGAGCTTGCCATCTAAGAACTAGGATTATATGTATAAAAGGAATGTTAAAACCTATGTTTGTTGTAGAAAATAATGGAACCTGGGGTACCCATATGGGAATAAAAGAGCTGCACTCAAAGCAACTAATTATTAAGTCGTGTCATTTCCTTGATGCGTTGAAATGATCAAATAGAAACAACACAACAACACTACCACCTAAAATACAAGGAGAGAGATCTGTAGCAGTACTATGCCATGTTGAGGTGCAATCAGACCCCAGCTGCATAGGAACGCAGGCATCTCTCAAACCACTCCTTTTCTATTACTTCTTTCTACACCGCCATTTCTAATGGATATCGAAGGATGAAATCAAATCACCAACTTTCGGTAAAAGAATTAACATATGCCATGCATCGGTTTCCTCATTACTGGTGCAATAACAACGAAAATTTGGCATGGAGCATTTACAGTGAAATTTACTCTAAATTCTACAGATCATTTTTGTCATGAAACTCATACGGAGTAGAGGGGAAAGAGTGCATTACCAGCATACTCGCAAACGAACTGCCCGCGGCGAAGGACCTCGGCGGCGTGCAGCCCCCACCCTTTCTCCCGGTGGCGCACGACGCGCAGCCGCACCGTGACGCCGAGCAGGGTCCGCCGGTTCCCGCACGAGGGCCCGCACGCGCACCCGTCGCCGCACTCCCTGAGGCTCCCCATCCCCGCCTCCGCCCCCGAGCCGACCGCCTCGGCCTCCGGGTCAGCGCACGGGCACCCCCGCGCGCCGCCGCACGCCCCCTGCGCGCACGCGCACCCGGCCGAGGGGAACGCGCCTAGGTCGGAGCGAGGCCATGTGGGGCCTGGCGGGCGTGCCCACGTGCGGCCCCACGGCTGGGCGCGGGGTGAGGCGGAGGTGGAGGCGGCGGACGGGGTGAGGGAGAATGGGGTGTAGAGGAAGTAGGCGTAGGGCTTGCTGTCGACGAGGTTGTCGAAGGGGATGGGGAGGAGCTCCAGTCCGTGCGCCGCGTCGGCGGCGCGGCCGGCGGTGACGCTGGAAGCGGCCGCACGCAGGGCGCGGCTGGCGGAAGCCGCGGTGGCGAGGTCCTGCGGCGGCAGCCACGGCAGGACCAGCTCGGCCAACTCGCCGACTTCGCCGGGCGTTGTTGGGTTTCTCATTGGAGCATTTTGGAATGGAACAACAGATCTTTACCTGTATGCCATTAAAAAAAAAGATGATGTTTGTCTCCTCTGTGTCACTAAAAAGTTCGAGCCTCCCCCTATGCCATCGTCGAATTTTATCGTACCCTCGAAACCATTCCGTCGCTATTCTGTTAGGGTTAAACCATTTAACAGCCCTGACATGTGGGCCCGGGCAGAAAAAATGTCCATCTTGCCCATTTAGTCGCTGGCATATTGGGCCCCGTTGACCGATGCTTACCGTGTCACTCTCTCTCTTCTCACTCGATTCTCCTCTCTCCGCGGCGGCGAAACCGTAGTGGCGGCGAACCCTAGCGGCGGCGGCGGATCCGGGGGTTTGGAGGAGCATGGGAGCATGGATCTGACCGTGCATCGAGAGGAACTGGGAGGACCGTGCGTCCAGAGAAAGGGGGAGGAGCAGCCATGGCGTGGAACGGCGCCAGCGAGCGCCGGATTGGTTTCTGGACGGGTGAGTTCTTTGCTTCCCCCTTTGATTTCGCTGACTTAGGCCACCTTGATTGCCTCCCCATGATGCATTGATGTTCAGTGCCCAGCGCTACCGATCCGTGTTAGGATTTAATGATTATGTGCTCCTTGTTCATCTGTAGGATGGACTCGGACAGTAGCTTCAACTTAGAAATCTGGATTGTTTCTCACAATACTCGTGCGCGGTGGTTTTCGTTGAACTAAGTGGTGGATGCAAACTGCACTCAATTCAGGGACCTGCTTGCTGATTTGGTCGAGAAGTATCCTCATGAATACGGTGACAAAATCAGCTTGTTCTTTTTCTACACTGAGACTAAATCTCACATCCCAGTTTGCAATGACCAAGATTTGCTTAAAATGTTTGCAAAACATAGGGCTAGAATAACCTGTTTGTTGACTGTTGCTTATCATAGCCCAAGTAGTGAGCCCCTGTGATTCCTGATTGGGATTCTTCTAGCCTAAGCACTGTGAACCCTGTACAACCCTCATTCACCCCTTCTATTGCATGTCTAAGCTTAGCTGAACCAACCAGTGCCACACTCAATCAATCTGCTGAACCAACCAATGCCACAAAGAGTCATTCTGCTGAAACTGAATACCTTTGTAACCCAAATCCAATAAATGAGCATGTGGATGTTGATGATGAAGGTCTATACATTGAGATGGGCCCCAACTATCCCACTCGTACTCCTCCTAATCCTCAGAACTAAGGTGGGACTGAAGAAGGGGAAGGTGACAGTTCTGGTGATGATGAATGCAATGAGGATGACTCTGATTATGAATCATCTGATGAGGAAGTAGAAGACATAGATGATGAAATTAAAGACAGGGAGCCAGAAAATATGCCTGATGCTTTTTATGATAAGATGGACCCTCCTATGTCAGTAGGAACTGTTTATTCAGATATGGATGCTTTTAAGATTACTTTAGCTAGCCATGCTGTCAAACATGAGTACAACTATGGCATTGAGAAGAGTGATGCAGGGAGATACAGGGTGAACTGTGCACAAAAGAGTGATGGCTGCAAGTGGAGACTTCATGCCTCAACTAGAAAGGATGGAAACACTATACAGGTGATGTGTTGCATTATTTTCTTTAATTGCTACCTAGTTTTCATTAATGTCTGGTTTGTCTGGTGAAAAAAGTCCCCTACCCTCACACATATCAGAGCACTAGGAGGCAAGGAATATGTGTTGGGGTCACTCAATTCTGGGTGTGCAGTCAGGTGATTGATTGGTTGAAAAAAGATGGGAATATTGGGCCAACAGAACTGCAGAGGAGGTTGAAGGAACACCATAAAATTCTGGTGCCATATAAAAGAGTGTACAAAGGTAAATATCTTGCCATGGATAAGATTTATGGGCCTTGAGATAAGAGTTTCAGTAACCTGTATAGGCTTAAGGCTCAGTTAGAAGAATCAAGTCCTGTATCATTTCTTATTATTGATCATCACACCATAAACAAGAAAATCAGATTTTGTAGGCTATTCTTTGCACTGAAAGCATGTGTTGATGGATTTCTTAGATGATGTAGACCATATCTTGCAGTAAATAGTACTTTTTTGACAGGAAGGTTTAGGGGACAGTTGTGCATAGCTTGTGCAGTAGATGGGCACAACTGAATATATCCAGTAGCTGTTGGAGTCATTGACTCAGAGAAATGAGAACTGGGTGTGGTTTATGGAGAGATTGAAGGAAGCAATATGTACCCCAGATGGCCTGACATTCAGCACAGATTGTGGGTAGGCAGTCATGAAGAGGGTTAGTGAAGTTTTTCCAATTGCTGAACATAGAGAGTGTATGTATCACCTAGTTCAGAATTTCAAGAAGAGGTATAGTGGGAAGGTATTTGATGATCATTTATGGGCTTCTTCATATGCATGGAGCCCATACATGTTTGAGAAGCACTATCAAGCCAAGACTGCAGCCAAACCAGAAGCAATGAAGTATTTGCAAGAAACTCACAAGAAGCTGTGGACCAGGAGCCAGTACAGGACTGCATCAAAGGTAGATTATGTCACTAACAATCTGGCAGAGTCATTCAATAACTGGATCAAGCAAGAGAAGAGAAAGCACTTGGATGACTTGCTGGACACTATAAGGCAGAAAATTTTGATCAAATGGAACCAAAGGAAGAAGGTAGCCAAGAAGTTAACTGAAAAAATTCTTCCTCACATCCTGCAGAGGCTTAAGGAAGATAGCTACAATCTGGATATTAAGGTGATCACAGCCTCTCTAGAAGGTGTGGCAGAACTGTGTGCAAAAGGCACAAATGGCTCTGGGTTCAGGTTTGTGGTTAGCCTAAAAGATAGAACCTGCACTTGTAGGGTTTGGTAGGGCTCAGGCATCCCATGCAAGCATGCAATAGCCTACATTACATCCGTTGCTGGTGAACATCTGGAGGACCATGTGGATGACTACTTCTCTGTGAACAGGTTCAGAGCTGCATATGAGGGTTCCATCCCTTGCATACCAGACAAGAGCATGTGGCCCAAAGCTACTCATGACTTCTTTATGCACCCTCCCTTTCTTAAGTCCATAGCTGGAAGCAGGCACAAGAATAGGACGAAGTCAGCACTTGAGGGAGGAAGCAGCAGCCAAAAAAATAAACAAAAAAACATGAGTGCCCCATCTGCCATCTGTTAGGCCATCACTGATACACATGCAAGAATGGCAACCCAGAAGATATAGCTGCAATGGAGGCAGAAAGGTATACCTCCCTCCTTACTTAGTTTGCATACACGTGTACATGTTCAAAAACTTTGTTAACTAAATCATTTCTTACTATGTAGGGGTCTACCAAAGAAGAGATTGAAGAAAGCTGTACCATGTAACACAGAGACCAGTATAGTCTTGGCTAATCCCTCCCAGATGGTCTTCCCAGCCAATGAAGCAGTGGCCAATGCAATCCACAAAAAAAGGAAGAAGCCTTCTTCATCTGGTACCAACAAGAAGAAAAAGGGGGCATCTACTACTACAACCTCAGAACAATTCAGTATAACCAATAGTGTGTCCAACAGGTTTGTTTATTTTTGCCACATGTCTTCAAATCATCAAAAAATTCTGACATGGCACCTAATGCATCATGTTTTTTTTAGCACAAGGTCTGCAACTGGATCCAATGATCCAGTTCCACTACAATCTGTGTCACCTTGTCCTGATGAGACCATTCAGGAGGACACCCAGCCATTGCAGGTTGTGTTGCCCCATGCTTCACCCAGAAAGAAGATATGCAGCAAAAGGAAACTTACCCCAAGAAAGAAGCAAGTTGCAGCCACTCCATCATGCCCAGACAGCCCTGCTAGAAATACCAGGAGCAAGAAGCTCCAGCTGCAGTAAAAGGTGCTTGTTCTTTTGGTCTGTGGCAACTGTTCTTTGTTTTTGTGATGGTGAAAAACAACCGTCATGTGGTTCTTTTGGTCTATAACAATGCAAACCAGTAAAGTAGTTGCTAAGTTGCTAAGTGCTTCTGTCATGTGGTTATTTTGGTGCTGCCATGTGATAAAACAGCTAATTATGAATGGATTTATGATATTTTGTTACATTCTGGACTATTACATTATCATTGTAACTTCATTCATCATTCATTCATCTATCCATTCAAGCATACATCCATTTATCCATCACTACTCACACACATAGTCACCTACTTCTTGAAAATAGCATACATAGCAAGAAAAAATGCAAACATAGATCATCTTTTGAAGCCACTTAAGTTACTGCATCACCCTATTGTCCACTTGTGCATTGCCTACAACTCCAGCAGCCTGAGAACCTTCCTGCATGATAGCCAGTGGAGGTGCAGTAGGGAAACCACCTGATGCTGCCACTGCCTGTAGGGGAACAGCATGAATTGCAGCAGGGGTATGAGGTGTCTGCACTCCAATGTCCAGCATTTCATCCTCTCACTGATAATACTGACAGCCTCCAATCTGAAAGCCAAACCATCAACACATTGTGAGCAAACAACAAAAAAAAACCAAAGACAAGATGTGAGCAGAGAATGAAACACAAACTGCAAAATAAGGGCACTTGTGAAAGGCACGGTTGTTGTTCTTTTCTGTTGTTGAGATGAACCGGTTTGCAAGCATATGACAGTTGGGGCAAAGCACCCGCTTCACCCTACCACCATAGCTGCTGGATGCTTGGAACATGGCTGCAAAAGATGAGAAGTGAGAAGAAGAGAGGTGAATGAGATGGAGATAGAGTGGGAAGAATTATATATAGAAGGGCCAGGGGCTATTTGGCGCCAAACAGCCCCGCCTTTGGCGCCAAAAAAATGGCCTGTGGCTGCACTCGAAATGGCACAGAAAAAACCAACTTATTAAGATGGCCACTCAACCCTAAGGGCAACTAGGTCATTTTGTTGCGCTGTTACCCACCATTAGGAGCGCAAACGGATGAAATGGTTTCGAGGGCACAATAAAGTTCGACGATGACATATAGGGAGGCTCGAACTTTTTAGTGACACAAAGACAGACACCCTCTTTCTTAATGGCATACAGGTAAAGACTTCAAGGAATAGACGGTATGTCATCTAGTTTTGTATAGTTCCATCGAGCACTGAAACAAGCTCGACACGTTGATTTGTTGTGAGTTCGAAGTTCGACAGATACCAAATTTTGTATTCTAGACAAAATTTAACCTTTAACTGGAAATTTCGATAGCACCAAATTTCACCCTTTATCAAAATTTTGACTATGCCAAGCTTTGTCCAGTTTTTGGCACTAACAAATGTTGAAATAGTAGTTTCCCAGCTTGAATTGCTGAGTGCTGAAATAGTGACATCCATGGGAAAGAGGGATATGCATGTAAGAGTAAGGTCCATGTGTTCAATTGATCATGAGAATTATCTTATTAGTTTGCCAAGAAAAGCTAATACATTATACACACAAATTTCAACAACCCTTGTTTCTAAATTCTAATAGACGCAAATATCTGGAGTCACCGAACTCCGGGTATAAGATATGGCCGCCAGTAACACCATAAGATATAACGGTAAGGCTGTGTTCTTCCTCCACCCAACTCACTCCTTCATTTTCCACGCGCACACTTTTCAAACTACTAAACAGTGTGTTTTTTACAAAAATTTTCTATTCGAAAGTTGTTTTAAAAAATCATATTAATTTTTTTTAAAAAAAATATTAATACTTAATTAACCATGTACTAATGAGTCGTTTCGTTTTTGTGTGTTGGAGGGATTAATTCTCAACTCTTAACATCCGAACACAGCCTTAATGCGTACAAAATATGTTTCTCAAGAAACAAACTATAAAAGTAGCATTAAGATTTCCTTGCACGCAGCAAGGAACGGATTGGAGGCCACGTTGATCGAGGACTACGATTTAGTAGACCGAAGCATAAGAACGTCTAAGCTGCAGTAGCATCAGCGTCCTCTGTAGATTTCTTGTATTCAGGCTTGAGTTCATGTGTCCCTTGATTTGGACCCCTTTTGTTGTAGAAACAAAGATCATTCAATATCTCCTTCAAGAATTGCTGCACAGAAACAAGCCAGGATAGTTGAGAAGATGGCATTTTTATATCAGAAGAACATGCAATAACTAGAGTGGGTGCTAACAATTTCTTAACAGATGTGGGACCCTTGCAGAATTAGGATAACTTGAGAAAAAATACCTCTGGTTGATCAGTTTCTTGCATGAGATTCTTAAGAGACCAATTCGGCTGCCTCTCAAAAAGCTTGAATAAGATATTTTCCAGTTCCCTGCGATCTCTTCTCGTTCTTTTCATGTCTGATGGTTTTACTGGTAGTGGCTTCTTCTCCTTCTGCTGGGAAAGACAAACATACAAGAGATTATAGACCCTTCATTCTAGATCTATATTGCCAACAGGAAGATTGGTTTTTTTAAAAAAATGAGTTAAAATGTTTCTGATGGAGCAGTTGATAATTGAGGGGAAAAGAAGCTATGCTAGTTAACAGGATCCGATAAACTACCAGCATAGGAAAAAGAAATACATGAAACGTGGAGCTATCTCCAGAAAGATTACTTTTGGACCAGAAGACATCAGACCTACCAAGCCAGGCAACGGCCTCATGCTCATTCCATTGTCATTAGCAAGTACCTAAAAACAGACAAGGGTAAAAGTGAATCAGTACAATAATACTTTATGAAACAGACCAATATAGCATATAAAAATATCATAAAAACTCCTACCATCAATTTTCTATTTTTAATCATAGACTTTTGAGTCCTCTCACGGCATAACTTCCCGTAGTCCACAAGATTATCGCTGTGCGGTTCCATGTCAAATTTGTGCCCAACTTTTCCTTCGCATGCAAGCTTTCCTGTAACAAGGAGTAATGATTTAGTGTATCAAATAAGTTGATAGTACTATGTTTTCAAGACAACAGAGTAAACAGATTGCAATCCATGATATCTTCAAGTCGTTAAAATACTATCAACACAAAACCTTCCTAATCCAAATATGAAATGCAGAAGCATAGTTCTCGTAAGCTCGGTATAGTATGTGTAGTTAGAGCAGATTATACCACAATGACTTCAAAACACAGCAGAATAAAATGCCAATAAACTTTACAAGGTATAACACCCAAAAAAAACTGAATGAAAAAATTGTTGAAATGGCAAGAACATGACACAGAAATGTTTGTTGCCCTTAAACTTCTTCCACGTAACAGGATTAGCGACGCTAAAAACAAAGAATTCTGTCCCATGGGATATTCAATATAGCATGATCCTGTGACAACTAAATCTTATGTAAACACCTATGTGATGGATGCACATAACATATGTCAGTAGACACAAGCCATATGAAGTTTCCAACAAACAGCAAAACTTCAAGGAGGTCCACAGTAAAGCAGAAATTGAGTAAATTAAGAATCGAAACATCAATAGTGTGTTCCAATAACAATTTCAGATCATACATAAACATGTAGAAAAAAAATATAGTTTCATACGTTGATAGAACCCAATTTCAATAGTGTATTAGAACAAAAATGATATTGATGTTGCATCATTAACGTTTAATGTAAAGCCAATATGTACACATAGTAAAATCAGAACCTGATCCAAAGCAGTTACCCCCAGACACCCCCAGACAATGGTGACATCAGAACTCAGGACTCTATAACAACTATGACCTCCCCTCTGGCTCAGTGCATCAAAGTCTAGGAAATTAGGAATGTAAATTAGATTTTTACAAATTCCCAGACGACATTCTAGAAATGGGCAATATATATTTGTTACTCACCCACTTAGTAGTGGTCACATGATCTAAACAATCCAATTATGCAGCCTAACCAGCAATTATGCAGTTACAGACAGGTAGTGCACCCATTCCTTCTATATAGCTTAGTAATACGCTTAGTAGACCGTTTGAAGAACGATATTCCTAGACTGTATTTGGAATCAAAATGAACTGCAACCCAACCATGAGAAATTGCCAGTGATAAAGTCCCACATAGCAAAGGAGGAATAAATGCAAGTGTCGCAAATAAAGAGAGAGCCTGGTATTCTTACCTTGGTTGGATTCAGAAAAAACACACATTGGCACAAAATCCTTGAACATGTTCAAAGAGTAACTCTTTGGTGTATTGCCATTGCCTGTTTGAGCCATCTCCATCTTGAACTGTTATTTCACTAACACCATATAAGAAACAGGCATCTGGGGTACATACAGGTACAGAAACTGTAAATGTTCTACAGTTATACAAGATACAGAAAATACAAATCCAAGACAGTAGCTTCTACTGTTAAGGTATGAGCATATGTAAACACCAAGGATAAAACAAGGATGTAATCCTAACTGTGCTGCAATATAATGAGATATTGAAGTTAATTACAAAGTTACATTTTGTTAAAACCTTTAAGATTTATTTTGGTTTAAAACGCTCAAATAGTAGTTGGTTTCTGCCTCCAAATTGCATTGGGCTTTTCTCCAAGAAACTATCACAAGAACTATAGTCATCATTTATCAAAGAAATATATTCTGCATCAACATGCGTACATTATACGCCAAAGGTCGCAAGTGCATAGTTATAATTGCTTGAATTCACAAATGTTAAGTTGCAACAAGACTACTTATGATGAGGTGGAGACTGAAGCAAACTGTCTAGTGTTAGCGTTTGAAAGCACAAAATCAATAGCAATGATCGATTGGCCTTGTTTTGGATTTCAGCATGTGGCAATTTATGATTACACAATGAAATCCAACAAGCGGTCCACCGAATTTGAGCAACCAATCAACTTAACGTTCCACATCAAACAAGTTCCCAGTCCAAATCAAGCCGGTGCGACTCGCCCCAACCATTGAAATGCCCTAAAAGTTAAAGCATGATGAAAGGGGAAACGAAACCACCCTCCACATGCACGAATAAATCGACCCAGCCCACGGAACAAGAGCGAACAGCGTGGCCAGGAGGAGAGACGGATCAACGGCTTGCCTGGAGCTGCTGGTCTTCGGAGCGGAGCGGGTCGAGGGAGACGATGACCTTGGCGACAACGGGGTTAGGGTTTGCGTTGGAGTTGGCGCCAGCGGCGGCATCCGAGGAGGAGGAGGAGGCGGCGGCGGTAGCGGCCTCCTGCCAGGCGCGGGAGACGACGGTCGGGCACTTCATGAGCCACACGGAGCGGTCGGCCCGGGCCGTCTCCAGGTTCTTCACCTCCTCCGCCATCGCCGTGGGGAGGGAAGCAGGAACTCAGGTGAGTGAAATCCTTCCGGTTCGCTGGTTGTGTGTGTCGATGGGATCGTTCGGCGAGGAGGACGAGAAGGCGGAGAGATTGTGAGATTTGGAGCAAATTGATCAGCAAAAACCTGGATCACTAGATCATTAATAAGGGTGATGGGGAATTGGGGATTGAGACGGAGACGAGAAGATCATGCGCAAGCGCAAGTACCTGCTTGGGCCGCGATATGTCGGTTAAACCGAAAGTCAATTGTAGGCCGTAGCTAATAAGTGGGCTGGTCTCTTCGTACATGTTGGCACCACCGAACCAGACCCAAAACTCCACCCATTTCTTTCTCTTTTTTTTTCAATAGAAAAAATTTATAGAAGGGCATACCGTTAGGGAAACGAAATAGTTAATGACATCAGCATGGAACCTAAATACCATACTTAATACCTACAGGTACTATTACCAGAGACCGTCCGATTACTAACTGGATACCAAGCTAATATATATATGTACAAGGCCTCATACCGTAGTCCATAGATATCAAGTTGATGTCCCGTATCAAGTTTAATACATATGGTTACTAGCTTTGGTACATTAAAATTCACAAGTAAACGAGGGGTCATGACTCAGCCCAAACATCCACGAGCAAAAATCTCTACTACCACACTATAGATTGAAAAGGTAGAGCAACGAAAACTTCGTTGATTGAACTCTACTGAAGAATGACGGAAGGTTGAGTTGCTCAAGTGCTCACCACAAGGAGGCTTGACCAAAGCCACCAAATCGATGATGGCTAAATGTGGTGGTGGGGATGGTGATAGCATGAGGGTAGCGACATCGATGTGGTTGGTTGGGATCCTAGGACGAGAAGGTCGACATAGGCAGTAGCAACATAGAAGGAGGGAGGAGTTGAAGAGAGAAAGCGACGACGACGATGCGCACACCCTCCCTAGCCGTGCACGTAGGCAGGTGGCTAGAGTGCCGCTGCTTTGCTCCTTTGCGCGTGAGAGCTCGGATGTGTGGAGATGGGGGATATGATTCATTTAAGTGAGCTATCCGGACAGCATTCCATGAGCTAGTTGTTTTCTTTCCCGAAATATGTTTATGTGCATTTCACAAAACAACATATAATGTATAATAAATTGGAATAAACCAGTACACATAAATTTGAACCAAACCCAAAGTCAGATCGAGCTCTTCCTTTAATTCTAGTATCACCTTCCCAGCTTTCTTATTTCTCCCGTTGTAGAGGTGGATTTTGATGTTTTCTCCATTACTTTTATCCAAAGTTTTATCTACCCTCTTTTACGTCATTCAAAGTTGATCTATTAATGATGGATAATAACAGAGTAAGATTAAAGAAAAAAATCTGAAGCTTAATTAACTACTAGCTTGCTTTCTTAGTTTTTTAGCTTTTTCTTTTTTAATCTTCTGTTATAAGGCTTAGGGTCTTTAGTACATCCATTTATAACTTTGATTCTGTATATTCACATGTGGACATAGAGACCAGATTTACATCTATTATCTTACAAACCAAACAAAGTCACTTAATTTTTTGTTCTAGGGCCATTTTATTCCATGACATTTCATATTAGCCAAACCGGTTGTAACATTTGTCATGCGACTTGTCATTGGAAAAAAAAACATCACGAGGGCATGCCACACTATCCTTGCATGAATGTTCGCATGGCTTTTTTTTAGACTATATTAAGCCACTTGAGTGACAAACTCTTGAGACTTCTTTGAACAGTATGATACATTTTTATTTTAGCTAATTGCGTCAAAAAAGATGGATTTGTGCGTTGTAACTTGTAACACGGTGTAGCGTGCCGGTATTTTTGGGGTTGGAGTTTGGGTAGGATGGGGAGGGGGAAAGGGGGTTTCCCCGTGGCTTAGGAAGATGGCGGTAAGCGGTGAAAGGCCAGCAACGAACGGCAGACACAGGCAGGTGACGAGGAGCCAGAGCCACAGGGTTGGCATGAGGCGGTGGCCCGTAGGGGCGGCGGGAGCAAACAACGAGACTGGTTATGAGGCAATGACTGGTGGTGGTAGATCCGGCGATAAGGAGCCACAGGTGATAGGGAAGACGATGAGACGGGGGGACTTGACGCTATCGTCTTAGGAAATAGAAGAGAGGAGGACGAGCTTACTGGCGCCATTGACCCTTCTAGCCAACCGATGAGGTCGGGCGGCGGTGTGGTAGGGAGGCGGTGGAGGCTCTATGTTCACATGAAAGCAGCGTTGCGGGTGGGACCGAGAAAGGGAAAGAGAAAAAATAGGATTTGGGTATATGTTGCATGAATCTCAAAGAAATCCAATGGTCCAGAATTTGTAAGATTTACGGAGTTTTTTTGGGTCAAAAGCCATATGTTAACACCAAAAATTGACACCTCGACTCGAAACATGAAAATATTGCCAAAGTTTGAAAAGGACTGAGTTTTCTTCATGAGGCCGGTATAACCGCCGCTTATGGGCCAGTCTGACCGGTGGCATGTGGCCGGTCAGACTGGCTAAGTCTGAGTCCAGGTTGAATTTTGTCAGATCTCGGGTTTCCTTGCATAGGAAGGTGATTTTTGAGTTCTAATTGATCTCTACCCCCCCTCCCCCCTGAGTTTGATGTAGAGGAGGCCCTGTAGGAGGCAAGACCAGGGCAAGGCCGGTTCAACTGGACACATAATCTATTTCAACACAATTAGCCAATTGAATCGTTTTTTTAATATCGCATCTAATTTTTGTCTAATTCTAACCTAGTTTTTTCATCTTTGTCGATTTGCGACGTAAATCGTCTGCCTTCATTGTGAGAGTGTGAAATCCCTTTGTAGGTTTTTCCTGTAAACCCTCCGGTCACCCACGAGATGAGTGTTTATTCTTGTTTCATCTAAACTGGCTCCTGACGGAGCGTGAGCTTCTCAACGGGGGACAGAGTAGACCCCCTTTTGTGAGTTCAGCCGGGGACGCAGGGTGAGATTCATGCTCCGATGATAGAGAGAGAGAGAAAGAGAGAGAGACATAGGCGTTTATACAGGTTCGGGCCGCTTGGAAACGTAACACCCTACTCCTGTGTGTGGTGGATATGCGATTGGAATGTGGGGAATACAGGCGCTCGTGCCCTCCTTTCTTTCCACTTTCTCCTTTTTTCGTCCCTCTTTTTCTCTTCTCTCTTCAGGCCTGGGCCTCCTTTTATATCTCAAGGGGCTACCACATGGGCCAAAAGGCTACCTAAGAGAGAAGAAAAACATTCTTTTACATTTCATGGTTGTCTTGTTGCTTGACTCAGAAGCCACACACACAGGCGTCGCGGCATGACCCTTGTCCGATCAGCCTACTGACACGGGGGACGCCCGCGTCATTCCCCATTAAATGGGTGAAGACTTCTGTGTTCCGCTTGCATCGGGAAACGGAAACCATCTGACCAGAGTTGGCATACCAACTATGGTTGAGGGGCGAGAGGCAAAAAAGCTCTCACCATTCTGATGGGACGGGGCAGGGTGTGCTTCGCGCCGCCTTACGTGCGGATAGTGCGCAGGCGCTCCGCTACCGTCCCACCCGTCATCTGACCAGTCGTGGACAGGTCAGTCGCCGTGACCGGTCACAGACCGGTTACACACGCCACACGCCGCATTAAATGCAGCATGGTGCGCTCGCCTGAGCCACCATTAATGTGGTTAGGTGGGCGCTGGCGACACTCACCTAACCCCACACACGCGGCGCAAACACAAAGGGGGTTGGGACGGCCCAACCCTCGGGGAGACTGGAGAGGGTAGCCACCGCCTCACCCTCGGGCCCGACCCCTCCTCGGGGGAGCGCCACGTGGGTGCAGGGGGCCGCCCATACCTTTAGCCTTGATACCCCTAGGCCCGTATCACCGACAGTAGCCCCCGGCGTTACGCCTGGCCGGGCCCCCTCAAGGGGCGACCAGGTTTGATGCCATCCTTTCGGTCTGGTGACACGTGGGCCCGATTCCTCGTGGTAAAATCCCAACGGTCGCGATCCCGCTCGCAGTAAAAAACCGCCTCACGGTAATAATGAGCGGTCGCCTTGTAACCGCCACATTATCTGGGGCGGCGCGCGGATCGGGACACGTTGGTCCGTTTTGGCAGGGAATATGATGATGGAGTTTTTTTATGGTAACTGTGCGCAATTAACACGGACACGATTTGCCCTGCCTCAACCGCAACGGCTGCGCGACTGGCGCACACACCGAAAGCGGGCGAGTGGGGCGAGTCGGGAAGTGGGCGCAATAATCAAGGGGGCGAGCTAGTGGGCACGGGAAACGAGGAGCCGGGCACAGCGGAGGCGAGGATATAAAGGACGTCGAGGAAGGGATTCGTTCCTTCCTCTCACCACTTTCACCCAGCTCTGCCAACCGTGCCCTAGCTTTCTCAGCTTTCTCGCTCCCTTCTCACCGCTCACTCTCGTCTTCGCGTCTCCACCTCGCCGGCGAAATGACGCGGAGCTCTGCGTCGCTGGACAGCAGCGTGCTGCCGCCCTCCCACATCACCAGCGAGAGGTAGGCCGAACTGCCGCGCAGGTTCATGCCGGCGTCGACCGACCGGGAGGTGGTCATGCTGGGCGAGGGATGCCCAGCGCCGCGCTACCCAGACTGGTCGATCTTCTTCCTTTCTTTTGCTATGGCGGGACTGATCCCACCGTTTTCCACCTTCTTCATGGACTTCCTGGAGTTCTACGGGATCCAAATGGCGCACTCACCCCCAACGCCGTAATGACGCTAGCCATCTTCGCACACCTGTGCGAGATGTTCATCGGGGTGTGCCCATCCCTTTGGCTGTTCCGGTGGTTCTTCACCATGCAGCCGGTGTCTCCGCCGATGGAGGTTGGGGCTGCTACTTTCAGCCACGCGGGCAGGTAGTGAATCGCTACATCACCTGCGTCCTGCGCAAGAAATGGGACGACTGGTTCTACACCGCTCTCCTCGATGAACCGCACCTTCGACTCCCGAGCAGGCCGCCGATATCAGCGCCGAGCTAGCGGGCGATGGTGGAGTTGGGGGACTCCTACGATGCTGTCCTAGATCGCCAAGCCGGTCTACGAACCCAGGGGCTCATAGACGTCATGGTGTTTGGTGACTACCTTCGCCGCCGGATCGCGCCGCTTCAGCAGCACGCCTGGGGCGCTTGGAAGTACACCGGCTCCGATGATCTCCTGAGGACGCATCAGGGCCACGAGTGGGACTGGGACCCAGAGGACCTCAGGGTGGTGATCCAGTGCGTGCTGAATCTCAGCTCCGTGGAGTTGTCGCTCATCCCCCTGGGGATCCTCCCCCTCTGTAGCGACCCAGACCGCACCAGCATCCTGGCCATCATGCAGGCGGTCGGTGCCTCGAGGGACCGGGCCCGCCGTGGCAACGATAGCACAGGCGGCAGTCGTGGAGAAGGAGAGGAGCGACCTTCCCCCAGAGGAGGCCATGCATTGGGGCCCCGCAACGGGGATTCGGGGAGCAGCCGCCCTACCGACGCCAAGGAGCAAAGGAAACAAGGGGAGAACCCTCCCCCATCTCCCCCCCATGGGGACGGGGCGGAGCGCACCATCGGCAGGCGCCTGGCGAGCGCCATGCCGACGAAAGGAAGAAGAAGCGGCTCCGCCAGATGGGGGAGACCGAACTGTGCAGGGGGAGCTTCATCAAGCCCCCAGAGTGGTCCTTCAACCGCCCACCCCGCAGGTACAATCTCGCCACCATGGCAGACAATCTTCTATTCCCCCGGCCCCTCATTCTGTTTTGTTTGCCTTCTGTGCTTCAGCGAGGTCCCGTCTCGCAGCGCCCACGGCGGCAACCCCTCCTAGCAATCCGAGGCCGATCGGCCCGTGAGTAGCAAAGCCGAGGAGCCGACGGCCGAAGAGGCGCGTTGGCGGGAGGCCGACCGGCGGGAAGCCGAGGCGCGCTTGCGGGAGGCCGAGGAGGCCACTCGGAAAGCAACGCGCGCGCGGCAGGCCGAGGCGGCCGCTCGGGAGGCCGAAGCAGCTATACGGGTGGCGAGGTGGCCGCGCGGGAGGCCGAGGCGGCACGTGCGCAGGAGGCCGAGGTGGCACTCGCGTCGGAGGCCGAGGCGACCGCGGGGCCCACTGGCGGAGGTGGGGAGACGGCGCACCCGGAGCCCGACGCCACGGCGGACACCAAGGAGGAATAGGCCCCGGGGAGAGGCCCACATTCGGGTAGGGCGCCCGAAGACGAGCCCGAGGCCCGCACACCCACCGCTGGGCCGAGTCGAGCTCCGCCACTGCAAGGATGACAGTCCCCTTTCTCTGTCTCCACTCCGCTGAGTGCGGAACCCGTCCTGCAGGCACTGGCGACGGCGAACACCACCGTGCTAGTAGGGCTGAATGCCCGATGCAGGCCTTGCTGGGGGAGCGGGCTGAGCTCGAGGCAGAGTGGGAGCGAGTCGCCGAGGGACGGCGCTCGGTGGAGGCGATGGTGGAGGCCGGCCGCACGGCGCACGGGAAGCACCTAACGGAGCTCGAGGCTCGCGGCGAAGCCCTGGCCAAGGTAGCCCACGAGGTGGAGGAGGAAAGGGTCACGGCCCTCATCGCCACTGCTGTCATGGACGAGGGGCTGAGCGACCTCTGCCTCCAGCGCGAGGCCTACACGACAGACTTGGAGCGGAGGCTCGACGCCGCACGTGGGGTGCTCGATGCTGCCGCGGCCCGGGAGCGGAGGGCGGCGGAGGTCGAGGCGTCGATGCGCCAACGCGAGGAGGCCCTGGGGGCCGGCACCAAGGCGCTGGAGGAAAGCACTGGTGAACTCGAGGAGCGAACCTCGCGCCTGCAGAGGGTAGAGGCTGCAGTGCACCAGCGGGTTGAGATCCTCGACCAGCGCGCCCGGGCCTTGGGGTACTGGACGAGCGCGCCCGAGCCCTGGACGCCCGGGAGGCGACGCTAGTGGCGCACGAGGCCGCAGCCGCGGAGATGGAGTCCGCATTCTGCCTCCACAAGGACGCGATCGTCAAGCGGGCGCGCACCCTCGAGGAGTCCGAGGTCGCGGCGCAACGCCTTGCAGAAGATCTGCGCCTCCGCGAGGAGGAGTGGACGGAGCGTGACGGGAGGATCGCCGAGCGCGAGTCCGACATCTCCCGCCGCGAGATGGCAGCGCGCCAATATGAGGAGCAACTCGCCAAGCACGAGGAGGCCGTCACGGCGCGCGAACACTGCCATCTGGAGAGTGCCCGCACCAAGAGGACTACGCTGGAGCAGCATGCTTCCAACCGCCTCGCACCACTTAGTGAATTTGTCGATGGCGACGTACAGGTACTCGTACCCGCCCAGGGCCTTCCTGAAGGGACCCAGGATGTCCAGCCCCCAAACCGCGAACGGCCATGAAAGCGAGATGATCTGCAAGGCCTAGGCCGGCTGATGCGTCTGCTTGGTGTGGAACTGGCACACCCTGCATCGCCGGACCAGGTCGACTGCGTTGTGGAGCGCCGTCGGCCAGTAGAAACCCTGGCAAAAGGCCTTGCCGACCAAGGTGCGCGAGGCGGAATGAGCTCCGCATTCGCCTTCGTGGACATTAGCGAGAAGCTCGATGCCCTGCTCCTGAGGAACACACTTCAGGAGGACTCTGTTGACGCCGCGTCGGTAGAGGGCCCCCTCTACCAACACGTACCTTTTGGAGATTCGAGTGGCGCGCTCACTCCCCTCGTGATCCTCGGGTAGAGTCTTATCTTTGAGGAACGTCTGGATCTCAGTCATCTAGGCGATCTGTCGTGGGAGGTCGGGCTCGACCCCCTTAGGCCCCGAGGCCTGGACTCCGTCAGGCCTCGAGGGTGGCGTGGCAGCGTCCGGCTCCCTCAGAGGATCGGGATGCGCCGACGGATGGGTAAGCCTTTCTTCAAAGGAACCCGGTGGGGTCGGGGCTCACGAGGAAGTGAGCCTTGAGAGCTCATCGGCTAGCGCGTTGTCCCGCCTAGGCATGTGCCGAAGTTGAGGGACAAGAGGCAAAAAAGCTCTCATCATTCTGATGAGACGGGGCAGGGTGTGCTGCGTGCTGCCTGACGTGCGGATAGTGCGCAGGCGCTCCGCTGCCGTCCCACCCGTCATCTGACCAGTCGTGGACTGGTCAGTCACCGTGACCGGTCACAGATCGGTTACGCACGCCACACGCCGCATTATATGCGGCATGGTGGGCTCACCTGAGCTGCCATTAATGTGCTTAGGTGGGCGCTAGGGACGCTCACCTAACCCCACACACACGACGCAAGCGCAGAGGGGGTCGGGGCGGCCCGACCCTCGGGGAGGGGGTCGGGGCAGCCCGACCCTCGGGGAGACTGAAGAAGGCAGCCGCCGCCTCACCCTCGGGCCTGACCCCTCCTCGGGGGAGCGCCACGTGGGTGCAGGGGGCCGCCCATACCTTTAGCCTTGATACCCCCGGGCCCATATCATCGACAGCTCCGCTAGCCGATTTAATCTTACAAAATCCATCTTGATTTAGCTTTTGGCTAAATTGAGGTGGTTGGTGACTTCATATTATCGCAAGGCATTTAGGTGTTCCGATCATGATTGTCTTCTTGTCAAAAAAGTTGTCAACATGATATGGGCAGTCCCATTTCGTTTCAGTCAATTGCATAAAAAGGTTTTATGCATTGTAACACAGTATAGTCTACTAGTGTGTTTGCTTAGGAGGTTTCCATCGAACAATTCCATGAGTTCTCACGTTACTTTAGGAGAATGCTACACATTGGACGTATGATATTTTGCAAAATATCGAACGGTATTTCACCGCATGTAAGAAAATGTTTCAAATTTTTCATCACTTGATGAATAATGTTTCAGTAAAAATTGTTTTAGATGTTCCATTACTCAATGAAAAATATTTCACCACTTGGTATAAAATGTTTCAATTAGATGAAACAATGAAAAACACTACTCGCAACACCAAGATTTTGCTCTACAACATCGAAGAAACCACATTGTACATCATGTGCTACACCCGATAAAACGAGAGTGAAACATTTGAATAAAATAGAGTGCAACAAACATATACAATAGACTGCAACAACCCTACTGTCGGGGAAGCGGTCCCCCAACAACAGGGAGATGCAGATGCCCCTTTTTAAGACCTGACCGGGGGGCTGGCTGTGGATGAGGCTAGTTTTTTTGCGGGGTGTGCTCGAGAAAAAGTAGGACAACTCAAAGACAGAGATTATACAGTTTCGGGCCACCCGGGGGTGTAACACCCTATTCCTGTGTTTGGGATTTCACAGAGGAGAAATACAAAGCTTCTGGGGGCACAGGTTAGCTTGTTCTAAGACTATCGCGAACGCTCACCCTGCGTACACCTGGTTCTCACCCTTATAATGGTTGTCGAAGTAGGAGGAGAGCCCCCCTTCTAGTATCAAATACCCTTCCTTTTATAGCTCAAGCAGCGGTGTACAGTGCCCGAGCTCCTTTTTGATAGGATTGTTCACCGTCTTGGTCTTGTTTCTTGACACGTTGGTGGTAGGGTGTTGCTGGGCATGCTTGACACATGGCGCCGCTCTTGTTGCTCCAGGTGACTCACTGTTGTCGGCTTCTTCATGCCTTGACACCTCCTAGTTGCATGCCACGAGGTGTCGTCCTTGGCGTGGGAACTCCAAGGCACCACCCAACAACGGACTGGGGGCGTCACTTCGGTACTACCGTTGGGCCCACCACTCTACGTCGACCGCCAGTCCTATCTGGCTTGCTTGGCGACAAAGCAGGGATCTCCCCGAGGCATGTGCGGTGCTCGGGGCCTCTTTACAGCTCGAGGCTCGGGCATGCTCCCACGCTATCTCACAGGAAGACTTGTTGTTTCTGTCAAGCTTCTTGTCGGCGTCGATGACAAAGGAAATTAGATGGATATAACCTTTAGTATGTGCGTTTGTACATCTGCACGCTCCTCTCATCAAAGTGTGTGTGTAATCGTGGGGGGCAGGGGAGCCCCGGGGTCCAGCACAAGGCGTTCCCGGGCCCTAACGCCCCCCAGTTTTCATAAGTATAAAACTCATTCGTCCTTGCTCTCTTCTTAAGAACGAGCATGTGTAACTGTTGAGGACAGGAGGGATCCCGGCCCCTACTCGTATCAGGGCGGGTCCCGAGCCCTCGGCCCTGCTGTTTCATAGATATAAATCTCGTAGGTTTTCACACTCCTCTTAAGGAAGAGGGTGTGTAACCTAAAGGGGCACGGGACCTGAGCTGGGACCCGGGTCCAAGCAACCCGGACCCTAGGTCCGTGCCTTAACAGTTGCCATCGTCGCTGGTAACTTACCGATGATTTTCTTCATAGTTAGAATTAAATGGAAACGTAACCTCGAGTCCCTGGGGAAAGGGGAACCTCGGTTCCCATTTTACCAACACCTACCGTCCGTCTTTTTCCTCCAGTTAGATGACTGAATCCATCTTCTTCTTCTACTTCGATGGTTGGATCAATCTTTTTCCTCTGCTCCGGTGACCGAACTTATCAAAAATCACTCCATTTCTTCACAACCCGTGCTTCCATCCTCTGTGCGTCACCCTGCTGCAGCCGCTGTGGCCACCATCGACAATGGCTCCGCCATCTCTTCTCTTCGGCGTTGCCATGGTCGCCAGTGGCTAGGTCCGGCGCCTCTTTCCTTTCTGCATTGCCCTGCCGCTGTCGCCGCCGTGGCCGCCGGCAATGATGGTTCCGCCTTCTCTTCTCGTTGCCACTTCCATGGTCGCCGGTGCCCAGGTCCGACGCCTCCTTCCTCACGACATCGCCTTGCCGTCGTCGCTACCGTGGCCATCAGAGACGATGGTAGAGGCTTTGCCATCTCTTCTTGCCACTGCTGTCATAGTTGCCGGTGTTTCTCACCGCCGCCACCACCTTGATAACGACGACGAGCGCTACAATGCACAACACCACCACCATGAGCCGCAGCGCAGCCATGATCACAAGTACGCTCCTCCTCCGCCTTCCGCGCCGCTGGCGCGCACGTCGTCGGTCATGGAGCGCCTGTGCTCCCTCAGGCTCTATCGCTTCCGCTCCGATGACTTCCATGCCAAGTACAACCTCTCTGCCGCCACCAACGCCATCTATAACGAGAGCAAGAAGCAGCAGGTGTAGTACACCCGGAGCCGGCCAGAGCCTACCGCTCGGGCTGCATAAGCTTCGTAGGGGAAGCGCGAGGGCGACGCCATGGCGGCTGCCTTCTTCGCCCCGCGTGAAAGGCGAAGGAGACGAGAGGATAAGAAATGAGTGGTTACGCGTGACGTCTGATTTTTTTTATCCACACCGAACATCCGTATAGAAGCGTTTTCGATTACTTTTTTTTGTTTGTTAAGGGCCACCTCTAAAAACCAGAAACTTTGTTGTTCACACGAAAACTAATCTGATCTATATAAGGGCCTGTTTAGATGGGACTAAATTTTTTTTTAGTCCTGTCACATCGAATGTTTCTACATTAATTAGAAGTATTAAACGTAAACTAAAAATAAAACCCATTTCATAACCCTGGACTAATTTGCGAGACGAATCTATTGAGCCTAATTAATCCATGATTAGCCTATGTGATGCTACAGTAAACATATGCTAATTATGGATTAATTAGACTTAAAAAATTTGCCTCGCGAATTAGCACTCATTTATGCAATTAGTTTTATTATTGGTCTATATTTAATACTCTTAATTAGCACTCAAACATCCGATGTGACATGACTGAAAATTAGTCCCTCCAACCAAACACCCCCTAACACCCCCTATAAACCATACAAAATCTCAGTAAAATTCATACCTTCCGGAGTCAAAACTCGGAACTAGACGTGTCAGATTAGTCGAGGCTGTTCCCGCCACGCGTCCCAGTCTCCCCGCATATGATAGTCGTGACGCGCGGTCGCCAATTGCAGCGAGTCCGAGTCGTCCTCTTCCTGGTCGCGCTAGATCGTAGGCATCCACCCCGCCCGCGCACCACGCACCCCGCGGCCCGCGCTCGTCGCGCCCCTGCCCCCATACCGTCCGCTCCCTCCCGGCTTCATTCCCCCACGCCTCTTCCCTCCCCGGGACCGACCGATCCCCCAAGAAGCTTCTCCACGCGGACGCCGCCACCGGCCCGAGCAGCGCCTCTGCTCCCCCTGCG
This sequence comes from Oryza officinalis, assembly GCA_008326285.1. Taxonomy (NCBI): domain Eukaryota; kingdom Viridiplantae; phylum Streptophyta; class Magnoliopsida; order Poales; family Poaceae; genus Oryza; species Oryza officinalis. Next base: position 53,205,620 of record BDMV01000001.1, on the reverse strand, counting down.
GCCGGCCCGAATCTAGGGTTTTCACCGGCGCGGGCGGAGAGAAGAAGGGGAACGGCGGGGGCGGCGGCCGACGGGATGCTGCCGGGCGCGAGGTCGCTGGTGGTGCTGCGGAGGAGGGCGGGGCTGGCCCTCCTGCGGCGCGGCTGCGCGGAGGGCGGCGCGTGCGGGAAGGGGGAGGCGCCCGCCAATGCCAGGCGCGCGGCCACGCTGGCCGGGCTCGGCGGCCGCGGGCCTCTCGAGCGTTGGGCCGATCCGACGGGGCCCCGCGCGGTGAGGCGGGGCGGGCGGGCGGGGTGTGGCACGCGGGCACGCAGACGAGGTCCTTCCTTGGATGCGGCGACGGGGATGAGGGGAGCGTGCTCTCCAAGGTCTACGAGGAGAGGCGCGTCATGGGGTACGGGGGATTGGACCGATTGTTTTGCAGCTCATAATTTTACTTTCTCTGATTGTTTTGAAATGGAAATTGTGGGTGGTGATTGTTGGTGCGTTGGTGGGTGCAGGTACTCGCCGGAGCAGATGTTTGCTGTTGTCGCGGCAGTGGATCTCTATGAGGATTTCGTGCCATGGTGTCAGAGGTCTAGGATTATCAGGCGACATGAGAATGGTTCCTTTGATGCTGAACTCGAAATTGGATTCAAGTTCCTTGTCGAGAGTTATGTTTCTCATGTGGAGATGGAGAAGCCAAAATATATCAAGGTGAGAACTTCATCATTGTACTATCACCACACTTTATTGGTTAGTACATAACATACTAAGGACACAAGCATATCTAGAATAACAAAATGGTTCCGAAAGTGACAAATTAATTGTTGAGGCCACATTGTTTAAGTTTTGTCACATGCGACACCTTAGTTTTGCGTTTTTCTTTTGTGTTGTAATTCCATAGCACACTGCTTCACAACTATCTGCTAAAGGTTTACTTCTTCTAGGATTACTTGTAGTCTATCCAAACATGTAAAATTCTGGCGTCGAGGATGTGCTTTTCATTTTTTTTCTTTCAATGCAGCTATGCGGGCCAAATTTCTTGAAACAGTCAGATATGATGTTACTTGTGCCGACTAGTAGTGAACATCCATTTAATTGCTTGCAATGTTGGCTATAACTTAGAATATCTGAAATACGAAGTAACAGTTGCATTAGTTGATTCGAGAAGATATACTACATCATTTTGCTGTATCAACCCAGTCAGAAAGTAATGTTTCTATTTATTTTGCCTGCTTTCTGAATGAATATTGGTTCTAGCGCTAACATGAACTGCAGTTGTCAATGGCAAAATGGCAACGTAGTCTTTTCTGAGATCATCCTTAAACCATACATCAAATTATCTATACTGTAAAACAGTTATCGTGCTGCTGACTGATGGCGTAGCTTCACCTATCCCTTTTTAATAAGGCATGCAACAAAATTTTCTTGTGATGTAGGAATGTAGGGCTGATGCGATTATTGCTGCATGAAACCTGGAAACTTTCTAACACTTTGACTTGGAGTAGTCAAGTTAGATTTGTTACGATAACTTTTCCTTGAATAGAAGATTTGATGCATAGGTGGGAGTGTGTGTGTGTGTATGCACAGATGATTTCTGTTAACCAGTTCTCAATCTCAGTTCTTTGGAGCAACTTGGATTAGCTGTTCATGATAAAATGCACCCTGTTTTGGCTAAGATAATTGTTGAACGTATGCCGTGCTAACTCATGCTCCAGGTTCTAATGATTGAATATCACTGCAGATCTTGATATAAACTTCTTCTATTTAACTGGGATACTCTATTTTATTTAACTCTAGTAAAACTTCTGTTGCATATTTTGTTTTATTTGTACCGAGTAAGTGGTGAAATGGCATATAATTCACTGTTACCATTCACTTCCTACTTTTACCATTTTTTCTATGTTAGAACAGATGCGTTGTTTTACGTCTGACTGGTATTTACTTGATTGCAGACGACAGCATCTGAAAGTGGACTTTTCGATCATTTGATAAATGTTTGGGAGTTCAAGCCTGGTCCTGTTCCTGGAACATGTGACCTTTACTTCTTGGTTGATTTTAAGTTTCAGTCACCACTATATCGTCAGGTAAAATCATCCGTTCATGCACATGAAGTGCATTCATTTACCTGTGATTTATCAGTCCTTAGTCTGAAGCTTTTCATTTCAGGTTGCTTCCATGTTCTTCAAGGAAGTTGTTTCCCGGTTAGTGAGCTCACTTAGTGATCGTTGTTATAGAATTTATGGGCCTCCCATTCCTGTGCTGGAAAATACTTACGGGCAAGGAAGATAGACAAAAGATAATCCAATTTTGAAGTATGTTCGCTCCATGAATATCTGAGTGAGGAGATCTTAATATACTTTGCCTTTGCCTTTGATTCTGATGTCATTATACCCATAGGGTACCATTAGGCAAGAGGGTTTTGAACGAAATCAGCCAGAATTTTAGCTTCTTGGCTATTTCTCAGGTGATTTTTTTCCCATGTACCACTAAACGATTCCCATGTGTAACAACAAATGGCTCCCTAATACACGATTGTTTACCTAGCCAATGAAGTGTGTTGTTTCTTTGGTTTAAATGTATGGCATTATAAATTTCTACATGGTTTTCGTCTCCATTCTAACTTCTGCTGACAGACACACTACATCGAGTGTAGCAATCTCTCCAAATGGTGGCCTGCCAAGTTGAGCACAGCTGCGATTTGTATTCTTCTTTGCCACACATTTTTTGTCCAATGCAATATGCGTTGGATCCTATGGTACATGTGAATGATAAAGTAGGACGCAGGCACGCAGCCACCGGGCTGCTGGCCTGAAGAGGCATTTTAGGGGCACCTGGCCTGCACAAGTTGTTCTTTGAGCAGTGAAACATCAAACTGTTCCTCTGCCGCTCATCTCATTGCTCGTTTGCGTCGAACTGTTGGACCCGTCACACGGTCAAGCCCCAACGAGGTCAGCCACCAAGGTCGCCAGCTTCCGTCCCTTGGCGCCGTGCCTGACCACGTCAATGTCGCCTCCAACCGAGCACTCGGTGTCTGCTGCCTCCTCACCGTCGGCCGCGCACCACTCGCCCCGCGTGAGGCCGTCGAGCGGGCGCCCCAGCACCTCCTCGTCTATCCTCTGCAGCAGCGCGTCGTCGTCGTCGCCGAACGCCCCGGCGAAGGCCGCCCCGCTGCCGACCATCGCGTCGTACCGCGACGCCTGCTGCCCATCCGCGCCCTGCGACGTCCGCTCCACCGTGTGCCGGAGGTTGTGGTTGACTGTGCTGTTCCGGAACCGTGCGGAGTTGGCCATGACCGTCTGGAAGTAGAACTCCATGGGGCTCAGGGAGTTGCTGAAGTACAGGAGCAGCATCCTGGGGAGGTTGTCGGGCGCCACCACGCAGTACTCGACGAAGTCCCGGCTCAGGATCGGCCTTGGCGAGCCTGTGCATGTTTCGCATCAATTTGTTAGTGAATGACCCCTGCCGTGCGAGAAATGACGTGGACTCCTACCGGAAGCCTACCTCTGAAGAGCTCGAACGCATCAGGCTTTGCTCGTTGCCCCGACGAGAACGAGATCTCGGCGTTGGTGCTCTGCAGGAGGTTCTGGTCGACGACGACCGCCTCGGCGCCGCCGGAATCCGTCTTGTGGTCGATGAAGCTGAGCCCCCTCGGCACGGAGGAGAAGGCGTAGAGAAGGTCTGCACAAACACGATCGCCAGTTCGCCACATCACCATTCATCGTTTGTCATCGGTGGCATCGAACACAAACAAACAACAAACGCGACGACGTTGAGCTTACCGTCCGGTGCGACGAGTGGGTAGTCCGAGGCGCCGAGCGTGACGAGCCAGTCCCACTCGGCGCCGACCCTCTGCAGGACGGCGGCGCCGCGGAGAACGGCCGCGACGGCGGACGGACCGCGGCCGTCGACGGGGTCGCCCTTGCCGACGACGTGCACGTTGCCGTACTCGAGGAACGCTCGCTCCGACCGGGCGTACCCCGCCAGCCTCGCCCGCTCGTACGCGCCCGCGCCGGCGTCCAGGTGCAGCAGGTACCGGTTCCTCGGGTGGTACACGGCCTTGAGCAGCCGCGTCATCCGCACGCTGTCCCCGTGCCCGCCGGAGATGTAGTACGCCAGCATCGGCGGNCCGGGGCCCCCGCCTCGGCACGGCCGCCGCCGCCTCGACACCATCGTCGTACTCGTACGCCGGCGCGCCGAGGAGGAAGGAGCTCGACGCGTAGCCGATGATCAGCAGGCTAGTCGTGACGACGGCCAGCGACGCGAGCGCGGCCGACGGCGAGCACGTCTGCAGGTGCCAAGAGCCGTGCGGCATTGTGCACCACGTCGGGATCCTTAGCCGCGCGCCGGAGAGATGCATGAGCCGGCGCGTACACTACAAGTTATAGTTATCTCTCGATGGATCTCAAGTGTCAACTCCTCAAGAGATCGATCACAAGCTGGCTGGCAGATGGAACTAACCGGGAATCACATTAGTTCGTGGAGGAGCAGACCTAAGCCCTGACGCAATGATTAACGGGATCGGAGTACCAAACATCGATTTACACCAATATATAAACGTGTAGGACAGAATGAGTAGGATACCAACCAACCGAGATTTTTTGTTTTGTTTTTTGTTGTTGGGATGCTACGCGCGCGAGGCGTGCATATGGAGGCCGTGGATGGATCTGTACGGGAGACGTGGTTCCAAGGAGGGGAAGCCGGCAAATCGGGTCAGGAAATGATAGAAAAAAGAGCAGAGGAAACGGAAGCAGCCGGCGTGCTGCGAAGCTGACGAACATTGGAATCGTGGTGCTTGTGCAGATGGATCGACGCGGACGCAGCTAATTTCTCTCGCTCCACCGGCCAGCTGCCCCGCGCATACGCGATGAACGGTCCAAATCAGAGTTAGCTGTGTAGTCGCATCAATCAAATGATAGTATCCTGGCTTCTGCTAGTAGATCTAGCACACATCGCTATATCGTCGTAGCGTTCCTTATGCTTCCATGCTGCCTCCCTTCTGATGTGTATAGTAGCTTCCTGAGATCGCCCCGCTTGGCCGCTTCGTTTGTACTCCGTATTACGGAGTCGTGTGTACTCCGTACTACCCTGGCTCAAAACTCCACTTTTGAACCCAACTGAAACAAACTGAAGTATCTAATCTTTGGACGCGCAGAAATTTGGCTTGTTTTATCTTTACCCCTACTTGAACACAATCCAGGCATTTGGTAATGGACTCGGAAAGGCTCGCCGGAAGCTGAGCATCTCGCCGATCGAAACCATGCACGCATTGCACAGGCATCATCCATCCATTGGAAACCGGAGAGGACTACCTATTAATCCTGCGATAGACATAGCTTCAGACCTTACATAATTTTCAACCAATGAATATACTCTCTTTGTCCAAAATATAAGAATCTAGAATTAGATGGAGATTTCCTAGTACTATAAATTTGATAGAAAATTTCAGATACGTAATACGAAAGATGTCTCATTCGCTCCTAAGTTATTATATCTTAGGACCTAAGTTATTATATTTTAGAACAGAGATAGTAACTCGTTTTAAAGGGAAACTCTAATCATCTCTTAAGGATGTCCTCTCATTTTTACATGTCATTTAAAAAGTTATCAAAAAATTTTAAAAAAATTTAGTAAGATAGATTAATATGTGATATGTCACTCTACAAACATATATGTTCAAATTCAACTTATATAAGTAGAAACAAAAATAATAAATTTGACTATGAATAGAACGCGTAATTCACGGTCAAATTTGTTATTTTTGTTTCGAATTTTATAAGTTTAATTTTAACTTGCATGTTTGTGAAAAGATATATCATATATTGATTTATCTTGATATTTTTTTAAAATTTTTTGATGACTTTTTATACGTCATGCATAAAATAAGAGGATGTTCCCTCGAGAGACAAAAATCCACTTCCCGTTTTAAATGAAACAAGGGAGAGGTTGCTGCTGATGAACTGGTTGCTCCATCTGATTCCTTTTAGAATATGTGGATCAAGAGAACCAACAAACAAGCTGCAAGCAACCAGAACACTATGAGAATAATGTTCTTCTATCTGATTCCTTTTAGAATATTTCTCTGATGGAGGAAACAAAGGACCTACCCTTGAATTATATGGATTGCAATCATAATCATTATTACTTTGTTCACCGGAAGTTATGCATACTCATAGATGGATTGTTGTCTATGGATATTTATTGAATTAAAAACATGGTACATAAACATTCTAGAACTTGGGTCCACATTAAATTTGAATTGCTGTCACAAAAAGGGGGAAATAATTGGATAGTTGCACGTTGAGCCAAGAGCGCAATACACAATAACTGTTACATGTTAAAACAACTAAAATATCATAATCTAGAACCTCTGAAGTCTGAAGCAAAGCTCTACTCTAGACCTTTTTGGTAGTTACATTGCACACAACAGAACAGTTTCATTGCAGAACACAAAGCAGATTTGGAGGCAAAAGAAAAAGAAAGTGCAGCTCGCATCAAGGAGAAACGCAAAAGAGGGGTGAAGGGGACTCACACCGTGCCGACGCCGTCTTCTTGGAAGCTCAAGGCATCCGTGGCATGCGCTCATCAGCCTACAACACCACGGTGGCCGTCATTCGCGCCTTCCTCAAGACCTCTACTAGGGCTAGACGTTGCTAGCAACCAACTTCAGGTCCGCCATCGCCGTGGGTTCCTCCTCTCTTTCCCCGCAAGCTCGCCACTAGACCTGAATGCAGCGTGCGGAGGACTGAACCTCTCACCATCGAGCTCGAGCTGCCTCAGCGGCATCGGCAGCAAGGAGAGAGGAAGTGTAGGACGGGCGGCAGGTTGTGACGGTGTTGGGGCGAGCATAGGCACCGAGGACATAGCAGCGGCGCGGGCCATCCTTGGGGCAGGGGAGGCAGCGGGAGGAGGGGGAGGGGGAGCCCCTGCATGGGCTGGAGAGGAGAAGGAAAGGGGAGAGGTGGCGGCTAGGGTTTCTAGGATGTATGTTTTGCATAAAAGCACCTTTATTTTTGTTTTTGGAGCGTGAGCCTCTTTCTGGATTTTTCCTGGTTATAGAGGGCCTAAATGTAAGAAAACAAAACATGGGATTGTAACACAAAGGACCAAAACAAATTATAAATTGAGAGAAGGGTCTTTTTGCAAAATGGCCACCCGTCTTCCAGGCTCGGGGATCTCAGCCGTCGCATGTGAGGATCGGACGGCACGGAGGCAGGTCGCGCCAACGAAAAAGGGGGCGCAGAATCCGCCCGCCTCCCAACGCTCGCGGGTGACATGGATAGCGCCACGTACGAACACGTCGCCCAAAAAGCTCTCAGTTCGTCGATCGGGGGCAGGTTTTAATATAACCGATGTTTAAAAAAAAGAGACAAACATGGGAAACATGCCATCTCCTTCCCTCGCCTACCTCTGGATTTGCTCTAGATCCGCCCATGAGTAGGCCCCCATGCTCACCGCCTGCTCGCCATCGCGCCTTCACTCCACACCGCCACCATGCTGATCTCGACCACCTCTGACTGCGCCCTCACTCTGTCCCGCTCCCATGGAGGACATCGTCATGCTCGCCTCGCCTGCCCTACGCTTAGCTTCATTGCCGTGGACCTCACGCTCTTCGCCGCTGCCATCGTCGAGGCCATGGAGGAGGATCTAAGCGCCACATTACCGCCCGTCACCGCCCCCAGACTCGGACCTGGAGAGGATGTTGCGCCAGAGTCTGCCTGCAGGAGCCCGTGCTCCGTCGTCAGTGATTGCAGCAACATCGCCAGCGCCGACTTCGAGGGCTTTGCCGAGCTAGGCCCTTCGCTCGTGATGGGGCCTACGGTCGTGTTCAATGACCTGCTTACTACCACCGTGTCCATCACTGTCAAGGAGGCTGCCGAGCCGAGGGTCACGGGAGGCATCGCGAGGAGCGTGTTTTCTATGGACTGCGTTCTACTCTGGGGGCTGGATTCCATATGTGACCGCCGCGTGGAGATGGAGGATGAATATGTCATGGTCCTGCAATTTTTTGACCTTCTATGTGGATGGCTGCCAACGACGTGGTAGTCGACAGCCTCGATCGAGTGTCCTTTCACCTTCTAGCTCGTTTCTTCAGCGTCTACGATGGCCACTGTGTTGTCGTTCAGGTGTCGTGCTAACTACTACTATATCATGCTTGCCTCAACATATCAAATGAATTCAACACTGATAATGGGGTCATCTATTGCAGGTTACCAATTACTACCGGAAGAGGATCCACGCTGTACCGACAAAGAAGTTACGTAGAGTAAAAGAGGACGTATGCAGCTCTGACTTATCTGGGGTAGAGTCCAAGAAGTTGTGGTAGAAGGCATTCATGGATTGCTTCAGTCATATTGATGCTGAGGTGGGAGGAAATGCTGCATCTGGAGCTTCAGCTCTAGGGTTTCGAGGGAGCAAGAATGGGGAAAGAGGGGGTACACGCGCACATCTGTTTTTTTTAGAAACACAGTACGAACGCAGATGTCCGTTAACTCCGTTTAACAACAACACTTTGCTGACCTGACAAGTGGGCCCGGACAACCGCCACATCAGTGAAAACAGGGAAAACGGGGTCTATACTACCATAGGACCAAAGTTGAATGATTTTGTACGCTTGAGGGGTCAAGATTTTTGGTATTGGGGATTAGGGATGTTAAACAAACTCGACATAAAGTTAAGGGCTGTAAATGGACTTATTCCTAAACCCAATTCGTCGTGACTTGCTGCTGGGCCGGCTAGAAAGAAGCCAGTGCATCTGGCTGGGCCGCATGCAGTGATAGCGCGCCGCGTGGTTGCAGTTGGGCCGGAGTTTGGATTCGAAACGCCTTTTGCGTTTTGCCGTTTGCCTTTTCTCGGGGTCTCCCCTTTTCTCAAGAGCCACACCGTAATGACACATTTTTTTCTCTTCTCTTCTTGCCTTGTTTTCTATTTCTTCTTCTTTTTTTTTTTTTGCGTGCGACACACCTGGCTCTGTACCTGTACGCACACAAAAGGACGAAGTACAGTAGCTTGGAGGAAAAAAAAATGCAGTCCTTGCGTGGGATGCCACCGGATGATCAATCTCAACCGAACATACGTGGAGTCCTTGTACGACCGCTTATTTATTCTGTATTTTTTGCGAGAAATTTATTGTATATTTCTTGATTTATTTATTTAGTTACTGAAGGAAGCAACTGCATATGCTCCACGATGAAAACAACCGAACTGAAAAGATAAGCATCCGTGATGTGTCAGGATAAACGAACTTAAGCATGCGTGTGATAAGTTTGGGGCAAATAGAAGTTAGGGCATTGTCGTGTGATTTACCTCGCGCTTTTACTGGGGGAAGTTTAGACCTAAATAACAGTCTCGTATTAACTTTACAAGTCAGGATCCCGCCGTAGATTTCTTGCTCATATACAAGCCGAAAATCATTAATACATTCACCAATATAGCCTCCGAAACAACGGTAATACTTTCGATCCGAGAAGTAAATAACCTATCTGTGCTCCATCTCGGTAAAATCACACGAGAAGAACAACACTTGAGTGCAAGAGAAAAAAAAAGTACTAGCATAAAAAAACAAAAGTTGTATTTGGATCCCTGAGAGAGAGAAAAAAGCAGCAGCAATACTTCTCGCGACGCCCCAGTAGTAGTACAGAGAGACACACTCCAAACCGAAAAAAAAATAGACACTACCGGAAGGAAAAATCTTAGTACTACTGATGAGTAGAGCGGGCCCACCGAGCAATCCCACGTTATCCATCACTCCACCGGGTAGGCCCAAGCGCATCGTGACCCTTGAATCCAGCCCGAGCCCCGCATGCAGCGAGCTCCCACTCCCCTCCGTCTCCGTGCCTTCCAAAGCGTGAGAGGAGGAAAAAGGAACCGGAATTATTCACAACGGGAAGCCTTCAAAAAGCCAACCCTTCCTCGCCCATTTTTCAGACAGCGTCTCTTGGCTCGGGCCTCAGCGGCGTGTGTGTGTGTGCGCCTCCGTGAGACCAGACACCAACCTCTCTCTCCCATCCTTCCCCCCCCTCTCCTCGTCCTCCGCCTCGCCGCCGCCGCCGCCCGCCGCACGGTCTCTCTCCCCGAGGTAACTAGCCTTACAGGCCTGGACTCCCCTCTCCTCCCTTACCTTCCCGTCGTCGCCCTCCCTCTCTCCGCAGGGTCTCTAGGGGGCACCGCGTTCGTGGGCTGGGTTGTCTCCGTGTCGGTGGCGGCGGCGGCGTGGGGGGACGCGGGCGATCGTCGGCGCGGGGCCCGATCTTAGAGTCCGTCGCGTCCGATCGCGCGGCGATCGTTCCGGGGCGCGCCGATCTCCCCGTTTCGGCGGCGGAAATTCGGGGTTGCTGCTCGTGTTTCATCGGTTGGTATTGGTTTGGGCTACGGTTTTCCTGGGACGATCGGGCGCGTGCCGATGATTTGGCGAGATGTATGCGTTCGTTAAGCCCGATTTTTGATCGGTTTTGGTTGGGAAAACCAGTGTCGGGGAGATCGGGATAGGATTTGGGGCGGACGGGTTGTGGAAACCACTGTTAGCAAATCAGATGGCACAGTCTGCCGTGATTTATTTTGGCTGGTTAGGAGATGTGATATGGTTAGGAGTTGATGGGTCTGCTATTAGATGTGAAACCATCAGTTGGTTTACTCAGACCTTATTAGTGTTAGTTTATTCTAATCCACATGGTTTTGAGCAATATAGAATGCAGGATTAATCTGTGGCGTTGTGATTTTTTGGGTGGCAGATTCGTGGGTGGCAGGAAGTGCATGGGGAGAAAGGATGCCAGAGTTGCGTAGTGGAGTCCGGCAAGCTCGGTTGAAGGCAAAGAAGGTTGAGGACCTTGCAGCACAGGACCCAGCTGAGAACTTGGTAGCGGTGGCACCGACGGTGGCAGGAAGACGTGGCAGAGGAAGGGGTGGGAGGGGTGGAGGTAGAGCAACAGGAAGAGGAAGGGCAGGAGGAAGAGGGCGAGGTGTTCCGGTGATTGATTTGGACCCGGACCAACCTTGTGAGGTTCTTCCAGGAGCTGCTGTTGGCAGAGGCGCTGCTGGAGACCCCCATCATATTGAGGAATTTGCCGATAAGGTTGTGAAGATGGATGGTGGAAGTGCTGAGAAGATCGGTGGAGGTGAAGATGATGGGAATGCATCTCCAGTTCCGGATAAGGTATATTCTTCATATTGAGCTCTTACTAATTTATGCATGTTATCACTTGCATGCATTTCTCGTACTGTTATTCTGATTGCAGACATGCAGTGTTAGGGTTTCGGAGATGACGACAAATTAGTAGATTTTGGCTTGGTACCACATGTGTACCGTTACATCATAGTACGATATTATGTCGTTATGTGCATGGTTCAGGTGAACCAAGCTTTTTTCTTTACGTAGCTAGTGGTAACGCCTTTTGGAACTTATTAAATACATAAAATAATTGACCTAATAACAAGCATAACAGCACCTTCCTTACTACCATTTTTGCTTTTAGCATTGTTTGTAGGGCAAGGCAGGTGCCCCTATTTATGTTTTATTCAGAATTATTTCCACTTTTTTCTATGGATGCTTCCTTCTCAATGATGCTCGTTTGAAGTTTTCAATAGTACATAGCTGTAGAATGAGATGGTTAACCTCACCGCATTCATCAGGGCATCTCCTTATCTGTTACTGTGCGAATGCCAGTGCACGTGGCTGCTCTGAATCCCTAAACTTAGGCTTACCGTTTGCTTATATCATGGAAGCTGTTCTTTCTTGTAACATTGTTGATCTCAGACCTAATATAGTTGTCCCCAAATCTAGTTTGGATGCCACCGTGGAGTTTGTGCAATAGCTTGGCGTCATTAGGTTCTTCAAACTTATTGACATGGATCTGTGCATGGCAAATAGCTTTGACCTTTTGATACAAAATAAACTTTAGGTTCCATGATCATCATCTACTCTTCGAGTGCTCTAAATCTGGAGTCTTAGGAGGTCACTTTCTTGCCTAGCAATAAACCACGCCATAAATTATATCGGTTACAACTAATCCTTTTTCATTGCACATATTCATCTCTATCTGAAATGTCAGGCTCTATTTCTGAGAGTCATGCTCTGCTTGAAAGGAGTGCAAAAATATTTGTTAGTGCATGATAGGATATGCTTGAATCTGTCACGACTTTTACTAGAATATGGTTTGTTTGAGTGTCATCTGGCACAATATTGTTTTATACTATGATGAGTTGGAGATTTGGTTACCTTGTAAAGACGATGTATCATATGCAGGTTCAAGTAGGCCATTCTCCGCAATACAAGGTAGAGCGAAAGTTGGGGAAAGGTGGTTTTGGACAGGTTTATGTTGGCAGAAGGGTTTCTGGTGGAACCGATCGCACTGGAGCTGATGCTATCGAGGTCTAACTCCAAAATTTTTCCTTTTCTTTTAAAAAGTTTCTGCTATAATGTCACATGGCGGTGATAATAGATGAACTCTCATATTGCAGGTAGCTTTGAAATTCGAGCACCGCAACAGTAAGGGTTGCAATTATGGCCCTCCATATGAGTGGCAAGTTTATAGGTAATTGCATTGTAATAAGTTGAGTATTGCAATCTTAGAGATAGGATCTCAGAGATTCAGACATAATAAAAGTTATTATGCAATATCTTGATTCTTGCCTCAAAATGTTGTTTCTATTTTGCATATTACAAAGACTAGTTATCTCTTGGATCCAAGAATTTGTTATTAGTTGCATGAAATTTTGCACATTAACCTGAACTAGCAGACATGTAATGCTTAATATGTTACAACAATATTTTCTGCTGATTATAATTGTAGACTAACTTATTTCCTTTATCTTTGAACATTTAGTTATTTGGAGTTGTCTGTTGAAGGGTACCGTAGTACTGTAGTGCCACTATTTACTACTTTGAAAACCAACCTTACTATTTGTGCGTTCTGCATGTGTTTCAGCGCTCTGAATGGATGTTATGGTATACCCTGGGTTCACTACAAAGGCCGGCAGGGGGACTATTATGTTCTGGTCAGTCATATAAGCATTTTCTAATTGTTTGGGATTCTTTTCTTAACAACTGCTAAAATTTGTAACTTCTTCAGGTAATGGACATACTAGGACCTAGTCTTTGGGATGTTTGGAATTCTGTTGGGCAGACGTAAGATTGTTGTGACCTGATTGCTTTTTTGTCCCCTCAGTCATATTTGTTGTTAAAGACAGAAACTAAGTGATAACCAATGTTCCATGTAGGATGACCCCAAGTATGGTTGCTTGCATCGCTGTAGAGGCAATTTCTATCCTTGAAAAACTTCATGCCAAGGGGTAAGCAGGTCTACTGAATTTTCTAGGAGCCTCTGGATTTCCCTGTTCATGTTTCATTTTTGGAACATTTTACCAGGTTTGTTCATGGAGATGTTAAACCAGAAAATTTTCTACTTGGCCAACCTGGATCACCTGATGAGAAGAAACTTTTTTTGATTGATCTTGGCTTAGGTATATAATGGAAACCTTATGTGATTGATACTGGTTTGCAAAAATCGAGCACACAACTCCATCTCGATAAGATTTAACATTTCCTAATCAGCATTACGGATGTTCTTTTGTAATGCTGTTTGTACCTAATACCATTGTAAAAATTTGAGTTCACAAGTGCTCACGCTACCATTTACAATTTCAGCATCTAAATGGAAGGAATCGCCAAATGGACAGCATGTTGATTATGATCAAAGGCCAGACATATTTAGGTTTATTTTTATCTGATGACTTTCTTTTTGTTATATTTTTGTAACTTTCCTCAATATTTATCATCTGCCTTCTTTTGGACAGGGGTACAATAAGATATGCTAGTGTCCATGCCCATTTAGGCCGTACTGGTAGCAGAAGGGATGATCTGGAATCATTAGCATATACATTAATATTTCTTCTCAGAGGAAGGTTACCTTGGCAAGGCTACCAGGTTTCCATTCTTTCTCTGGGCATTTGGTTATACCTAATGTACTATGTGTTATGTTCATTTGCATATTGAGTGGAGGGTTTTGGTTTTTCCTTTTGTTTTTTTCCAATAGATTCAGTGATAACGATAGTTTATCTGTGATATTTTCTTTCTTGCTCACTGATTTTTTATATAACTTGATCTGTTGTGTTTATTGCAGGGTGAGAACAAGAGTTTTCTTGTTTGCAAGAAGAAAATGGCTACCTCTCCAGACCTTTTGTGCTGTTTCTGTCCCCCTCCTTTTAAACTTTTCCTGGAGAACGTGACAAACATGAGATTCGATGAAGAACCAAACTACGCAAAGCTTATTTCCCTTTTTGATGAATTGATTGAGCCCCAGCATTTGAGGCCTATTAGAATCGATGGTGCTCTAAAGGTTATTTTACATCAGCAAAATATTTTTTTCTTTGTATTACTGTATCAGCTAGTCCATCCACCCAATTTTAATATAATTCACATGATTTGACATTGAATGATTTCTATATGCAGGCTGGACAAAAACGTGGAAGGTTGCTTGTAAATCTTGAAGAAGATGAACAACCAAAGAAGAAAGTTCGACTTGGAAGCCCAGCAAATCAGTGGATATCAGTCTATAATGCTAGGAGACCCATGAAACAGAGGTAACAACAAACTTTGACCTTTACATGCTTGTTGTAATTTTCATTGTCACAATCAGCTCAACTATATGCACGTTTTTTGTGATGTATGACGTAAAGTTTGTCCACAAATAGTCTGAAGTCACGTGCGATTCATAGTTGTACTCAACTCCTCGGTGCGGTGCTTATGCCGTGATAATTTTTTGTCGTCCATGTCAAGGTTTAGTATATGCCAGTCAGCCAGTCTACAACTTCACCTCATTTAACTTATTCAAAGCAATGCTTTATGTATCTAATTTGCCAACAGACCATTATTGCTTTTGCAGTTTGAACTGGGAACTGCAGCTAAGCATGCTATATTATTATTAGCAGTTTCTTAGTCAAAAATCAAAAGAATATACAACTCGGGTCACTGTGTGGCTTGAGCTTCAAAATACCTTTTTAATAACGTCCTTGTTTTCCTTTTTTTTTCCTCAACAGATACCATTACAATGTAGCAGATGCCAGACTTCATCAACACATAGAGAAGGGAAATGATGATGGATTGTTCATTAGTTCAGTGGCATCTTCAGCCAATCTTTGGGCCCTTATTATGGACGCGGGAACTGGGTTCACATCCCAAGTTTATGAACTCTCACCAATATTTCTTCATAAGGTAGTCTTACTCTTGAGCATAGATTCCCTCTTCTCTCTGGAGCGTTCTGAGTTGCCTATTCTTGTACTTTTAGGATTGGATTATGGAGCAATGGGAGAATAATTACTACATCAGTGCCATAGCGGGTGCAACGAATGGAAGTTCCTTGGTGGTCATGTCAAAAGGTTTGTCTCAGCTGTTGTTTTATTGGAGGTGTCTCATGTTACTCCCATCTATGTTTAGAAACTTGGTCTGTTTATCTTGCCATTCACTTTGCAGGTGTCTCAATTTTTTTTTTTTGGAAGATGGTTGATATGTCCTGATGTGTATATATCGAGTTGCATGTTCCACACACATAGTGTTTCTTTTGTTTATGCATTATGACATGAATGGGGTTAGTTTGACATGGTGATTTACTCTTTCCAGGAACTCCTTACACTCAACAGTCATACAAAGTTAGTGAATCGTTTCCCTTCAAATGGATCAACAAGAAATGGAAAGAAGGATTTCATGTTACGTCCATGACTACTGCAGGAAGCCGCTGGGGTGTAGTTATGTCAAGGAATTCTGGATTTTCTGAACAGGTATTGTGGCTATTGGTGTAATATTTTTTTCCTGGTGTGCAAATCAGTTGCAATCTATGCAATGGTGTTTTCAATTTTTTTTATGGCATGTGAAAAAGGATACAAAACTCTTAGGTATCAGAAAATAACTTGTTTTCAGATGAAATGAGTTGTATTGATGGAAAACCAGTCTTTTTGATTCTTACATCATATATCAAGTTGGTTATACTTCATCTCTCTCGTGTACTGCAGGTAGTAGAATTGGATTTTTTATATCCTAGTGAAGGTATCCACCGGCGTTGGGAGAATGGCTATAGAATAACTTCTACAGCAGCCACTGGTGACCAAGCTGCTTTTATATTGAGTATACCTAAAAGAAAATTGATGGACGAGACACAAGAAACTCTTAGAACATCTGCTTTTCCAAGCAACCATGTTAAGGTACAAACACATGACTAATTCCTGTGTACATTGTTTTTCTTCACAGTTCTCTCTAACCAGACCATTCAACTTACATTTCTTGTTCAAGTGTCAACTCGATCACTACTCTAACATTGGCACATACTGTTGTCTTTTTGTAGGAGAAATGGGCCAAGAATCTTTACATTGCTTCGATATGCTATGGCCGGACAGTATCTTGAGGCATACCCTGCACACCAACTCGGGGCTGAGCATATTCGCAACTGAGTTGATGTCGGGAAAACCAGCAATCTAGTTGCTGCTCTCTGTTACTCTGTATGTGTAGGTAACATTGGCTAGGTAAACCTTACATCATGGCCAGAGTTAGGGGCGCGAGAAGAAGCAGGGATGAAGGTGGACGGACAGCTAATAAGCTGATGAGGATGTCATCCGGCTGGTGGTCTGGTGGAGGTGGCAGAAGCGGATGCCGTCAACATATTTTGCATCAAAGATGTGCTTTGCTGCAGTCCTTGCTGCGTTGCAAAGCATGGATGACCCCTGTAGCCTCTCTGGAGGCCTATAATCTGAGAGCCCGTTGTGTATAGCTCTTATCGTGTCCTGCGTTTTGTCTAGTGGAAGCGAAATTACCATGTTTCCAGAACTCCGGAATTGTCTCTAAATTATTATGTGAGAATGGGTGTACTGATAAATCGGTGTATCGATTCCATTATTCGATGGTCTCATTGCATTAATGCAATAATGTTGCATTACTGATCATCTTTTTATATCCTGTGCACAGCGATATTCATGAAGTACCACTTGAGAGAGTGGCATCCATGAAAGGTCACTCCCAGAGAGTGATTATCTCGATACTCCCTATTGTAGCGATGCTC
This sequence comes from Oryza officinalis, assembly GCA_008326285.1. Lineage (NCBI taxonomy): Eukaryota > Viridiplantae > Streptophyta > Magnoliopsida > Poales > Poaceae > Oryza > Oryza officinalis. The sequence continues at coordinate 53,188,596 of BDMV01000001.1, read as the reverse complement.
CTAAATCCTAATAGGGCCATCGGTCCTACAATTTGATGTCAAGTTTGACATTCCTTTCGCACATTCGAGTTTATCACTTGTTTTACCTCGTTCAATATTCATTATCGTCTGCTTTGCATCGCTAGCATTTAGAAATTGACGAAAATACTCTTGTTGCTTTGTCGCTTTTTTCTTTTTCTTAGGACAAGGAAGAAAGAAATGAGTAAACGAACTAGACTCTGTTCTGACTATCTAAGCGGTCCAAAGCCAAGGTTGAAAAAATAGAAATCAATAAAAGAATGCCCATAAAATTAAGTAATGATATATAGCCGAAGTGGTTATATCTTGGGACAGAGATTTTTTTATATAAAAAACTTATTACTCCCTTGGAGTATTTTGCTAGATCATTTAATTTCCTAAACTATTTTTGTAAATTTTACACTCCCAAACCATTTAAAAGGTTTACTTTCGTAATAGTATTTTTATCTTTTATTTCTCTATATGTCATATTTTGCACTAAAATTTGGTAGGATCGATAAATTCATTACACTTTTTTTATCATTGTTTGCACTTAATATTTTTTTAATTTTTTTTATGAATGTTTGCCTAGGTTGGAAGCACTTAAACGAAACATCATGTTGCTGATCATAGTCATTATATTTAGTAAGTTACACTCATAAAAGTTTATGTAGTACACCCAAACAACAATGAACAAATGTAGTAACAAGTAAGTTCCCAGTAGCCACAAACATCAAATAGGGAATGGAGCCATAGTCCGTCTCTGGAACACGACATGGGTCTAGGGCCAGCGACCGAAGGACCTAGCAGCTCGCGCCAAAAGTCTACGCGGCATTGAAAAGGAAAAGCATGTCCCTACAACAAGCACTTTTCAATAGCCAATGGGTACCCGGATGTTGAGCTGCCAATCACACAAGGGATGACAATTGAGAGGCTGCGCACAGTACTTTTCGCCGGCGCACGCTTTTTAAACTACTAAACGGTGTATTTTTTTGCAAAAAGTTTCTATACAAAAGTTGCTTAAAAAATTAAATTAATTCATTTTTGAAAAAAAAATTAGCTAATACTTAATTAATCACGCGCTAATGGACCGCTCCGTTTTCCGTGTTTACTGTGTATGCGGGGAAGTCACGGTAAAGAACACAGCCCTAGTAACCATTTGGAATACGGTACAGTAAGTCAAACTCATACTAAGCGAAATAGACAGATCACATGGAAGCTAACGAGTCATGGTGAATATACAACTGCATCAGCCTACAAGACATAATTCCTAGGACACACCTGAACAAACTACAAACATGCTGATTTGGAAGCCTTGGGCACCATGCAAGTACAAATCCTTTGCTTGGCTAATAGTACAAAATAAAGTTTGGACCTCTGATAGACTGGTAACCTGAGGCTGGCCAAATAACGGCCACTGCCTGCTATGCAGACAGGTTCAAGAAACATCCTTTCATCTCCTTGCAAAGTGCAGATGCGCCCGGAAATGTTAGGACATGATCATAAATTGAGTCGCATGTGAACCCTAAGACTGTCTTCCTAGAAGTCAACAACGAACGGTCCATGAGTGGTGGGAGGCTATGGCATCATGCCAAGAAGAACCAAAACAAGGAATACGATCCCTACTACTTCTAGTAATGTGGGAAGTATGGAAAGAGAGGAACCAAAGGGTATTCCGGCATACTGCCACCGATGGCATTTTTTTTTTTGCAAATACTAAGGAAGAATGAAGGACTTGAGCTATGGCGGGAGCAAAGAGCTTGCCAACATTTATATCTTACACCTGTAAATAACCCTTTTCTCATTCTTTTAGCTTCATACCTATAAATAACCTTTTTCCCCACTATATTCAATGAAAATGGCACGGCTTGTGTCGTTTCGTTAAAGACAAGGTATTTTTTTTACATGCTTTTTAAAAGCTTTCTAGGCCATACATGCATAATTCATGCTTCCACATAAGCCCATTTTCCGGATTGGTTAACTCTAAATAGTAGACTCAAACCAGAAATAGTTTCATCAGGATTTCGCAGTTACCACGGTGGCTTGTTTGGCAACTTGAGGGAAGAAGATTGAGAGTTTAGATAAGGGAATTGATCGTGAGACTAATATGGGAATTTAATTTTTAGTTCCAATCTCTTATTTGGTAGAGACGGTGAAAGTTGATAGGGAGTTTAGTTGAAGATTAGATATAAAATGAAAACGGATGGTTAAGATTCGTTTAGGCAACGTAAAAGATGAATTCTCTCCTAATTACTATCCCCTACCCAAATATTGAAACGAAGGGAGTTCCTCCCTCAATTCCTCTTCCCCAGTCTCCATCCTACCAAAACTCTCATGTCTTCCAACCAAATAGAACAATTAATAGTCACAACCCTTTAAACTTTCAATCCCCCTAAAAACTCTCCTCAACCAAACGGACCGTGGGTGATCTAGACAAATTACCATTGACTGGCCACCTAGGCTGCCAAGTGGCTCGTCTGTGAATGCTCCATAAAATTTTTATGTTGTTGAAAGAATTGAAGATGGAATTTTCGTAGCAAATACGGTAAAGTTAAGTTTATTTGGGCTCAAAAATCTTTCAAGCAACGTAACTGAATTAGATTATACAATAATGGACGGAATTTTAGAAATATAGTCCACACTCCATACTCACTCCCCAGTGGATTGCTACAGTACATTTCTGCGTGCTTTTATTTTAACTCGTAGCTGGACCATAAATTTGCTCAAACTTTAGGAAATTACTCCTTTGATCTGGAATTCTTCTGCAGAAAAACGCGCGAACGTAGGATTAAGATCGGACGGTTCCGCATCTTATCCCGGCAGAACACACTAACGACGGCGGCAACTAACATCCCCACTCCGCGCATCGGAGGAGCTCGTCGTCGTCGTCGTCTCCATCTCTCCCTCCTCAGATCTCACCATTCCCTACCGATCCCATCTCCCCCCGGTTCTCATCCAATCTGCGATCCCCGCGGCCGAGATAGGCCCAAAACCCTAACCCCCGCCCTCCTGGGTCGGCGCCCCCGCCGCTCCTTAGGACGCGGAGATGTCCTTCATGGCGGCGCTGGAGGCCGATCTACGCGCGCTCTCCGCCGAGGCCCGCCGCCGCCACCCCTCCGTCAAGGACGCCGCCGAGCACGCCATACTCAAGGTATTGCTCTCGTCGCCCGTGCCCCGCGGGTGCCGGAGATCTCAGTGCCGCCTCCCATTTAGTGGTTTTGTTGCTCGCTCGTTCGTCTCGGATCCAATTAGCCAGGTGAGTTCTCTCGAACAGTTTCGAAGTGTGGCTGGAAGTAGCTGTTGGGGCTGTGTATCTCCAGCTCCAGTTTGGTTATGCAGTTCAAATACGCAGTCAGGTAGTGACGTAGGAGTGCGATTTCCACCTGATGTTTTGGTGATCGTAAGCAGAAGAACTATGTTTTAGCCATTTCTAATTGAACTAATTCTTAGAAATTTCAGTTCTAACTGTGGTCTGCCAGCTCATTTAGCTTAATCACTAGGGTTAGTGAAAGTGTAGGCATGGTACGGGTGCATGATTTCCAGATGTTCCTAGTAGTGATTAATGATTATACAGTCTAACCAGTCTGAATGCCAACCGATGCTTATATGGTTGCAGGTAGGGACTAGGAACCCATTCCTTCCTTGTAAGACCTAGTAAATCCTCTTTTATAACACTAAATTTATATTGCAACGAATGATTTTAATGTAGTTTAAGCCTTTAAGGAATTATTGGGTGATCATGTTGATTTCAATCAGAGATTTTCATTTAATATTTTATTTGCTCGTTTCTTATTTGAGGGACTCATGGGCTCATGCTCGAGCAAGATGCAATGCACTTGCTGAGAATGCTTCTGTAAGAAGCCTAGGCACCATTTCCTGATGTAGTATATAAACTCCAAAGAGCTGAAGGAATTTAATGGCTTTTGTTTATCTATTGTAGAAGATCTGGAGAAACCTTATTACTTTTGATTCTCCAAGTTAAGGGTTTGTACAAACTTTTTTTTAATACAATAAGGGCTGGGCCTTAAATGCAACATTGCCATTATAGAACTCTTGACAGATTATTTCAGTGGAGACACACAATCGACCTCTCTTCTATTCAAGTTTCCACGCAAGGGACATACTAGAAGTAGCTTATTTGTAAAAGGAACCACAAATGCACAATAGACCAAATAGCTCCAACAGAATCAGAGTCTGAGCAAGACAATGGGGTCTGTTGAAATTATTAGTGGAATACAATGATACAGTCTAACCTGATTCACCTCAGAAGATGAGCTTTTAAGTTTGAACTACCAAGCTGGAAAATTGAAACCTATTCTTAATATTTGATGGAATAACAAAATCTGATAAACCAAGCAAAACAATCGTTTACCTAAATACACCAGCAAGATTGTTTTCATGAATTTTCTAGAAATTGAGGTATGAACTTGAGTGTTTATTTCCTCTGCCACTTTGTTGTTCTTTTCTTAAATGTTTGAGATACTTTCTATGTTAATATGATTGACCTGACCAAATGACTGGTTGTATTCTGAGATCATTTATCTTCTTTACCAACTCTATACCTATTATTTGCAAGAGAATGATTAATCATCTCCATCTGCTTATCTGTAGCTAATCTGTTGAGATTATTAAATCTTCAGTATCAACAAATCTCCTCCATAACTCAAATGAAGCCAAAAGTTTTGTGCTGCAATTTAGATGATATTTAGTAAACAATTTTTTTATGTTATTACACCACAAAGTACTTTTTAACTTGTTTCCTTCTTTTACATTGTTAGTAGTGGTATACACGATTTGTAAGCATCATGCATTCATGCTACTTGTTTCCTAACTTGTATTTGAATTCTTTTTGTCATGCAGCTCCGTTCTCTATCTAGTCCGATGGAAATAGCTCAAAATGAGGATATATTGCGGATGTTTCTGGTGGCATGCAGTGTTAAATCAGTGAAGCTGAGTGTAATAGGACTATCTTGTTTGCAAAAGCTTATATCTCATGATGCTGTAGCCTCTTCTGCATTAAAGGATATCCTGGTTACTTTGAGGGATGTGAGTTTTGATCACTTCTGTATCCATATACCCCTCACTATATTCATTTGCTTTTTTTTTGTCTTAATATATGTATAAATTGAATCACATATTTTGTGTCATCTTGGAATAGTGTTTCATCTATAGTTATCCTGATGAGTCTGATACTGTGTTTTTTGGGGAAAAAAACAAACCTATGATCAGAAAACATGATTATTACTGTCTTTTTATTTTTTATTATGATATTTTGTTGTTTTATTCTTCAAACATCTTATGTACAATATTAGCTGATAATTTCTCAATCCTGTTTTATTTTTCGTTTTCCTCCCAGCATGCAGAGATGACAGATGAGATTGTTCAACTTAAGACTTTGCAAACGATTTTGATTATTTTTCAGTCGCACCTACAACCTGAAAGCGAGGTAACAATGTCAATGGTTACCACCACTTTAATTGGTTGATGTGTATAATAGATGCAAATGTTTTGTTATTATCTGGTGTAGTTGCCTTTAGATTAGTGTGAAGCCTCCCCTATTAAAAAAAATACACCGAAATTACTGGCCATTATTGAACAACTTGTTACTGCTTGTTAGCAACTTAGCATTTCTAAAAATCTTTTTTTGGTGTCTTTCTTATTTGGCCTATGTGTATGAATATCTTCTTTCCACATATTAAGGAAACCGCTTCCCTTATTTTATTTTGGAGCACAGTCTGTTGGGATTTGGGGATTATGACATGTCAACGAGTAAAACATAGCGCATTCTTGTTTAACATATTCCGGTTGACTCTAGAATGGGTTTCTCTATAACAATGATAAAAAGAGTAACTCAAGTTGCTCTAGTAACTTTTTGAAGTCTTCTGAGAGGGTTACCATGACTAAAATTTTCCATTCCTTGGGACTGTTTAGAACCTTCCCTCTTGTTTATACAGTTCATGCAAAACCTAAATGATAGATGCAGTATCATTTTATCTCGAACACCTTTCCAAGATCATAGGAATGTAACCATGAATAGGTAGACATACTTATAAATATATTGTTTATATCTCTTCAGGAGAACATGTCTCAAGCTCTTGACATATGCCTTCACCTACTTGAAAGCAATCGCTCTTCTGACAGTGTCCGCAAGTAAGTTCCTTCATTTATCACTAATTCACCTATTCTGACTTCTTTTGTTGTGCTCTCCTAACACACATCTTGTCCTTAGCACGGCAGCAGCTACATTTAGACAAGCGGTGGCATTAGTCTTTGATAATGTTGTTCATGCTGAATCACTTCCCTCCAGTAAAGTTTCTGCAGCAAGACTCAGTTCACGTGCTAGCTCTGTTGCTGATAATGTCACTCGTAGCTTCAGCCAGACACTGTAAGACTGTTTATTTTATCTTATGTTATACTTACACCATGCAGGAATGCTGTTTAGACATTTGAGATCTGTTCATGATGTGCCTTTTTTTTTCCTTTGGAGACTTTGACAACACTTGCACCGTATGCACTATAGTATAATATAATCAGCTTCACAATAAAGCTTGATTATTTTCTTTTTATTGTGTCGTACCGTTCAATGAGTACACACTTGCATTGCCATGCCAAATCAACAGTTTGCTTTTGTACTGTGTTTAGCATATCACTCATGGCCATGTGCTTTATTTGGATGATATGGCATGCGCACAATGCTTGTATTTCCATTCTAAATGTATCACTGATGCAACACATATATTTCATTTTTCACCATGTGGATTTTTAATTTATTTTGCTTGTTAAATTTATATTTAGCTTACACTAGCACTACATGATAGGTCATTAGGGAGCAACTCTGTGGAGCCTACCATGAGGGAAAAACTGAGCAATGTTGGCAAGCTTGGTCTCCGTTTGCTTGAAGACCTGACAGCTCTTGCTGCAGGTGGATCTGTATGTGCGAACAATTCCTAATTGCACTTATTTATTCTTGCTACATGATTTTTTGAGACTTCTTGCCACATAATTTTTTGAGTAGCTGCCAATTTTTATTACTGAATTTCTAGACCTTATTTTCTGATTAAACTGTTGTTATTTCCAGGCTACGTGGCTTCGTGTTTATTCATTGCATAGGACATTTGCCCTTGACATACTTGAGTAAGTTTTCTCCACAGTGAAATTTCTGAAACTTCCTTTGTATTTTTCTGAAGGTAATTATAATTTTCTAATTATCTTGACCGAGTCTTACCTTTTTTGTTTCAAATTAAGTTCTATATTAACAAGATGTCTCAGTTGAACCATTGTTATCGGATGTTAGTGAAACTGATGATCTGATGCCACTGATGTGGAGTCTTGGATTCTGTCAAGAGTTTTAGAAAACAATGTGAAGGACATTGTACACACTAAATCTATAAAAATAATTTTAACATGCGTGTACTCACCTAGAGACTAAACTTTATAGTGCAACTTGTATACAGAACAAGCTAGAATTCATCTAGACATATTTTTGTGCCAGGTTTGTGCTATCGACATATGTTTCTGTATTCCGGGCATTGTTACCTTATCAGCAGGTTAGTTCCTATGTTTCTTTTATTACGTCTAACATTTGTGCAAACGTTTATTTGTAACTTACGATGCCATTAAAAACCTGCCAGGTCTTGCGGCATCAGATATGCTCGCTTCTTATGACTTCACTCCGTACAAATGTGGAGGTAAGTACATCAAAATCAGGAGTTATTAGTATTTAAAACTTGTAACTTGCACAAGTCCAATTGCAAAATTACTGTGTTACCACAGTGGCAAGCGTCGTTGGCAAAACTTTACTAGCATAAAAGTTGACACCACATAGGTGCCGCACCTCTTATGTGAGGGAGGCAAATTGGATTTCGTCTAAAAGAACAAGTCAATAAAAATTTCTCTGGCTTATTTGTTTGCCCAGCCTATATATAGTTCTACCTGCCTGAGCAAGTAACCCTCATTGCCAGCTTGGATTTTTGAAATTCTTTCCTAAGTGGTAAAGGCCTAAGAGATCCCAAATGTGCCTACACTTCCATTTCTGTTGAATTGCACAGCATGAAAGCTAGGATCTTCAAACTGGCAGTGCTTATACCAGTTTTTGAGGTTGTTAAACTTAATGCATTTCACACCATTAACAGCATAGAGTTCCTTCTAGGCTTTTAAGTATACTCTGTTATCAAAGAAGCATAACATGATCTTTGGTCCCATCAATCCTTATATTCCCTCAGATAGTTATAAGCCTAAGCGATACGATGAACTTCTTTCGATGTGCCTAACTGCCTGTTCCTTATCCATTTACTGGGAACTAGAATATTCAAATCAACATGAATTGCATTAACTCATGGCTATTTGACCTTCCTGATTTCATGCCCTCTTCTTGTTATTAACACCTTGCATGTGTGTTTTTGCTGGTTTATCTTCAGCTTGAAGGTGAAGCAGGGGAACCTGCATTCCGTCGTTTAGTTCTACGTTTGGTAGCTCATGTCATCAGACTGTACAGCTCTTCACTTGTTACTGAAAGCGAGGTACCATTCTGACCTTACTCACATCCATGCAAGCACTCCTGATGGACTTGTTATCCACTAAATAGCTCAAGGATATGATTTATTGAAGCTCCAATTATGCACTTCTCTAAAAGTTTTTTTAAGCTCCATGACAGTCATTCTTGTGGTTTTTATATATGAAACAAAGGTCCTTCCTCTTTCTCCAAAGAAATGTAAGTTTTTAGTAAGAAGTTGAATGTGTTCATTGTAGCTAGAAGTTAAGGAAGTTGACTGGGATTATCCACTTGTACTCATGATTCCAGTAGTCAATCCACTTTGTGCTACTGCGAGCAATCAACCTGAATTTGGCACAATCCACATTGATGTGACGTCTATGTCAGAGCTCTAATTCTGCTAGGATAGTTCCTGCCAAATATGTTCCACAATATGCTTAAACTTCAAATTGTGTGTGTCGAAAAAGTAGTTGCACTTTGTATAGGCTGAAATTTCCAGCTGGGCTCTGTACATTTCAGCCTGGCTAGCTTGGGATGAGCAACCCTTTGTTGTACATCGTGCTCAAGTTATGCTATCCTATCTGACTACTAAGCTGCCTCTGTTGACAGGTTTTCCTTAATATGCTTGTAAAGGTTACTCGACTGGACTTACCATTATGGCATCAGATACTAGTTCTTGAAATTCTGAGGGTAGGTTTCCTCATCTACAACAGAAATTAATGACCATGGGTTTTACACTTTCTTGGCTTCTGAAGTCAGCTGGATTCATAAGAAAATCCCTCATTTCTCCTTCATTTTCTCATTTGAAACATATATTTTTTGAAACCCTATCATTTTAATATGATGCCTGTGGGTGATCTTTTCTCATATGCCCTCCTGTTGTTTTGTAATCAGGGGTTTTGTATAGAAGCCCACACACTGCGATTGCTATTTCAGACATTTGACATGTACGTATTTCATCCTTTTGAAATTCTATTGAAGTTAAGTTTATGCTTCCTCTATTGTGGGCAATTTTCAATTCATTTGTCTTGTCTCATGGCTTGTGGGTCCCCTGGCCTTGTTGGATAGAAATTTTTACTTTTACTTCTTTTCAAAAATCAAAACGCATAGTTTTATAATCTGATTCATTGTTTATATTTTGCAATAATCCGTCCTCTTAAATTGTAATGATTTCATAGCTGAACTAATTTTGCCATGTAGGTTCCTCATATTGTTATGATCCAGTAGTTTAATTCTAGTACAAAAATGTTTAGTGTTACTTGTTAGGGTTTTGTTGGAGCAGTTCATCAGCGATGAATGATGACATGTACTACGCTCTATCATGTAACCAGTATGTTTCCCAGTATACCATCTGTAAACTCTTGACATAGTTTGTTCTACTATCATTGTACTAATTTTGTCGACCTAGTTGCATCACCATTATGCTTTTTGCAAATAAACTATTTTATTGACTTAATGTGCGGGAACTTGACCTGTTAGATTCTTTAACACCCACTTTGGCTCTGTTTGGATAACAGGATGGGGAAATCTTTTCCCACCTTCTGGAAGGGCAACTTTTAATCCTAGCTATCCATTCTTCTTATCTCGTTTCATCTCAACCATTCACTCATATCCCTATCCCAATCCCACCCCTCTTAACCCATTATCCAAACAGGCCCTTTAGGTGCAAATGGACCTAACGCAATTTTTCAATCAAGTTATAGGGTTATATGGCTCCAATGATGTCAAGAGTACGTCTAGAAGGCAAAATAAGTAAATGTAATTAATCCTGTAAAATATATCATGAATACTAAATTGATCTAGCACTAATCATTTATGTTTAAATAATCAACAGAGAACATGACCTGTCAACCTCATATCATAAATGTTCGTTTTGAAGATTAGAGAAGGTTATTATGACTCATGATTGATATGAGTGGTATTTAGATGCAAGCTTTCTTGGGGTCATCATTTACCTAGCAGGGTATTTTGGTTTTCAAAATTATGATAAGGTAGATGTTTATATGTCATAAATATATTTGAGAGCAAGAAACCTATCAGTAGAGGAGGATTAACGTTTTCTTTTTCACATTATATGGAATAGGCATTGCTGTTTAACACTGAAAATCCCCTCTTCATGTTTTAACACTTGGCATATTGTCGCTAGGTCAGACATATCCTTTTTTAGCTCTTTGCTGTACAAGCTACTGGAAGGGTGCTTTGCATTTCTGGGCATACATGTTACTGCAATGTTTTGTGGGAAATACTGAGCTGATGTTTATCTTCTATTTTTTGCTAATTCTACAGGAATCCTACAAATACTAATGTTGTGGAGAACATAGTTAGAGCACTTGCTTTGGTGGTAGCCACTATTCAGGTGATACTGGTTTGCTTGCTTGAAAACAATCTCGCCGTGGCTCATTAGCATTGTTCATTTACTATAATTCTCAACCTTTTGCTTTCCTGTGCTGTTATTTTACCATTTATGACAATATTTTCCCTTTTCCTTTTGGTTTTTAGTTCATTTCATTGTTTTTTTTCCGAATTCTTAACTTCTTATTTGTTTTTACGCACAGTGAAGATCATATCTGTTTTTCAATGGTTAGGTCAGGTGATTTAGAAATTCTATCTCCAGGGCATACCTTTTCCTGTATTCGTGCCATGTGTATTATTAATGTTTTTGGATGATCTTGGTTTGTCACACTTATATGCATCGCACCTGTATTTTCATAGTTAGGCTTATGTTTGCACTTCGATCAAATATTTCATAATGGACTTAACTCCTGCTATTTATTATCTGCTCATAGTTGCATAGCCAGACTGAGCAATGTTCAAAATGGTGTTGGAACTACTATCCTATCATTTGCATAAGTGATTATTCTTTCAGTGAATTGCAATTCTCTGCAATATATCAGCCTAGTCCTAGCTAATCAGCTATGTTCCACCATATATTTGAGCCAGCTCTGTGAAGCAATATCCAGTTGTGAACTCCCCTGCTATTTCATTTAAAAAATACAGACAATCACAAGTCCTGTATGGCTGTATGTAATGCCGAGCCATCTGAGGTAGAGCAATGCATCCATTAGATCCATAAGTGGCCTTTGCAAAGTTCACTTGGTACCCTCATTTATATTCCTTCCTTGGAATCACACTTAAATAAGTGGTGTACTTCACTTTGACTTCGGTGGTAACGTTCACTCTTTTCACGCATATATATACCTTTGGACTGTTAATTAAAATTGCTTTGTCTTGTTTTGATTGGGCTCGTTTTTGTTCGGTAGCATGGGATTTACCCCTTTTATTCCTTGGTATTCTAGCCCAGATCTCCTTGTTTGGGAAAACAGAACATCATTGTTAGCTCTATATCATGCTCCATGGTACCTTATGCAAATTTTGTTCTGTCATTTACATCTTTTTTCAAAGTCATACTTGTAAGTGTTCTCGCACATTGGCTGATGTCACTTCATCTTCATTTTCTTTCTAGTGCCATAGTAAATTAATATTCAAAATTGCTATGGTTCTGTCAAGAGATGAAAATGCTTTTTATGTTGATGGATACCATCTTCTAAACCATATTTATCTCTACATTGAGCATATGGCCTATCCCTTTAACTTAGCACAATTTTGTATTACAGGCTTCAGACTTAAGTGAAGAGACGCTAGCAGCTGTTGCTGGGATGTTCAGCAGTAAAGCTAAAGGTACCATCTACAGTCCTAAAGTCTTTCGAGAATTTTCTTCTTCTGATCTTATTGTTCTGTTGTATAAATGCTAAATAAGCACAGATGAAGCAATAAAGTAAATGGATGAGTGCCAACCTCAACCAAATTTGCCCCAATAGTACAAACGCCGCACTAAGGCCTCTAGTACTAGTCACCAAGCGTAGTTATTGACTTTTAGTGATCACTTTCAGTTTAATCAGGGAAAAAGGGGTACCGGATCCGTGGGGTTTCAGTTATTAGTAATATCATCAGTTAGGTCTTTTTTATGGCATATGTAAGCATTGCGCATGCAGGGATTGAGTGGAGCATGGATAACGATGCATCAAATGCTGCTGTTCTGGTAGCTAGTGAAGCACATACCATAACTCTTGCCCTTGAAGGCCTCTTAGGTGTAGTTTTCACTATTGCCACTTTGACTGATGAGGCTTTAGATGCTGGTGAGGTAAGAAGATTATTCTGGAGAAGCAGTAAATGAAATCACAATTGTAATGCTAATAATTTGTTTATTTTTCCTTTTAGCTTGAATCGCCAAAATGTGAATTGGGTAGTACAGAATGCTGTGGGCAATTGGCTCTACTTTGCGTGGCTATGGTCAACTCATCATGGCTAACCATCCTTGACTCTCTTTCACTTATTTTGATGAGGTCAATCTTCAAACCTACCTTTTCCTATTATTGTAAGTTATGTGCATTTTCCTTGTGTTTTTACTCATGGAGAATCCAATTGACAGGTCGCAGGGAGAGGCTATAATATTAGAAATACTTAAAGGGTATCAGGCATTTACTCAGGTTATTATATGATTACATATGATGCACTACTATGCTTAAATAGTTAAATCCACAGAGAGAAGGGCAATATCCCGTGATATGGATTTCATGGGCTGCTGAATTTTTTGTTGCATTTCTGTTTTACCCCTTTTCTCATTCTCGAAAGTGTTCCTTTCTAGATAAATATGCTGATTAGCTTTTCTTGATAAATTCTTTCAGGCCTGCGGAGTTCTCCGTGCTATAGAACCCTTAAACTCTTTTCTAGCGTCACTTTGCAAGTTTACCATCAATAACCCAAATGAAGGGGACAAGAGAAGGTATGCTGCTAGCGTCATGTTTATTACCATATTGCTGAGCACATAATTTGTTAGAAAGCAGCCTTTCCCATGCCTGCTTCTCCCCTAAGTTAACATCTCTTTGTAATATGATTCATCAAAAGTACTTACATAAGCTAACATTGTGATTTTAGCCATGATACTGTTCATTTTATGGATTCCATCCTAAATAAATGGTCTATGGTTATTTTGGCGTCCATTATTCATCTCAACTTGTGAAGAGAGCATTAAAATGGTTGGGAAACTATAGCTTTATTAAAGACAGCTTTTCCCCAATTTGGAAAACAAGAATTTGTTAAGAGGATAAAAGTAGCAGAAGTATTTTTTTATCAGCTTTGGTACATAATCATAACATGAATGGATGCTACAAGCCTACAACTAGCTTCTCAGTTTATATTTATATTTAAAATAAATTTTGGAATGCAAGAACAATGTTTTATTATTAGCTTAATTTCTCACGTGACATTCTTTACACTTACTGCTTAAGCTGTCCACCAAACTGTAAAAAGACGTTCTTATTCCCTTCCATTCACAGGCTTTGAGTATATTTTCGCTGCCTTATTTCTTATTAGCCTTTTATTCTTATTGTTAGCATCGTACTCTCTCCTGGATCAAAGAAGGTGGAAATGTTAGTGGATCAGCGTGATAGTATCATTTTAACACCGAAAAATGTGCAGGTAACAAGTGATGTAACATTTACAGTCATGTGATGCTCTGCTGTTTTTTGATGTGTATTTTATAATTTGGTTAAATTTGAACCCAGGCCCTGAGGACACTCTTTAATGTGGCACATCGGTTACACAATGTACTTGGTCCTTCCTGGGTTTTGGTAAGTGGAAAGTTAGATTAAATTCATCACTTCAAATGCTATTATCTCTGATTCTTTTAATTATATAGGTCTTGGAGACTCTTGCAGCACTTGATAGAGCTATCCATTCACCACATGCATCAACCCAGGTTACACAGTCAACTGATTATAGTCTTTGTCCCCAATACTATATCTGTGGAAGACGTTATGTTATTAAATAAATTGGCAAACACTTATGTTAACATTGTATAACCAGGAATAATTTATAGGTAGTATAATAAAGCCATCATACTTTTCTCTTTCCCAATCTAGTTTGGTCAATATAGTTATTCTGTTGAATTGACCTGTGGAATATTTTGTGATCAAAGTTCTCTGAGTAGGGTGAACTTTGTCAAGTTGACCTATCATTAGCACTCCCTTAACATTTCTGAATTGATGAATCCAATTTCTCTTGCAGGAAGTGTCTGCTTCTGTTTCAAGACTCTCAAGAGATACATCTGGACAGTACAGTGACTTCCATATTCTCTCATCTTTAAATTCTCAGGTCAGGAGGCAAACATGATCCTTTTTTTATGGGGGCGATTGCGTTCTTGCCCCTACTTTGAGTTGCAATTGTGATTTTACCTCTTCTTTTTAGGGTTTGTGATTTTGCCCTTACTTTTTTCAAACGAAGCTGTGGTTTGCCCGTATTAGTTAAGATCACTTAATGGTGTCAAGTCAACTGACAAAAGACATGTATACCCTTTACAATTCAACTGAGCACTTAATGGCATCAAACTTTTTTTTGGGTAGAATTTGTATATTTTTCAAAGTTACCGAATTTGGACAATTTTTGATAGCACAGTATTTTCACCAAAAAGATTCATCACATTCACCAAGGAAAAAAAATCACCAAACAAATTCCTTATCAATCTCTGGGAAAAAATGACAAAAAAAATGAAAAAAAACAGCTGGCGTCGCTGGTCCTCATAGAGGAGCCACTCTCCATGCGTCGCTGTTGCCAAGCCACACTGCTCCCCGCCGCTTCAAACGAATCTGGTGGCCATCACCAGATCTGATGGACTGCCTGCTTCAGCAGCACCGTCGGAAACATGCCTGCTTGAGCGCCGAGCCACCCAAGCAGAGCTGCTCAAGCTGTCACCTGCTCGCACGCTGCAGCCACAGCCGCCGCTTGCTCACTGCCACCTCTACCGCAGCCTGCTCATGGCCGCCTTCGTTGCCTGCTTGGCGCGCTGCCACCGGAACCGCTGGTGACTCGCGGCCGCCTCCACCGCATCCTTCGCGTGCTACCGCCGGAGCAGCCGCCTGCTCGCATAGGGTGTGTTTGGTTGTCTGCATGTAGGGTGGCTCGCACGCGCGAATGCAGGGGACGGGGTGTTTGGTTGCTCGTGCGACCGCTCGAGCCAGGCTGCGCTGATGCAAAAAAGCTCCCGAGCCAGGTCCGCGAGGAACGCAAGTGGCGAGCTTCGCTCCTCGTCCAGGCCGAGCTCATGCAGGCATGGGAACACACGGGTGCAAATGCAGGGACGAGCCCGTGCAGGAGGCGAGGGGGGGTCGCGCTCCTGTCACCCCCCCTCTCCCCCATTTGCACGCTTGGCGACAGCCTTGTTCGTCGCCGCTCGAGGTCGATGGCCTTCGTCGTCTCTCCATCGCCGCACTCCTGCCGCCCCCATCTCTCTATCACCGCTCTCCATCGCCAGATTTGACCAGCTGCTACCGTCTCCACCTCCACCTCTTCCTCACCGGCCGCCGCCGCCGCCGCCGTCGCCTCCATGGCTCCACCTCCAGGTCTTCCTTACCGGGCACGACCACCTCCACACCACCTCTTCCTCACCGACAGCCGCCCCAGCTGGATCCGCCATCCTCGCCGGCTGCGCCTACAGATCCGACGGAGGACTTCCAGGCACCAGATCCGGCCACTCCCGACGGCACCGACGGCAGCTGGGCAGCGAGCGGCAGGCAGCCGTGCAGCGACTGGCGAGTGGCCCTCGCTCAGCGACGCCCTTGAAGATGCCCCCTCGTTTCCTTTTTTTTTGGTTTTTTTTCACTGATCTAGCGGATAAATACGCAGTAATAATGGTTTTACTGTTCATTGTGGATATGGATAGATATGGATTCACTCTTTTTTTAAAAAAGTGATTTTATTTGTTTCATCTTCACTATATCTGAAATATATAATTTTTGTTATAATTTAATGAATTTGAGATGTGGCGATGGTTGGTGGTAGAGTAACCTCACCATCCAAATCCAAATAGAGAGGTGAGTATATTCCAGATTCATATATCCAACCAAACACAATCTCTTGCATACAAGTTTTCACATCCTACCAACCAAACAATATCTCATATGAACCAGGCTCAACTAATACATGCAACCAAACACCTCCCTATTGCACCTCTCTAGCCAGGCCAAGATGAACCTGGATGAGACATACGAGCCAGGCTGGGAATATGCGAGCAACCAAACACACCCATACTGCACTGCCGCCGCCCGCATATGCCGCCTGCAGCCAAGCTAGGTTAGGATGGGAATATGCTAGTAGCAGGTTGGGCTGGTTGGAGGCGGTGGGTTGGTGGGTTAGTGTTTGCTGGCAGGGGTACAATGGTCTTCTTATATTTTCTAGATTATTTTATCTTTTCTTTTCCATTTGTTTAACCCATCAAAACTGGGCCCAACTAACGGCAGTCCGAAATAGGGGCAAACTGAAGCTTCGTTTGAAAAAAGTGGGCAAAAACGCAAACCCTAAAAAAGATGGGCAAAATCACAATTGCAGCTTAAAGTGGGGGCAAGAATACAATTGTCCCTTTTTTATATGTGATTCTTTTTGGTTGGTGATTTTCGTTCTCTAATTGTACCATCTATGCTAAACGGTATCTTGGTTCTTTGCTGGAGGAAGTTATTTGAAAGTTCAGCCTTAATGAACATAGCTGCAGTGAAGTCACTTTTGTCTGCGTTGCATCAACTGTCAAGTCAGCACATATCAGGAAATTCTCAATTATCGGGACAACAGATTGGGAGTGTTACATTTTCGGTGGAGCGCATGACATCAATACTTGTCAATAATCTACACCGTGCGTGTTTCCTTTGCTTGGACACCCATATGTTTTTTTTTTGAGAAGCAATATATTACAATGATGATATTGAAATTTGTTCAAGTATAAATATCAGCAAAAATATTTTTTACATTGATAACTATACTCTGGAAGATATTTGCTAAATGTAACAAATTTAGTTTGCCAGAATTCCACACTTCCAATTTCCAGTGACAAATGGAATTTTGTGATTAGCGCCATTACTTTGTGCCATATACTCCCAGGATTATCCCCACTTGCCCATTGGGTATCGATTCAAACCAGCTCACTTTTGCACCATTAGATCACATGAACTTGTTATCCCTATATCAGATAATGAGCGCACATTACATGAAAGGATGAATTATTGCACAACCATTTGCAGTGCATAGCATAATTCATATGCAAAAATGAACGATGGGTTCTGGGAAGATTAGGGCTAAACAATGTAGTGAGTTTTTTTTAAGTCTTAAATGCGTAGAATTCAATTTTCTTAGCAGATAAAGGTTTTTATGCAACACTATCGTTTCTTTTGAGGCTTTATTGTCTGGTATTTATACATTTCAGCCTTTTACAGGAGTTGAGCCAATTTGGGACCAAATTGCTGCTCTTCATCTCGAGGTAAAGATGATCTTTCTAGATTAACTGTTAGTGCTGCTGTTTTTATGCAATGCCTTTGGTGATCTTAGTGATGTCAATATCACAGCTTGCCAATTGCTCCAATGCACAACTTCGGAATATGGCGCTGGATTCATTGGATCATTCAATCTGTTCTGTAGTGGGTTCTGAAAAATTTCAGGGCATCAGTTCAGCACCTCATCATTATCAAGAGGACAAAGTAAGGGCTTAATAAATGAGCTTTACTCTGTTTGTTTGATTTCTCCCTGACCTCTGTTTCTGTGCTTGCTAGTTGGTCAAAGAAAGCGAGACTGTATCATTTGAGTGTGCAGTTTTATCTCCATTGGTGATCCTCTATTCCTCCAACAAGAATATTGATGTTCAAATGGGTGCACTTAAAATACTACTGCATGTTCTTGAGGTACCTTTTCTGCCTTAAAATTTTTCTCCTGGGTACATCAGATAATATAAGTACTTAATATAATGGTTTAACTGTTTCAGAGACATGGAGAAAAACTGTCCTATAGCTGGCCTAGCATTCTTCATATGTTGAGGTGTTACTGCAGTTCATGCAAGATAGAGTTTTTTTAATATTATTTTTATCTACTTGCTTAAATCAATCTTTTGCCAGGGCTGTTACTGACGCATCAGAAAAAGATCTTATCTCCTTGGGTTTTCAGGTAATACTATAAACTTCATAGTGCTATGTTCAGCATGATATGATTCATCTTTGTTGATCATTTTTCATACTGAGCCCTGCATATTTACGAGTAAATTTCACAAAACTATGTTGTCAAAACTCTCACTTCGCTACAACTTTAGTTAGACATTCATAAAACTGCAACGGTACCGAACTATTTTATCAGAGAACTGTAACTTTATCTACTAGGTGAGTTTGACATGTTGGTCCAATTGCAATAGTGCATGTATTACATGTGTATCTGAGGGTGGGCCCAAGCTATCAGGGAAAAAAAAGTTTGCAGTTATCTGATAACATCATTAGCTATATTTTTTGAACGAAAAAATCATTAGCTAATGCTGCAATTTTGTAAAATATCAAGCTAAAGTTGTAGCAAACTGATAGTTTTAAGATAATAATTGCAGTTTTGTGAAATTTACTCTTACTTTTAGCATGGAAGCTGGACCTACATTTCACCTCGAAAACGTAGAAGGAATAAAGAAACGTGTTCTGTGGGATGACAATAAAGTAATATGGGCCAACTGTTTTAAAATGCCAACTGAAATGCTGTAGGAAATATCCAAAGCTTTGCATGTTTACATGTCATTTGTATGCAATTAATTATTTTTTGGTCTAGTCTCCTAATGTGTTCTTACTATTGTAAGTTTCACTATTCCTTTTAAAGATTGTCTCAACACCAACATTTGATTTTGCAGAGTATACGTGTGATAATGAATGAAGGATTGGCAACCATTCCTGTGCAATGCCTTGATGAGTAAGGCTCTGAACTCACTATTTCCGTTACCGTTGATTTTTTTTTTCTATCAGTAAAAACTGTGTTGAATGGGAGAGGCTCTTTACCTCCTATTTTCAACAGGGAAAAGATTGGTCATGGTTGTAAGCAAGTTTTCAGGATTTTGTATGCAAATTCTATAGTAATATGACAGTATGTACAGACAGTAGCAACTCAAAAGTTTCATGTATTTCATTACAAAGCAGAGTGATCTTTTGCAAAAATGAAAATTGTGGGTGTTTTGTCAAGAATATTTAGTACTTTTGAGGGAATCGATCACCATGGCTCTTGCAAACTTTTCTTGTCTTAATGATGTGTGGCTTGTCTCCCATGCATGAAGATGGCATGTCTGGTTTTCAAAGCAAGTTCCTACAAATGTGAGATGTATTAAAATACACAGAACTACAACTGTGTAGTTTTAGTGTTTGCCTCTTTTCAGTCTTACTAACAAGGGCTTAGATACAAGTATGGTTAGTTCAAAACTGAAATCTCATGGTAGCTGACTGGGCACCAAAGGGCTTAAATCAATCTTATCTCAGTGACATATGGACCTGAGCTTGAAGATTTCACAAATATTCAGTAACACATAAGGAATCAATCATATATACAAACGAGAAATACAGTAATCCACAATAGTTATCTGGTGTAATGAATACTTGAAAAGTACATGATAGCTGATTTGTGAAGATTAGATGTATATATGCCAAAGAAGGAAATTAATTTTGCCCATGGAGCTGAACATGCATGGCTATAGTTCATGAATTATTTGCTATATGTTGCGGTCTTCTCTTATGCTTTCTCATGTAAATGCATGCAGATGCATTTTGGTTACCGGAGCTTATGGAACCCAGAAAACTGACATAAACATAAGTTTAACAGCAGTTGGCCTTTTGTGGACTGCTACTGATTTTGTTGTGAAGGGATTAATAAGCAAGTCTGTTGAGAAAGCAAATGGCACGAATGAAGGTGCATGATTGATTCCCATAATACTACTATCCTCTTGTTTTATGGATAAATTAATCTGTTGTTCTGTTCTGCCTTGCAGAAGCTGAGTCTGGTGGAACAATGAAAGAGGAAGTTCTGTCTTCCAGTGAGAAAGACATCAAACAAAGTCCTCTAAACTGTGTGGTTGATTATAATAAACTTTTCTTCTCAGTGTTTTCTGTGCTACAAAAACTGGATGCAGATGATCGTCCTGAGGTACTTTTTTTAAGCACTCCATTTGTTCTGTGCATAAACGTCTATGATTTGTTGAATATATTCTGAGTAGCATTTTTTTGTAGTTCCAATTGCATGCTTGGCAGACTTTTCATATATAATGCTACTGTCGTGCTGCACTATTTGTAGTTTGTTACTACCCTTTATGTGTATTTGAATATCATCAATTCTGCAAAAGTTTACATTATTGCTCATGATAGATAACAGCGCTTTCTCTTCAAAGTCTCTGCATGTTACATACAAGTTTGTGTTGTGCATTTCAAGGTTCGAAACTCTGCAGTTCGGACTCTCTTTCAGACGCTCAGCACCCATGGGCAAAAACTTTCGAAAACCATGTGGGAGGATTGCCTGTGGATATATGTTTTTCCTATGTTAGAGCGTGTTTCCCACTTGGTAAGTTGTATAGCAATTGGCTAGCACATTTTATATTCAACCAATTTTATGTGATTATAGTTTGGTTAAACCTTTGTTTTAGGCATCTACCTCGTCTAGAGATGAGTGGCAAGGAAAGGAACTTGGAACTCGGGCAGGGAAAGCTGTTCATATGCTTATCCACCACAGGTATTCAAATTTTGTATTTATTTATTAACGAAAAGAAAGACCTGCTGGTGGGCTTCATAATCTGTTTTGGGGGAAGCTTAATTTGCTTATTTCTGGGTCTAACTAGATAGTACTAGTGGAACTTTTGATTATACTCTGTTACTTCATTAGGGAATACATTTTGTTCTTATGGATCCCCCCTTTCATTTTTCCAGTCGAAATACAGCACAAAAACAATGGGATGAAACTATCGTTCTTGTACTAGGTGGTATAGCACGACTTTTGCGTTCTTTTTTCCCTTTCCTCCAGCAATTGAACAAATTTTCTTCTGGTAAGTTTTGATTGTATTTCCATTATCCATTATACTTGTATTGGATATAAATTAATAGTTACCGGTAACTGTTATTGTATCTTAAAATTTGCAGGTTGGGTGCTTTTGCTTGATTTTGTCAAAAATGGCATCCTAAATGGTAGCAAGGAGGTTGCTCTCGCAGCTATAAATTGTTTGCAGACTTTTGTTGGTTCAAACTGTTCAAAGGTTCTCTCTCTCTCTCTCTCTCTCTCTCCACATGCACACAGATACTGTATATTATGAATAATTACTGTTATCAAGCTAGAGTGTTGCTTAGTATTATAGTAGTAGTTAATTGTAAGGAGAACTGTCTAAAAAAGGTTTGAAAAGCCGTTCGAGCTTGGCCTGCTTTGGGCTTGACGGGAACTCAAAACTACCCAACCTTGAGTCTGTATCGACATCTAGCTCTCTAATGAACCAAGCTCAAGCTATTCAGTGAAATATTGAGCATGTCTTTGCTAGTTTAATGGATGAGCTTGGAACTTCCCTTGAAAACCAAATAGCCAAAGCCCATGTGCACACTCAATGCCCAAAAAGGCCAGCACCATGCACTCACAATGTGAGCAGTCAGAAGAATGTACTCATCTGTTGACTGTTTGGACTAATGATGGCAGTTTTATGCTTTCTGCTATATCTGAACACATGTATGAAACATTTCAGAACCCTAAGAGGGGGTTGTGACTAAAGAGTCTACTTTTGATCTTTGAAGAACTTACTTCCTTTCAAAAGTAAAAACTTGATTATTATCGCTGGCTGAATGGCATGTGTTGGACCTGTCACTTGATTCCTGGTATTATTTTCACAAATTGGAGAAAAAATGTGAGTTCTTATTTCAGATATTATTTTCACAAGAGCAGACCATGAATATATGTTTCATATTTACTTTTTCAGGGCAATCTAGAATCCTCCTATGTCAAATCTGTTCTTGATATTTATGAACTTGTTCTTCAAACATCGCCAAATTATAAGAATGACACTGCTGATAAAGTGAAGCAAGAGGTTCTTCGTGGTCTTGGTAATATTTGCTAGTGGTTTTTAGAATTTTCAATGTACAGGCATACTGAAATGAGCTACTAATCATGTTAGTGATCTTTCTCCATGCAGGAGATCTCTATGTTCAAGCACAATCTCTGTTTAATGATGAAATGTATCTAAGGCTCATGGCCATTATGCATCTGATGATTAAGAGTTCCATGAATCCTACAGATTACGATAATGAATTGGTATGCCTGTAAAAGCACCTTCTCATCAATCGCATTTCGCTACAGCATGGAGTATAACAACACAACTTTTTGCTATACAAAGTATTTGGCTATTTTACATTAGCCAGACATCCTAGTAGGCCAGTACATGCACCTTGTGCTATGGTGGTTCTTACATGAGGGTAGAATATGGAAATTAGCTGCCTGGTTGGTACCTATTGGTCTGTGGTCAAGCCATCCTGGGATTGACACCTAAGATTGTTTTTTACTAATCCTGAATATTTTCTGAGTCTGGACTTCTCCAGTAGATTCTGGTTCTGAGAAACACTAATTCTATTGGCTGCTTTACAAAAAACAAACCAGGGTCAACAATGGTTCTAGTTTTGTGAAACCAGGGCATAGTGAAGAATACTAATCCCAAATTTTAAAATTGCATATACAGTTTACATCAGATCAACCAGCCATCCACATGAACTTATTTGTAGAGTATGCAATCATGTAGAAAAAAATTTACAAGTGAAGCATACATGTTTATGTAGATCCATCCACAGAAATCCTTGTGAAGTAAAGGGGATGGATGTAGATACACTATCATAACCACTGACTCCTTGTTTTAAAGAAGTCATGTAATGTGTTTCCCGCTCCATGCTTGTATCTCAACAACCTTGGGGATTTATTATAATAAAACTGTTGCTGTGCTATCCGTCATGTCTTAGCCAGTTCTTTTATTATTATTATTATTTAAAATTTTCAGGGTAGTATTCCTGCTCTGCAACGTGGTATCTTGGAAATTATTCCTATGCTATGCCCTACAACTATGTTATCTTCAATGTGGTCACCACTCCTCCTTGAACTACTGTGCTACCTCAATAGCCATGATACCCCCCTACAGAAACAGGGTAAAGAGATGCACGAACAAAAATCTGATGCAGCAAATGGCGCAACACATGCTTTCTGTAAGACTGCATCATACCTTATATCCAACTTTTCATAATTTAATGAAATGCAATATCTTCTTGATTTACTGTTTATAATTTTATTATGGTCACAGTTGAACGAAGTCATCTCAATAACAGCAGCACAAAAATGGATAATGCAGTGGGCTGTGGCTGGGGTATTATGTTCATAGAAAAGCTTATGCCGATTGTTGTCAACCTTTTCCTGGAGGCTCCACAGAATGAAAGGTTTAATGCCTCTCCGGAAGTTATTCAATGTCTTGGAAGGTATTTTCTTTGCATACTCCAGTTTGCTGTTCAACAAAGCTTTGACTAAAAAAGTTTTGATGCAGTTATTTGTGAACCATTGCAGTAACATTGCCCCGTTTTTGCAGACGGAGGCATAATTGTAGTTCCAATTTTGTAATAACAAAACATGATCTTATCCTTTAATTTTGTAGTTTTAGGAACAGTGAGCAAGAATGTATAACTATTCATACATGAAAGGAGAGTAGCTGAATTAGTATTGATAGTGATAGGAAATTGATAGCTGGATGTTAGAAGAAAATATATCTAGTGCAAACTCATGTTTACGTGTAAACATGCAACCCTGCAGATGAATCACAAAGGTGGTCTTGAGAAGGTAGGAGCCCTCAAAATATATTTCATAACATCTCAGGGGGTTTAGTTCTACTCATCAATCCCTCATTCAACTTGACTGTCGATGGTTGCATCTAAACATAGGGACGGAATCTTTTTGTTGCCTTTCTGTGTCTGACGAATTCAGTTGTGACAGATCTTGCTGTGATGTATTTGAACCTGTGCCTCCATAGAACCCCATTTTTGAGGCAATTGCAAATTTGCCACTGGTTTGAATCGTTATTGTAAGACTGCCACTAGAAAATTGCAAACATGCCACTAGAACTGTCATTCGAGTGGCATCCTTGCAAAATTGAAAAAACCAGTGGCAAATTTGTAAATGCCCCTAGATTTTTATTGGGCATGTTTTGGAAGAAGTCTTCAAGATCACACTTCGACACATATAAAACCAGTACTTTCCAAAGATACTTTGAAAGACAAATCTATTGTATCATTTTTATACACGAAATGTATTTGCAATTTGGCAAACTGTTGGTCAAAATCTACAAAGTTTGACTTTTTAAAATCAAAATACACTTTATAAAAAATTACAGAGGGGTATCTAATAAGAAACATGTTGTACTGGTAAATAGATACGATACAAACGTAATGGTGTCTTTTCTTGCAAAGAATATTCTATACTAATATGCCTGCTGCAGAATTCAGTAAGTGTTTCATTCTGATTATAATTGTCAGAAAGCTTGGTTGATATCTTCTTGTTGAAAAGCAAACTGAATTTTTATTATGGTTTTATTGAATACTTACTCTGAAAGTTGCTAATACAGGTGCATGAACACAAGGAGAGACAATCCAAATGGAACACTTTGGAGAGTTTCTGCTGAATGCTTCAATCGTGTTGTGGTAGATGAAGTGACACATGACAGCGCTGATTGTAAAAGCGGCATGAGTTCATATAAACTTTCTAGAGCTCGTTTCTGGAAGGAGGTTGCAGATGTGTATGAAACCTTTCTTGTTGGGTCTTGTGGACGTGTGCTATCATCAGATGTTCCTTCGGCTGACTCCGTAACTGCTGATGAGACTCTTGAGATGGCTGTCCTCACTGTTTTTGGAGACAATGTTCTAAAATTGCAGAAGGATGCTCCTGTTGAGGTTAGTTCCCTAACCATACATATTTGCTTCTTTTTTGCTTTGTAAGAATTGGTAGTTGGTTGAATTCTAATACTTGTTATTTTTTCCAACCTTGCTAATGGTCAATTGTGTGTGTCTCTCCTGTAAGCCAAATCTTTACATCACTTTTCAGGTATTACAAAGACTAGTGAACTGCCTTGATCGCTGTGCATCACGAACAGGATCCTTGCCCCTTCAGACCGTTGGCCTTATACCTTTGCACTGCAGCAGATTTTCACTGAGCTGCTTGCAGATGATGTTTTCTTTATGCTGGTACTACCATACTGCAGTTTCCCTGATTCGTTGTTTCCACAAGTTGTCAAACTGAATACTGTAGCTTGTTTCCATGATTGCAGTTGTACATCGGGGACAAGCTTGTGTGCTACAGTATCAGAAACCAGCAAAGTGTCAATCTCAGTTCTCACGAAGCGGTGTGAGATAGTACTGGGTCAGTTTTTAGCTGATGAAAATGACCTAGGTACCCTTCTAAATGGATAATGATCTAATTTTGACCTTTCTTTTGTAGTATAATATATAAACCTGCTTCATTTTCTGGTTTCCTTTAAACATGGTAATTGTTTCAAATATACTGCAGGGGAACGACCATTGCCTAGTGTAAGGATTGATGAGACAATTTGTATTCTTCAAGAACTCGCTAGACTAATAATAAACATGGAAACAGCTAATGCCCTCAGTATGCCATTATATCTAAAAGAATCTTTAGAGAAGAACGAGTCCCATGGGCGGGCTCATTTATTGGCTTTGCTACCAACTTTCTCTGAGCTTGTTGTCTCAAGGTAAGAAAAAGGTTTTGTATCCCCACAGTTCTTAAGTGTACATGCAATTTTACAGTACAATTTCGCGTCATAGCTGACAACTTATGTGTTGGCAGTGTATGTTTATGCTTGCTAAGTAAGCCATTTGTGTTTTTTTTTCCATTTGACATTAGGATGGTGTTCTTTAACCTGGAAGCGAAAAATCGGATTATTCTTTTTTGTTTACACCTTGCATCGAAATTTGAACAAGAAAAGAAATAATCATTTCTAGAAATAACTAACCTATGGAAATGGCTTTAGGTCTATTCTGTCTGTAGTATTACACAATATTAATATATATTAACAGATGGATATGCCCTGAAGCTCTAGAGAAAAATCAGTACCAATATTAGGGATTTGACAATCATGGGTTTAGTTCCCAAATATAAAAATTGTTGCTGAACAGCTATAGCAGTTGGTGTTTTCGCGAACTCTTACCAGCATTGTATGTCTTTGAGTAGTCGATTTTTCCTGAGTTCTGATTTTGTGGTTGAGTGAGCTAGGAAGAAGGGGAAACATTGATGGCGTAGACAACTTTACTTCCTGGTGGTTTTTTCCTTAAAAGTTGGCTTCAGTTTATTATAGTACCAACTTCTTGTTGCTAATGAAGTTATACTGAAGTTCTATTATGCCAATGCATCAGAGAAGCTAGGGTACGGGAGCTTGTACAGGTTCTGCTCAGACTCATTGCCTCGGAACTAGGACTGCAACGTCTAACGTAACGACTGGTGAAATCCTCTCTTATATTATTTTTGTTGCATAGAATTATAGAGTTTTGCTGGTATTTTTTTCTTTTTTGCTTCTACATTGCGATGGGCAATTCGATGCTTACGAGAAAGGTTGTATATGTAACATTTTGTTGTATATGGTGGTTCGTTTTAGTCAGTAGGTAGATAGCTTCATTTTTGTTATATTTTGACATAGATCACTCCTGTAAATTATGCCAATTACTTGTACTCTGTATCTGAATGGAGTTTGTAATTTTAACACACATGGTGCTCATGAGCATGCGGGCAGCTGGAAATTCGATGTATATTTTGTTCGTATGTGTCATCTACGTTCCCATAATCTCAAAAATACATTATTAGCTCCGTACTCTTGATTTGGCGTTCATTACTGGTCCCTACTTAAATCTGTCATTTCTGCGCTTAGAGGCTCGGATTTTCCGTTGTTAAATCTGTCGCTAATCCCTACTTAATTGTTTTGACGTGATTCTTCTTCTCTTAACGATGACTACCTTGAGCACTTCTTCCCTGTCCTTCAATCGTTTGAGCACTTATCTTAATTGTAAATGAAAGAGGGTCTCTTATGAGCTGCGCTGAGTTGTTTTTCTAAGAAACACAGTATACTCACATACGCTCATAACATATGCACACTAACCTCTATACGGACATTCGTATCTAAGTTCTATATACGGACATTCGTTTCTAAGTCTAGAACTCAAAACTTAGGTGTGTTTGCCGCCACTTAGCTTCTGCCTCTTCACAAGTCCATCACCGGCCTACTCCTTTTCCCCTTTGGAACATCTCTAGACTAGTCCTAGATTGAACCAATAGGTAGGTCAATTTGGTTTGGTTGGACAAACCATTTGTGTGAATAAGAAAGAAAACGGGGTGCCTAGCTTTTATGTGACTGGAATTTTCGAGAACTTCACTTATTTTTTCTGTCTCCTGAAT
The DNA here is from genome assembly GCA_008326285.1 of Oryza officinalis. Lineage (NCBI taxonomy): Eukaryota > Viridiplantae > Streptophyta > Magnoliopsida > Poales > Poaceae > Oryza > Oryza officinalis. The sequence continues at coordinate 53,160,833 of BDMV01000001.1, read as the reverse complement.
AACAATTTAATAGTTCTTATCACTTTCCTTATTACTTATTTAAATAAAGCTCCCTCTTTTTTATGAATTGTTGAAAATTTCTAACATAAACATGAAATGAACCTGCAATCCATGAAATTACATGATTCAAACTTAGATAAATTCGGTGCAAAACTATACAATAACAAAATTACAATTAATTGCATAGCATCGCATATTTAGGTTGAGCAATGTGCAAATTTAGGTAACTAAAAAATTACAAACTTTTAGTCGTATGAAATCTAGCAAAACCAAAAGAAAAATGATCTATACGTACATAAAACACAGACTGCCAAACTGGTTCCTGGTTGAAGGTGGGCATTGCTGATTTTTTTTCCAGGGGCTGTCTATACAACATGTGATAGAAAATCCTATCCTAAATCTTGTATTTTTGGACCATTGGATCTGCTCTAAGATTCATGCATCCCTTAAACCCTCACTCCCTTTCTCCTCCTTTCGTTCCCACGACTAGTCTCGATCAATTGATCGAGTTCGCTTCCTCCTTCCGATCCCCCGCCACCCAGCCTCACTGACGCCAGAAAGAAGATAACCGTGCCGATGAGGCCCGCTAGGGGTGGGCGTTCAGTTTTTTCAGTTTAATCGGTTCAGTTTCATCGATGTATCTAAGGATCGGTTTTTGAAAAATGACCACCGAATAAAGATCTGGGGAAAATAAAACCGAGCCAAGAAAATCGATCACATTCGGTTCGGTTTATCGGTTATTCGTTTCTGACCAAAGAATTGGGTGGTGCGTATGAAGAGGAGTCAATTTAGCCTAGATATGCGATGAGACGATCAGGCGAGCGGTGAGAGATTAGCGGCTTAATTAGCGCATGCGCATGCGGCAAGGCAGTATTGCATCTGCTCGTCTCTCTTGAGTTGGTATGGGCCTTGAACTGACTTGGGCCTAAATTGCTGAGCCAACATATGGGCTACGATCTATCTCGATTTATACGGTATTCTCGGTTTCAATTTAACATAAGCCACGCACACCGATCACCGATGTACGTAAAAAGCAAAACCGAGCATTACGCCGAACATTGAGAAAACTAATGTTTGGGCTTGGTTCGATTTGGTGTGCTGTTTTCGGGAAAATTGTGCCCACCCCTAAGGCCCGCCATATCTTTCCCTCTTCCTTCCTTCTCATCTCTTCTTGGCTCTCCTTCTCCTTAAGCCAGTGGTGGCGCCCCCGCGCCGTCTTCTTCCTCGTCTTTGGCGGCTCCCCGCCGCTAGAGACGCCACCATATGCCCCGCCTCCTAACTACACACTTTGCTTTGCCCCCACCGCCTGTTTGTCGACCATGGAGCTTCGGTGTCGCCACCACCTTGCCGCCCGCCTATACCATCACCCTTAACCGGGATGCTGTCTCTCATGGCCATCCTTCTAAAGTTGGCGAACTCCCCTTCTCCCCCTTCCACCCTTTCACCTCGAACCCAACTCGAGACTCTAACTGGTCGGGCTGCCACCATCTCGCCTGGTTGAAGGAGAAGAAGTGCAACACGAAACGCAACATGGATCTAACAGTGGAGGATTCGACCAAAATCCATACCAACTTTATGCCTTTTTTTCGATGGTGTGAACCTTCTTGGTTCGAATGATATAGCCTTTTTTTCAACCATGCGATAGGAGTTACTTTTTTACAAAATAGCATAACACACGTCAAATTATACAAGGAGTAAAAGAACTAAAAAAAAATGCAACCCGACAGGGTGTGGTATGCTCATATACGGAATTGCTAGAAAACTTTCACAAGTTTTTTGCTCACAAAACTTTCAGATTTGTAGCCATCGGATTGTCTCGAGATTTGTGCATGAAGGAAAAAATTGTTAGAAATTTTTTTCACACATGTCACGCGTAAGATCTCGATGTTAACCAACCAAATCATAGTTGAATATAAGTTTTATATAAATTATATCGCAGTTACAGTGTAGTTACAATACGGTTACAGTGTAGTTATAGTATAATTACACTTCAATTATACTAGAGTTACACCTGAAAGTTTTTCACTTAAACAAAATTTACAACAGTTTTTTAGATACTCCCATGCTTATAATGTAATGGTTGCAATGTATAATCACTTATCTCGGTTCAATTATGTACTACCACGAGATTTGGTCTTTAGATCAGATTCACTGCGTGATATCATGATACTCCTTTCATATTAGTCCAGCCTATATAAGTTAGGGACATTTGTCTCATGAGCTCATGTTTTAAGTTGTATAACGTGATGTATTACAAAGTATTACTTTCTTCGTCCCAAAATATAAGAGAATTTGGATGGATGTGACACTGTCCAGATTCATAGTACTGGGATGTGTTACATCCATCCAAAATTCTTTATATTTTGGGATGGAGGAAGTATGATCATAAAGTTTCACAAAATCATACTATTGATCGTTTTGACTTTGATGTACCACACTTTAAATTCTAAAATCATATTTTTTATCTATTATATAAATGTTACATCCATTTTTTTGAATTTTTGATCTATGACTATATGAAAATAGTTAACGGTGTTGTTTTATAAAACTTTAGGAACCATAGTATCCGAGGTTATATGTCACGTGTCAAGATCTATATGGTTTTATGTAATTTGGATTATATAAGAGGTACTTTCTTTGTCTCATAAAAATAAATTTAAAATTGGATGTGATATACTAGTAAACAAATCTATGTTTGTTTTTTTTGACGATTTACTTTCTTTACATTTTTTTAAAAAAGAAGAATAGTGTTACACACACACGTACTCCGTGCCTTCCCGTCGGAGGAATCCCCTCCGGTTGCAGTACGTCGGTTCCCGTTTCGCACCGAGTCGGCCCCCGTCTGAGGATTACCACCATCTCCAGCTCCTCCGCCGCGTAATCCATCCAACTTGCGTGAGAGATACAGTCCCCCCCCCCCCCCCCCCCCCCCCAATCGACGGAACCCTAATTCTCTCCCGCACGAGCGGCGGCGATCCGAGGGGAAGTAGGGGGGAGGAGGAGGAGGGGAGACCACCGGAGGAGGCGAATCCCCCCCCAAGGCCGGGCAAGATGGTGCTCGCGCAGCTCGGCGGGAGCATCTCCCGCGCGCTGGCGCAGATGAGCAACGCCACCGTGATCGACGAGAAGGTGCTCAGCGACTGCCTCAATGAGATCTCGCGCGCGCTCCTGCAGTCCGACGTCCAGTTCAAGATGGTCCGCGATATGCAGTCCAACATCAAGCGCATCGTCAACCTCGAGACGCTCGCCGCCGGGACCAACAAGCGGCGCATCATCCAGCAGGTGAGTCCCCTGGGTGCCCCCCTGCCCCCTTCGTATTGGTGTAATTTGGGGTTAATTTGCTGCATCTTGTTGACTGGTTTGATGGTTAGGCCGTCTTCACGGAGCTCTGCAACATGTTGGATCCCGGGAAGCCTTCCTTCACTCCCAAAAAGGGGAAGCCTTGCGTGGTCATGTTCGTTGGTTTGCAAGGTCAGTCTCGCTGTTACTGAGTTATGCCCCCAATTGATGACTGCTGCTGCTTTCTCTTTTATGATAATTTCGGTTTATTACATCCAAGGTATAAGAACGTAGAACAAAAGAATTGTCCTTAGCTGATCTTAGCTGAATTTGAGAACTTTGCTGAATCTTTGGTTTATTAGACACTTTCTGATCACCATGATCTTAGCTGAATTTGAGAACTTTGCCTCAGCGAATGATGCTGAGAAGGAACTTGATAAATTAGTTCAAGCAGAAGGAATGGTAGTATTAACTATTAAGCGGTGTCTCTTCTGATTTTATTGCCAGGCAGAATAAATAAAAATGAATTGATCCCGTGTGGTAGCTGAATAAATCATACAAATATCGATCAATTTGTCCAACAACTTTATTTATTGGAGTATTTTAGTTTTCCTTTTTAAGAACCGTGGGTTCCTATTGTGGTCTTGTAGTTAGGCTTATCATGTGTGACATGGTTTATCTGTAGTATCATCCCATTCAGAAGCAAATGAATCATCTAGTTACTTTATATTATTAAGAAATCCTAAATTGGATCTTGCATGGAGACATTATCAAGTTTTTTTTCCCTTAGCTGTGGCTTCTGTATGATGCATCATGAACAGATATACTCTTATCACTTTTTTACTCTTCTTTTTTGTAATTGGAAGCTCTAGAACCAGAATTCTTTATGACTTCCCAATGGATGGATCTGTTGCAAATATGTGCAAAATAGCAAGTTTTGCCTGTCAAACTACCTGGCTTAGCTGTGAACCCTGTTGTTCGCTTTAGCCACAAAGACCAATGTTCTGTTCTGTTTGGCTTTTGTCTTCTGCTCTTTAGTTTCATTAATAGAATTGCAATATTCCATTCCCATGACAAGCACGGTGTCCATGCAGGTTCTGGTAAAACTACTACTTGCACCAAATATGCATTTTATCATCAGCGCAAGGGGTTTAAGCCAGCACTTGTTTGTGCTGATACATTTAGGGCTGGTGCTTTTGATCAGTTAAAGCAAAATGCAACAAAGGCCAAGATTCCTTTTTACGGAAGGTGCTCTATTTCGTCTACCTTTAACTATTGTTTAACCTTATGTCTTCTTTTTTTTCCCCTAATGGGTGTCCTGTTGCAGCTACATGGAGTCTGATCCAGTGAAAATTGCTGTTGAGGGTGTAGAGAGGTTCAAGAAAGAAAATTGTGATCTCATCATTGTAGATACAAGTGGAAGGCACAAACAAGAAGCAGCTCTTTTTGAAGAAATGCGCCAAGTTTCAGAAGCGACGGTAATATACTCAAAATTTTGAAGCACTTTGAGAAACACCCTGATTATAGTGAAAAACTGAAATGCATTCTTGTGCTTCTCTGCAGAAACCAGATCTGGTAATATTTGTGATGGACAGTAGTATCGGTCAGGCTGCATTTGATCAGGCACAAGCATTTAAGCAAAGTGTTTCTGTTGGTGCTGTGATTGTCACTAAAATGGATGGGCATGCGAAAGGAGGTGGCGCACTTAGCGCGTTAGTATTCTCCTTTCCCTTGCGACAGCATATTTGTTCTATTCTCTTTCCCACTTTATGAGGAGTACTGTTTCCAAATAATCTGAAATAGGAGATCTCGCGTGAACTTTGGGTCATATTTTCAACAAGAACAGCCCTTTTTTATTCTAGATAACCATATAGTGTCAAGTCAACCATGAAGTTTAGTTCAGTTAATGCAAATTTTCTTTCAAGTACCTGAGCTTGGTGAGATCATGATATTGTGGCATTTAGATGTGGTATCTGCAAAACAGTTTCATCATATTGTGTGCGCTTCAGGATAGCATATACTTTAAAAGTTCAAAGCGCAGAGACACTGTGTGCAGGACACTATCTCTGTTCATGTAGTCATTTCCTTTTGTGAAAAATGCGTTCTTTAGGGTTGATACTGTGAATGAATACCTATTAACATTTCAGAATCTGTTAATGACTTATCATATCTGACACCCTTGTTTCTTTACAGGGTTGCAGCAACAAAAAGTCCAGTGATATTTATTGGAACAGGAGAACACATCAATGAGTTTGAAGTTTTTGATGTGAAACCATTTGTCAGTCGTCTTTTAGGTCGGTGAAAATACTAGGTGTCCCATGTTACTGTGTGTTCCTTTTGGTTAACCTTTGCAGTGTAATTGACAGGCATGGGAGACTGGTCGGGGTTTATGGACAAGATTCATGAAGTAGTACCCACTGATCAACAACCTGAGCTTTTGCAGAAGCTGTCTGAAGGAACCTTCACTCTGAGACTTATGTATGAGCAGTTCCAGAACATCTTGAAAATGGGTCCTATTGGCCAGGTTAGCAACTTCTTTTACTTGTAGCGAAATGAAACATACTGTGTAGATCACGGCTCATGATGTCCGTTTACTTGTTTAATTGACATGCCCAGGGTTCATTTCTTGTAAGGTTATCACAGTATGCTTTTAAATCTGGATTGGTGTGTTTGCAGGTTTTCTCAATGTTGCCTGGATTTAGTTCTGAATTGATGCCAAAGGGACATGAGAAGGAAAGCCAGGCTAAGATTAAACGGTACATGACGATGATGGATTCCATGACAGATGGAGGTGAGTGTCTGGTTGATGATTTCCCCTTGTATAAGTATTTATCGGGCTGATGTCAAAATTTTATCTCAGAGCTTGACAGCACAAATCCTAAATTGATGACTGAATCACGTATTCTTCGGATTGCACGGGGATCTGGCCGACCTGTCAGGGATGTTGTCGACATGCTCGAAGAGTACAAGCGGCTTGCTAAAATATGGAGCAAGATGAAAGGGCTTAAGATACCAAAGAAAGGAGAAATGAGTGCACTGTCCCGCAACATGAACGTTCAGCACATGAGCAAAGTTCTCCCGCCGCAGATGCTGAAGCAGATAGGCGGCATGGGTGGCCTGCAATCTTTGATGAAACAGATGGGCTCAAAAGAAATGGGTGGCATGTTTGGAGGCATGGGTGGTGATAAGTAACAGATCTGGATTGCATTTGACAAATCGTCAGAGAGATGGCTGTAGACAGATTGTTCACCAGGGTGCTAAATGAGAGTTCTGAAGATGAAACTGACTGCTGCAGTTATGTTACCAGATGAGGATAGACATGAACCCCAATGTAAAATTTGTTTATCATGCACAGGCAAATTGTAGCTCCCCAAAGTTCTTACCGAGATTTTTATTTATAGAATCTGTTTGGGAAGAATTACCGAATCTGCGCGAACATAGGCGTACTGCTTTCTTGTTTTGTTTTGTTTTCGCGTGCTACTCTTGACGTGTAAGCACCCTAAATAAAATCAACGAAGCTTTGGGCCTCTTTTTAGCTGATTCAGTGATTCGTGATTCAAGTCCAAACCAATAGGATCAGGAGCCATAGATAAGCCCATCCATTAGAGATGAAACATTGCGGCGGCACATCAATTTATTTGTTGTTACACGATGTCAGATTGTGTTCCTCCTCCTGGACCGAGACCATTTTATTGCCACTTTCCATTGATTGGAAGCATGGATATATACAAAACTGCGCGCTCAACCAGACAACCACGAAACTAAATGATCGAGAACAGGCAGAAACAATTAGAGCACGGCCACTGCAGGGATCGTCGCCATCGTCGTCGCCACCCACGGCGTCATCCGATTCACGCAGCGCCCACGAGATGGCCCTCACCGTGGCCGGGCTCGTTCTGCAGCATCCCCCGATGAGGGCGGCACCCGCCTGCCTTCACTTGCTGACGCACGACACGAAGTCCGTCTCCGACGCGCCGCCGTTCGACTCCTGCACCATTGCACATCATGCGTACGCGCCCATCATACGATCGATCGACCAATCGATTCAAGAGCACAGACACAAAACGAAGCAACGGTGTTGCACTGACCACCCATTCTTTGGTCTCGGCCACGTAGTTCTCCCCGCTGTTGGGGTACACGACGACCGGCTTGCTCGTCACCTTCCTGATGGAGAGGATCAGGCCGTGCACGAGCCTGGCGGCGGTGCAGTTCACCCCGACGGCGCCGACCCTCGCGCAGGAGTCGGCCAAGGCGGCGCACTCCGTGATGGGGTCGCCGCTCGCCGCGCTGTGTCCGTCCTTGGAGGTGAAGGAGAACCACGCCGGGATCCTCACGTCGTTCTCCTCCAGGAGCTCGGCGTATGCCTGCGCCTCCAGCTTGTTCGGGATCGTCTCGAACGCGATGAGATCGGGCCCCGCGTCGGCGAGCACCTGCAGCCTCCTCCGGTGGAAGCACTTGAGCGTCTCCTTGGTCACCGATCTGCCGTAGTCGCCGCTGCACACAGCACACGTAACCGATCAAAACGACTAGCGAAGTACAGTAGCAATCAGCATTTTGATAGACCGGCTCGTACGTAACGTACGTGTACTCGGAGCCGTCGGCAAGATACACTAGCTCAGAACTTATTATCTGTAACGGTCTTTTCTGTGTTGGAGACGTGCGAATCGTCACAGTGTCATCATCTTTAACAGACCAAAATAAACACCGATAAAGATATACTCGTACAGACATTATCCATATGCATGTATTTCGAGCCCGTCATCGATGAACCTATCGATGACGGACTTATTTTTAGGCCCGACAAAGATATGCTTTGTAATCTTTGTTGGGTCATAAACCTACGCCCATCACCTATGACGTCTCAAATTTAGGCCCAATAAAGATAATACTTAGGCCCGTCACCAATGGTTATGTAAACTTAGGCCCGATAAAGATAAGTGCAAAACCTGTCACCGATGTTCGTTTGTTGGTCATTACCGATATTTGTTGCATACTATAAATACTCCAACTGCCTAGAAAATGGTTATCTCACTGTTCACTATTTTGGTGGAAGGTTGAGGGGGCGATTTTTGTCTCTTTTTTCAAAAAAAAGAAAATTCATAAAAGTAATTAAAAATACTAATAAATTCTAATAATACTTATCTTACAAAATGTTTATCTAATATTTATTCACTTTTGCAGCGATGGACCGAAGTTGGATGTATGGAACTGTGCAACATGACAAAGAGTATAGAAGTGACGTTTCAAATTTTATAAACGCCGCGAAGGAGAACATGAAAAGAAAAACAACGATTACATGTGTTGTCGATGTGCAGATTGCAGAAATGAGATGACGCTTAATAGCAAAGTGGACGTACATGCTCATCTGATATGACGAGGATTCATGGATGGCTACACATGTTGGGTGAAGCATGGAGGGCAAAAATCAGTTGACGATGTTGCAGCTCCAGACAGAAATGGTGCACAAAATTAGGAAGATGAAGATGAGCATGACATGTTTATACCTTCTTCATTGGGCGATGAAATGGTTGATGTGGATCATGATCTGCTGCAAGACATGCTGCGTGACTGTCGAAACTTGGTTTCGGCAATAAGAATCTGGGGGTAGCAGTCAAGCGCCAAACAAGATGGGTTAGTATACAAAAGAAATTTAGACAGGTTCAGGCCCTCTCTTCGAGAGATAATACCCTACTCCTGTTTCGGGGATTCGATCCGCTGAGTGGTTTATTGATCTCTTGATCTCTTTTAATATGTGTTCTCCGGAGTTTGTGTATTTTTTGTGTATTCGCCTCTCTCTCTCAAGGGATGTCCTACCCTCCTTATATAGTCTTGAAGGGTAGGGTTACAAGTCGGAGACCCAATCACACTCTATGTCGGATTTCTCAATCTTACCAACTTTGGACTATAGGCCGTTACCTTATATCAATGGTAACGTAACACCCAAGTCATAAGCCGGTTTACCTAATCATAAGTCATAACCTATCCCCTATAGTCAGTCGGATAAGCTAGTCGTGAGGATACCCGGTACTTATAATCTCCACAGTAGCCCCCGAGACCTTCACAGTCGACGAGATAATCTTGCTTTGAACCAGAATAACACACAGCCGAGTGACTCCTTAGCCAAGTGCTTTTATCGCTGAGTGCTTCCATCACCTCTGCCTGAGTCTCCCGAGTGCTTTATCATCCAAACAAGGCTGTGAAGGGCTGAAAACATCTCAATAATTTCAAAATTTCAAAAACATCTTCTACTGCGGGTTTGGTCTTCCAACTTGCGAATTTTTCCGGGGCCTCCTGGAGTATTACGGTCTCCAAATTTATCACTTGAACCCAAATTCAATTCTTTATATCGCCATCTTCATCCATGTATGCGAAGCCTTCTTAGGTATCCGCTCGCATTTCAATCTTTTTCGCCGCATGTTTTCTCTTAAGGCTCACCCAACCAAAGACAACCCCTGTGTTGTGGGTGGAGCCGGTTTTCAACTCCGCGGGACTCTCCGCAAAGATTACTTCCCTCTTCCTTTGAAATCTTCCAATAAGGGCTGGCATACAAACTGGTTCTACATCTCGAACCCAGCCCCCAGCTTGCCTGACTTCATCGGCCTCCCACCCATCCAATGGGCCAACCGGAACACCATGCCAGAAAACCAGGATTGGATAGAAGCGAACAACCTCTTAGCTAAAATCCTCGAGCTGAAGAATAAAGGCCTTCAAGGAGAGCAGATCACTCGGCATTTCATCAAGTGCCGGCTGGCTCCTATCAAGGAAAGGTCTAAGCCAGCTTTCGAATATGAAGGCCAGAGCGATCCCAATCGGGAGGACCGCGAATCTCTAAACTTCCAGGTCTTGTGCGCTCGCATGTACAAGATCTTCTCTTCTGGAATCGTAGTGGAGTACAGCCATAAGCTCCCGGTTGCTCCCTTCAGTCTTCTTCGACCACCTCCTCCGGTAAGTAGACTCTGTAACTCGTATCATTCTTCAATTTGTTTGTCTTCCAATGTGTCTTAATAGTACTGCTTGCAGGCAAATGCTCTGATCATCTCCAGGCCGTACAAGGTCTTCCACGAAGATGCACCTGCTCAGCCAAATATCAAGAAGCCAGCAGGCGGCCCAAAAATTAAACCGCAGACCAAAAATAAGAGAACTGCTGTTGAGGAAGAAACCAGCAAACGGGCTAGCAAGAGAAGGCTAGTCGTAGATGACTCGGACGAAGATACTGAAGAAATTCAGACTCCGAAAATGAACATAACTTCTCTGAGGCCATCCACACGATCTGCTCCAAAGATCAGGAAGTCTCACAGGTATCTCTTTGCTTTATTCAAATTTATCTTCTTGCTGAAAATAGACTTGTCTTCACTATCCTCACTTTCTTCTGCAGAAAACCTCAAGATATAGATCCCACCGAGCAGACAGAAAAAACAAGCCAACCTGCGGTGCCTGAAGAACCAAAATCTGCAGAACAAGGGTCTCAGGACCCTCTCCCGAGTGAGGACACCCCTGTGGAAGAGCCCCTGACTGCCAGCCAGGAAGTCCCGACTGGAAACTAGCCGGATGAAGACACACAGGGCTTGTGTGACCAAGAAACGCCAGTTGAGGACCCAGCTCCAAGGGCAGGTAAGCTTCAAATAGTCTTCAGACTCTTGTCTCGAATATATTTTCTGACATCCATCTCATTTGTCATCCTCATAGCAAGCAACCGAAGAGGAGGAGATCGTCCGGCTGAAATCTTCAGAAGACTCGGTTCCTGTGGGCATCTGGAAATTATACCGTCCAATGCAATTTGTGACCACCACATAATTTTGATTGAGTGGGATCCATACACGCATAAATAGCCACTCATATCTCAATGTGCCCGTGATCACAAATTAACACCATTCGATATAAAATCCATAATGCCGAATAATGAGCAAAGGAGATATTGCTGGGACTTCGCATGCCAGTCAACTTCAGCCTGAGACGTGCCCGTCAAACCACACGAAGGCGACGACCAGATGTGTTACACATCTCAGGAGACTTGACTCAAATTGCAAGAACTCTACAACATCTCAATTGCTCAAAATTCATACTCGTGCTTAGCTAGTTCCCAGGAAAAGCGACTAGCCTTGCACTTTAATTGCAAGCAATTGATAACCATCACAAATGCATAAACATGGATAACAAAACAGCAAGATACATATATTATAATGGGATTCAATGACCCATCATACAACACAAACTATAGCAGCGAAAGTTTCATAAATTCACATAAGCAAAAGTAAAACCTGTGGTTTGGCCACCATCCCACAAGGGCAACCAACCGGGGTAAGAGTCAAGCTAAAAAGACTACTCACCACCCTCACCGCCCTCGGTAGGGTAGTAAGAACAATCAAGTTCACCGGCATCTTCGTCTGAAAGTTGCAGACATCGGGTTAAGTACGGAATATACTCGCAAGACTTACTCTTTAATATATATATATATATATATATATATATATATATATATATATATATATAGAACAAAGGAGTATGCAAGCTTCTACCTTAGAAGATGGCATAATGGTTCAAGTTTTGCATAAAAGCCAATTTAGTTGAGCAAATAACCAGTTGCAAATATAGAATTTCTAACTTAGCATATTCTGAAATTCAATCACAAATAAGCACAACCCATGCTCTCCTCACTATCCATGTATAGGCACAACCCGTGCTCTCATCACCAACCATGTATAAGCACAACCCGTGCTCTCATCACCATCCATGGACTACCATTGTCCAACTATGGCTTGCAAACATAACCCTTTCATATCCAAGCCTATTCAACCCATTTAACCCGGTTTGATGCTAACATAGTTGAGCTAACACATCAAGCGATCGTCCTGTAACCGTGGACACGGCTATTCGAATAATTTTACTCTGATCAGAGGGGTACATCTTTACCCACACGAAATGAACAAGAATCAAATGCTTTCACACGCACACAGGTGTGACTCACAAGTGACACAAGCTCATAACATGCCCTTTCCTAGTCACACCGCAACCACCTAAACCATGCCTAGGCCCCCGACGACTTAGCCACGTGCGTGCGTGATGTGGCTAAGGCGGGCTCAACATCGTGGGAGACACCCCCTGCCAAAACACGGCACACCTGGGTTCTCCAAAGGAACAACATCCTCACGATTGACCAGCATAGCGTAGATGATCACAGTGCAACGTAGTACTAAGTCAAGCCGTCCCATACCGGCGTGTGGTAGTACGTAAGGTGCTTGAATAGAGGTCAATATGTTCGGTCCTTAACAACCCAAACGAGGCTACTTGCATCAGGGAAAACCACCATCCCTTCATCGCCCTATCACTCGTCCAAGTTAAAGCATATTTTCCATATGAACCATTTAGTGAAAGTAGTCAAATTTTATGCCTATAATCGCAAATAGTGAATAAAGTCAATCGATAGCTCCATCTATCGATTTTTAACACTAATAGACCTAAGCATGGCTAAGCATCGATGTAACAATAAAACATTCCCAAATATCTCTATCCCGAGGTTACAAGGATAAATGGCAACAACGAAACAAGGAAGGACATGCAGCAATTAGGCATAACCAAAACTAACCATTACCGGTAAGTTTGTAGTAAATCAACACATGCATATATATTGTTTTGCAATCAAATCATTTTAGCAAAATAGGAATTCTATATGCTTAGATGCTTGCCTGTCTGCTGTGAGAAATCACAATGGTTCTAGCTCCACGTACTCCGAAACGTCGGAATCTAAATTATCATAACGTATAACACTAATAAACATCCAAATAAGGTGAAAAATCCAAAATGCTCTAAAATGCATGAAGTCCTCACAGTGGGTTGGTCATATCTTAAAATGATTTTAGGTGAAGAAATATCTATCTTATTATTGCTATTTTGAAAGTTATGAATTTTACAAATTTAACGAAAAGAGAATTAGTTACTTAATTAAATTTGTTTTAGGAGGTGGTTTTATCAAATCCCTTTTATCTAGGTCAAATTATACATATTTCTAAGGTGAACAGCAGTGGATTCATAATTTTGGGATTAACTAATAATTTTCTAGAGATTAAACAAGTCCTATGTGAAAAATAAGTGTTTTTATATGACTTACAATTTTAGTTTTATTTCCTGTATAGAAAGTACCATATTTTATTTTACCAAATTAAAGTTCATACTTTACTGGTTCTATAGAAATTTGTTTCATTCCATTTGGAGTAAAAATGAATTTTCTACAAATTTCACAAGTTCTAAGTTAACTATTTCATATTTGAAATTTAGAAATAAAAATCCTACTGTGAGCATAGGTTTTTATTATACAATATTAAATTTTACAATTTTATAAACCTACTGGAGTTGGTTTTATCTCAAAAGGAGTTATATTTAATTTGATATGAATTTTACAAGTTTGGAGTAATTTTTTGTTGAAAAGATAAAGATTAACTCATTTCCTTTATTATTTTCAAAATAAAAACCCTTGGGTTCACAAGTCAGTCACTGGTTGTTTTGCATAAACGTCCTTGGAGTTTCTGGATTAGAACCCGCAGTCCTTAAACACGTGCTAAAACATATATTAATAAGAGTCCTTAAGGTTTTCTTTATTTCCTAATCAGTCCTGGTCCCACATGTAATACTAAGGATCTTTACAAATTAACCCTTGCAAGTTTTAATTTCTTTCTAAATCGAGTTCCTCAGCTCTAAACTAACTGGGGCCCGCATGTCAGTGGCTCAGCGGCTAGGAGCAGAGGCAGCAACGCTGGCGCAGGATGGGGCGACACAGGCGGCTGGTGGACAGCGTCGGCGGCGAACGGCGGTGAGATGGACGAGGCGGCCAAAAGAGAAGATGCACGGCATCATTGCGCACCCGACGGTGGTCGGCTTGTCACCAGAGATGGTTGGAATCGACGGCGGCAACAGTACAAGCGGCGACGGCTTTCGGGTTGATGGGTCACTTAGAGCTACGGCTCGATTCCACGCGAACTAATGCATGCATGAGACTCTACCAGGGTCCTGGAGACTTACCGAGGGTGTTGATACGGCGGAAGAACCTTGGTGACATGGCGGTGATCGAGATACTCAGCGGCGGCGGTAAAAAGCTCGGGGACAACGTCGATAGGCCAAGTCGGCCATCCAACTGCCGAATCAAAGCATCCCAGAGTCATGAGCTGCAAGAGGATGGTGTATGCGACAGTAATCGGATTATTTCTCACCGGGGGCGAAGAGGCTTGACGGTGGCGATGATGACAGGCGCCGGGGAAGACGACCGTGATCTCCCTCGTCGGTACGCGATTCGTGAAATTTCTTGAGGGGTTTTGAAGAGGACCTCGAGGCGGTATTGGTGGCGAGAGGACTTGGTTCGCGATGATCTCCTCCGCCTTGCGCATCGACGATGTCATTGGTGGCGCAGTCCAGAGCGTGCTCCAAACCGGCGATGGCATGGCGGCGTTCCCGTTGTTGCAGTAGACAAAATAAGACAGGATCCAAAAGGGAATTTCTTTGGCATGGTGAGCAGAGTATGGAACGTGGAAAAGATAGAGGTGACGATGGCTCGACGGCGAGTGGCACGGTTACACTTCTCGGCGGCCGACGACAGAGATGAGGTGGAAGCGGAGAGCTGGAGCTCTATCTTGGTTTGGTCGGCACTGGAGTGAGAAATGGGGATGGGCGATGCGGCTGGGAGGAAAAGAACGCGAGCTCGGCGTTGCCACGCCATCGGACACGCATCGAGCAGAAGGTATGCGCCGCTTTCTCCCTCGCCCTCTGTCTCTCTCTTTAAGCGAAGAAGATATTTGCACAGAGGTGAAGCTAGACTAGGAGGCCGACAAGTGGGTCCAGGGTGATGCGCACAGAGGCAACAAGAGAGAGATGGGTCAACTTCTTGGTAAACACAGTGTTTGCTAAAGTATTAGGGTTTTTCCTATGTATTTTTCTTACTCCCTTTTTTAAAATTCCATAACTTCATTTCTGTGCAAGATAAAATAGGGTGAATTTTTTTGGAGGTAGATAAAAATACCTAGGTTCCATTTTCTTTGGTTTCACACAAAAATACTCTTTATTTTATTCTCAGGAAAATAGAGAAAATTCAGTTTAGCTAAAATTGGTTTGAATTTTTAAAATGTCCAAACCTACAAAATAAATTGTGAAAAATCATATTAATTCTTGATAAATAGTTTAGTATTTGAATAAATTATAAACCCTATACATTGTTATGTGATAAAATACAAATATGGGATGTATACCGATTTTGCCGATTAGGGTTTAGAATTAAACTATAGTTTGGCTGCTTTGACCTAATTATTTGGGGTATCAAAAGTACATATTAAATTATACCAAATTTTCAGTGAGATGTATATATTACATAGTATCTACAGGAATCTCCCCATGATTTTATATTGCACCAATTATTTTTAAATATTCAATAAGCTTATCTTTACTTATATGTTTCCTATTATAAAATATAATTAAGTTCTGTAAAATTATATTTAGATAATTCTTGACCTAATATGATGTTGTTGAGCATGATTTATACTTTTAGTTACTCAACTTCATATATTTACATCCTTGTAAAAATACATTAAGTGTTTGCTTCAGGTTTTTAAGTAAACGTTCATGAGTCCTAATATGAAATGCTAGGAAAAGCCATAAACAAGAAAAAGGACTCAAAAGCTTAACAATACATCACGCAATTACGTGCACACACCATGTTTTATTTTCTTTCTTGAAGCTATCAAGTTAAAGGTTTTAAAATAATCACGGATTTGTATCTCAAAGTTAGTATTCTTAGACTCGCCCAGGGTTTTTGTATGGAAAATTTTAGTGTCTCTAATTCGCGAAAAAAAACATTTTCCATATTTTAGATGCAAAAATGGAAATTTAGAATTTTGGGTATGTTACAGTTCCTCCGATAAAGATTGAGTAGCGGGATGCTGAAGGCAAGAGGCAGGGCATCGTGTTGAACAAGGAGATGCTCGTTGCCAGCTTCAATGAAGCTACCCGACTGATGAATGTATGTATTACCCGACTGATGAATGTATGTATAGTCTTCTCGTATCTCGTCCATATAACTTTATGTAATTGACTGACTCTTTCTTCGTAATGCAGAGAATACATTGCCGCTCAATGGCCAAATCAGACACTCTCGAGAAGCTGGTGCCTCACGTCAACTTTCTGGAGAATATTCAACAAGATCTCAAGAAAACCAGAGAAGAAGCAGTGGCTCGAGAGGTCGTCTTGAGGGAGGAAATCAATAAACTTCGAGATATGAACCTAGAGCTTCGTGGTTCCGTCGGAGGTAAGAGAACTTAAGCTATCTTGCTCTTGTATAATCTGTTTAATCCTGACGATTCCAAAACTTCATGCTATAGCCAATGTATCCGAGATCGACTCCCTCAAGGCTCAACTGAAGAAGGCGGAAACTGACAACGCCAAGCTTGAGTCTGACAAGAACAAGGCCTTAGAAGAAATTGAAGGTAACCCTTGAAACTCATACTTCTCGATCCATCTGATCTTGGTTATTCATGTAATCTTAATCATATCAAATCTGTAGCTAATAGAATAAAATCCCAAGCTTAATTTGAAGTCTTCGCCGAAAAAGTCCGCAGGGCCGAAAGAGTTAGAGACGATATTGCCAATGCAGCGACGCCAATACTGTCGGCGCTCTACGTAAACGGCCTCGGGACAAGCTCTTTGGACGCGGCTGAAGTCTTCGATAAGCTCAAGACAGCACCAAAGAAATATATAGAAAATATTACGGATGGTGCTGTTATGAGTGCTAGTCAAACCTTGGCCATGACGAAGTCGCTCTATCCTCAGGTAGACATAAACTCCATAGGAGAAGGCTTCGCGGATGGTACCACCGATGAGCAGGCCTTAGAGCTGATTAATGAAGCACAAGAGATGGCCAAAAAGATTGCTGCTGACGTGGTAGAAAACTTCCAAGGGTAGATTAGCTGATGTAAACATTGTGGAGACATGACTTGTAATTTCTTAATTTATTTATGCTCATGCCCTAATCCGAGTCTTCACATGTAAATTCTTAAAAATATTCGTCTGACTATCACCAAGCCTAGGCTCGATTAGGCCATCGAAAAATTTTCAGTCCTTACTTGTTGAACTCAAACCAGAACAGTAAACAATGATAAACTAAGTATGAACAAGTCTTGCTGATAAAAAGAAAATCATATTTTATTGATATATGTAGCCCCCGACTGGCAACTCAAGAAGTCATCTTACTTGAAGTCGGCAGTCGAGAAGAGCATGATACAATAAGTCTAAGCGTAATATCGATGAAGGTGCTCAATATTCCACGAGTTCTCCACCATGGTCCCATCTTCACGCTTTAGATGATATGCTTCTGGCCGAGTGACCTCAGCAATTATATAAGAGCCTTCCCATAGCGGAGATAACTTGTGTCCATCTTTTGTAGTCTGAATCTTTCGTAGAACCATATAGCCAACAATAAAAGCTCGTGACCGAACGTTGCGATTATGATAACGCCGAAGTCCTTGAAGATATCTTGTCGACTGAACCAATGCGGCCTCACGAGCCTCTTTCTGTTGGGTCAAGTTGTCAACTCTGTTTTGATCGTAGTGTTCATCATTGAAACTGCGAACTCGATGAGACTCATACTCCATCTCACTCGGCAACATTGCTTTGGCCCCATAAACCAAGAAAAAAGGAGATTGGCCGGTAGCCCGACTGGGTGTAGTCCGTAGTGACCATAATACCGAAGGCAACTCTTGAACCCATCTTCCAGCGTAGGGTCGTAGCCTATCAAACACTCGGGCCTTAATGCCTTGAAGAACCATACCATTGGTGCGTTCGACTTATCCGTTGCTTCTGGGGTGTGCCACCGATGCATAGCAAATCTTGATTCCGAAATCTTCGTAGAACTCCTTGAAAATGCCTCCAGTGAACTGAGTCCCATTATCGGTTATGATTCTGTTCGGGATACCAAACCGGTGCACAATGTTTAGAATAAAATCTCGCGCCTTATCCGCAGTTATCGTAGCGACCGGCTTAGCCTCAATCCACTTGGAAAACTTGTCAATCGCGACGAACAGATGCGTAAATCCTCCCGGAGCCTTCTTGAAAGGACCAACGATATCCAGGCCCCATACGGCGAAAGGCCATGATAAAGGGATTGTTTGTAGATCTTGGGCTGGAACATGGCTTTGCCGAGCGAAGAACTGACAACCTTCACACGTGCGGACCACCTTGTCGGCGTCGGAGACCGCCGTGAGCCAGAAAAAACCTTGTCTGTAAGCCTTGCCCACCAGAGTGCGCGCCGCAGCATGACTGCCACAAATACTGGAATGAATATCTTGCAATAATTGTCGTCCCTCCTCAGGCGTGACACATCTCATCAAAACTCCAGAATGGCTTCTTTTGTATAATTATGAATCGACCATGACGTAGCCTTGACTGCGACATCGGACTCGTTCCACATCATCCCGGTCTTCCGGTAGCTCTTGCTGAGTTAAAAACTTGACGAACGGTGTCCTCCAGTCGGCGTCAAGCATGGCAACTTGGTCTGTAGCTTCTTCGTTGGGAATTGATTTTTTAGCAACAGTCGGCTCATAGATATGCTCCACGAAGACGTCAGTCGGGGCCCAAACTGTGCCAACTCGTCTGCCGCTTCATTGTTATGTCTCAAGACGTGAGATAACTCCAGTCCATCAAACTTGTCCTCAAGCTTGCGAACTTCTTATCGGTAGGCCTCCATGTTGTCGTTCAAACAGGACCAATCTTTCATTACTTGGTTGACCACGAGCTGGGAATCTCCTCGTACAATCATCCGTCGTATGCCAAGTGACACAGCAATTCATAGGCCATGAAGTAAAGCTTCGTACTCGGCGACGTTATGTGAGGCGGGGAAGTGAATATGAAGGACATACCGTAGCCTCTCCCCAGTCGGGGAAATCAGCATGACTCCCACTCCCAGGCCGGTGACTCGTTTAGATCCGTCAAAGTGCATGGTCCAGTACTGCAGCTCCTCCCTGGGTACATCTTCTTGTCGCTCGATCCACTCGGCCACAAAATCCGCCAAGATTTGAGACTTTATAGACGTCCTTGCCTTGAAAGTAATATCCAACGGCATCAACTCCAGAGCCCACTTCGCAATGTGCCCAGTAACCTCCCGGTTATGGATGACATCGCCGAGTGGAAAGGACGTGACCATGGTAACCAAATGACTCTGAAAATAATGGGCCAACTTCCTAGCGGTAATTAGTACTCCATATAACAGTTTTTGTACCTGAGGGTAGCGGGTTTTGGCTCCTGCCAGCACCTCGCTGACAAAGTAGATCGACCTCTGAACTTTCTGAGCTTGTCCTTCCTCTTCGCGAGTTGCGGAGTTGACCACCTGGCGAGTTGCGGAAACGTAGAGCAACAGAGGTTCTTGAGGGTGAGGTGGCGCCAACACGGGTGGCGTTGTGAGGAACTCCTTGAAGTCTTCAAAAGCTTTCTGGGCCTCGGTGGTCCATTGAAAATCGTCTGTCTTCTTCAACAACCTGAAAAAAGGCATACCTCGTTCGCCAAGTCTAGAGACAAATCGGCTCAGCGCCGCCATGCAACCAGTGAGCTTCCGGACGTCCTTCTGGGTACTCGGGGGCTTCATGTTCCAGATAGCGTTGATCTTTTCTGGATTTGCTTCAATGCCGCGATGAGACACCATAAAGCCAAGTAGCTTGCCTGACGACACACCGAAAGTGCACTTCTCCGGGTTCAACTTCATTTTGAAGGCCCGAATATTTGCGAAGGTTTCTTCTAAGTCAGCGATCAGGTCTTCTTTCCGCTTGGTCTTGATGACGACATCGTCAACGTAGGCTTCCACGTTCCTCCTGAGCTGGGTCTGAAGGCATCTCTGAATCATACGCTGATAAGTGGCTCTGGCGTTCTTCAGGCCGAAGGGCATCGTAATGTAGCAATAGGCTCCAAACGGGGTAATGAATGATGTCTTCTGGCAGTTGGACTCCTTTAGGCTGATCTGATGGTAACCCGAGTAACAATCCAAGAAGCTCAGAAGCTCGCAGCCGGCTGTTGAATCGACGACTTGATCAATACAGGGCACTCCGAAAGGATCCTTGGGGCAGGATTTGTTGAGGTCGGCTAACCAGTCGGGATGGTAAACTTCCTTGATAAACCCGGCAGCCAAGAGCTTGGCAAGTTCCTCCTTGACGGCATCTTTTCGATCTTGGGCGAAGCGGCGGAGTCGTTGTTTTATATGTTCCGCGTCATCTTTGACATTTAATGAGTGCTCGATCACCTCCTTAGGAATACCCGGCATATCGGACGGTTTCCAAGCAAAACTATCTTTATTATTCTGGAGGGAGGTGACGAGCGCGCTTTCCTATTTGGGATCTAACTCTGCGCCTATTACAGCAGTTTTAGAAGGATTAGAGGGGTCAAGGGGAATTTTCTTTGTCTTGGCGTCGCCTTCTCCTGACTTGGCTATCTTCTTCGCGAGGATCTCGCCTTCTCCAGATGTTGATGCAGCTAGTCGAACTTCTTGTTGGCCACGTAATCTCTCGTGAGTTTGGACCATGTCGCAACTTTCCTTGTCGCAGGTGAAGGCTTGCCTGATGTCGCTGCGCAGGGTGATAACTCCGTTGGGACCGGGCATCTTCATGATGAGATAGGTGTAATGTGGTACCGCCATGAACTTGGCTAGCGCGGGTCTTCCGATGATCGCATGGTAAGCCGCTTCGAAGTTGGCAACCTCAAAGGTGATGTTCTCCGTCCGAAAGTTCTGCCAAACGCCGAAGGTGACCGGAAGGGTGATATGCCTGAGTGGCGTAGATGACTGCCCCGGGATGACTCCATGGAAGGGGGCTGAGCTCGGCTTCAATTCTGCTCTCGAGATCTGCATCTCGTCCAGCGTCTTGGCGAAGAGGATGTTCAGGGCGCTGCCGCCGTCGATGAGGACGCGCTTGAGCTTGATGTTACGAACCACCGGGTCTAGTACCAGGGGATACCGCCCCGGGTGAACCACTCGGTCAGGGTGATTCGAGCGGTTGAACGTGATAGCCACCTCCGACCATCGTAGGTAGTGTGGGACTTCGGATTGTGCCGCGTTGACTTCTCTGTCGGTTAGCTTTTGCTTCCGCTTGGACTCGACGCCAGCGGTCCCCCGAAGATGTGGTTTAGCTCACCCATGGGATCTTGGAAAGGCTCTGAGCTGCTGTTAACAGCGGATTTTCGTAATCGACCCGGAGAAGAAGGAGGAAACCGAAGCAGAGACAAAGGGCTAAGTTGAAGTCGAACTAGGTCTCGTATCGGACATGGTCAGTGTATCAGACTCAATGAGGGGCTGGCAGGAAGGCTGTATCGGCCGATTCGGATTTGTATGGTTATTGGCCGATAGAGGTTGGAAGTTGACAAAGCCAGCGTGGGCTTGGTTTGGGCTCAGGATAAGCTTCAAGGAAGTTGCCAAATAGAGATAAGGCTCGATTTTAGGCAATTGTATCTTGTAAATCAAGTAGGTTTAGATCTAATCTGTGGCAAAAGTTTGCCGCAAAGACTTGTTGTTTGTTAGAGATAAGGTCGTGTCCTACATGGACCCTGTTGTAATTTCGGGTATAAATATCCCGATAGTCTGTACATAGAGACTCTCTCACAATCCAATACAACAAACCAGTTCAATCTATTTCGGCGCATCGCCAACCCTCGCAAGAGGTTGACCTTGACGAGTTCTTGCCTTCCCAGAGCAAAGGTAAGAACTCGTTCCCGACGATCGGCATCGTCGGGGCTAGCGTGTCGCTTTAGGCATGTTAAGCCTCGATGATGTGATCGTTGTCTATCATGTTTTGAGTAATCTTGACAGGCGTCTTAATTATGCTTCACCGGTGATCTATTCGTTTTAGGGTTTATTGCCGATGACGGTTTAATTATTATGCTTGGTTAGATTGTTCAATGCATCTACCATCCCTAAAAGCAATCGACGGCTTGATTTTCTTTGTGTTAAGTTTCGATTCACACTTTGAGTTGCTATCGACCTTAGTCCTATTTTGAGATCTAACACAAAGCCTGCTTTCGGTTGTAATTAAGGATATAACTGGGGTTTCAGCCAGTTTTATCTGATACACGTGTTTATTATAATGTTTTCATGTGTATCTGTCATCTACATTAAACGGATTGATTAATAGGAATGCATCTGTTATGGATAATTCTCTAGGGTTTATCTGTGATTGATATGTTTTTATTGGTTGATTGGTTCATGTAGATTTGTACTAGAGTATTAGCTAGTGTAGTTATCTTTATTGTTCTTATCGGCTGATGCCATTAATCGACAGCAAAATGTTGTTGAAGGCCGATAAGATCTATGCTTTAATCTTGCTTTATCATGAGTAAGCCGACATAGCTTTGCCCCAACGGCTGGGCTATGACAATGTGTCATCGGCTTATTGGCCGATCGGCCGTTGTTTTCTGACATGGTTTACTTGTTTCTTGTTGATTGCAGATCAAATCAACTGGCACGCTCTGCACACGACTAGGCAAGCCATTTGGACCTGCACTGGAGTTAAGCAGATCTCCCAGGCCGCCGTGGTAACGCGGAACCCGTTTGGTTGCAAGGCGGGTCAGAATTCTGCGCCAACAGCTGCCAGCCGGGTCGTTCCTCTTGGTTCCCAATGTGCCGGCTTCATCCGCCGGCTTCTGGCGTAGTTGAGCTGCGTACTGCTCAGCGAACTGCTTGTAGATGAAACAATCTTTGGCCGCGTGCTTGTGATTTGGGTGATGCGTGCATTGAGCGTTCATGATCTTGTCGTAGGCGACGACTCGGGGACGCTGTTGTTGGTAGTTCGTCGTCGTGGCAACCAGATCCTCAGGGTTACGCTTGCAATCTTTTTGGCCGTTGTTGCCATTGTTGCCGTTGTCCTTCTTAGGACGCCAGCTGCTTCCGGATGGCTTGTCGTCCTTCTTGTCGTGCCTGTCTTGTCATGAGGCCTTGATTGGATCGTCGGATTTGGCGTAGGAGTTTGCTGTCTCGAACATCTGCTTGACCGTCTTCGGTGGCTTGTGCCCAAATTTGCTGATCAGCAATTCGTCGCGGACGCCTTTCTGGAACGCGGCTATAATGACGTTGTCGGTGATGTTGGGGATCTTGTTCCGCTTTTTCGAGAAGCACCGAATGTAGTCTTTCAATGATTCGTCTGGCTTCTGGATCACGTTGTATAGATCGAAGTGGGTCCTGGGCCTTTCGAAAGTACCCTGGAAGTTGGCGATGAAGTGGTCCCGAAGCTCGCTCCACGAGTCAATCGAGCCTCTTAGCAACTCGTGAGCCAGTTCTTGGCTGAGTCGGCGAGAGCAACGGGCATGTAGTTTGCCATGGCCTTGATGTCTCCTCCTGCTGCGCGGATGGCGTGGGTGTACACGGTCAACCATGACTTGGGGTCGGTCTTGCCGTCGTACTTGTCGATCCTAGTGGGCTTGAAACCACTCGGCCAATCCACTCGACGTAGGTCCCGAGTGAACGCGGGCACTCCATCGTCGTAGTTGTCGGGCGATCTCCTTCGGTCTTCATAAGAGCGTCGGTCACGCTCCCGATGGCGCCGGTCAAGGACCTCCCTCAAGTCACTCAGCGGGGGCCTTCGGGAGCTGCTTGGATGGTTGGAGTTGTAGCTGCGACGAATCCGATCGTGGATGGGGGGTCGACCATGACCTCTCTCATAAGAGTCGGCCGATTGTTCTCGATGCTTCCATGCTGCGTCGTGGCGAGGGTCTTTGGACTTAGCGGCCGTCTTGTAGTCTTTGGATCGTAGCGGTGGTAGGCGGCTTCTTTCGGCTGTTTCGGCAATGGACTCAGTAGGTCTTCGCGCGGAGCTAGAGGGAGGACCATTGGTCGTAGCTGCGACGATGGTCTTGATCTTGTCTAAGAGCGGTGTTACTGCAGCAGGTGCCGCTTCGATGACGGTGTCGATGAGGGTGAGGGTGGCGACGGCGTTTTGTTGAGGCGTCTGGAAGATGTTGGCGTTGTCGACTCGTGTCTGCAATATGGCCTCGCGGGCAGAGCGCCCAGTCGCCCTCAGGTCTCGTTTCCTCTTGTCAGCTTCTTCTTTCTTCTTGAGCTCCTCCTCTTTGCGCTGGTTCTCCTCCTCCACACGCTTGCGCTCTTGCTCAAGCTTGGCTCGTTCCTCTTCCGCAATCCTTCGGGCCATGGCCGAGTCAGTCTCGGCTACTTCGGCCATGAGGACGTCGAGGAGCACCGGATCGTAGTAATCTTTGTCGAAGTCGGAGCTGTTGATGTCGTCCGTGGAGATGTCGTAGAGGTCGTCGAAGTCGGGGGAGCTGAGGTGTTCATCGAGGTCCGTAGACGAGTATGACCCGAGTCGTTCGAGTATGACAGCAATTTCCCTTGCGCCCAGATCGCAGCATGAAGATGATGAAGAAGATTTTCCCAAGTGGATCGAATCCAACTCGGAAGACAGGAGGTTGTGGAAGATCTCAGCGTCGTCCGGTAACCCGAGCGGCGCCGAGGGGTTTCCCCCTCCCGACTAGTCCGAATCCGAGTCAAGGAGAGAGAGCTTACCGAATTTGTCGGTGATGAAGTCGAGGCTGCCAAAGTGAAACGCCTGCCCAGGGGCGAAGACGAAGTTGTCGAAGCCTGATGTAGATCCCATCGCGCTTGTCGGCGAGATGAAGAAGAAAACGTGACACACTGCCCCTACCTGGCGCGCCAATTGTCGAAACTTGGTTTCGGCAATAAGAATCTGGTGGTAGCAGTCAAGTGCCAAACGCGATGGGTTAGTATGCAAAAGGAATTTAGACAGGTTCAGGCCCTCTCTTTGAGAGGTAATACCCTACTCCTGTTTCGGGGATTCGATCCACCGAGTGGTTTATTGATCTTTTAATATGTGTTCTCGTGAGTTTGTGTATTTTTGTGTATTTGCCTCTCTCCCTCAAGGGACGCCTAACCCTCCTTATATAGTCTTGGAGGGTAGGGTTACAAGTCGAAGACCCAATCACACTCTATGTCGGACTCCTCAATCTTACCAACTTTGGACTATAGGCCGTTACCTTATATCAATGGTAACGTAACACCCAAGTCATAAGCCGGTTTACCTAATCATGAATCATAACCTATCCCCTATAGTCAGTCGGATAAGCTAGCCGTGAGGATACCCGGCACTCATAATCTCCACAGTGACGTTGAGGACCCAGCTTACAACGAGAGAGATTCCATGAAGTTCACCAGGTTGGTCAGTGACTCGGAAACACCTTTATACACCGGATGCAAGACAAAACACACCAAATTGTCAGCTATCTTAGACCTAATGAAGCTGAAGGCAAGTAGTGGATGGACAGACAAGAGTTTCACAGATCTTTTGAGAATATTGAAAGACATGCTTCCTGAGGAGAACACATTGCCCGAGATGACATATGAAGCAAAGCAGGTTTTGTGTCCCCTAGAGATAGATGTCCGTAGAATACACGCTTTTCCAAACGACTGCATATTGTACCATAAGCAATATGCGGACTTAGATGTTTGTCCTGTCTGCAAGGCTTCGTGATACAAGTGAAAGAAAAGTATTGACGAAGAAAAGAAGTCAAAGTAGAGTGGTCCAGCGAAGGTTGTGTGATATCTAACTATCATTGATCGTTTCAAAAGAATCTTTGCCAACCCCAAGGAAGCAGAGTTAGTACGTTGGTATGCCACAGAGAGAAGGAACGATGGTATGCTAAGACACCCTGCAGATTCGATTCAATGGAGGAATATCGATCGAAAACACCCAGAATTCGCAGCCGACCTTAGAAACATGAGGATATGTTTGTGTATAGATGGTATGAATCCTTTCGGAGACATGAGCAGTTCTCATATCACTTGGCCAGTTCTCATTACAAACTATAATCTACCGCCATGGTTGTGCTTCAAAGGGAAATGCATTATGTTGTGCTTGTTAATCCAAGGACCGAAACAACCCGGCAATGATATTGATGTGTTCTTGGAGTCTGTTATCGATGATCTTGAGATTCTCTGGAAAAAAAGGTGTGGAAACTTGGGATGCCTATGGTCAGGAGAACTTCAAGCTACAAGTTATATTGTCTGCACCATTAATGACTACCCTACGCTTGGTAATCTTTCTGGACAAACTGTGAAAGAAAAGAAGGTTTGCTCTGATTGTATGGAAGATACACGCAGTAGGTGGCTAAAGAAATCACGAAAGATGGTTTACATGGGTCATAAGAGATGGCTCCCGCTACGTCACGCATTTAGAAGAAAGAAAAAAAATTTAACGGTAAGAGAGAACTTCAACCTGCTTCCAAGGATTTGTCCGACGGCGAGGTCCATGATATGGTGAAGGACATAACTAATGAGTTTGGAAAGAAAAGAAAACGTAGTAAGGCAAAGGTCAATGGTATGTGGAAGAAAAAATCCATATTTTGGCGACTACCTTACTAAAAGGATATTGAGGTCCGTCATTGCATTGATCTCATGCACGTTGAAAAGAATATGTGTGAGAGTTTGGTCGGCCTACTGCTGAATATTCCTGGAAAGACAAAGGACGGATTGAACGCGCGCCTTAATCTACAGGAGATGAATATTCGCAGCGAACTCATGCCTGTAACTAATGCAGAGATAGGAAGAGTATACCTCCCTCCAGCTTCTCACACCTTGTCGAAGGATGAGAAGATCGCAATGTTATCCTGCTTGAAAGATATTAAAGTTTCATTGGGCTATTCAGTAAGGATAAGTAAGTATGTTTCATTGGAAGATCTAAAACTGGTTGGAATGAAGTCTCACAATTACCACGTGCTAATCACACAGCTCTTACCAATTGCTATAAGAGATATTTTTTCACCCAAAGTCCGCCACACGATCATGCGTCTGTGTGCCTTCTTCAATGCAATCGGTCAGAAGGTAATAGATCCCGAAGATCTAGATGGGTTGCATGCCAATATTGTCAATACGCTCTGTCACTTGGAGATGCATTTTCCACTGTCTTTCTTTGATATCATGATTCATCTACCAGTTTATCTTGTGAAGCAAACAAAATTATGTGGCCTAGCTTTTCTAAGAGAAATGTACCCGTTCGAGAGGTACATGGGAGTTCTGAAGTCGTATGTTCGAAATAGAGCAAAACCGGAGGGGAGCATCATTGAAGGTTACACGATCGAGGAAGTTATTGAGTTTTGCGTCGATTACATGTCCGAGACCGATCCTATCGGAGTTCCAGCGTCTTGTCATGAATGAAGGTTGTCAGGTGTTGGCACAATAGGCAGAAAAAGAATTGTGCCTGATCAAGCCTCCTATGCGCTGGCCCATTTCGCTGTGCTCCAACATATGGCAGAAGTTGCCCCATACTTTGAGGAGCATTTAGCGAAAATCCGACAGGAGAACTTGGGGCGATTGGATATGTGGATAAACAGAGAACATAACTCTCATTTCAACGAATGGTTCAAGAATTGTATTACAAGGTCGACTGAAGGCCCAAATGAAATAGTACGGTCGTTGGCGGCAGGACCGTGTTGGGATGTTGACACATGGCAAGGATATGATATTAATGGATACACATTTTACACCGTCAAACAAGATGACAAAAACATAGTGCAAAACAGCGGTGTCCGTATAGATGCATTTCAGGATCAATCTGGGTCGAACACATACTACGGCCGCATAGAGTAGATCTGGGAGTTGAACGACGTGAAGTTCAAAGTCCCTTTGTTTCGTTGCTGTTGGGTGAATATACGCACTGGTGTCAAAGTCAACAAGGAAGGTTTCACTTTAGTAGATCTAGCCAAGGTTGCATACGCCGACGAACTATTCGTACTTGCAAAGCAAGTCGAGCAGATTTTCTACATAAAAGACGCTGCAAACAAGAAGCTGCACATCGTTAGGAATGGCAAACGAAGAATTGCTGGGGTTAACAACGTCGTTGATGAAACAGAATACAACAAGAATCTTCATGTAAGACCTCACATCGACCTTGACGATGATCTCGAAGAGATGTGGAATATGCTCATTCAGATCATGCGGAAGGAATATCCGTAACTGAAGACTTTGTATTAATTTGATTTGCAATTTCTTGTAATGAATGAAGTATTTTGCTATTTAGTATCATTTGATAAGGAAAAGTCAACAATGGTTTGCTATTTTGGTGCAAAAAAAGAAGTATTTTGGTGTAATGTTTTCATAATCGAGCTTGCTATGTAATACCCTACAAGATTATGTTGCTTTCAAAATTTTGTTTAAATTTCAGCTTGAAAAGGCATAAAGCATATGCCACATTCTCACTTAATAAGGAATAAGGAAAAATAAAAAGTCCAAACCAAACCTTCTAAGGAATAAGGAAAGTCAACAATGGTCAACTATGAAAGAGAAAACACAAATAAAAGTAATTACTAAAAAAATGGAAAAATGCTATCTCAATCGGGCTTTAACTTAATCCCGTCACGAATGGCTCATCTCAATCGGTCTTTTAACTTAAGCCCGTCACGGATGATCTCTCAATCAGGCTTTAACTTAAGCCCGTCACGGATCACTGTCATCTGTGACGGCACTTGAGTTGAACCCCATTACGGATGTGGTTTGACCACATGAATACTAGGGGTCTTTCACTCTTAGATCTACACACTCCTCTTAAAATTCCTCCGCCGCCACCAGTGAAAACCCTAGCGCCGCCTACTCGCCTCCTTCGTGTTTCGTCGTCGATCGTCTTCTGGCTAGGCCGCGCTGTCGTCTTCGGGACTCATCGTCGGGAACCGCCGCCGTGTCCTCCACTGCCTCCAACGCGCCACCACCTCCACCGAGCCGCCTCTACCGCGCCCGGGACCACCGCTTCCACCGCCGACTACCACCGACCCCTTCCTCCTCCGCCGCCGACGACCACCGCCTCCACCGTGCCTGGCGACCACCGCCTCCACCGTGCCTAGGACCCATGCGCCGGCCTCCACCGCCTCCACCGCCACCACCGAGCCACCGCCGGTTTGCTTATATTGCTTCTTTTTTTGTGTTTATTGGAATACATGAAAAATATCTTTTGGTTTATTAATATTTTAGGATAATATTTGTGATTTAGGAGAATATTTGTGATTTAGGATAGTATTTGTGATTTAGGACTATATTGGTGATATAGGAGAATATTTGTAATTTAGGAATGTATTTGTTATTTAGGATATTATTTGTGATTTAGGATGGTATTTCTGATTTAGGAGAAAATTTGTGATTTAAGATAGCATTTGTGATTTAGGAGAATATTGGTGATATAGGAGAATATTTGTAATTTAAGAATATATTTGTGATTTAGGAGAATATTTGTAATTTAGGAATATATTTGTGACTTAATGAATTTTAGGCATTTTAGGGTATTTTAATTAATTTTGTAATTTTGAATAATACTTTGAGTGAAATATTAATGTTTGTTTTTACTTTTTGTCGTACACAAGTTATTTAGAAAATGTCTCAGCAAGGCGAACCGACGTCGGCGACAACTAGTGGGATCACATTGATCTGAAACCCTAGGGCCCAAAATATGATTCCTAAGGAACGAATGATCATAACAGAGATCAACACCTTAGGATTCCCGGTGGCACCCGTCAAAGTTATTAAGAAGTTCGCATCGGTATGCGGGGTGCTAGGGAGACGGCACTTCACCATTTTGGTTGACGACGTCAAGCTTGTCCTAACTGCAGAAAAGGAGGAAGCTTGGGTGCAGTTCAAGCAGAGCTTCGAATATCCTGATGAGGACGAGCAAAGGCTCAAGCGTCGTGCTTTTCAAGACAAAGCTGGTCGGCAAGTACGTCCTCAACCCCAACCAGCCAACACTATATGTGACATACCCATGGATCACCGAAACCGTGTGGGGTGAGTTTCATGTTGCCAAATCCGCTAAAGCACTGCAGGCTAGAAATGTGCACCCGCACCGGCTTGGCACTGGAGGATATAGCGGGAAGCAAGATGAATGGCAGAGGGAGGATGACGCTCCTACGCAATCTAACACCCCGCCGCCATTTCTGATATCCTAGACGAACGGGCAAGGAATTGGGCAAGGGCAAGGGCTATTAAGAACAGCGATGGGACAGTTACGTTCCCTAATTCCGAAGATCAACGAGTGTACGAGCATATGGTAAGTGCAACATATCGAATATGTTTAATCTGTTTCTATCATAGTCTTGATTTAACCCGACCTTAACTATACCATAGATCGCATATGCTGCCGACAGGGCATCCTCGCAAGAGGTCTGCTCACAAAGACGCGAGGACGACATCCTTACGAAAGCGTTGGGCACTGAAGAACACCGTGGACGGACAAGGGGTATTGGCTCCAATATTCCATGGAAGGTTGGGTTTCCCCAATATATGTGGTAGTACAGGAAGCGGAAGCTGACAAAGATGGAGAAAGATGCACGCCTGAAGGAACAACTTAGAGAGAAGATCAGAGCCGAGCTTAGCTCTGAATTCGATGAAAAATTGAAACGAGTAGAGGCACGCATAAGGGGTGAGCTCCAAAAAAAAACGCCAGCCCCGTCGCCATTCCAAGAGTAGAAGCGAGCCCCACGCAAAGGCGTAGCAGTTGCGCATCAACTAAGCCAGCGGTAGCACAACCACCAGTCCCTGCTGCAGTCGACCACATAACGGTAAAATCAACAAACAATGCATATGTTGTCTTAACAAATCCACATGTTATATCATATTCTAAGAATATGAATGAATCTATCAGAGGGACCCACACAGTGCAACCTAGTAGTTAAGGTGACACCAACGTTTACAGTTCCAGCCGCCGAGGGTGTTGCGTTCAAGCCTACGCCGAAAACCCGAGTGCATGGGGCGCAATTGATGGCCGGGCAGACTAAAGTACAAGTGGACATGGTCAAGCTCGAATGGGTCAGCTGGACTTTGCAAAATCCACCAAACGACGAAATTTTGACCCTAGGAGCTGCACGTGGGACTTTTATCCAATGGCCCAAGGACCTCATTGAGATAAAGATAACTCCTAGGTCAACTAATGCACCTAGTACTCATCCGCTGCCAATACCCGCTCCAACTCTTCCTTCAGCCCCTCCTGCCATTGAAGAATAAGATAAAGATATTCAATTGCAATATGATATGGATTTTGGGGATGATCGTATGAAAGCCGACAGCATGCCTAATATTCCCCCTCCTATCAAAAAGAGTAGGAAGGCGCAGTCTTCTCCTCAATTTGAAAAAAGAGCAAAAAAGCTGTTGGAAGGGGAAGAGGAAAAGGAAAGCTACAAGCCTCGCTTTTGGCTCCAAAAAAACTAGATTTGGGCAAGGCGCCATCAGTTCCTCCTCCGACCACCTTCCAATTAGGCATGCCTTTGGTTGGAGACCATGACTTAGCGAAGATGGGCCCTGCTTGCAAGAAATTGCACGGGTACTACATGGAGAAGACCAACGCAAGGAGGAAGAATAGAGAAACCTCTATGACGGGCTATCACGGTCCATAGCCATTTCTTGGGCCAGAAGCCTATATTGTGTTAGACTTTGCAGATCTATGTGACCTCTACAGGCTGCGAGCGGTGGACACCAATCTCCTTAAGTGCTACTCGTTGTAAGTATTGTTGCGTACAAAATATGGTAATGATGATCCATATATTATGTTTATATAGGTCTTTGTCTTGCTTGTAAATTATCTTGAAAGCATATTCAAAGACGTGCAGCGGATGTCGCCTTACTCAATCCATCTATGATCAACGTGACAAATCTAGAACACGATCGAGAAAGGATGACAGAATATATCAAGGACCGCTTGATTAAGATGAGCTATCCCGTGCTAGTGATAGGCGTCGTAGCTGCCGACGGAGGCGGCAACGAGAACAGGCCGGTGGCGCAGCGAGGAGCGGTGGTTGGTGTAGGGGCCCTTGGACCAGACCTCAGCGAAGATGGCGAGCGTCTCCTGCGCGATGTGGATGCTCCGACGCAGCAGCGCCTCGCTCCGCTCACATGACAGTACTCTCGCCTGGAACCCCTAGATCGTCGCCTGCGTGCGAGATTAATTAGCTGAGGGTGCAACGCAATGCAACTACATACTACGTACATATCATCAGCTGGTCAATCGATCACGTACAAACCTGGTAGGATGCTGAGGTTATGACGTTGGCGCTGGCATCGAGGTAGTCCAAGTGCACCTGCTTAATCACACGAAGCTATGAGTGAGTACGTGTGACTTGGAGAGACAAGGAGAAACCATATTATTGTGTGTCTGGATGACCATGCGGATGAGGTGAGGGGCGGAGACGAGGCAGCGAGCGCTCCAGAGCTCGTCCTGCAGATCCGCGCCGTGCGCCTCCAGTTCCGTTGCCAGCCCGCCGTCCACCACCGCGCACCCTCCAGCTTCCCGCATGAACCGCTGCAACACGCCCGTCGCGTCGTCCACGTCGGCCCCGCGACCCATTTCGCCCTTCCTCACAATAGCAGCGTACACGTGGACCACAGCACCAGTCGCGCTACGCCATCACCGGTCGACCACGAGAGCACGCGCGTACGCACGTCACCGGGGGAAAGTAACACACGTCACAGGGAAAGTAACAAAACCGATCGACGGAGCAGAGAAGGGGGGAGAGAGAATGGCCGGATGGATCGTCTACACGCGTTCTTGTCCTTGTCCATATATACGGCATACGCGGACTTTCAAGAGGCCTCGCAGGAGGTGCTACTGCTCTCCACGCGGACTTCCGAGGGGGCCAGGAGAACGGGACGTGTCGGCCGCTCCACGCGGCCACACGTACGGTGGAGAACGCCAGGACGGCGCCGCGCACGTACGAGCGTGCGTGCGTGCGTGCGTGCATGTGAGCTGCCTGCGCGCCGCGTTCGACCGATGCGCTTGACGTATGTTGCACTCGCCTCCGCCAGTAGCCGCCCAACAGCTCGATCGCATTGGTAATCCTGACGCCGCCGGAAACGCGGCAGCCTATACCACCACTTGGTCAGTAAGGCCTGATTCAAAAAAGATCAATCACCCCCTTCCCTACTTCAATGGAAAAAAGGGGAGAGGAGGGACGAGGGACTCACTCAACCTAAAAGTTGAGGGAATCCCAAAGCCTCGAAAGCATCCGTGAAGCGTGAATTGATGCGCGGTGGCATCATAGTGCGGCACGCGGCCGCGACAGCATCAGGCACCCCCATAGCGTCATGTGTTCGAGGTCGAAGGGGGAGCAGAGAGGCTCCAGCCTGCACAGAGAACGCGCGTGAAGCACCGCATCAACGAGAGGAGTGAGGGCCTCCGGTTTGGGTCGTCGCTCCGAGGAAAGGAAAGGGTAGACAGAGAAAAGTGGAGAGGACAGTTTGTACATATACGTAATGCAGATTGTGGCTCGGTACAAGATTTCATTGGGTAGACTGTTACATAGAGTCCCTAGTTTTATCGGGCCGACAAACTGTATAGCCTGTGACCCATCAAATAGGTAAACTAGACACAAGCGGCCACAGTTCATGAGTGGTGGGAAATTCTAGCAACGCGCTAGGACGTACCCAAGCAAAGAACATGATCCCTAATTCTCCTAATCTTTTGGAAAATGTGAGCTGAGCGGAATCAGAGAGTCTTCCGAAACAAGAAGCTAACCATGGTGGCTCTTATTTCAAAGATTAAGAAAAAGACAAGATTTAAAACCGCAAAAACCATATAGTTTCTGTTAGACATCTTGACTTTGTTGTTTTAGTTGTAGGACACCGCACGAAGTGATTTTTAGAAGAAGACACCTTATAAACATGAAAACTAGCTCGTGGACATCGTGCTCATTAGAATATTCGTTTTTGATTCAATAGGAGAGAAAAATCACGTGAAAGTTCTGAAATACTTCTAGACCCACATGTCAGGTCTCCATCTCCTTCTCTCTCAATGCCCCGATGCTCGCCGACAGAGCCACCTCCATCTGCAAGCTAGAGAAGGAGGCTCGAGATAGTTGACAAGAAGTGGAGGAGAGAGGAGAGGCGACAACTGCAGAGCTCGCTGCCGCGCCAGATCCAGAGCTCCCCACCTATGCCCACACCATGCAAGCTTGTCGACTAGATCCACAACAACGAGCCGTGAAGCTCGTCACCTAGGTATACGCTGGCATCGAGCTCGCCGCTTATCTAGCGCCATTACCGTCACCGTGTTCACCTCCCTGGAACATCTGCCACAAAAAGGCCCGGTGCTCGCCAGCAGCGCTGCCTCTCTGGCTTTGTGCTGGACCTGGTCTTGCCACTTGCGCCGTGGATTTGCGCAGCCTCAATGCTCGGAGACAGAGCCACCTCCAATTGCGCTACTTATTCACCAACCGAGAACGAGAGCTAAGAGAGAGGAGATGAAGACCTAACATATGGGTCTAGGCGTATTTCCAAACTTTTACACGGTTTTTATCTCCTATTAAACCAAAAATGAATATTCTAATAGGTGCGATGTCCACCAGCAAATTTCACATTTTAAGAGTGTATTTCCTAAAAGTCACTTCATGCGGTGTCCTACTGTCGAAGAGTGACTCCCACAACGGGGAAGAGAAGACCCCTTCTCTTGAAGATTCGTCCAGGGGCGAGTAGGGATCGAGCTCGTGGCTTGTGTGGTATACGAAAATATGTAAAACAAGCAAATTTGAACACAACACGTATACAGGTTCAGGTCGCTCGGAAGCGTAATACCCTATTCCTGTGTTTGGGACTATTAAGATGCAAGAGTGTACAATACAAGCTTACAAGATGAGTCTGTGCTAGAGTTGCTCTATCTAGGGTTTATTAAGATGCAAGAGTGTACAATACAAGCTTACAAGATGAGTCTGTGCTAGAGTTGCTCTATCTAGGATTTTTGCCTCCAACTTTCTGTCAGCTAAAATCCTCCCTCATCTCAGTGGCATGACCCCTCCTTTTATAGTCGGAAGGGGGGTATACAGCGCTGTTATCACATAGGGAACATCTATGCTACGTCTTATCATTGTCTCCTCTGACATCCTAGACTTAATGGAAGGATTACCACGACGGGTTAGTTTTTACCGTGTCCCGGGCACTTTGCTAGGAAGCCCTGGAACAACTGTGTCTTGCTTCTCTTGCCATCTGTTCGAAACCGGGCTTGGTGGGCCCAATCCAAGTCACGATAGAGCCACCGTTGATTTCCTTTTCTTGACGGTGAAGTCATCGATCACCCACCAGCAGCGACACATCACACCACCCCTGTTTCTATAAGCGACGCGACACCGCCAACGTTTCTACGCCTCGCCACCTCCTGTTTATACTCAGTCGAGCTGTAATTTCGAGCCGTAATTTCTTGGACACCGCATTGTCAGTGGCATGATGATGTCGCCCTCGAACAGGTCACTGGGCCCATCATTCTGCACAACCTGTCATCGGCGCCCATCGATTCTGCCCCGAGGTGGTGAGCCTCGAGTGAAAACCGCCATGAAAAACCCAGGGCAATAGATATACATTGGACTCCTCACTAACAATGTTGTGTAGTTTGTTTTCATCTTAGGAGTGAACCAACTCCCCAGGCTGTTCTTATTCTTATTTTGAGATGTACACGGCATCCGGGCCTCGAGCATGTCCGGGCCCCAGGTACACATGGTACTTAGGTCCCATGGCCGAGCTCGGGCCCTGGGCACGCTCTCATGCTTCATAACAAATGTTCTTGTTATGTTTGACGAGCTTATCAAAGATGTCGTTGGTGAAGGAGTTCATGATGAACATAGTTTATAGAAGACATGCCAACATGCATTCTATGAGCACCTTGAAGATGTAGATCTTATATGTTTTGCTTGTGTTTCTTGCCTCTTTCGAGTACTCGGTGGTCGAGCACAGGGGAGATGTGTTACGGGTGTATCCCACCAAAGGGCGTACCCGAGGAGATTGGTACCTCGAGCACAGTCCTTGAGGGCTGCGTCTGAAGACATATATGCCCCGAGTAGAAACAATCTCACTCGAGGTCCGATGTGTGCCCCGAGCACTGCCCATCGGGTGCACCCAGGGGTTGTACCCAGGCATGGTCCACGGGGGGGCGCACCTGAGAGCATATATCCTAAGCAAAAAAAGTCTCGCTCGGGGTCCAATGTGTGCACCGGGCACTGCCCACTGAGTGCACCCAGGGGTTGTACCCGGGCACGGCCCGTGGGGGGCCACACCTGAGGGTATATATGCCTCGAGCAAAAGAAGTCTCGCTCGAGGTCCAATGTGTGCCCCGGGCACTGCCCACCGAGTGCACCCCGAGGTTGTACCTGGGCATGACCCACGAGGGGACACACCTGAGGGTATATATGCCTCGAGTAGAAGAAGTCTCGCTCGGGGTCCAATGTGTGTCTCGAGCACTGCCCACTAAGTACACCTAGGAGCTTTATCCGAACACAGCCTACGAGGGGCCATAATTGAGGGTATATATGCATTGAGCAAAAGCGCTCAAGGTCTGATATGCCCCGAGCATAACCCACGGGAGGCCGTACCCAGGGATTAATGACGAAAATGTTCTGAGTAGCCGTTAATGGAAGCCCTGGTTTCCATTTCTCCGACACCTACAACTAAAATCACGAAATCAGGATGTTCTGTAACAAAATTAAAATTTGCCCTTTTGTAATATCATGATTTGTAGAGAACAGAGAAGAGATAAAAAGACATTCGATGGACAACGGAGAAAATTGAAAAAAAAAACATGCCGCTCATCACCACACCTCTAGACCGCTTCGTTCTCTCGGTAGCAGAGTTATATCAAAAGATATCTTGGTTACATATATTTCAAAAATATATATATAAACTGTTCGATTAGATCTACTGACTACTAGTACTATATCACCACAGGCAATTTCTAGCCCGTGACTGTACACGAGCGGTTGCATAGAAAAATCGGCAACATGTAATTCTGGTGTTACAGCAGTTGAGCTAAGCAGATGTCCTGACGGAAGGATATGCTCACTAGTCACGACGCTTCAGTGGTCTTTCTTTCTTTCCTTTTTGAAAGATCAGACTTGGATTTTTTTTTCCTCCCATGTGCAGTACAAGGATAATACAGTGAAGTAGTGGACGATTGAAGCATGCTGCACAATGCAGTTATTTTTTTTGTTCTTACTGCTGCAAGAAGAAAGAAACAGCGGATATAATAAAAATAGCATTACGATTAAGGACTACTGAGTCAATTAGACAATATGTTTACTTACGTAACGAAATATGCATGCTAAATCTCCATGTCCTTGAGATGATCAGTTTTCATAAATAATGAAAATGGCCGAAGGTTCAGATGTTTAATGTTTTCTGATGAGCAACCTGTGTGCCGCCAAAAAGAAAAAAAAATGTATTAATGACACAGGAAACAGATGAAGTTTTATTTTTGAAAAAATCAAAGAAATGATCAGAGAATTTGAGAAATACCGAAGTTGAAGTCTTCATCAACTCCCTAATAGCCATTGTAGCATAAGATGATGCTGGTAGAGTAAATGCTAATTTTACTGCCAGCTTCTCCAACATATCCGAGCTGCCAATAGATTTGGGTTCTAATAGGCTAGCTCCACTTATTGATTCAGAGGCATTCAGTGAAGTTTCTAACCCAGAATCATGTGATGTGCAGCTGGGAATCCCATCTGATAATA
The DNA here is from genome assembly GCA_008326285.1 of Oryza officinalis. Classification (NCBI taxonomy): domain Eukaryota; kingdom Viridiplantae; phylum Streptophyta; class Magnoliopsida; order Poales; family Poaceae; genus Oryza; species Oryza officinalis. The sequence goes on along the minus strand of BDMV01000001.1, from coordinate 53,123,069 downwards.
GTTCATTTACTTCTAATGGCTTCGTTTGAGACAAAACATCTAAATCCGTTTCTACTAAAGGTGTTTGCTCATCAGTATAAGTGATGAGATCCCTACATAAAACAACAAGTTAAATGAATATTAGCAGATATCCAACAACTGTACACAGAGGTGCATGGAAAATTTACTTTCCCGTACAACAAATAAATTGGAACCTAACAAGGTGAACAGCATGGTATGAAACACTTGGTTGCACATACCATTCTAAATCAATAGGTCGCTGGATCACCCGACGATAACCTCCTTTCATGCTTGTAATAGAAAAGTCCCTTAGAAATTACAATTGGCCCATCCAACACAATAGTCAGTAACTCGGTATGCATGATTTCAAATTAAAAGAAGCTATCAGTATATAAGTCATAATACTGTATGCATGAACCTATGATTCATAAAAACTTGCTCTAGAGGTTTAGAAACACAACAGCATGCAGTGCAATGGAGGAAAAAAGAGAAGTTATAAAGTTATAAGACTAGTGAATAAGGCCCAAGACATGCTGTTTGCATTGGGTAAATGCTGTATTTAAATCCATTTTTTTTGCTTTGGATGCGTGTGAATTAGCTGCTATATAAAATTCCATCTTATTACAAGAACCATGCATGACTTTAAAGTATACTTCAGAAAGCAATATACATATAAATATATTATTACAACAACCATGCATGACTCTAAACTACACTCTAAGCAACATACATATAAATATAAGCAGACTAACTTACTTGACAGCATGGATACTCTCTCTCAGATTAATGCCGTCCTGGGTAATAAAAACAGATAGCACATTACATCATCATTACTCGTTACAGAAGAAGCCATTGTATGGTTTAAATCTTCATTAATTTTACATAATATGACTAAGTAGGATTTTATTCCACAAAAAAATTGCTAAAAATTTGTTTCTCAAAGATGGACTATGTTGAAAGGACAACTCAAACCAAATTCACAGATCGTAGCACAATAAATTTGTTACCATCCACAACTTCATATATTGATATATAACTTGTCAACAAAGTAAGTTTATATAATTATTTGGTAAGATGCACATAACAGTTCCCTAGATATTACACAATCTACAGATGAATTTATATTGCATGTTAATTATCCAAATATTACACATCTACACCTAAGATTTTGTCACTATTTTAGAATGCAAAGTCCATGATTCAATAATATATCCCTTTATTTTTCATGTAACAGTAAACCTGAGTTAATCATAGAATTGATGGTAAAATATCTTTACCCTTTTAGCTATTTCATGATAAATTCCAGCAACTTCGTTCCCAGGAAACAATGTTTCTGAACTGCAAATGCAAAATGGTAAGCATAACACTTAGACAAGCATAAAACATAAAGTAAGCACTCGTCACCCAGGCAAAGGGAGGACTACATCCTCAAATGTGTACAGCAACTTCGATAAATCTTCAGAATCCACTATCTACAAGACAAATGAACAATAGTAATTCCCTAAAAAGCAGTAGTGCAGACGTCTCACTGTTTTTATATGTAAGTATGCTTTAAGTTAATTTTCTATAGCAAACCTTGACAGACTGGATCATTTCTTCCAGAAGTGTTTCACAACATGTGTTCATTTCAGATGAATTAGTTTGATCATCATCTTCTGAAATAACTTTCACAGCTCCTTGTTCAAAAGGGGATTCCTTTTTGTAAACCAAGTCACCTTCTACAACTCGTAAAATACCTGCGATGGTTATCATTAGCACACAGTGGCGGACGCAGGATTTTACGGGTGGGTATTTGAGATTTAAACATGACATTGTTTCAAAAAAAAATCATGTCATCAGTGAAAAAAAATAAGTTTTTTTATTAGAAAATGTGATAAAATGTAGTGGTGAATCACATATCTTGTTGGCTTAACAGCATTTTTGAACTTAATGGATGTAGTTTTGAAGAAAATATAACCAGGTTATGAAAGAAAAAGAGAAAAACATGAAGAGAATAGCCTGCAGCAAAGTAGGAGGTTCATAGGGATCGAATTCTGAACCTATTGGGTGCAAGATTCACACGTTAACCAACTGAGAAACAAGAGCTTTATGATATGTGGCATAACTACTATCCAAATAAATGGGTATTCAGCTGAATAACCATGAAAGTTTGCAGGTACGCCCCTGAGCATACAGAGGCAAAAGAAGAGCAAATACTAGTCTTTTAAAAGCCAAAACTTAGTTCCCAAACAAGTATAGCAGAACAAAATGCATAATTGATCAACGGAATGCACTAACCGCAAGCTTAGTGAAAATGCACAAAGTCATAAATAGATGGTTCATTTCTCTTAAAAAAGGGCTTCAAGAAACATGTTCAGTCATTGTCAAACTAGACGTGTAAGATAATGAATCAAAAAAGAGATGATACACCAAAATTATGCAAGATGGTATAACAAGTGCAAAAATTTTAAGACAAGTAGTGGTCAGAAAGTGGATACGCATCAAATATTTAGTCCAATCAACTTTCCGAATAGAGCTAGTGACATAGTATAAACATAAAATTTACCCTCATAGAGGAGTTCAAAACCAAGGAAGGCCAAGACCATGTCTGGCTACCATGGGCCCAAGGCTCTCCTTTGACAAATTGGTTAGCCATGTCTGTTACAATGTTCCTCATGGACCAAAGTTTATGTATTGCTAGTAACTAGTAGTCACATGACCAACCAAAAGTCGTATCTCTCTGTCCCACAAGTTTAAGCAATGCTAATGTGTAGAGATGTGTATAGTAATGGATAAATGCATTAATTGGAATAAACCCCATACGGATGAACAAGGATTAGTCTCAGGAATATACTGCACCCTGTCTTATCTGATGAGCATATTCCATTGCAGTTACCATAGATAAAGCAAAGAATAAAGATTTATTTAGAAAATAACAATCACTCCTAGTCTGAAATTACAATCCCTATTGAGCAAAAGGTATACTTACCATACTTTTCAACTCTCATACTTGCAGCATGGTTCCATAGGTAACTCTGGTAACTATGCACATACCTGAATAGAATAATCAGAACAACTTAATATGTAGAATTGTATAGCCTAAACTTGTGGTAAATAAGAAATAATTACATTAATTTAGGAGTTGAAATCTCAAGACAAAATTTCAGATAAATGAATACAACATACATCAGTCTTAGTGTTCTAGGTATAGCCATTAGTGCTTGTAGATAGTTGCCAGGGTACTTCTTCAAGCGCTGAAGCTAAAAATAAAAGAAAGCAGAAATTTATGGCTTCCACATTAATGTGCTTTGAATCTGATTGACAACAAGAAATCTCAAATGAGATGATAAAAGGGAGGATAAATGCTACCTTCATGATAAATTAGTTAATATATTTGGGGCAAGAAAAGTGAAAGCTCAAAATCAACATACAAATTCATTAATGAAGCAATTCCTTCTTTATAGTCTCTTTCAGAATAATCTGGTAACTTTCTCTATTATGTAGGTAATTCTCATCCATCATCTACTAAAAATTCACATTCTGGAGCATACAACAAATATACGTGTGTTATTAAACTGCGATCCCACATAACTTGTATGTTCCTGAAAACATCACAAGTATATCTCATCTCTAACTCCTTAGAGTGTATAACACATCCAGACTCCAAGAGCACTGGGACCAATTAGATCCTCCCAGGAACCTCAACTCGATTTCTGGTTTCAGTAAAAACTTGATGGAAGATTGGGAGGGTGCGGCAAACATATCTAGTAAATATGCTAGGGAAATAAGTGGCAGAGACAATATTAAAAAATTACATCGACATCAAAAGTAAAAGAAAAAGATACTTACGATAGCCCTCTCTGTTATGAGATATCGAGGGAAGTTCCTAAGTGCCATGCCAATGTCACCATGTTCCTTAAAATGCTCCCTCACTTTATTTATGCTATCACATTGTTTGCCGCAAAGTTAAGTCAAACAAATTCATACATTTAAACCTACATTTTCTAGTGGACATGTTAGAAAAGGAAAACAAGGATATCTCCTTCCCTTGGATCAAGAATCAATTGAACAGCATTTCTCCACTCTCCTCTAAGCAAAGCAGCACCAACTTGATGATTTGGCACTGAACCACTACCAAAGCGCTAAGCACACAACGAAGAATTTTTTACTAGTCAGAACACAACATGAAAATAGTTTGAACCACAGGAAAAAGAAAAGGGCAACGTTGGCCTTTACACACCACACTAGGTTTGCATTTGCTGAGATAATAACACTTTATGTTTCCACTTCCAAAAGGGAAGGGGCTTTTGACATCCTTTTTTTCTTTCAAAGCAATAATGTCAATAGGTTCGGTGTGTTCCAGCAGATGACCACGATTTCATATTGCCCATCAGCATAGTATTCTTTTTGTTGTGTCTCAGCAAATGCAAAACAAGTGCAGTATTCCGGAGCCTACTTTAGAAAAAGAGAGAAGGGTTGAATTCTTTTACTTGTAGACCATAATAATTGATAAATCCACTTGTTATTAATCCATCAACAGCAGCCTTAATCACATCTTCAGACTCTGCAACAACACTCCTGACAGATAATAGAAATTGAAAGTATGAATTATCCATTTTCTCTGTAATTGAAGAATAAAGAAAGAAGAACAAAAGTATGGCAGGTCATTCCTATAGTTTGTACCATCACGAAATAGCAGAAACATTGCAATGTCAGAAGCGGAGCTAGAATTTTGTCATGGCCCAGCCATAATAGATGGGCTAGTACTAAGTGAGGCTGCGGCACTATCACTACATGGGCTATCAACTGGCAAAATTTACATGCTCTGGGCTTGATTCCACCGTTGCGTCTGCATGTCACAGCCCCTTTTCAGCATGCATTTTTCAGAGCGCAAAAAAGTTCACCAAAAATATTTCTGATATACTACCATCATAATAAAATGCCATCAGTAACAGGGAGAACATGCACCTCAAAGTAATTGTAAATCGGTTCCCCATGAGTTGGCCAAGAGCAAGACCTTCCTTCACATAACTAGAATAGGTTAAACAAATCACGAGGAGGTCAATTGCTTTTAGTCAATGACATTACATTGATGCTGAAAGATGGAATGACACATCTAATCACTTTTCTTACCTGAAGTCTCCAACTTTAATGCCAATGAGCTTCCTATTAAGAGCAACCAACCTACTGGCTTGCACCTTGAAAACCGTGACCTAATCAGAAGCCAGAGAACCAGAAAAATCATGACTATAAAAATGTTGAAAACATAGCCCTTTCTGTTTATTTTTGAACTATAGCACCCATTCTTCCTTGAGGTGACAACAGCCAATACCAACAACCTCTCTTAATTTCTTTCCGTATAAATCATTAACTTATGTTGTTGATATAACAAGTTTCTTATATTAAATATGACCCAGATTGCGCAACAAACCCATGAAAAGAAATACAGAAAGTTGTTATATGCATGAACTTCACAGCATAAATTACTACACAAGGATACCTGTTGGGTTGTAACAGCGCGTTTATCCTTTGTTCCTGCAAACCCGAACGATCGAGGCTGTGGGAAGTGTTGTCACCAATCAATTAGCAAAAAGCTGAATGAATTTAGAAACTATAAAAACAGGAAACCCTGAAAATACTTCAATGAAACAGCAGACAACATGCACCTGAAGCCCTAACATTTTGCCTATCTTTCCTAGTGCCTCTTGGGTGTCCTTGTTCTCCTTGTAAAGATGAAACCTGGTATGTGATTATGTGAATTACATACTTTAAGTCAACGGTGCAGTGCTTTGCATTCTTACGCAAACAGAACAAAGATGATCGGGCACAATAGTAGCTAGGCACGAAACTGAACAGATGACATAACCTTATGAACTTCCCGAGATGGTCAGGCCAGATTACAGATCCTCTACTATCAAATGGCCTGTCATCTCTCCAGCCCGAACTTCCCGTGCCTTTCCTATTCCTCCCCCTCCCATCAACATCTCTGCGTTCACGTTTCCCTGGCCTCAACCGTACCCTGATACACCTCTGGATTCCATCGCGGTGCTCAACTGTATCTGTAAGCAAGGACTCGAAATTCCTCTTGAAGAAATCATGAACTTCCTAACAAGAAATAGGACCAATAACTACATGCTTCCAGCTTCTCATTCAATACAAAACAACAACAACAGTTAGAGAAGATAGCACACCGAGCGATGAGCCTTGTCGGCATCAGCAGAGAGAATGATCGGCGAGACATCGCAGTCGCCTCCCTCTGAAACCCTCTCCAGAAACCCCCTCAATGCCTCACAGTCCGCGTCGCCGCAGAGCAGCCGGAACGACTCCAGCGCCTGCGCTTCATCCACATCGCCTTCCTTCGCATCTACACACTGCAAATCCACAAACGACGCCTAGGCCAAATTAATCGGTGTCACGAGCTTCAAGGCTCCCAAATCCAGAGCAGGAGAGCAGTAATGGCGAAGCAGAGAAGAAACAGGAGCCTGAGAGGAGGGACCTCGCCGTCGGGAAGGTCGAAGGAGGTGAGGCGGACGAGGGAGCCGTCGAGGGCAACCTCGTGGACGACGAAGTCGGAGTAGCGCTGCTTAAGGGCACCGCGGAAACCGGGGAGGGCGGAGGCGAAGCGGGAGATGCCGACGTCGGGCTCGGACAGTGGGGCCCGGCGGGCGGCGGGCGGCGGGGCTACGGCGCGGTGGGCGTGGCTGCCGCCGCGGCGGGGAGCGAGGCGAGAGGACGGGGGTTTTGGGTAGGAGAGAGGGGATAAGAGAGGGCTTAGGAAATGTCGGCCTCGCATTCGGGCGGCGCGCGGTGAGACAGTGGCCAACGGCCGCCGGGTGGGTGGTGGGGCCCCGGACGCGCGGCGGCGTTCGCCGGGGAGGGGGAGGCGCTGGTGGCGGCAAAATCTTCTCCGGCGCGGGCGACGCTTCCGACGCTGGTGTGTGAAGGCGTGGGTGAGAACGGTGGCTCGGAGGCGGAGGTGGTTCGGTTTGAGATTGACGGCCTCGATTGAATTGCCTCTGCCTCCTGATGGGCTAAACTACTGGGCCGCCATATCCTCGTGAATGGGCCGCAAATTAAAATGTTAGTGTCATTGTTCACCTTTTCGTACTAAGATTTTTTTTCTTCAAAATACAAACGTACATGAGCAATTTTTTTTCTTCTAAACACAAACGTACATGAGCACGCACACAAGTACACAGCCCTACCAATACAAACGCATACCTGCTTTTGTAAACACCTCAAAAAAAAATAGACCAAGATGGTTTAAATTTAATTAGGTCACCATAAGCAAATCGTTATCAACAACACATCGTTTAAAACTATATTACCAATAAATACGAGCAATGGATCAAACAGATTCCATCACAACAAAGCTAGACAATCGAGCGTAACCAACAAACATATGCCCAATAATTTTTAAACATATACTTATAATGTTTTGGTTTTCTAAAAGCACATTTCAAAATCCAATCCTAGGACAAGTAGTCTTAACAAGTACTCTTTTTGATCCGCTAGTAATGGCACAACGCACAACAAAACAACACTGACACTTCAATGCTTATTTTAGAATAAAGAAATTTTGACACTTCAATGCCACAGTTGCAAGATTTCAAGGTTTGGACAGGTTAAAAGGTATACTAAGGCTGAGTTCTTTCCCTCATCTTTCAAACTATCACTTTTTTCCGCGCGCACGCTTTTCAAACTATTAAACGATATATTTTTTTGCAAAAAGTTTCTATACAAAAGTTGTTTTAAAAAATCAAATTAATCCATTTTTCAAAAAAATTAGCTAATACTTAATTAATCACGCGCTAATGGACTGTTCCGTTTTCCGTGCACATGCTGTGATTTGGGAACTTCACGTAATGAACACACCCTAAGTGTTGGAAATATCGGTTGCACTATTGCAAGGTTTGGACAGGTTAAAAGGTACACTACCAAGGCTGTGTTCTCCATCCTATTTTCCCAACTCACCTCTCTCTTTTTTCGCGCGTACGCTTTTAAAACTGCTAAACGGTGTGTTTTTTGACCGTTTTTTGCAAAAAGTTTTTATACGAAAGTTGCTTTAAAAGATCATATTAATTCATTTTTAAAAAAAAATAGCAAATACTTGATTAATCATAAGAAAATGTGTCGATTCCTTTTGCGTGCGCGGGAGGTGAGTTCCCAACCTCACCTCAAAAACACAGCCTAAGTGTTAGAAATATGGTCATAAATTAGCATATTTTAATTCATAAAATAAACATACTAAACATGACTTGCATATAGAAATATGATCTAGTGATAGTGCTAAACATGAAAGTACTAAACATCAATATGCCGCCTCGTCACGCCCAGGCCCTCGGCCCAGCCCGGTCCGACGCACGCGTGTGGCAGACCCACCACCACCTCAACCGGTCAACAGGGGCTCTCTAATAGCTTCCTATTTAAGTTGAGATCTCTCCACTTAAATTTTTAAGGTGATATTAATCTTATAACATTAATTGTGGGCCAATAGAATTTATTGAAAATAAATTGGGCCTAACCCATTTATTCTAACAATCCCCACCAAATTTCATGGCTTCACAAGAAATGTTCTCAGCTCTGTGTCTGTTTGTTATACTAGTGTTTCGATGAAGACTGTTAAGTTGAACTTCCACCTAAAAAAGGAGCTACACCGAACCATAACTAAACAATGGACTATGCCTTGAATTGTCAATCTTGTGCAGTCAAGTTTTACTCAATTTCTTAACTGATACTAGGCTACCGTTTGCATCCCCTCTGTTTGGAGTATATAAGTCATACTTCATGTCTTTTCATGAGTATCTAGAGATTACCCAAATCTCACAGACTGTGACTAACAGTCTGAGTCATATAGGTGTGTTCCTTCTTAGATGTTCTGTAGGCCAACATCTCTGCTTTAAGAAAAGTCATTCGGATCACATTAAGGTATATATCATCCTGCCATACAAACAAAGAGAGAAGTACATCACACAGATGAGCCTATTTAAGGGTCTCTCCTCCCAGTCACCCAATAGTTTGTTTCGCCATCCTAATTCACGGCATCTCCGATCACAAAGGACAGGTTACCACTATTGTGTAAATTCAAGTGGGTCTCAAGCCCATCTCATTCGATGCACTGTCTATTACATTACGTGATAGTCCCTTAGTAAACTAGTCTGCCAGATTTTTAGTCGTCTGGACATAGTCCAATGCTATCACTCCGAAGTTTTTTAGCTTTTTGACAGACTTCAGTTTTCTCTTTATAGGCCTAGATGACTTCATGTTGTCCTTCGAACTGTTTACCTTAATAATCACCGTTTGATTATCACAGTTCATCCGGATAGCTGGTACTGGTTTTTCAATCATCGGCAAATCCATCAAGAGCTCACGAAGCCACTCGGCCTCAATAGTGGCAGTATCTAATGCTGTGAGTTTTGCTTCCATTGTTGACCTCGTTAAGATGGTCTGCTTACAAGACTTCCAGGAAACAGCGCCACCTTCAAGTGTGAACACATATCCACTTGTTGCCTTTATCTCATCAGCATCAGATATCCAGTTTGAATCACTATAACCCTCCAATACTTTTGGGTACCCAGCATAGTGAATTCCATAGCTCATTGTGCCTTTTAGATAGCGCATTACCCTTTCCAGAGCATGCCAGTGATCATCTCTTGGATTTGAAACAAACCGGCTCAACTTGCTCACAGCAAATGAGATGTCAAGCCTCGTTGCACTAGCTAAATACATCAATGAACCAATGATCTGGGAATATCTCAGTTGATCCCTTGCTATTCTTCGGTTTTCCTTAATAGCACACTGGGATCATAAGGAGTAGGAGCTGGCTTGCAGTCACTATACCCAAAGTGACTCAAGACCTTGTCCACATAGTGAGATTGCACAAGTGTAATCTCACCCTCATCTCCTCTCAATAGCTTAATGTTAAGAATAACATCAGTCACTCCCAAATCCTTCATCTCAAAGCTTTTGGATAGAAAGTCCTGAAGCATCTAGGCCCCGTTGTTAATTTTGGTAATTAATGACAAACGCTAATTGTGGACTAACGATTCTTTTGAGTTTACACATATTTGAGTTAGGATCACACAATATGAGTGCATGGATGATCACCGAGGACGTTTTTCGATGGTGCAAAGCGAAAGGATTGAAGACGGTAAAACTAGCGGTTTTATTTTAATTGATCGAGGAGTTTGGACAATCAAATTTGCTAGAATTTATTTATAGCTTTGCCGTACTATCAAGGGGGGTAATGACCTAGTCAAAGAGACGATCAAAATGCCACATTAGGTCATTTGCACTTAAGTCTTGGTTTGTATCTTTATTTTCTCCTGTTGACTGTCCCTGGGCGGTTTGACCGAAGTGCTTGATCCGGTCTAACCGGGCCTTGCGCCGGTCTAACCGTGGCACACTAGCCGGTCTGACCGGCCCTTCTTGGAAGTCTGACCAGCCACTTGTCGCCGGTCTGACCGGCCGGCTGGAGGTTGGATGGCCACCTCTGGCCGAGCGACTCAGAGCCGTAACCGGTCAGATCAAGCCGATAGCGGTCTGACCGAGCCGTGGGCGGTCTGACCGGCCTTTTGGCCTCCGGTCTGACCGGCCTCCTGATCCCAGTGCAATTAATGCAGTCCAACAGCTAGTTTTTCAGTCGTTGCGAAGTAGTCCGGTCTGACTGGCCACGCAACGACGGTCTGACCGGCAATACACAGAGTTGGTGGATTTCATCCCCAACGGCTAGTTTTGGGGGTTTAGGGTATAAATACCCCCCCATTTGCAGCAAGGGGGTTCTCTTGGCACTTATTTCACTTGCATACACCCCTTGCATTTCTCTCACACTCACTTGAGCCTTTGTTCATCCTTTTGTGTGATTGAGAGTGGATTAGCCAAGAGTCAAGTGCATTTGCTTTCTTGTTGAGCTAGTGTGGCACTAGATCATCTCCAAGCCGGGTCATCGCTTATTATTCTTGGAGGTTGCCGCCTCCTAAACGGCTTGTGGAGGTGCTTACCAGGTGACCTCTTCAAGGAGATTGTGGAGGAGGCCCGGTGCCGATTGTAAGTGGTTTGGAGTTCATCACCTTCGGAGTGAAGGAAGAACTACCCTAGTGATCGAGGCTTGGGTAGTCCTCTCCGTGAGCCAGCTCTCACCTTGCCCACCCCTTGACGAAGGAGGCGTGCGGTGGCTTCGTGGTTGAGCGGTGGAGTTGGGCTCGCCTCAACGGGGACGTAGGAAATCGGCGAGTTTTCGAACCTCGGTGAAAAACTTCTTTGTCTCTTGTCCTTTTACTTATTGCATTTACATTTGTGCAATTTACATTCCTAGAGACATATTTGAGCCACTTTCACCCTAGGTTTGCAAAACATAATTTAGTTACTTAGTTAGACTTGTCCCTTATCAAGCCTAGCAACTTAGGTTAATTTTGATTAGGTGTCATTTATTTTTAATCGCCTATTCACCCTCCCTCTAGTCGACATCTTTGATCCTACAAGTCCTTGACCTCCTCAATCACATTGAGGCTGGTCCCAAAGATCAATATGTCATCGATATATAAACAAAGGATCACTCTCTTTCCCCCACCATAGCGATAGTACACACATTTGTCAGCCTCATTCACAACAAAGCCAACAGATGTAAGTGTTTTGTCAAACTTCTCATCCTATTGCTTAGGTGCTTGTTTGAGGCCATATAAGGACTTCAACAGCTTGCACACCATTCTCTCTTGACCTTCTAATACATACCCTTCTGGTTAATCCATGTAGATCTCCTCCTCCAACTCTCCATTAAAAAAAGTTGTCTTAACGTTCATCTGGTGGACGAGAAGACCATGAGATGCTGCCAGAGCAAGTAGTACTCGAATCGTGGTCAAGCGAGCAACTAGTGAGTAAGTGTCGAAGAAATCCTTGTCTTCCTTTTGGGTATAACTCTTGGCCACAAGTCTTGCCTTGTACTTTTCAATTGTACCATCAGGCCTAAGTTTTTTCTTGAAAACCCACATATATTCTACAGGTTTTCACCCATATGGACGCTCGACGACTTCCCAAGTACCATTAGACATAATCGGGTCCATCTCACTGCGTACTGCTTCCTTCCAATAGTCAGCATTAGGAGATAAATATGCCTCTTTCTATGGATCTTGAAGTGTCATCCACAAGGTATACAATGTAGTCATCACCAAAAGACTTTGCAGTCCTTTGTCTCTTACTCTTTCGAGTAGCTACAATGTTATCCTCCTCAGGATTTTCCTTAGGCGTTTGATCGTTGTGTACTATCAGCACAAAAGACTCAGGGGATAAAATAGGTTCTTGACTAGAAGTGCTAGATGTGTTTTTCATGGGAAATTCATTCTCAAAAAATATAGCATCTCTGAACTCAAAAATTATACCAACTGACGGAGCGTGGAGCTCCTCACCGGGAGACCGCGCGGGCCCCCCTTTGCCGGTTCGGCCGGGGGCGCTAAGTGAGGTTCTTCGCCCTCGATCTGAGGAACGTCAGCGAGAGAGGAAACGCGCAAAACACGGGCGACGTAGACAGGTTCGGGCCGCTGAGAAGCGTAACACCCTACTCCTGTGTTCTGGTGGATCTGAGAGTCTCCAACAATACAAAGAGAGTTCGGTCTCTCCAGCGTATCGACCGGAGAGCCCCCCTCCCTTTCCTAGGCCTGGGCCTCCTTTTATCTGGCAAGGGGTCACCACATGGGCCTCCAGCTGCCTAAGAAAGAAAGCATTCTTTTTACAATCAGGGCTAGTCTACAGCCGGAAGTGACCTCTGACAGGCACGGTACACGCCTCCTGCCCAGCTCGCCAGCTCTCCCGGTGGACGCCCGTTTCAACCTTCATTAAATGGCAAGCGACTTTCTTGCCATGCTTGCGCTGAAGTCTAGAATGGATCTGACCGGGACTGACATACCAACTCCAGGAGTTAGCACGCCGGCTCCGGCTAGGGACGAGAGCCAGGAGGCTCTCATCATTCTGACGGGACAGGGCGAGGCGTGCCGCAGGCCGCCTGTCGCCACCTAACCCGCGATCTGACCGATCCGTGACCGGTCACACGTCCGCGACCAGTCACGGACCGGATAAGCGTGCGCTGCGCCGCATTAAATGCGGCGTGGCGCGCTCGTCTGATCCGCGATAAATGCGGTTAGGTGAGCCCTGCTGTGCTCACCTAACCCGCAGACGCGGCGCCAAAATCACAGCGGGTCGGGGCGCCCCGGCCCTCGGGGCCGAAACGGGAGCGGCCCGACCCCTCGGGGAGACAAAGGGAGGGGTGGCCACGTCACCCTCGGGCCCGACCCCCCCCGGGGGAGTGGGGCCACGTGGGTGACCGCGGCCACTCAAGCCCCTATTCATGATACCCCCGGTCCCATGTCACCGACAGTAGCCCCCGGCGTTACGCCAGGGCGACCACCCCCCTCGGGGAAAGCGCTCGGGCGTGACGCCACTCCTTAGGCCCGGTGACAGGTGGGACCGGTCCCTACAGGCGGGCAGAAACCCAACGTTCGCGAATCGCGCGCATCGGCAAGGGAGAACCGTCCGATAATAATGAGCGGCCTCTTTATGACCGCTGCATTACTCGAGCAGCGCGCGAATCGGGACGAGCCGGTTCGTTTCGCCTGGGGATATGATGATGGCGCTTTTTGCGGTTGGCGAGCGTAATTAATGCGCGCACGATATGCCCCATCTCAACCGTCACGGCCGCACGTCTGCCGCGTGCGCCGCAAACGGGCGAGTGGGGTTAGTGGAGGCGTGGGCGCGAGAATCGAGGGGGCAAGGTAGTGGGCGCGGGAAGCGAGGAGCCGGGCATGGCATTGGCAAGGGTATAAAGACGCCGAGGAAGGGATTCGTTTCCTTCCTCTCGCCACTCTTTCCTTTGCCTCCGCCACCTGTGCCCCAACTCTTCGTTTCCTATGCCCTACCCCTGCCGCACACGCTCGCTCTCAAGCTCCTCCTCCGCCGGCGCCATGGCACGGGGCTCCGCACCGCTCGACGGTAGCATGCTGCCGCCTTCCCGCATCACGGGCGAGAGGCAAGCCGGGCTGCCGCGCCGGTTCATGCCAGAATCTGCCACCGGCCGGGAGGTGGTCGCGCTGGGCGAGGGACGCCCGGCGCGACACTACCCGGGGCGGTCCGTCTTCTTCCTTTCTTTCGCAATGGCGGGGCTGGTCCCGCCATTCTCTACTTTCTTCATGGATATTCTGGAGTTCTACGATCTCCAGATGGCGCACCTCACCCCCAACGCGATAATGACGTTGGCCATCTTCGCGCACCTGTGCGAGATGTTTATCGGGGTGCGCCCATCTCTCCGGCTGTTCCAGTGGTTCTTCACCGTGCAGCCGGTGTCGCCGCCGACAGTAGTCGGTGGCTGCTACTTCCAGCCGCGGGGGCAGGTGCTGAACCGCTACATTCCCTGCGTCCTCCGCAAGAAGTGGGACGACTGGAAGAGCGATTGGTTCTACACCCCCCTCGACGGCGAAGCGCGCCTCCGACTTCCGAGCCAGCCCCCGGCGTAGGCCTCCAGCTGGCGGGCGGCGGTAGATCTGGGGGACGGCTACGACGCCGTTCTTGACCGCCTGGCGGGTCTGCGATTCCAGGGGCTCACGGGGGCCATGGTGTTCGGCAACTACCTCCGTCGCCGGATCGCGCCGCTTCAGCGGCGCGCCCGGGGCGCCTGGGAGTACACCGGGCCCGAGGACCACCTGAGGACCCACCAGGGGCGCAAATGGGACTGGGACCCTGAGGACTTCCGGATGGTGGTCCAACGGGTGCTGAATCTCAGCTCAGTGGAGGCATCCCTCATCCCCCAAGGGGTCCTCCCCTTCTGCTGCGACCCGGAGCGCGCCAACATCCTGGCCATCATGCAGGTGGTCGAGGCGTCGGGGGAGCGGGCCCCCCGAGGCCACGATGGCGCGGGCGGGAGCTGCAGGGGGGAACAATCTACCCCGGGAGGGGGCCGTGCTTCTGGGTCCCGCGACGGGGGCCCGGGGGGCAGCCGCCCTGCCGACGCCAGGGGGAAGAGGAAGCAGGGGGGTACTCCTCCTCCATCTCCTCCCCGAGGGGGCGGGGCGGTGCGCGCCAGCGGCAGGCGCCCGGAGGGTGCCGTGCCGACGCCGCAGCCCGAGGTGGAGCGAAAGAAGAAACGGCTCCGCAAGATGGGGGAGACCGAGCCGTGCCGGGGGAGCCTCATCGCGCCCCCGAGGTGGTCGTTCAGCCGACCACCCCGCAGGTTCATCCCCGCACCCACTGCGGCCGTATTCATACTCTCATCTCCCAAGGCGAGTTCTTACTCAACCATTTTTTTGTCTCTGGTTTTTCTTCTGCCTCAGCGAGATCCCGCCGCGCCCCCCACGCCATTCCAAGTCCGGCCGGTCCGAGGCCGAGGAGACGGCGACCGCGGAGGCCCGGAGGCGGGAGGTTGACCGGCGGGAAGCCGCGGACCGCCTCCAGGAAGCGGAGGAGGCTGGCCAGGAGGCCGCCCGGGTTCGCCAGGCCGAGGAGGCCGCTCGGGAGGAGGCCAGAATCCGCCGGGCCGGGGAGATTGCCCGGGAGGCAGAAGCGGCGCGCGCACGCCAGGCAGCCTGCCAAGCCCCCGACCCGACTCCGCCCGAGGCGATGACGACCTCCGAGGCCACCCACGACGAGGCCGCGGGCGCGCCCCTCGGGCCCGACGCCCCGAGCGACGCTCGGAACGAGCCGGCTTCGGGGGACGCCCCTGAGTCCGGCACGCCGATCGGCGGGCCGAGCCGTGCGGCACCCACACCGAGGCAGCCCTCCCCTCTGCCTTCCGCTACCCCGCTGAGCGCGGAACCTCTCCTGCAGGCCCTGGCCGCCGCGAACAGCACGGTGCTGGACGGGTTAAGTGCCCAGATGGAGGCCCTACAGGCGGAGCGGGCGGAGCTCGACGCGGCGTGGGCGAGCGTCGAGGAGGGGCGGCGCTCGGTGGAGGCCATGGTGGAGGCGGGCCGCAAGGCACACCGCCGGCACGCCTCACAGCTCGAGGCCCGTCGCAGGAACCTGGCGGAGATCGCCAGGGAGGTGGAGGAGGAGCGGGAGACCGCCGTCATCGCCACCGCCGTGCTCGACGAGGCGCGGGACGACCTCCGCCTCCAATACGGGAGCCGGGCGGCGGAGCTAGAGGAGAAGCTCGACGCCCCTTGGGGGGTTCTCGACGCCGCCGCTGCCCGGGAACGGCGGGCGGCGGAGAACGAGGCGGCGTCCCGCCAGCGCGAGGAGGCCCTTGAGGCCCGCGTCACGGCGCTGGAGGAGCGCGCCCGCGCCCTGGACGCGAAGGAGAGCGCCCTGGCGGACCGCGAGGCCGCCGTCGCCACCCGGGAGGCAACACTAGCGGCGCATGAGGCCGCCTCCGCCGAAGAGGAGTCCGCACTCCGCCTCCGCGAGGACGCGCTCATCGAGCGGGGGCGAGCTCTCGAGGAGGCCGAGGTCGCGGCGCAGCGGCTGGCGGACAGCCTGTTCCTCCGCGAGGCGGCGCGGGAGGAGCAGGCGCGCCGCAATCTGGAATGCGCCCGCGCCGAGAGGGCCGCGCTGGACCAGCGGGCCGCTGAGCTCGAGGCGCGGGCGAAGGAGCTGGACGCGAGAGCGCACAGCGGCGGGGCGGCCGTGGGCCACGGCAACCTAGCCGCCCGCCTCGCAGCCGCCGAGCACACCGTCGCCGAGCTGCAGGGCGCCCTGGACTCGTCCGCCGGGGAGGTCGAGGCCCTCCGCTTGGCGAGCGAGGTAGGGCCCGGCATGCTTCGGGACGCTGTCTCCCGCCTAGACCGCGCCGGGCGGCATGCGGGCCTCTGGGGCGGGCGGTACGCGAAGTACGCCGCCAACCAGGGGGGCCTCGCCCAGCGCCTCTCGGAGATAGCCGGGGCCCTCGAAAGGCTCCCCGAGGAGCTCGAGGAGACGATCAAGTCATCCTCAAGGGACCTCGCCCGGGGGGCGGTGGAGCTCGTACTGGCGAGCTACCAGGCCAGGGACCCCGACTTCTCCCCGTGGGCAGCGCTGGAAGAGTTCCCTCCCGGAACCGAGGACGGCGCGCGCGCACAGGTCCGGGATGCCGCCGACCACATCGTCCACAGCTTCGAGGGGACGGCCCCTCGGCACGCGTTCGCCCTCGACTCCGACGAGGAGGAGGACGGCGACGACGGTGCGGACGACAGCAACGACGAGGCCGGCGACCCGGGCGCGTCAGAGTGAGCCCCCAGGCCCCCGCCAATCTTAATAATTTTTCCTTCTTCTTCTAAGGCCTTCGAGCCCCCTTCTTGTATAGACTGGTTTAATCTGCAATCAAACAAGGTTGAAATTTTTATGTCAGTTATGTTTGTTGTGCGTATAAGATGAGGATGGTTTGTGTCGCGGTCCTTCTGTGTCTTGGCTTGAACAAGGGCTCGTGCCCAGGTCCCAGCCTCAAACGGCGCGGGTCGGAGCTAGTGCCTGGGGAGATCCGCGTGTCGAGGCTGGCCAGGCTGGGAGCGCGGTGACCGAGGGTTAGGGGGACCCGATTGTGGGCCTTTGCCGATTCCCCCCCGGAGTTCACCGCGCCCCGGGGCACGGCTCGGTTCTGGGCCCCATTTGGCGGTTTTAGACGGCCCGGGCCACCGAGGGCAGGGTCGAGCACGAGCGTACTAATTCAAGCCAAGACCTTCAAAAGGAAACGAAAACACAGACACAGTCCTCAAGAAATCGAAAGTGCTTTTATTAAAATGCAGAAGAGAAAATAGACAAGTATATGCATGTGGTAGCCCCCGGCCAACCCTGCACGCCCGAGGGGGGGTGCGGGGTTGGCCCGAGCCCGAGACACGACCCCGGACCCCCATTAAGGGTAGAAGCGATGAAGATGCTCGATGTTCCACGGGTTAGGCAACTCTGTGCCGTCGCCCGTGGCCAACCGAACCGAGCCCGGCCGGGGGACGCCGATCACTCGATACGGACCCTCCCACATTGGTGAGAGTTTGCTCAGTCCAGCGCGCGTTTGGATGCGGCGTAGGACGAGGTCGTCGACAGAGAGTGATCGGGCCCGGACGTGGCGCTGATGGTAGCGCCGCAGGCTCTACGGTAGCGCGCGGCTCGGAGGGCCGCGCGCCACCTTCGCTCTTCTAGGTAGTCGAGGTCGTCTCGGCAAAGCTGATCTTGATCAGCCTCGCAATACATGGTGGCCCGAGGGGACCTCAGGGTGAGCTCAGACGGGAGGACCGCCTCCGCGCCGTAGACAAGGAAGAAAGGCGTTTCCCTGGTTGCTCGGTTTGGCGTGGTCCGGTTCGCCCAGAGCACCGCTGGCAGCTCCTCAATCCATGAGTCGCCGTGCTTCTTGAGGATGTTGAAGGTCTTGGTTTTGAGGCCCTTGAGGATTTTCGCATTGGCGCGCTCCACCTGGCCGTTGCTTCTGGGGTGGGCGGGTGAGGCGAAGCAGAGCTTGATGCCCATGTCTTCGCAGTAGTCGCCGAAGAGCTCAGTAGTGAACTGGGTGCCGTTATCCGTAATGATACGGTTAGGCACCCCGAACCGAGCAGTGATGCCCTTGATGAATTTAAGCGCCGAGTGCTTATCGATCTTGATGACTGGATAAGCCTCGGGCCACTTAGTGAACTTGTCGACAGCGACATACAGATACTCGAACCTGCCCGGGGCCCGCCTGAACGGACCCAGGATATCGAGCCCCCAGACAGCAAACGGCCACGAAAGAGGTATGGTCTGCAGGGCCTGGGCCGGCTGATGCGTTTGCTTGGCGTGGAACTGGCACACCCTGCACCGCCGGACCAGGTCGACCGCATCGTTGAGAGCCGTTGGCCAATAGAAACCCTGGCGAAAGGCTTTGCCAACCAAGGTGCGCGAGGCGGAGTGGGCTCCGCACTCGCCTTCATGGATATCAGCGAGAAGCTCGACGCCTTGTTCCCGAGGAACGCACTTCAGGAAGACTCCGTTGGCCCCACGCCGATAGAGCGTCCCTTCCACCAACACGTAGCGCTTGGAGATGCGATGGACGCGTTCACTCCCTTCGCGGTCCTCGGGTAGAGTCTTATCTGTGAGGTACGCCTGGATCTCAGTGATCCAAGCAATCAATCTAGGGGAGCTGGGAGCGCTCCCCTCGGGTCCCGAGGCCTGGACTCCGACGGGCCTCGGGGGCCGTTCAGGCGCGTCCGTCTCCCCTAGGGGGTCGGGCCGCGCCGACGGCTGGGCAAGCCTTTCTTCAAAGGCGCCCGGTGGGGTCTGGGCTCGCGAGGAAGCGAGCCTTGAGAGCTCGTCGGCGACCGTGTTATCCCGTCGAAATGGCGCTCCATACGCCGCACCTGGCGGACGTAGGCGTCCATCTGCAGGTCAGAGCACCGGTACTCCTTACAGACCTAGTTAACGACCAACTGGAAGTCGCCGAACACCAGGAGGCGGCGGATCCCCAGTCCAGCCGCCACTCTGAGTCCTGCAAGGAGTCCCTCGTACTCCGCCATATTGTTGGTCGCCCGAAAGTCGAGGCGGACCAGATATCTGAGGACGTCTCCGCTCGGCGAGGTCAAAGTGACCCCCGCACTGGCGCCCTGAAGAGACAGGGAGCCATCGAACTGCATCACCCAGTAGGCGGTGTGAGGCAGCTGCGAGGGGCCCGGGCTGGCCTCGGGGGCGGAGACGGGCTCAGGAGCCGGGGTCCACTCCGCTACAAAGTCGGCGAGGGCCTGGCTCTTGATCGCGTGGCGTGGTTCAAAGCGCAAATCGAATTCAGAGAGTTCGATTGCCCATCTCACCACCCGTCCAGTACCCTCTCGGTTATGCAAGATTTGGCCGAGGGGGTAAGACGTAACCACCGTGACCCGATGCGCCTGGAAATAATGGCGCAACTTCCTCGAAGCCATTAGAATTGCGTAAAGCATCTTCTGGGCCTGAGGGTATCGGGTTTTGGTGTCCCGGAGGGCCCCGCTAACGAAGTAGACGGGCCGCTGCACCTTTCGGCGGGGCCTGTCCTCTTCGCTAGGGGCCATATCTCCAGGGCGCTCTCCGTCCGAGAGGCCGTGCGGGGCGCACTCGGCTTCTGTGCCGACGACCTCGGGGTCGGAGGGCGACAGGCGCGGCCTTCCCGCAGTGGCCCCGGGGCCATCCTGGGGGTCGGGGGCGCCTGGCACAGTCGGACAAGCAGGCGGAGGGCCAGCTCCGGCCGTCGGGGGCCTTAGGCCGCCGTTCGGCTCGGGGGCCTCTCCTCCCTGCTCTCTCCCGGGTCGAGTCGACACAGGGTGGGGACGCGCAGAGCGAGGGTTGTCCTCGTCGCGCTCCACGACCAACGCCGCGCTGACTACCTGCGGGGTTGCCGCCAGGTAGAGTAGCAGCGGCTCATCTGGCTCCGGGGCGACCAGGACCAGGGGAGAACTGAGGTACGCCTTCAACTGAGTGAGGGCCCGCTCAGCCTTCTCCGTCCAGGTAAACGGCCCAGAGCGTTTTAGGAGCTTAAATAGGGGTAGCGCCTTCTCTCCCAGCCTCGATATGAATCGACTTAAGGCGGCCATGCAGCCAGTGACGCACTGCACATCCTTAAGCTTGCTGGGGGGCGCATCCGCTCTTTAGCTCGTATCTTCTCGGGGTTGGCCTTGATGCCTCGGGCAGAGATCAGAAACCCGAGAAGCTTGCCCGCAGGCACGCCGAACACGCACTTATCGGGGTTCAGCTTCATGCGGACGGAGCGGAGACTTTCGAAAGTTTCCGCTAAATCCGAGAGCAAGGTGTCTTGGTTGCGTGTCTTCACAACCAAGTCATCGACATAGGCCTCAACATTGCGTCCTATCTGACTACCCAAAGAAATTCGAGTAGCACGTTGAAAAGTAGGACCTGCATTCTTTAACCCGAAAGGCATTGTCGTATAACAATAAGTTCCTATGGGGGCAATGAATGCAGTTTTCTCCTCATCCTCCCTAGCCATGCGAATTTGATGATAACCGGAGTATGCATCTAGAAAACACAAAAGGTCGCACCCCGCGGTGGAGTCGACAATCTGATCTATGCGTGGCAGGGGATAAGGGTCCTTAGGACATGCCTTGTTGAGGTCGGTGTAGTCGATGCACATCCGAAGCTTGCCGTTCGCCTTGGGGACGACGACCGGGTTCGCAAGCCACTCCGGATGGATGACCTCACGGATGAATCCGGCCTCCAGAAGCCGCGCCACCTCCTCGCGGATGAAGGCTTGGCGTTCCGGGGCCTGCCGCCGCACTTTCTGCCGGACCGGCCTTGCGCCCGGCCGCACAGCGAGACGGTGCTCAATCACCTCCCTGGGGACCCCGGGCATGTCCGCCGGTCTCCAGGCGAAGACGTCGGCGTTTGCCCGCAGGAAGGAGACGAGCGCGTCTTCCTATTTGTCGTCCAGGAGACCACCGATTCGTGTGGTCTTGGACGGGCCATCGCCCAGGGCAACTTCCTTGACCGGGACCTCGTCGCACGTGACCATCCGCTGCCTCGGGGCGGGCGGGACGGAGGTGCTGAGCCTCTCGTCGCCACCCGCGGGCTTGGACGCCGCGGCGAGGTGGTCCGCGCGCTGCTCCATACAAGCAAGCGCGACTTTGAGGTCGCCATGGACGGTGATGGGGCCACTGGGGCCCGGCATCTTCATCTGGAGATAGGCGTAGTGGACCGCCGCCATGAACTTCACCAACGCGGGCCTCCCCAGGACCGCGTTGTAGGGCAGACTGAGGTCCGCCACATCGAAGTCCACCCGCTCCGTGCAGAAGTTGGCGGAACCACCGAATGTGACCGGGAGGTCGATATGACCCAGCGGCCAGGTGTGCCCTGGCGTCACGCCGATGATCGGCTGGGACGGCCGGAGCACCATCCCCGGGGCCTTGATGGCATCAAAGGCTGCGGGGGAAAGGATGTTGAGGGCTGCACCCCCGTCTACGAGGACACGCCCCAACTTCACATTGCAGACGGTGGGGGAAACCACCATCGCGATCTATCCTCCCCGGGCAATGCACGGCGGGTGGTCGGTCTGGTCGAAGGTGAGGGCAACCTCCGACCACCGCGCCCGCCGCGTCGCCTCATGGGTAGGGGCCGCGGCCAGAAGCTCGCGCTTCATGGCCTTGAGGCTCCGGCGAGAAGCGTGAGCGCACGCTCTCCCATCGACGGTGGCGACGGTGGCCTCGGGCTCCTGAAAGCCCAGGTCATCGTCGCCATCGCCGATGTCCTCGGCGGGGGCCTTCTGCTTGGCCTCACCTCGCCGGTTGCCGGTGGGAGCTGTCGGGGCCTTGCCCTCACGGCGCTCCTGCCTCTTCTCCTCCTCCCACTTCCTCGTCCGCTCAGCCAAGCTTTTGACCGCACGGCAGTCTGCGAGGTCGTGGAGGGAGGTGTTGTGCACAGTGCACCATTTGCCGGCCGGGCGCTCCCTGCTGGAAGCGCCGGCCTCCTTCTTTTTGTCGCTCGCAGGCCTCCCCTTTCGGGGGGCCCGCGAAGCGCCCTCGACGGCGAGGACATGACCCTCGTCGTCGGAACGGGCCGACCTCTTCTTCTTCCTCCTATCCCGTCGCCCAGATCGAGCGGCGGACCCGGGGGCGGCCGGAGCTGCCACGCCAGAGCCGGAGGAGTTCCAGGTCCAGGCCTCCTCCTTGCGAGCCACACGGTCCGCGAGCTCAAAAAGCTGCGCGGTGGTCTGGGGCTCCTTGGAGGCGATCTTCTCGAGCATGCGGTTGTGCCGCACGCCCCCCCTGAACGCGTAGATCACCGCGTGTGCGGGGATGCATGGTATGGTGTTGCGGACTTGACAGAACCGCTGAATGTACGAGCGAAGAGACTCATCGTCCCTTCGCTGTACCGCATGCAAGTCCGCTTCTTCGCCTGGGCGCGGATATGTGCCCTGAAAGTTCGTAGTGAACTGCTGGCACAAATCCTCCCAAGAGTGGACCGACGCGGGTGGCAAGTTCATTAGCCAACCCCGCGCCTGACCCTTCAGGGCCATGGGGAAGAAATTCGCCATGACCCTGTCGTCACCCCCCGCGGCCTCGATCCCGGTCGTGTAGATCTGGAGAAACTCGGCGGGGTTGACGCTTCCGTCGTATTTTTTGGTGATGGTGGGCCGGAACCTTGGGGGCCAACGGACGTTCCGAAGGCTCGCCACAAAGGCTCGACAGCCGGCACCGCCAACCGGGGACACGGGGGGCCGGCCCCCGTGACCGGACCGAAGTGGCGCTCCGGACGAGGAAGCGCCCTCCGTTGCGTGGGCGACGCGACGAGCGTCGCGCCGGCGCTCGATATCGAGCCGGGCATCCGGCCCCCCACGCATATCTTCTTGGGTCGGAGGCGTTGACGAGGGAACGGCAGACGAACGGCGTGTGTCGGCCGTCGTTCGCCGTGCCTTCCGCCTCGACGACATGGAGCCGGCGGCGGCAGCGTCAGAGGTCCTGGCAGCGGAGGACCGCCCGCCGGCGCCTAGGCGCTGCTGCGCCGTCATGACCAAGTTGGCCACGTCATCCAGCCAACGCCGGGCTGGAGTCTCTGGATCGGGGACAACGAGCGGGTGACGCAGGAGCACGCCCTGGGGCGTGCCGCCATCGCCGTAGACGAGGCGGCGACGCGCCCCGCCTCGCCGTCCTCCCCCATCGCCCGCGAGCGGCGAGGTCGCGGATCCTTCAACCTCCTCGAGCGCCTTCCCCCGCCCAAGACTTCGGCGAGAGGGGGACGGCGGGGTGCGAGCCCGTCGGCGCGGGTGCTGCTCCTCGTCATCACCGCTAGCGCTCGGAGAGAGGCTGTGCGCCACTGCCCGCTCGGCCATAGGGCTGACCGGGCGAAGCTTGGCACACACGAAAGAGGATGAGGGCTTAGAAAGACACGCGCGCCCCCTACCTGGCGCGCCAGATGACGGAGCGTGGAGCTCCTCACCGGGAGACCGCGCGGGCCCCCCTTTGCCGGTTCGGCCGGGGGCGCTAAGTGAGGTTCTTCGCCCTCGATCTGAGGAACGTCAGCGAGAGAGGAAACGCGCAAAACACGGGCGACGTAGACAGGTTCGGGCCGCTGAGAAGCGTAACACCCTACTCCTGTGTTCTGGTGGATCTGAGAGTCTCCAACAATACAAAGAGAGTTCGGTCTCTCCAGCGTATCGACCGGAGAGCCCCCCTCCCTTTCCTAGGCCTGGGCCTCCTTTTATCTGGCAAGGGGTCACCACATGGGCCTCCAGCTGCCTAAGAAAGAAAGTATTCTTTTTACAATCAGGGCTAGTCTACAGCCGGAAGTGACCTCTGACAGGCACGGTACACGCCTCCTGCCCAGCTCGCCAGCTCTCCCGGTGGACGCCCGTTTCAACCTTCATTAAATGGCAAGCGACTTCCTTGCCATGCTTGCGCTGAAGTCTGGAATGGATCTGACCGGGACTGACATACCAACTCCAGGAGTTAGCACGCCGGCTCCGGCTAGGGATGAGAGCCAGGAGGCTCTCATCATTCTGACGGGACGGGGCGAGGCGTGCCGCAGGCCGCCTGTCGCCACCTAACCCGCGATCTGACCGATCCGTGACCGGTCACACGTCCGCGACCAGTCACGGACCGGATAAGCGTGCGCTGCGCCGCATTAAATGCGGCGTGGCGCGCTCGTCTGATCCGCGATAAATGCGGTTAGGTGAGCCCTGCTGTGCTCACCTAACCCGCAGACGCGGCGCCAAAATCACAGGGGGTCGGGGCGCCCCGGCCCTCGGGGCCGAAACGGGAGCGGCCCGACTCCTCGGGGAGACAGAGGGAGGGGTGGCCACGTCACCCTCGGGCCCGACCCCCCGGGGGAGTGGGGCCACGTGGGTGACCGCGGCCACTCAAGCCTCTATTCATGATACCCCCGGTCCCATGTCACCGACACCAACTCTCATGTCAGGTACTCCAGAATTTACAATTAAGAATCCATATCCCACGCTGTGGATAGCATAACTCAGGAACACAAAATCCACGATGTTTGGTCTAAGTTTGCGCTTTTTGACTATAGGTACATTTACCTTAGCCAAACATCCTCATATGCGCAAGTATGAGAGATTTAACTTCTTCTTTTTCCATTTCTCGAACGGGGTTACTTCTTTATTCTTAGTAGGAATTTTATTCAGGACATGACACGTAGTCAATATAACCTCACCCCACCATTCCTTGAAAAGTCCCGCAGCATCTAACATGGCATTCACCATCTCAGTTAGAGTGCGGTTCTTTCTTTCGGCCACCCTGTTTGACTGGGGTGAATAGGGAGGTGTCCTCTCATGAATAATTTCAGACTCTTTGCAGAATAAAGTAAACTCATTTGAAAAATACTCTCCACCTCGATCAGACCTCAACCGTTTGATTTTTCTTTCAAGTTGGTTTTCTACCTTAGCTTTATAAATCTTAAAGTAATGCAATACTTCATCCTTTGTTTTCAGTAAATACATATAGCAAAATCTAATGCAATCATCTATAAGTTTCATGAAGTATTTTTCCCCCTTTGGTCAATACGCCGTTCATTTCACACAGATCGAAATGAACAAGTTCTAGAGGTGCTAAATTTCTCGCCTCTGATGCCTTGTGAGGCTTGCGAGGTTGTTTCGCTTGAACACAAGTATGACACTTAGAACCTTTGACCAAAGTGAATTTCGGGATTAAACTCATGTTAGCTAAGCGTGTTATACAACCAAAATTCACATGACAAAGTCAATAATACAAAACATTGGACTTATCATCGTTGCTCACATGGTTCACAATTTTATTACACATATCATCTAAAGAAAAGCGGAACAAGCCTCCGCTGTCATAACCTTTACCAATAAAAGTTCCATATTTAGATACGACACATTTATTGGATTCAAACACAAGTCTAAAATTATCTCTACACAGTAGAGAGCCGCTAACTAGATTCTTCTTTATTGAAGGGACATGCTGCATGTTCTCTAGCGTACTGCTCTTCCTCCTTGGTGGTTCCTCTCTGTTCCTGCGTTGTTTCTGTTTTCCCGGTTCTGATCACCTGCGTGCACGGGTGATTTGGACAAGCAGGCGTGCGGAACTCCGTCCGCTTGCATACCTGCACGGGTAGGCGGGCGATCAAGTTTTTGGATATGTCAATAATGTCTCATCTAGTACTAGAGCATTTTCCGGATATGTCAAATTTCTAACCAAAGTATTACATATGCTACTTCATGATGATGCTTATTTTGTTATTAGCATATTGATGTTTAGTAAGAACACTATCATGTTTATCACTAGATCACACTTCTATATGCAAGTCATGTTTAATATGTTATTTTTCTGGATTAAAATATGTCGATTTATTACCATATTTTTAACACTAAGCTACACATCAAGAGAAATATATAGTGCAAACCACATATATACTGGAAACCTGAAAACTACCATTAAATCCAAAAATGAACGTTCGAGATTTGGCCACGTCATCAAGAGTAAAAATTTTACTCCCAGATTCAATCATGAGTAAAAGTTTTGCTATGAGTAAAATTTTTATTCTTGGTGATGTGACGAAATCTTATACGTATATGTTTGATCCAACGGTAATTTTTAGGTTTCCACTATATATGTGATTTACATTACAAATTTTTCCACACATCGGAAACAACTCGTACGAATAGAATGGTCAAATAAGTCATTTTGGAAGATATATAGGTGAGTTTGTAAGAAATAAAATATAGAAAACGATGCATGAACTGATGTTATATTCCATGGTATTTGCATATGTGACAAAGAAATCACATATACAAATAGAGTACTTACCTAACAACTTTCAAAAATAAGGGCGAATACAGAAATACCTTAAAAAATTCCAAATTGTCAACAGATGACTCTGCATATAAAGCCACAAAAAGAGGACAAAACATATTTCATGGCATTATCACCATAAAAGATCAAATATGAAGAACGATATAGAGGTGTATAGGGCGGATGATGAACAAAAGTTCATTGTTGAAGTGTAGTATACATACAACAAATCAATTCTAAGTATAAAATTGGTTTTTAATGTACAATAGGCCCTTCCAATTTCCAAATGATACGCGTGTAATGCACCGTGCAAAACTTGATGCAAAATAAAAAAAATTGTGTTTGCGTTTATATTATGTTGTGTCATTATAAAATAATTGCAAACAATGTTTTAGGTTTTTTTTTCAAAAAGTAACACAAGAAAGCTAGTCCATTGAACCCACCTTGGTCCAATAGATGTCTGAGTAAACAATGGCACTCATATCACTACGAGGTTAGAAAATGACTGTGCTCGAGAGGTCAAGCTTATTCATTTTTTCATACACTAGTCAAATGCCCATGTGTTACAATAGATTATTGAAAATAACAAAATTAAGTTCTTGTTGAAAAAAATATTTTTTTAATTGGTTGAAACACGACCTTTCATCTTAAAAAAATTTTCATGCTTAAAATCTTTTAAAAATTTATAAAACGACAGTCTACATAGTATAAATGACTCTTGCAAATCCTAATATTATGACCAATGTATGATGATGGTGACAGACTCACACCACCACTCCAATAGTAGGATGCCAACTTTATTCAGTTTTTACTTATTTCTTTCTACAAATCCCATTTTACATTTTTCTTTTCATACTGAACGAAATGAAAGAAACCAAAAGCGCCAAACAATGCCGAGGAGGTCAAACCCATTGCTGATGCACGGCCAAAAAAACCGGTGGGGAGCTCCCAAACAGAGACAGTCAAGTGCGACACGGCCGAAACACACCCATCATCAGCCACGCCCGACTTAAAAACGCGAGTCGCCCACCCCACCCCGTCTCTCCCTCCCGAATGCTCCACCACCAAACCACCACCACCACCGACGGCACGGCAGGCGACCCAGCAACAACAGCGACACCACCGCATTTTGCCCCAGCGAAAAGACCACACCACCCCCTCCTCTCCAACCCGCGCCCGAGAGGAACCGCGGGGGCAGATTCGTCATTGCCCCCCCAACACACACACACAGACACGCACAAAACCCAAACCCAGCGCCAAGTCCTAACCGGCTCGCACCCGCTCCCCCCTGGCTGGAACTCATCCTTCCTCTCCTCCTCCTTCCGCCCGAAGTCCCCACGCTCCCGTGTCCCATTTAAAACCTTCTTCTTCGCTTCCTTCGTCTCGACTCCAGTTGGGGGGGGGGGGGGGGGGGGGGGCACTCTTTTCTTTTTCCCTCGCGTCCAATCCCTGAATCGTCAAAACCTAGGGGCGGTGGCAGTATAGCCGTCGTCAGATCCAATGGGGGCGGCGCCGTCGACGCCGAGGCTGGGCGCGGGCGGCGCGGCGTCGCCTGGGGCGGCGGAGCAGATGTTCGCGGCGCTGGTCGGCGGGAAGGCGTACCCGATCTCCTCCGAGTTCTGGAGGCAGCTGCTCGAGCTGCCCCTCACGCAGCAGTGGCCGCGGGACCGCGTCCTGCAGGCATGCCACGCGTTCGGTGAGTTGTTGCCCTCTGCCTCCGCCGGCTCGGGATCCCGCGCGGTTGCTCTGATCGCGCGGTCGGTTTCTTCTTTTCCTCTCTCTCTCTCTCTCTCTCTGGCTCTTGGTTAGTGGTTTGCTTTTGCCCCCTCTCTGCGAGCTTTGATCCGAGGGGGGAATGTGAATCACGTGGTTTCTGTGCGCGCGCCGCGCGCGGGTGTGGGTTGCGCCCACCGCAGTGGGTTTAAGACTTTAATGTGGTGATTCGAGGCGTTATGGCTAGATTCACATGGTTTTTCACGGCGTTTTCCTGTGTTGGTGTAGTCGGGGAGGATTTGGGTATTGATTTATGTGGATTGCGAGCTGCATTTGTGGTTGCTCAGCTGTGATATATGACTTTGCTGACATGGCTGTAGTCAACAATATGAACTGTTGTGTTAGTAAAATTCTTTTTAAGTTCAGCTTACTGTAATATCAAGACATAGGTGGTAAATTGTTACTTATAGTATCGTGTTTTGATTTATAATTGTCTCGTGCTTACTAGCGTGTGCTATGTGTTTATGCAGCCCAGAACAACTACCATACAAAGCATCTCGCAAAGATTTTAATCCATTTGGTTTGGTGCTTGCAAGAGTGCATGGCAGAGTCTTCTGTATCTCACGTGGCGTATAGGAAGGCTATCAATGCCACATATATATCATCCATATTTCTCAAGTTCATTATTGAAAATGCAAAGACTGATAATTGGCAAGAGCTAAGTCTTGAAATTGACAAGGATGAGCTGGAAAGTTTTCCTTCTGGTAATTGATTATCTAAACGCACTAGTTCTTGCATGCCTGATATATTCCAAAACACTGTGAATACCCTAAATCAGTTTTTAATTACTGTGATATATCGATTAATCTGTCATGGTTTCCTGATCTCACAGAACAAAGCGTGGAATATTTTCTGATGAGAGGTGTTCTGAACTACATTGGTAGTGTAGATGTAAGGTAGATCAATCGATGACTTCTATCTTTCTTTTTTGTATATGTGTTTTGAAATGATATATTGATATTTTGCCATTTGCATCTCACTGTTTTTTATCCTTTATATGAAGTCCGGAGTCATGCTACCTACACCACGAACTTCTAAACTTGATGCTAGTACTTATGTCAACTCAATTGTGTTCTGGACCGTCTCCTGAACCAAAAGATGTGCATCCTTTCATTGATGCGGCTATGCTTCAGGTAAAACTGATAGCTGCTTGTGCATTATGTTTGCTGGTCTTTTTGCGGACCCTTTCTATGTCTAAATTTGGAATGTGCATCCTTGCCACATATTCTTCTGCAGGACAGTTCCATAGTGTCCTTGGTAGTTCAAAAGTTGCTGCTAAATTTTGTAAAACGACCACGGATTCCTTTAAACGGTTCACACCCTGCTTTCTCCGATGATGGTGGACCTGGTGTTTTGCAGCGAGTTGGTTCAGCTGCTGGTAATGTGGATACTCTCTCCCAGCATTTTCCTTCTAACAATTGGTCCATGCCTATTTGTTTTTCATACCTAACCTTAGACGAATGTGGCAAAGTTAGGCAAATATTGTATGACACATGGGCCATAGAACTAGAGGATGTTTGAATTATGGAAAATCTTTAACTTTGCTTATTTGTTACTGCAGCAAATTTTGTACTACTGCCATATTATACTTTCAACTACCTTGTGAGCTCAAACGTTGAAGGTGCATCAAGTCAATTGGCAGAGAACAGTTTACTTGTTCTGCTTATTCTGATCCACTACCGGAAGTGCATTACAATGAGCGAATCCTTTCCAAGCAGTAATGTCTACACAAGTGATTTAGATACCAATGTCAAGGATGCACCGGCTTTTCATGATAATCCATACTACAAGGCCTTAAGCAATGCCAAAGACAGTCAATGTAAGATGCACCTGTTATTTGCAAGGAATTAAGTGCACCTGTAGTACAAAGAAACTGCAGCACTCGTATAGATCACTAAAAAACATAAATGAACTATGCTGCAGATGATCATGCTGATGTTGAAGGAAATGCTCAAAATGGGCTAGTTGTCAGGTTGTCTTTCGCATCGCTATTTGATGCTCTTGGCACGTAAGTAACACGCTTCATCATGCTGAGTGCTATGATCATACTGTTACTTGTTAGATGTGTAGAAGTTTGCCAAGTGTGATTCTAATTAAAACAATGAAGTTGTTCTCTCTCTCCTTGCAAACAAAAATGTAATGATGAGTTGGCATGTGTGGATTATGAAAAGAGTTAAACAGTTCTCTCCAGATGGAATTATGTTTAAGGGCTTGATGTTTAAGAAATAAGAATGCACTTCTGTTGATGGAAACCAACATTCTGCTCTTAACTTTTCACATATTTGTGGGGGATCATTATTTAGAATAGGATATTTCATTATTAACGAAGTTCAATCATAATGTCCATCTATCCACTATACATGCAGATGCTTAAAAGATGAGAGCTCGGTTCTACTGCTCTATTCTTTGGTCCATGGGAATTGTGACTTTCAGGAGTATGTTCTGGTTCGAACAGACTTGGATACTTTGGTATGCTAGCTTAATAACAATATTTCTGAACCATATTTATTGGAGCACGAGCACATTCAATACATATCTGGACATATTTGTTTTGGGTTCATAAAACTGCTCCAATTTTAAGTTGTCTCTTTCCAATGTGATGAGTAGATGATATTGGCATTTAATATCTGAAACATTGCAATTTGGGGACTAGATTCCATATTGAAATACACAACAGAACATGAAATTGCTGGACAAAATAATAGTCACTTGGGAACTTCCACTGTATTATATAGCTCCGAACTATCAATGGCTTACATTTGCTAAAATTATCACTTTTGTTGACTTGCTGAAATTGCTGCCTTGCTAAATATTAGAATGTTTTTTGCTAAGCTGTTGAAATCCTTATACAACGAGGCAGCTTATAGTTGTCTTGTTCAAAATTTCACAACTTCATTATCAAGATGCAACTCAAAATTTGAATTCATCCCCAAATGCACTAATATGCAAAAATGTTTTTTATGGACTTGAGCATACCCAAATCCACATTTAACTCTCAGCCTCTTACTAATTTATTTTGTAAATTTTGTCAACAGCTGATGCCTATCTTGGAAATGCTCTACAATGCATCAAGAAAGACTTCCAATCAGATGTACATGCTATTGATAGTTCTTCTTATACTCAGTCAAGATTCAACCTTCAATGCTAGTGTACACAAATTGGTAAGCAAGTTGATTTACTATAAATTTATACTATTCAAGAAGTGTTAATGCTTTTATGTACTATTCTAGGTGCTTCCGAGCGTCCCTTGGTACCATGAGCGCCTCATGCATCCAACTTCTTTGGGATCTTTGATGGTTGTTATACTAATCCGGACCATCAAATACAACCTCTCCAAACTGCGAGTACGTATCAGAATTTTTTTTTTGTTTTGTACAGGAAAGTCAAAGCAATATGTACTTGATCTTACCTTTTGTGAAGTTCTTTTTTTTCATCTTGCTATCCAAAGGTACAGCCTATACAGTGTACCATGTGCTAACACTACACATGGTTCTTGTTTACTGACAAGCTTATCTACTATAGGATGTTTACCTTCATACAAACTGCCTTGCAATTCTAGCAAATATGGCCCCTCATGTGCATAGGCTGAGTGCATATGCATCTCAAAGGCTGGTTAGCCTCTTTGACATGCTCTCTCGCAAGTATGCTCGCTCAATCTTTCTCCCAGTTTATTTACCTTGGATCTTTTGTTACATAAAGTGACACCTAAAGTTACCTTATCTTCTGCTTTTATGCGACATTCTTCAGGTATACCAAATTAGCTGAGTTAAAAAATAACAAGGCTATCAAAGTTATATCTGATCAGATTGAAGCAGACAACATCTCAGATGATACGGTACTCAACAGTTTGTTCACAATGGCCTTTCTTTAACCCATTTTTTTCACTAAATAGTGGTTTACTTTTGCAGTCCACAGAACTTCACATCTATACCGACTTCTTAAGAATTGTTCTAGAAATCATCAATGCAATTCTTACATATGCATTGCCTAGAAATCCTGAGGTATGTGTTGACTAGCAATTATATTTACTCTGTACCTCATAGGGAGAATACTACTGCTTCTAATATGTGTATCAACAGGTTGTGTATGCTATCTTGCATCGACAAGAGGTTTTTCAGCCATTCAAAAACCATCCCCGATTCAATGAACTGCTTGAGAATATTTACACAGTATGCGTTATTGCTTTTCTTACATGAACTTGCCAAAGTACAAATACAGAATAATCAACTAAGGTTTCCTTTCCACAATCTCACCATATGTTATGAATTTGTCTGGAAGGTATTGGATTTCTTCAATAGTCGAATGGACATGCAACAGTTAGATGGAGAATGGTCTGTAGATAAGGTTCTTGAGGTTATTAACAAAAACTGCCGTTCATGGCGTGGAGAAGGAATGAAGGTGATGCTTTATAATGACAGTTCTTTGATGATTGCACATTTGCTTGTTCTTTGAGCGCTTGAAAATATTCTGGTGTTCAATTGATTGGCTTGACAATATATAATGATCTGTTTTTCAGATGTTTACCCAGTTACGGTTTACATATGAACAAGAAAGTCATCCTGAGGAGTTTTTTATCCCATATGCATGGCGGGTTGTCCTATCACGAGGGTAATGTTTTCCTGTTCTCTCTTAGGCTTGTCATGTATAAAAAAAATGAGAATAATAAAACAGTTTGGTCTTAGGTATGCAGCGAGCGATGACTGAAAAATGCCTGAACTGTTCTTGATCCAATGTCTTGGTTTTGATTATGGCATCTTACCTTGCAAGGTTGTCAACTTGTCACAAGTTTTCACATGTTCTATGAAATTTCCTTATTTAGGCCAAAATTAACCCAACAGTCAGACAGGGTGGTTGAAATTTCTCCAGCTCTTTATGGCCAGCTAGAGTTGTTTATCTTTATCACTTCCAGAAAAGTATGTCTTAGTTCGTGGCAGGGTTCTATGTACCATGCAATCCTTTTATTTTGATGTCGTAAACTTCAAATCCCCACTGATTTGTCCTAACCCTGTTCTCTGCATTTACCAGATTCTCTTTCAATCCCGGTGCAATAAATCTGTTCCCTGTGGAGATTCATGTTGATGTGAGTTACTCTCTTTGGCCTTACTTTTTATAAGACTATGCACACCATACCATTGCATGAGTTAATAGAATAGATTTCACACCTGAAATGATACAAATCCTTTAGATTCAGTTTCTCCTTAGGAATTGCCAGTGGTACCATCATTTTACTTACCTTCATTTATTGTTGCATTTGTAATGACATTTCTTCTTCCAAAATGAATTCCCCTCCAGGATGAACCATCCGGTGAACAAAAGGTCTAAGAAGCTGAGTTCTGACTACAGCAGGATGACATGTTCCATCCACCGAGGCAAATAGATATTGTACATAGGAGGCATATACCAGACGATCGACATGTATTCTTATTCATTTGTGTATATTTCCGTTTCCTCATAATGTAATACCAGAGGTCAGCGGGAGGAGAGAGCGGTATTGAGGTGGTAGAGAACTATGTAGGGTACAACAAACAATTCTTTCATAAGTTAATCTTTGTATTTTTTTTTCTTATCGCTTCTAACGCGTGAAGGCCACTCTGGTATTTCAACGTCTACCATACCGTCGGTCGGTTTTCCTGTGAGAGGCCTGAACAGTTCTCTTGAATGCTGCCTCAGCTCGAAGATAACCCTGCTAGTAAGCATGCTGGAGGAGCAGAAAAAGGAAAGCGTGCGAGAAGAGTGTAGGGGCAGTGCACCAAGGAACCGATGGTTTCATTAATCGGAAGCTATTTCATTTTATTCTCTTTCTGGCTTCAAGAAACATACTTCACTGTAAACGGCCTTGTTGACGCTTAACAGGTAAAAGAAAAAAAATGTTTCGTTGTGTCTGAAGTAGTCAGGTACCTTCATTTTGATGAAATATCAAAAGTTGAAATGTACTACGGTGATCGGAAGGTATTACAACTTTACAAGTGCACTGTTACTAATCGTTGGCATTTGTTTGATTGGAAGGTATTACAAGTGCACTGTTAAATCGTTTGTATTTGTTTGAATGGAAGGTTACCTCTTACCTTCCAAACGCTGAAACATTTCCAAAAAGAAAAGACGAACCAGCCACCCGAGCAAAGTGCCTCCATTTTGGGACGGAGAGAGCAACTTCGTCCCAAAATATAGCTTCTGGCGAAGGTAGTACTGTTATAAGTTCAAAGAACCAAGGATTTGCCTGAAAAATGACATCATTCCGAGGGGAAGTTTGCTCACTGACCCTTTGTAAGGACCACGAGGCCCGCCAATGTAACCTTGAACCAAAACCACGGGACAAAATTTTTTCTGGTTAAGATAAACCCTAGGATTTACATGCTTCCCACATGCTACATGATCCATGAATTGGCATGTATAAGTGCATTACTTTGGTCGGTCAGCATGCACCCCAATATATTGGCGCAGCACACTCTGGAATACCTGCATATAAAGCATGATAAGTTGGTGCTAACAAAAAAGGAAACTGTTAATTTTGATTTAGAGATGAAAATTTTTATCTACAGCTTGCTAATATCAAATTAGAAGATATTTCTGTATCAGGTATTTAGCAGAACACCAGTGAGTTCCTGGTAGGCTAAAAATGTGGGTGCATGATATTTTTTATAAGCTGGCTCCCTGTTAAAAGATCATCGCTTATTTTCGCCATTCTATTTTGGTTCAAAAGCACTGCATTGATGATAATCTATTGAAATGAATTCTAGGAAACAGAAGCACCTGAAAGGAAAACATTTCTTTCCCATTAAGAAGCGAATCCATCGCAGCATACTGGTCATCAAACACGCTGTAGAATGTCTTGTAAAACTCACTCCTGTATCATGCATTTATGCCATTCAACAGTTTAGAAGCACCAACATGTGTACATTAAGAAAATTACTGGAGAGTGTACAGAATACTAACTGTTGCTCTTTTGTTGATTGTTGGTCCATCTCGTCAAACTTCCTTGTCAGTATCTCTGCTCCTATTGGTCCAAGCATGTTGAGGACAAGAGCTTCTAGAGTCCTTGGGAAAGTATGCTGAAAAGCATGGATGTTTAAGAGAACAAAGTTTGATAACGACAAAATTCATGTTTAATTGTTTGAATAGTTCAGATACTGAACAAACTATACACCATTATTGTATGAATGATGATGTTCCCTGCACGTTGACAAGGTTTGCTGGAACATGTCGACAAGGTTTGCATAAAACATAGGAAACAATAACTTCTTTGCACATATAATTCTAAGGTCAAAGAGGAGGGCTAGAATGTACAAAAATAGATGAAAGAAAAGAAAAATGATATGGTATCACTATCAGCAGAAAAAAATTTTAGCTCACAATACATACCGCCATGGCAAGCAGCATACTCTGCAATTCAAGCGGTTTGAGTGGTAAAATTATTTTTGCAATAGGATCTTTCTCCAAGAGAGATGAATCATCTGCAGCAATCTTCTTACTTCCATTGCTTTGCTTGCAAGATGCATCCCGAGATGTAGGTTCTGTTATTTCGTTTTGGCTAACCCTTTCAACACTGTTGTGAACTAGTGAGATGAGTTCATAAAGTGCTTGGAGGGTGGACGGTTCCAGTGTTTGCAGTGGTGAATCTTTTTTGTCAGATGAATCAGAATTAACCTGCTTGTGCTTCAATTGCTCAGGACCTGTTAAATGATCAAATTAAATGATCAACAGAAGTTTATATCTGTGTGAAAATCACAATAGAATTGAGTAAAAAAATATAAAGGTAAATTGAAGGATGTAAATCATTGTTTTCTTCCTAAATAACAACAGAGAGGAATAGGTCACTTTACATTAAACTTAACATTGTAGCAGTATAGCACTCAGCTGCTGTTAGAACTTTGGGAAGCACTACAACAGCAAGTGTGCTGAACTTAATTGAAATAAATATAGGAGGAAAGCTCAAGTTGAAAAAATATTGACCTCCTGATTCTTCATCCGTAGGCTGACAAACAGTCGTACCTTTTGAACAAGAAACGGAATTCTCCTGCACCATTTTGTTCTGCCTCATGAGAGGAACAAAGTTACCACCCAAAATGTCCATTCAATGAAATGTGAAAGATGTTTAAAAGTAGAGATAAAGAATCAAGAATACAAAGAAATATTGCAAAGTGCAAGCACCTAATACTGCACACAAAAGATGACAATCATCTCTAGTCAAAACAGTCAGATGCAGCCAAGGATAGAAATGGATCAGATGGCTATTTGAAACCAGTAGCATATACAAAATTTAAAGAGTAAATTACATTCACGGTACAACAACTTGGCAAGTGGATGCAATATAGTACTAGAACTTGAGAATTAAACGTCTGAGTGTAACAACTTGGTAAGTGGGTGCATTCTAGTAAAAAACTTGACGATTTAGTGTTCTGGTGCAACAACTTGGCTAAGTATGTGCTGTTTTGGTTAATGGGTGCTAGGAGAGTTTTTTTCACGATATCAATATGCCATCATATAGCAATCCTACGGATATTACCTTACAATCTTGAATTTAATCTTTAAGAATTACGTTGCACATCCAATTTATGCCACCGGTTTGGATTTTTGTTTTCTTCATCTTCTCAAATCTCAACCAAAATATAATATTTGCTACATGGTAAGTTTAATTGACTTTTTTCAATTATTAGAATGAAATTTTAAATATGCTTATACAAATCCGCACTAGTATATTGACAAAATAAGTACTTAAAAATTGAATCTGTATGAAAAAATGCTCGGAATAATTAAGTTGTCGCATCACTTCTCAACTTATTGTACCAACATCGCACCCACCTTGCAAGTTGTTGCACTCGTACACTCACTTAGAAAGTTCTTACACTAAATTGCACCCATCTGCCAAGTTATTGTACAAGGATGCTCATTTCTCAAGTTCTTGCCCAAATTGCACCCACCTACCAAGTTGATGCACCATGGATGCAATTTACTCTAATTTAAAATAATGAAAAAAAGATCTTGTACCAATGTACTCCCTCCGTTTCATATTATAAGTCGTTTGACTTTTTTTTTAGTCAAAGTTCTTTAGGTTTGACCAAGTTTATAGAAAAATTAGCAACATTTACAACACGAAATTAATTTCATTAAATTTAACATTGAATATATTTTGATACAATGTTTGTTTTGTATTGAAAATATTACTACATTTTGCTACAAACTTGGTCAAACTTAAAGAAGTATGACTAAGAAAAAAGTCAAACGACTTATAATATGAAACGGAGGGAGTACAAAATAGAGGGCAATGGGGCGTACCATCTCCTTATCCACCAATCTTCACTACGAATCATGTTTAGATGCAGACATCCCCGAGATGCCAAAACAACAGGAAACCAGTTAGTAGGATTAAAAACAGGTCAAGTGAAATAGACATCCAAACTAAAGGCTAGACATTTGGAAAGGAATGATTCTCTATATCCTTCAGTTGAACAACCACATA
Organism: Oryza officinalis; assembly: GCA_008326285.1. NCBI lineage: Eukaryota > Viridiplantae > Streptophyta > Magnoliopsida > Poales > Poaceae > Oryza > Oryza officinalis. The sequence goes on along the minus strand of BDMV01000001.1, from coordinate 53,085,203 downwards.
TCAAAGGGGGCAGCTGGCACAGAGTAAGGGATAGCAGTTGTCTAGACTATGGTAATATCAGCCAAATATTCTTTTTGTCAAAGAGCAATTTAGTTAAATCCTTCTAATGTAGATTCATATTAATTGTAATGTCAAATATGCTTGTGTCACATTGTGACTACCTATTTAGTACACACGTGTTACATGCCAATGACTAGGATTGGTAAAATGAAAGGCAAAATACAGTATACTTCTACAACGGAATCATATTATAGACGTTTCACTGGTGGAAGTGCAGTGTATATTGAAGAAAACAAATATAACTGAAGAAAATACTAACACCTGCTCAGGATTCGTCGCAGATAGTAGGCATCCATATGTTCTAACATTTCATTCATTATTCTTGATTTCCACCAAAAGTTAATTGCTATTGTCAAATCATCACTGTCAACTTGATGATACCTGTTAAATAAACTCTTAAAGTGTTAGCCATATTAATTTTCCTACTGTTTGGCTTTCGAGATGACAGTGGATAGAAGAAAAAATTTTAAGAAACAAAGCAAGCCATGTGACCATATATCATCTATTACATTATTCAGAATTTTAGGAGAGAAGGTACATTGAACTGGAACACAACTTTCCATATTTAAAGCAATTCAGATTGGTGATGTGAAAACCTAGCAAATTTTAGTTCATAAAGAAAAACTAGAGACAGCTTGCTATATTTTGTAGCACCAATAAATGTATTTGAATATAAGATGCTGAGAATCCATGATGAACTGTTACCAAATGATAATTGAAAAAGAAAAAGTTCAGCAACAAAATAGCCCAAGCATAAAACAAAGACGTACCATCCTTCTGGTATGAAAAGAGCATCACCACAATTTAGAATGACTCTCTCAGAATATTCCTTCATGTATCTTGCTCTTGTGTAGCTTGAATAATCTGGTTCCTCGATGCTGACAGAACTGCCAAATATTTTGAGATCAGAGTAAGGCATCTCAGAACTGATAAATTTCAATCAGTCCAAGACAACTGGATAAATTGAAACAGTTCCTGTGTGGAAAGGCTTTTTTTTTACCTATGGTTGGAGGCCTCCCCATACACAGGCATCGGGTACAGATATGGGGATGCTGAGGGAGGCCACAAAGTTACTGTATGAAATGTTCAAGAGAATGAAACAATTACTACATGTATTCCACTAGAATTTGTCATGTGTTGTACACACAATTCATATTTCAAATAGCTAGGAGGATAGAAATCCTTTATGAGAAGAGAAGATTGTGAAATCAAATTTGAAAAGAAGCAACAGCAATCTGAAAACAGAAGTGCATTTGTAATTGCAGTAGGACATTTAAGTTCCTATGTTCTACCAAATACACCGGCCAACAAATAATTTGGAAGATTTGTGAAAACAAAGAATTTGGAAGAATTATACGTGTCACTACTAATAGCCAAAAAGAACATAAAACTACAACATACCTAAAACACTAACACACACACACCTTTTTTGCAACCAGCCACCACACAAAGGAGATTATGATGGGGATCATAATGGGTACTTGATCTCAAGTGAGCTCTATTCATCCAAATGTTTATTGACGAAAATGGTTTTCCTCTCAAAAATGTTGGCTGTAAAATAAAAGATGAACAAACAAACAAACAAAAGTAAAGAACAACTCGTTTATAGAACTTCATAGTCATGAATGAAGAAATTCTGGCTAAGATAACACAGTTATGTCAGACCTCCTGAATGTCCTCTTTCAAAACTTCCAGCGAGCATCTCTCTTTGTTCTCAGTGTTCAGAATTGATACCTGCTTACAACAAAATTCATTCCCAGGTAAACGAAAAGTGCGCACTATTAAATTGTAACTGTTGTGAAGAAAGGTGATCTCACTTGTGCTAAATAGACTTGGTCACAACTCTCTAAGCTACTCGAGCACCCCTCCTCTGAAGAAGCAGGCTCCTTGAGGATTTCTTGAGCTTTGGATGAGTCACTGGAGGCATTCGGATACCTCAGGTAAGATTTGCAGGAGTTCATGAATTTGGAGAATGGAACAAGCACCTGGAGCAAGATAAGCAGCGTTAGCGCCTCATGCAAAATGGTGAAGATAGAAGAAGTTACAACTCCCAAGCAGATTCAGAGCAAAAACCCGCCCTCTCATGGCTTCTGAGATCCCCATAGAACACATGCCCAGTGCTCGACATCATAGCTTCCACATCAACATCAGGTCCAACCTTTTCCTGAAGTAAATATTGTATCGGAGATTGCACAACGCAAAGTAGAATGATACAGAAACAAGATATCTTTTCCACTGTCTCCTCATGTGAACTAGATAGAGGGAGGGATTGATCCAAACCAGCAAGTAGTCAAGGCCGCCACGGCGAGGATCCCACCGGGAGGAGGCCGTCCAATCCTTAACAACGCCACGAAACGCCTGATGGGGAGAACATGCACGGAATTGTATCAAACCATCAACAACTGATGGAAGCAGAAAGGGGAGCAGGCAAAGGAAGGGAAGGGGGAGCTTCGAGAGGATTCGGGGCGTGGAGAGGCTAGGTTCTCTACCGCGGGGACGTTCCTGGGCTCGATGGCGGCCGCGAACTCATCGGCAGAAGGCAGCGACGCGAACCGCGCGGCGCGGAGGCCGGCGTCCAGCCGCGCCCCCACGAACTCGCCGGCGGCGGCGTCGTCCTCCGCACGCATCGCTTCGCCGTCTCCCCGCACGAAGAAGCACTAGGCTTGCCTTGCAGTAGTCTAGTGGACTAGTAGTCTTGCGAATGGGCCTGGTCTTGGACTGGGCCTTCTTGGCTGGAACTAAATGTCGGCCCATCGTTTAAGCTCTGGTTCAAACGAGGATTTTTTTAAGAAAAAAAGCTTTTGAGTAAAAGCCTACAAATTATAAAACTCATTTTTTGAGGGCTTATAATAAACCTTTTTTTGTGAGGGATGTAATTTTTAAGATTCAATGTAGAAAGGGAATTTTTTTTTTTGAAAACTAGGGAATATTGTTTTTTTAAAACTCATGTACTTTACTTTTATTTAAAAGTAAAGGTAACTGGTGTACACGAGAGAAGAAGTCAACATGAAGAACTTTCAGATTACAGAAAAGCCCCTGAGAAATGGGTAAATTAACCTTACAACACAAAATATGCAGAAAAGAACCTAAAAGGAAACTTAAAAAGCAATCAGGTCCTTCTGCCTCTTTCACAGGAACAACGAGCCATCTTGTGCTGACAACGACGGGGAGGATGATTCCATGACGAACTGCAAAGGAGAGAGCCAAGGAGCAAGCACAGTCGGGGACTCCATAGTGAAGGTTGAAGCTACCTTGACCAAACAAACAAACCACAGCTGCCCCTAAAAAACCCGAAACCAAAGACCAAGAAAAAGAACACCATTCTTCTGTGTGTGATCTTCGAAAAAGAGTACTTGAAGCTACACACACCGAAGAGTAGAGCGTCTTGTATTTACAGGATGACTACTGTTGGAATAGGGAGTACTAAAACAAGTTTCAGCAACTCCATCCATGACTAAGCACCTTCGAGACAAAGGAGGACAACGTAACTTTCTTCGTCGAACTGCAAAAACTACGAGAAAACCCAACACCGGAATATGTCCGACCACTCCTCAGACCCCCATCCCCTCGTTGGCAACCCATGGTCACCGGAGACGGAGAGGACAGAGGGTCCGACAGGCGAAGGAAAGAAACAACTCGAGAGCTCTCTTGCACTGTTCAAACGAGGAGAGAGAAAGAAAGGATCAACTAGGGAATATTGTGTCGGTGCTTTTTTTTTCCCATTGGTACCTCTAATTTTCACAAGAATTTAGAAGACGCGTAGAGGATGATTATTATTACTCACAACTAAACGCTTTCATCGAGAAACCAGAGATAGCACATACTGTGGCATAGTGGCATGGACACTAAGGGTGTGTTCTTTACCCTACTTTCTCAACTCATCTCTCCTTTTTCGTGTACACGTTTTTTAAATTGCTAAACGATATGTTTTTTTAAAAAAATTCTATATGAAAGTTGCTTAAAAAAATTATATTAATCTTTTTTTTTAAAAAATAAATATTTAATTAATCATAAAAAAATCATCGTTTCGTCTTGTGTGCGTAGAAGATGAGTTCTCATCCTCATCTCTCGAACACACAGCCTAAAATGGCAAAATGAGGCGTGAGCCGTGAGATGGCGCGTGCAAGCACAGCTTTTCGGCAAGAAAGAAAGGTCTCGACGAAAGCAAGCATGCATGCGGCGGCCCGCGTGCCGTTTTCAGCGGCAACACAGGAAAGGTCGAGCAAGCTAACTGCCGATCTCTGATGCCAGTAGCAGCGTAGGACACGCAACTGCCAGGTCCGAGACGTTAGTTAGGTCTAACACTCAGGAAAGGCACGAGGTCCACACTGCACGTCCTCATATCAGCCCGACGACGATGCACGACGCGACGAGGCTCCGACCTCCACAGTGCGGCGCCGTACCTCTCTTCCCGCGCGCCAAGCACCCTTGATCAGCCCAGAGTACGAGTACGAGTATCCTCGATCAACCCATAGTACGAGTGTCTAGTTTGGGCTCTCCACGTTCTTCCTGGGAGCCGCGAGACGAACGTGGCGTAGAATCTTTGACGTGAATTGCTCGAGCCGAACGACACATGTGTGCACTGTAAAAGCAGCAAACTGTGAAAACTCATGACTATCTTGTCTTTATTCAAAATATAATCTTAGTACAAATCTTAAAAACATTTTGACTCTAATAATATACACACACATAACGAACATCTACTCGTATATATGATAAAAGTTATAGTGGACACCACACATACTACTCTATGAGAATGAGTAAGATCCACATTTTTTTTCTAAAATGAAGTTAGATTCTTTTCCTTACTTTATATAACATATGTCCACAAGATATCTATAGCTGTATTTATGATGTCTTACTATATAATATATTTTTTATATTTGTCACTATCGAATCAAATTAATTGAACACCTATAACAAAGTGTCGTACAATTTTTTCATATAAAATAAAGACGTGTTTGGTAAGACTTCAGTTACATAATAAAATTTGAGATCCACACTGTAGAGATTATGGATACCATATACCCTTATGGCTGGCTTATCCGACTAGCTATAGGGGATAGGTTATGATTCATGAATATGTAATCAGCTTAAGACTTAAGTATTACGTTACCTTGTGTAATAAGGAACGGCTTATAGTCCTGAGTCGGGAGGATTATGGAGTTCGATACCGTATGTAGTTAGGTCTTCGGCTTGTGAGCCTACCCTCTAAATCTATATAAGAAAGGTAGGACGTCCCTTGAGGGACAGATTGAGAGAGAAGAAAAAAAGAGATTGCAAGAGATTGAAAGAGATCACGAGATCAATAAACCACTTGGTAGATCTAATCCCCGAAATAGGAGTAGGGTATTACTTTTTCATAGAAGGCCCGAACCTGTCTAAACCCTTGTGTCCACTAATCCATCGTGTTTGGCGCTTGACTGCTACCCCCAATTTCTTATTGCCGAAACCAAGTTTCGACACACACTACTTAAAAAATTACAAGTAGATATAAAAAATATGTGTAGTTTTATAGCAGTGATGCTGAGCCCTAGTGTGAAGCCAGGAATTGGACATAGAGGAAACCACTTTCAAGACAAAGCTTATCCACCAATAATTAATATTCATATCAATCAATAAATAAGATATATTAATAATTATATATTTAATTTGTCAATGCGTTGGTTTGGACTTAATTTGTAATGTAGAGACATGCAATGAAACTCCCTTTCTTACGGTATTGCCTCATGTCTACGTTTATATGTTATTCTTCAAAGATGCTGACGAAATATCAATATTTTTTCCTAGCTTGTTTGCGAAAACTACAAATGGTTTCTTACATAATTTATTTTGTGAAGTACCATACCGATTTTTACGATCCGTACTTATTATGGTAGATGATCTCCGTATACAAACTAATTAAACATTAACTGTACACTTACAGCACTCATATTATTGCATAAGTGCTATATATGCTAAGTGCATATATATGTAGCCATCATCATAGGTTCTAGTGGTGGTTTGATTGGCTACTTTAGGCTACGTTCTTAATTTGAGGTTCCCAACCTCACTCCCTCATTTATCGCGCACATGCTTTCCAAACTATTAAACAGTGTATCTTTTACAAAAATTTTCTATAAAAAGTTGTTGTAAAAATCATATTAATCCATATAAAAAGTTTTTTAGCTAATACTTAAATAATCATGTGTTAAATCGTTGCTTCGTTTTATGTGCGAAGGAGGTTCCCAACTCCTTCAAAAAACACAGCCTTATATATTATAACACTCTCTTCGGATATTTAGGATGGCTGGTTAAATATGACCAATCAAAGTTACATAAATTGGAGAAATTTGAAGGTAGTTCAACACACGCGCATACAGATGTACAGTATTAGTTCATCATTAATTGCATCACTTTCTAATTATCACCGTATGTTTTCTAACATATATAATTCCTCAAGCTCATGAACATGCATGTATAGAAGATCATTCTATAGAAGCTATGTATGGGAAAGGTAGTAGGTAGCATCTATATATACAACTTATTAAGGCCAATGATGTTTAGACTTATTTCGATCTATATAGTTTCCACAACATCTTCTGTATAGTAACATTTTTTTAAGAAAATGATTTGCACACAGCATATATATTGCATATTTGTTCAACTACCTTAGAAAAAAAATAATAGAGTTTCCTTAAAGCTTTACATTTTAACTTATGTGTCCAGACGTTGAATGAAACCGCAAGCTTATATATATCGATCCGCTAGCTCTAACTAGTAAAAATCTCAAAAAAAAAACTAACCAGTAAAAAAATGAGCATGTTAATTAGACTGCATATTGAGGATCTGTATATGTTTCAGAACCAATCTATCGATTATGTCTGGAAACAAAGTAAGGAAAAAAACAGAGAAGAAAGAGGTATACATAAATCAGAGAGGGTAGAGCAAAAATATATATATACTGAAGACGCATAGTATGTGAGAAGCAAATTAAACGATCAATCAAGAAACATCCAAATTAAAGCAGGACGATCTTATAAAGTAAAAAAAAACATAACTTACGAATTGTATATGACCACATCTATATATATATATATATATATATGTCCAACTCATCGTTTGAACAAAAAAAAATAATACGTACTCAGAAGAAATCAGGGAAGATCAACAAGAAATGTAGATTTCCTCCCCTATCCTAGCTAGCTGCAGCAATTAAGCAAAATATATACACGCACATGCACTAATTAAATCGAGTTGAGGCAGTGAGCAAAAGACCGGCCAGAGAGAAACCATATACATGCATGCATACCTCGGTTGATCGATCAAGATGCATGACTACTGTGATTACAGCAGTTAATATATGCATAAGTATCTCTCTAGCTTTGGTTCTATCTCAATCTCCGCAAGGGTTTTTGCATGCAAGATCTGAGCTGATCTGTCTAGATCTCCTCTATATATTGCGTTTTTCTGTCTAATCTTCAGATAAGAGATGAAGATCTAGTAACATATGATAGAAAGAAATTCACAGTAGCGCATCGATTAGCAGATGAAACTGCGCAGCACGATCTGAATCTTAGGAACCTAATATTTCCAACCACTTATTCAGAGATCAAAAAAAAGCAAACGATCAGATCATGCTGGCAGCTTCAGCTGCTTAAGGTGCACACATATCACAAAGCCAATTAAATGGAGAGGTGAAGAGTGAAGAGAGGGGCTAGGGCACGGAAGCTCATTTATAGAGCAGAAGCTATAGTAAGAAAGTATATAGCTAGAGAGATTATATTACGTACAGTTCGTTTGAAACGGGGGGAGCTAAAATTTTGCAGGATTTAAAATGTGCTAAAGCTAGAGGTAAGGTGTGGTCCTATGAGCATGCAGAGGAATATCATTGAAAAAACCGGTGCTTGTCTTTGCATGCGTTTGCTTATGCTGATATGCTACCGAAGCTAGCTAGACTGTGCAATAGTTATATATCTGCACCAGGACACCTTTTGTGCTAGGATTAGCCGGGGTGTGCAAATGCAGTGCATAAGGCTAGCAAGTTGGGCTAGCTAGCTAGCTGTTGCATTGCAGCAAGGCTAGCTAGTTGATTAAGGGTGTGTTCGTTTGCCTGTGTTCCTAGAACAACGGTGCGCACAAAAAACAAAACGGTCTATTAGCACGTGATTAATTAAGTATTAGCTAATTTTTTTTTCAAAAATAGATTAATTTGATTTTTTTAAGTAACTTTTGTATAGAAACTTTTTTAAAAAAAATACCGTTTAGTATTTTAAAAAACGTGCGCGCGAAAAAAAAGAGTGGTGAGTTGGAAAGATAGGGTGAAGACAAAGCCTAACGGGACCATATATGCATGCGATGCAATATATTGCAATGCACCCATGTGAGTCAGTTACTTGTGTAGTCTTGTGAGCTCGATTCGCTGCTTATGATGGATGACACATCAGGAAGATCATGACTAACAACTGGCACATATCTTCTTTTTTGTAGAGAGAGAGGTACGTAGGACCGAAAATTCTGTTAATTCAGTGAAAGTTCTGCCTGTTGGTCCAGCAGAGAAAATTCAACCTGGACGGTCTAGCTTGCTGGACAAACTGAGATCATCAGAATGTCAGTTTTTTAGATTTGGTTGGTTTTTCAATTGCATGCATGCTAGAAATTTCCAATGTTTATCGCCTCTTGTTTGATCAATTAGGACCAGACTTAAGCATATATAGTACAATTAGAATTGTTAACTTGAGATTTTTTTTCCTCCCTAACAATAATTGACCACATTAAGTAGACGCGGCCGTGAACAAAATTCTAGCTCTTCCGTACGTCCTACGTCGTCGTCTTCGTCATGTTCGTCCTGGCTAGCAGCAATAGTTAGCTTCAAGGATGCATGCATCGGCGCGGCAGTACACCGATCAACCGTGATCCCCGCCGGCGGCGCGCGCACCCGGTGTATCGATCGATCGATCAACCGCGAGCACTCGTCCGGTTGATTGGTTGATTGCAGCGAGCGCGCAGAGCCATCTGTCAGCTCACTTGACATTTGACAACATGTGCAGAGAGACCGTAACGAGATACTCTTAGGCTGGGTTCTTTTTCTTCAAGTTCTCAATCTCATATCTTTCGTTTTTCGTGCATATATTTTTTAAATTACTCAACGGTGTCTTTTTTTAAAAAAAATTATAAAAAAATTGTTTTAAAATATCATATTAATTTATTTTTCAAGTTTTTAAACTAATACTTAATTAGGACCCCTTTGAATCAAAGGATTTATGGAGAAATTTTATAAGATTAAAATCCTATAGAAAAATTTTCTATTTGACCTTTTGATTTAAATGATTGGAGTTTTTTAAATCCTACAAAATTTCTATGAAATAGCTCATTGCATGTAGATTTTTTAGAAAATTTAGCAAGAGGTCTAACCTCTAGAAAAATTTCTTTGAGCCTATTTCTTTCATCCGATTCCTATATTTTTCCTGCGGTCCAATTAAACGCTGTGTTTTTCCTATTTTTTTATTTTTTCATTCCTACGATTCAAAGGGACACTTAATCATTCGTTAATTTATCCTTTCGTTTTGTGTGCGGAGGAGAGGGTTCCCAACCCCTCCAAAAGAACACAGCCTAACTAGCTTAATACTCTCCAACTTTAAAGCCCCGTTCTAAACTTCAACTCTAAACTTTAACTTTCTTAGTTTTTCGTTAGCACGTTTTTCAAACTGTTAAATGGTGTATTTTTTAAAAAAGATCTTATATAGAAGTTTCTATAAAACTTCAATAAACCTTTTTTAAGTTTATAATAATTAATAACTAATTAATCATGTGTTAATTGCTTGTTTTGGTTTTCGTGCCGTTAAAAGCTCACTTAAAAGCAAGTACTCCCTCCGTCCTAAAATAAGAGATTTTTGATAGATGTGATCTTAAAATATAAGGAATTTTGGATAAATGTAATCCATCCAAATCCAAATCCATCACAAAATATAAAGGATTTTGAATGGATGTGTGATTCATCCAAAATCCAACCGAGGAAATAACTAACATATAAACCTCACAGCTAGCCCAGCGAACCCACGCATCAGAGAGCAAATACATGAGATGAATTTTTTTTTCCCGCTGAGACCAGCTTGAGCTTACCATGCATGCTGCATAAAGGCCGCATATAGCTTAGAGCAGCTGGTAGCAATACTGTACAGTTTTTTCTTGGATCGAGAAAGAGAGTTGCTCTTGCCTGTCTCACAAACTATTGTCAGATTATTGACTGTTTTTTTTCTGGATAGGAAGTAATAAATGGTGCGTTAGTACGTTCACTGGTATATAAAGTCTTATAGGTGCCGGTTCAAAAGGCCACATAGGTGCTGGTTTTGGGACCGGCACCAATTGGTCGGCACTAATGACCTAAGTCATTGGTGCCGGTTCTCGAACCGGCACCTATGTGATGTTATAGGTGCCGGTTCTAAACTAGAACCGGTACCTATGTTCTAAATTAGAACCGGCACCTATTTGGGTGGATCCGTTTTTAATTTTTGTAGGTGCTAAAAAGACCCCAAAAATATAATTTGTATTTTATTCAGTATCTATACCATCACAATTCACTGTTCATAAATCCTATGATTTTTTCAACCCATATTTATATATATGCCTCAAACAAGATTCAAACTCGAAACCTCTCTTTTCATCCAAAGCATCTTTACCATCTCACCTACAAACACTCGTTGCCTTGCAAACAAATGCTATTCTTTTGATACTACTGTTATCCGAATTTATATTTCATATTTAACACCATAGATGAGCTCAAATAAAATTTTTGTCAACTACAAAATTGTAGATCTCATCTAGATCTACAACTTTTATATATGTTTTGTCTTCATCCGAGATCGTTTAGAAATTTTAAATATTCACTTATGCAAATAGATCTGAGACATTATAACACATTTTTGGACATCCAAACGACCTTAAATCAAAAAGTCATCGACTAGAAAATTGTAGATCTCGTCGAGCTCTACAAATTTTATATAAAGTTTATATTCATCCGACTTTATATGAAAAAGTTATATGAAAAACCGATAGAGATAGAATCGACACCTATTTATCACATAGGTGCCAGTTCTTGTTATGAACCGGTACCTATGTGATAGGTGTCGATTTATAAGAAGGACCGGCACCTTTTTGGGCGTGATATATATGCCGGTTCTTATTAGGAACCGGCACCTATATGATAGGTGCCGGTTTATAAGGAGAGTCGGCACCTTTTTGGGCGCGAGGACCGTTTGGAGGGGAGTCATTGGTGCCGGTTTTTCTTACAAACCGACACCAATGTACTTCTCCCAACCAACCGGCACCTATAAGACCTTATAGGTGCCGGTTCGTGGAAAAATAGGCGGGAATTGTCTCTTAGGTACCGATTCTAGCAAATTCGACACCCATGTGGCCGGTACCTATGAAGTTTTTTTGTAGTAGTGGTTTTTCTTTTCTGATTAAAATTCAGATTTTATATCAATTTTTGTTAACACGTTTTTTAAACTATTAAACGGTACGTTTAATGCGAAAAATTTCTATATAAAATTTGCTTTAAAATATTAAATATATCCATTTATCAAGTTTGTAATAATTAAAATTTAATTAATTATGTGCTTGTAATGTTTTCGTTTTACTAACTTAATTTTTATCTTTGTGAGTTCAATCACCACCTAAATTTTACATTAGTATTAGCCAAGTACAGATCGAACGGCTGGGGTAGCCGGGACCAGAAATTAACTAACTGGTCTGGTCTGGTCCATGGACGCGATGTGGTCCGATCAGCTTCGCATGCGCGCCGTTTGGCCCGGTTTTCCTTCCTTCGGAATTGGGCGTGGTCCTGGACCACCACGTGTGACGCCTCCGGTGCATGCCACGATATTGCATATTGTATAGCGGCACGCGCGCCGGTACGGTGAATTGGGGCACTGGAAAGCAACGTGGTTATACGCTTTTGTCATCCGTATCCGCAAGCTTGGTATGGCGTGAGGTCAAACAAACGACGAGGGACCAAGCTAGCAAAGCGTGCGTTAGCAGATCGGCACATGCGTATCGTTGTGCTCCGTATGTACTCGGTACATGATAGGATGCACTTGGGCTGCTAAATTAAGGGCAAAAAAGAAAACTAGGGGCCAACAGATAATATGTGTAGGCCGGGCTGGTTGAAGTAATCATCCGCAGTATGATTGAATCGTACTATTGCTAAGCTAAAATATGAGCGTCCTGATATTGCTAGGCTAAAATGTGAGTACCAATAGAATTATGATAAAAAAATGTGAGCATTTTTTCAATAGAATTATGGTAAAACATAGCTTGTGTGTAGTGTACTCCATCCATTCAAAAATATACTTAACCTATGCGGGGATATGACCCCTCCTAATATCCCGACTAGGTTAATTTTTTTGGACAGAAAAGGTAAATGGCAAGAGCAATTGTTGTCCTACTCGAGAGTCGGGACAACACTCAATTTTTCTTGATCTATCTTTCTTCTTAAATCATTAACACTTGTCAAGATGATAAGTCACACATAAAATAAGATAGATATGGAAAACGAATGAGTTTTCCTGCCTAGGCTTAACTGGGAGTATATTTGAAGATAGATGGATAAGCAATAGCACTGGTAATTTTGGTTCAGAAAGTTTTTTAGGCTGTGTTTTTTCCAGTGAGTTCCTAACTTATCTTTCTCGTTTTTTGTGCGCACGTTTTTTAAATGGTTAAACGGTACGTTTTTTGCAAAAATTTTCTATACGATAGTTGCTTTAAAAAATCATATTAATCTATTTTTTTAAAAAACAAGTATTTAATTAATCATAAGAAAATGTGTTGCTCCGTTTTGCGTGCGCGGGAGGTGAGTTCCCAACCTCACCTCCCGAACACAGCTTTAGGATGTGTTCTTTCCTTCCCTTTCTTAACTTCTACTCACTTATTTTTCGTATGTATGTTTTTCAAACTGCTAAACGATATTTTTTTAAAAAAAATTATAGGAAAGTCGATTTAAAAATCATATTAATATATTTTTTGAAGTCTTTGTGTTAACACTCGATCTACACTTTGAGTTGCTATCGACCTTAGTCGTGTTTCGAGATTTAATTCAAAGCCTGTCTTTGATCGTAATTAAGGATAGCATCGGGGTTTCAGCCGGTCTTACCTAATGTATGTAATTATTTATGTTTTTGCATGCATTTGCCACTTGTACAAGTGGATCGATAGATATAAATATATTTATTGCAGGGTATTCTCAGGACTTATCTATGATCGATATATCTATATTGGCCGATTGGCTTGTATAAGTTTGCACTAGAGTATTAGCTAGTGTATTTACCTTCATGCATCCCTCATCGGCCAATTCCATTAAAATTGCCATAAACACATTAATATAGGCCGATGAGACTAGATCTGTTAGTTAATCTTATTTTACTATATCCTCAAGTAGGCCGATACAACTTTGCCCTATCAGCTGGGCTCCCACGATGCAACATCGGCCTATTGGCCGATCGACCATCGTTTCTAACATGGTTTACTTGTTTATTCTTGTTTGACGGAGCTTGAAACTCCTCACTGGGAGACCGCACAGGTCCCTCTTTGCCAGTTCGGCCGGGGGCGCAAGGTGAAATTCTTAGCCCCTGATCTGTGGGATCTCAGCGAGAAAAACGCGTGGACACAAGCGATTTAGACAGGTTCGGGCTGCTAAGAAGAGTAATACCCTACTCCTGTGTTCTGGTAGATCTGAGAGTCTGATGGAATCCAGAGAGAGTCCAGCCAGAGTCCAGTGAGTCCAGCCGGAGTCCCCCCTTTTTTCTTAGGCTTGGGCCTCCTTTTATATGGCAAGAGGCTACCACATGGGCCATGAGCTGCCTAAGAAAGAAAGTATCCTTTTACATCTAGGGCTATCCTATCGCCAGAAGCAGCCTCTGACAGACGTCGCAGCACGCCTTTGCTCGGTCAGTCGACCCTTCCGGGGGACGCCCGTTTCAACCTTCATTAAATGGCAGGCAACTTCTGCGTCTCGCCTGCGCCGGAATCGAAAAAGCATCTGACCGGAGCTAACATACCAACTGCGGGAGTTGGCATACCAACTCCGGCTGAGAGACGAGAGGCAGAGGGCTCTCATCATCCTGATGGGACGGGGCGTGGCGTGCAGCAGGCCGCCTGGCGCGCACGCGGCGCACAGGCATCCTGGCACCACCTAACCCGCGATCTGACCGGTCACGGACCGGATATGCACGCGCCACGCCGCATTAAATGCGGCGTAGTGCGCCCGTCTGAACCGTCATAAATGTGGTTAGGTGGGCTCCGTCGAGCTCACCTAACCTGCGCTCGTGGCACCAAAGCCATAGAGGGCCGGGGCGCCCCAGGCCTCAGGGCAGAAATGGGAGCGGCCCGACCCCGGGGGGAAACCGGGAGGGCAGCCGCCACGTCACCCTTGGGCCCGACCCCCCTGGGGGAACAGGCCACGCGGATCCCTGTGGTCGCCCTTCCCTTTGGTCTCGATACCCTCGGTCCCATGTCACCGACAGTAGCCCCCGGCGTCACGCCCGGGGTGGCCACACTCGGGGGGGCACCCAGGCTTGACGCCACCCCTCGGTCCTGGTGACAGGTGGGGCCGGCCCCCAAGGGCGAGCAGGACTCCTACGGTCGAGAGCCGCGCATATCGGCGAAGAATGCCAGTCGACATTAATGAGCGGTCTCCTTGTAACCGCAACATTACTCGAGGCAGCGCGCGGATCGGGACACGTCGGTCCACTTCGCCTGGGGACGTAATGATTGGCGCTTTTCGCGGTAACGGAGCGCGATTAATGCGCGTACGATCTGCCCCTTCTCGACCGCCACGGTCACACGACTGACGCGTGCGCCATAGGCGGGCGAGTGGGGTTAGTGGAGGCGTGGGCGCGAGAAACGAGGGGGCAAGGAGATGGGCGCGGGAAACAAGGAGCCGAGCGCGGCGGAGGCAAGGGCATAAAGGGTGCCGAGGAAGGGATTCGTTTCCTTCCTCTCGCCACTTTTTCCTTGCCTTTGTCATCCATGCTCTAGCTCTCTCGTTTCTCTCGCCTTCCTCTCGCCACACGCTCTCGTCCTCAAGCTCTCCCTCCGCCGGCGCCATGACGTGGAGCTCAGCGCCGCTTGACGGCAACGTGCTGCCGCCTTCCCGCATCACCAGCGAGAGGCAGGCCGGGCTACTGCGCCGGTTCATGCCGGAATCTGCCACCCTGGAGGTGGTCGCGCTGGGCGAGGGTCGCCCGGCGCCGCACTACCCGGAGCGGTCCGTCTTCTTCCTCTCCTTCGCCATGGCGGGCTTGATCCCGCCGTTCTCCACATTCTTCATGGACGTTCTGGAGTTCTACGGCCTCCAGATGGCGCACCTCACCCCCAATGCGGTGATGACGCTGGCCATCTTTGCACACCTGTGCGAGATGTTCATTGGGATGCGCCCATCCCTTCGGCTGTTTCGGTGGTTCTTCACCGTGCAGTCAGTATCGCCGCCGACAGTGGTCGGTGGCTGATACTTCCAGCCGCGGGGGCAGGTGTTGAACCGCTACATCCCGTGCGTGCTTCGCAAGAAGTGGGACGATTGGAAGAGCGACTGGTTCTACACCCCCCTCCCCGACGAAGCGTGCCTACGACTCCCGAGCCAGCCCCCAGCGCAGGCGCCAAGCTGGCGGGCGATGGTGGATCTGGGGGACGACTACGACGCCGTCCTAGACCGCCTGGCGGGCCTGCGAGCCCAGGGGCTCACGGGGGCCATGGTGTTCGGCGATTACCTCCGCCGCTGGATCGCACCGCTCCGGCGACGCGCCCGGGGCGCCTGGGAGTACGCCGGGACCGAGGACCTCCTAAGGACCCACCAGGGGCGTAAGTGGGATTGGGACCCCGAGGACTTCTGGATGGTGGTCCAACGGGTGCTAAACCTTAGCTCCGTGGAGTCATCCCTCATCCCTCGGGGGATCCTCCCCCCTCTGCAGCGACCCAGAGCGCGCCAACATCCTGGCCATCATGCAGGTGGTCGGGACGTTGGGGGGTCGGGCCCCCCGAGGCCATGATGGCGCGGGTGGCAGCCGCAGAGGGGACCAATCTACCCTCGGAGGGGGCCATGCTTCCGGGCCCCGCGACGGGGGTTTGGGGGGAGCCGCCCTGCCGACGCCAAGGGGAAGAGGAAGCTAGAGGTGACCCCTCCTCCATCTCCTCCCCGAGAGGGCGGGGTGGAGCACGTCAGCGGCAGACGCCTGGAGGACGCCGCACCGACGCCCCAGCCCGAGGGGGAGCGGAAGAAGAAGCGGCTCCGCAAGATGGGGGAGACCGAGCCGTGCAGGGGGAGCCTCATCACGCCCCTAAAGTGGTCGTTCAGCTGGCCACCCCGCAGGTTCGACCTCTTACCCATAGCGGCCACACTCTCATTCCCTAACCCCCAGGCTTATTTTTACTTATCTCTTTCTGTTTCACATTTTTCTTCTGCCTCAGTGAGATCCCGTCCCGCCCCACGCGTCACTCCAAGGCCGGTCGGTCCGCGGGCAACGAGGCCGGGGAGGCGGCGACCACAGAGGCTCAGAGGCGGGAGGCCGACCTGCAGGAGGCCGCAGGCCACCTACGGGTAGCTCAAGAGGCTGCTCGGGAGGCGGCCCGAGTCCGCCAGGCCGAGGAGGCTGCTCGGGAGGCGGCTAGGATCTGCCGGGCCGAGGAGGCTGCCCGGGAGACAGAGGTGGCGCGCGCGCACGAGGCACCGGCGGCTGAGCCTGCCACCCATGTCCCCGACCCGATCGCGCCGAAGGCGGAGGCCGCCACCGAGGCGGCCCGTGATGACTCCGAGAGGGCGCACCCGGGGCCCGACGCCTCAGGCGGCGCTGTGGTCGAGCCGGCCTCGGGAAAGGCTCCCGAGGCCAACACACCGACGGGCGAGCCGAGCCGGGCTTCACCACCACAGGAGCGGCCTTCCCCCTTTTCCCCCGCCACCCCGCTAATCACGGAGCCCCTCCTGCAGGCCTTGGCTACAGCCAACAACACGGTGCTGGACGGGCTAAGCGCCCAAATACAGGCCCTGCAGGCGGAGCGGGCAGAAATCGACGTGGCGTGGGCGCGCGTCGAGGAGGGGCGACGCTCCGCGGAGGTCATGGTGGAGGCCGGCCGTAAGGCGCACAGCTTGCACACCTCGCAGCTCGAGGCTCATCGCAGGACCCTGGCGGAAATTGCCCGGGAAGTGGAGGAGGAGCGAGAGACAGCCCTCATCGCCACTGCCACGCTCGACGGGGCGCGGGACGACCTCCGTCTCCAATACGGGAGCCGGATGGCGGAGCTAGAGGAGAAGCTCGACGCCGCCCGCGTAGTTCTCGACGCCGCCGCTTCCCGGGAGCGGCGGGCGGTGGAGATCGAGGAGGCGACCCGCCAGCGCGAGGAGGCCCTAGAGGCCCGGACCATGGCGCTGGAGGAGCGCACCGCCACGCTCGGGGGCGGGCCTCGCGCTTGCTCGTGCAAGAGGCCGCCGTGCGCCGGCGGGCCGAGGCCCTTGACCTCCGTGCCCGGGAGCTGGAGGCGCTGGAGGAGCGCGCCCGCGCCCTGGACGCGAAGGAGGCGGCGCTGGCGGCACGCGAGGCCGCCGCCGCTACACGGGAGGCGACGCTGGCGGCGCACGAGGCTGCCTCCGCGAGCAGGAGTCGCACTCCGCCTCCGCGAAGACACGCTCGCCGAGCGGGGGCGAGTCCTCGAGGAGGCCGAGGCCGCGGCGCAGCGGCTGGCGGACAGCCTGTTCCTCCGCGAGGCGGCGCGGGAGGAGCAGGCGCGCCGTAATCTGGAAAGCGCCCGCGCCGAGAGGGACGCGCTGAACCAGCGGGCCTCCGAACTCGAGGCGCGGGCAAGGGAGCTGGACGCGCGGGCGCGCAGCGGCGGGGCGGCCGCAGGCCACGGCGATCTGGCCGCCCGCCTCACAGCCGCCGAGGACACCATCGCCAAGCTGCAGGGCGCCCTGGACTCGTCCGCCGGGGAGGTTGAGGCCCTTCGGCTGTCGAACAAGGTGGGGCCCGGCATGCTTCGGGACGCCGTCTCCCGCCTCAATCGCGCCGGGCGTCAGGCGGGCACCTGGAGCGAGCGGTACGCAAAGTACACCTCCAACCAGGGGGGCCTCGCCCAGCGCCTCTCGGAGATGGCCGGGGACCTCAAAAGGCTCCTCGAGGAGATCGAGGAGACGGTTAAGTCTTCCTCAAGGGACCTTGCTCGGGGGGCGGTGGAGCTTGTGCTGGCGAGCTACCAAGCCCGGGACCCCGACTTCTCCCCGTGAACGGCGCTGGAAGAATTCCCCCAGGAACCGAGGCCAACGCGCGCGCCCAAGTCCGGGATGCCGTCGGTCAAATCGTCCACGGCTTCGAGGGGACGGCCCCTCGGCTCGCCTTCGCCCTCGACTCCAACGAGGAGGAGGACAGCGACGATGGTGTATCGGAGAGAGCCCCCGGGCCACCGTGTATCTTAATTTTTTATTCCTTCATCTTCTGAGGCCTTTGGGCCAATGCTTGTATATCTGACTTCATCTTATCTGCAATCAAACAAGATTTATACTTCTATGTTAGATATGTTTGCTATATGCTCGTGATAAGGATGGTCTGTGTCGCGATCCCTTTGCATCTTTGGCTTGAGCGAGGGCTCGTGCTCGGGCCCCAGCCTCAAGCGGCGTGGGTCGAAGCTAGTGCCTGGGGAGATCCGCATGTCGAGACTGGCCAGGCCGGGAGCGCGGTGACCGAGGGTTATGGGGACCCGATTGTGGGCCATTGCCGATTCCCCCCCGGAGTTCATCGCGCCCCAGGGCACGACTCGGTTCTGGGCCCCGTTTGGCGGTTTAGACGACCCGGGCTGCCGAGGGCAAGGATGAGCACGAGCAGACTGACTCAAGTCAAGATTTTTCAAAAGGAAATGATAACACAGGCGCAGTCCTTAGGAAATTAAAAATGCTTGTTATTGAAATGCTAGGAAAAAATTAAACAAGTATGTGCATGTGGGAGCCCCCGGCCAACCCTGCGTGCCCGAGGGGGACGTGGGGTTGGCCTGAGCCAGAGGTACGACACCCGACGCCCTTATGGGTAGAAGCGGCGAAGATGCTCGATGTTCCACGGGTTAGGCAGTTCTGTGCCGTCGCTCGTGGCCAATCGAACCGAGCCCAGCCGGGGGACACCAACCACTCGATCCGGACCATCCCACATTGGTGAGAGTTTGCTCAGTCCAGCACGCGTTTGGACGCGGCGTAGGACGAGATCGTCGACGCAGAGTGATCGGGCCCGGACATGGCGCTGATGGTAGCGCCGCCTTCGCTCTTCCAGGTAGTCGAGGTCGTCTCGGCGAAGCTGATCTTGATCAGCCTCGCAATACATGGTGGCCCGAGGGGACCTCAGGGTGGGCTCGGATAGGAGGACCGCCTCCGCGCCGTAGATGAGGAAGAAGGGCGTTTCCCCTGTCGCTCGGCTTGGGGTGGTTCGGTTCACCCAGAGCACCGCTGACAGCTCCTCGATCCACGAATCGTCATGCTTCTTGAGGATGTTGAAGGTCTTGGTTTTGAGGCCCTTGAGGACTTCCGCGTTGGCGCACCCCGACCCGAGCAGTGATGCCCTTCATGAATTTTAGCGCCGAGTGCTTGTCGATCTTGATGACCGGATAAGCCTCGGGCCACTTAGTGAACTTGTCGATTGTGACATACAGGTACTCGAACCCGCCCGGGGCTTTCCTAAAGGGACCCAGGATATCCAGCCCCTAGACGGCAAACGGCCATGAAAGAGGTATGGTCTGCAGGGCCTGAGCCGGCTGATGCGTTTGCTTGGCGTGAAACTGGCACGCCCTGCATCGTCGGACCAGGTCTGCTGCGTCGTGGAGCACCGTCGGCCAATAGAAACCCTGGCGAAAGGCCTTACCGACCAAGGTGCGCGAGGAGGAGTGGGCTCCACACTCGCCTTCATGGACATCGACAAGAAGCTCGACGCCTTGTTCCCGAGGAATGCACTTCAGGAGGACTCCGTTGGCCCCGCGCCAGTAGAGGGCCCCTTCCACCAGCACGTAGCGCTTGGAGATGCGATTGACGCGTTCACTCCCTTCGCGGTCCTCGGGTAGAGTCTGATCTTTGAGGAACGCCTGGATCTCAGCCATCCAGGCGATCAATCTTGGGGGGCCGGGCTCGGCCCCCCGGATCCCGAGGCCTGGACTCCGACGGGCCTCGAGGGCTACGCAGGCAAGTCCGTCTTCCCTAGGGGGTCGGGTCGCGCCGACAGCTGGGCCAGCCTTTCTTCAAAGGCGCTCGGTGGGGTTGGGGCTCACAACGAAGCGAGCCTCGAGAGTTCGTCGGCGACCGCATTATCCCGTCGGGGCACGTGCCGAAGTTCTAACCCGTCGAAATGGCGCTCCATACGCCGCACCTCGCGGACGTAGGCGTCCATCTGCGGGTCGGAGCACTGGTACTCCTTGGAGACCTGGTTAATGACCAACTGGGAGTCACCTAGAACCAGGAGGTGACGAATCCCCATTCCGGCCGCCACTCTGAGTCCTGCAAGGATTCCCTCGTACTCCGCCATGTTGTTGGTTGCCTGAAAATCTAGGCGAACCAAATATCTAAGGACGTTTCCGCTCGGCGAGGTCAAGGTGACCCCCGCGCCGGTGCCCTGGAGGGCCAGGGAGCCATCGAACTGCATCACCTAGTAGGTGGCGTGAGGCAGCTGAGAGGGGCTCATGTTGGCCTTGGGGGCAGAGAGTCCGAGATCTGGCTTGGGAGCCGGGGTCCATTCCGCCACGAAGTCAGCGAGGGCTTGGCTCTTATTCGCGTGGCGTGGCTCAAAGCGCAAGTCGAATTCGGAGAGTTCGATTGCCCATTTTACCACCCATCCGGTACCCTCTCGGTTGTGTAGGATTTGGCCGAGGGGGTAGTACGTGACCACCGTGACCCGATGCGCCTGGAAATAATGGCGCAGCTTCCTCGAGGCCATCAGAATCGCGTACAGCATCTTCTGAGCCTGAGGGTATTGGGTCTTGGCATCCCGCAGCGCTTCACTAACGAAGTAGACGGGCCGCTGCACCTTCCGGCGGGGCCTGTCCTCTCCGTTGAGGGCACTGTTCCCGGGGCGCTCGTCATCCGAAGGGCCTTGCTGGGCCCACTTGGCTTCTGTACCGACGACCTCGGGGTCGGAGGGCGTCGGGCGCGGCCTTCCTGCAGTGGCCCCGGGGCCTTCCTGGGGGTCGGGGGCGTCCGGCGCCGTCGGACGAGCGGGCAGAGGGCCACATCCGGTCGTCAGGGGCCTTAGGCTGCCATCCGGCTCGGGGGCCTCTCCTCCCTTCTCTGTCCCGGGTCGGGTCAACACAGGGTGGGAGCGCACGGGCCGAGGGCTGTCCTCGTCGCGCTCCACAATCAACGCCGCGCTGACTATTTGCGGGGTTGCCGCCAAGTAGAGTAGCAGTGGCTCATCGGGCTCCGGGGCAACCAGGATCGAGGGGGAACTGAGGTACGCCTTCAACTGGGTGAGGGCCCGCTCAGCCTTCTCCGTCCAGGTAAACGGCCCGGAGCGCTTAAGGAGCTTAAATAGGGGCAGCGCCTTCTCTCCCAGCCTCGATATGAATCGACTTAAGGCAGCCATGCATCCGGTGATGCATTGCACATCCTGAAGCCTGCTGGGGGGGCGCATCCGCTCTATAGCTCGTATCTTCTCGGGGTTGGCCTCAATGCCTCGGGCAGAGATTAAGAACCCGAGAAGCTTGCCCGCAGGCACACCGAACACACACTTTTCGGGGTTCAGTTTTATGCAGGCGGAGCGGAGACTTTCGAAAGTCTCCGCTAAATCCGAGAGCAAGGTCTCTTGGTTGAGTGTTTTCACAACCAAGTCATCGACGTAGGCCTCAACATTGCGTCCTATCTGACTACCCAAAGAAATACGAGTAGTACGCTGAAAAGCAGGACCTGCATTCTTTAACCCAAAAGGCATGGTTGTATAACAATAAGTTCCTACAGGGGTAATGAATGCAGTTTTCTCCTCATCCTCCCTAGCCATGCGAATCTGATGATATCCTGAGTATGCATCTAGAAAACACAAAAGGTCGCACCCCGTAGTGGAGTCGACAATTTGATCTATGCGTGGCAGGGGATAAGGGTCCTTAGGACATGCCTTGTTGAGGTCAGTATAGTCGATGCACATCCGGAGCTTGCCGTTCGCCTTGGGGACGACGACCGGGTTCGCGAGCCACTCCGGATGGATGACCTCACGGATGAATCCAGCCTCCAAAAGCCGCGCCACCTCCTCGCGGATGAAGGCTTGGCGTTCCGGGGCCTGCTGCCGTACCTTCTGCCGGACGGGCCTTGCGTCCGGTCGCACGGCGAGACGATGCTCGTTCACCTCCCTGGGGACCCTGGGCAAGTCCGCCGGTCTCCACGCGAAGACGTCGGCGTTTGCCCGCAGGAAGGAGACGAGCGCGTCTTCCTATTTGTCGTCCAAGAGACCACCAATTTGGGTGGTCTTGGACGGGTCATCGCCCAGGGCGACCAACTTCACCGGGACCTCGTCGCCTGAGGCCATCCGCTGCCTTGGGGCGGGGGAGGTGGAGGCGGAGGCGCCGGGCCTCTCGTCGTCGCCCGCGGGCTTGGACACCGCGGCGAGGCGGTCCGCGCGTTGCTCCATACAAGCAAGCGCGACTTTGAGGTCGCCGTGGACGGTGATGGGGCCACTTGGGCGCAGCATCTTCATCTGGAGGTAGGCATAGTGGGTGGCCGCCATGAACTTCAACAACGCGGGCCTTCCCAGGACCGCGTTGTAGGGCAGATTGAGGTCCGCCACATCGAAGTCCACCCGCTTGGTGTGGAAGTTGGCGGGGCCACCGAAGGTGACCGGGAGGTCGATGTGACCTAGCGGCCAGGTGTGCCCCGGCATCACGCCAATGATTGGTTGGGACGGCCGAAGCTCCATCCCTGGGGCCTTGATGGCATCAAAGGCCACGGGGGAGAGGATGTTGAGAGCTACGCCACCGTCTATCAGGACGCGCCCCAACTTCACGTTGTAGACGGTGGGGGAGACCACCATCGCGATCTTTCCTCCCCGGGCAACGCATGGCGGGTGGTCGGTCCGGTCAAAGGTAAGGGTGACCTCCGACCAACGCGCCCGCCGCGTCGCCTCATGGGTGGGGACTGCGGCCAAAAGCTCTCGCTTCATGGCCTTGAGGCTTCGGCGAGAAGCGTGAGCGCACGCTCCTCCATCGACGATGGCGACGGTGGCCTCGGGCTCCTAAAAGCCCAGGTCATCATCGCCATCGTTGACGTCCTCAGCGGGGGCCTTCTGCTTGGCCTCACTTCGCCGGTTGCCAGTGAAAGTCACCGGGGCCTTGCCCTCACGGCGTTCCTACCTCCTCTCCTCCTCCCACTTCCTCGTTTGCTTGGCCAAGCTTTTGACCGTGCGGCAGTCGGCGAGGTCGTGGAGGGAGGTGTTGTGCACAGTGCACCACCTGCCGGCCGGGCGCTCTCTGCCGGGAGCGCCGGCCTCCTTCTTTTTGTCGCCCACGGGCCTCCCCTTTCGGGGGACCCGCGAAGCGCCCTTGGCGGCGAGGACATGACCCTCGTCGTCGGAACGGGCCGACCTTTTCTTCCTCCTGTCCCGCCGCCCTGAACGAGCGGCGGACTCGGGGGCAGCCGGAGCCGCCGCTCCAGAGCCGGAGGAGTTCCAGGTCCAGGCCTCCTCCTTGCGAGCCACACGGTCCGCGAGCTCGAAAAGCTGCGCGGTGGTCTGGGGCTCCTTGGAGGTGATCTTTTCGAGCATGCGGTTGTGCCGCACGCCCCCCCTGAATGCGTAGATAACCGCATGTGCAGGGATGCAAAGTATGGTGTTGCGGACTTGACAGAACCGCTGGATGTACGAGCGGAGAGACTCCTCGTCCCTCCGCTGTACCGCGTGCAAGTCCGCCTCTTCGCCTGGGCGCGGATATGTGCCTTGGAAGTTCGTAGTGAATTGCTGGCACAAGTCCTCCCAGGAGTGGACCGACGCGGGTGGCAGGTTCATCAGCCAACCCCACGCCTGGCCCTTTAGGGCCATGGGGAAGAACTTCGCCATGACCCTGTCGTCACCCCCCGCGGCTTCTATTCCAGTCGTGTAAATCTGGAGAAACTCAGCGGGGTTGACGCTCCCATCATATTTTTCGGTGATGGTGGGTCAGAACCTCGGGGGCCAACGGACATTCCGAAGGCTCGCCACGAAGGCTCGACAGCCGGCACCACCAACCGGGGACACGGGGGGCCGGCCCCCGTGACCGGAACGGAGCGGCGCCCCAGAGGAGGAGGCGCCTTCCGTTGCATGGGCGACGCGACGAGCGTCGCGCCGGCGCTCGATATCGAGCCGGGCGTCTGGCCCCCCATGCATATTCCCATGAGTCGGAGGCGTTGACGAGGGAAGCGCGGACGAACGGCGGGTGTCGGCCGTCGCCCGTCGCGCCCTCCGCCTTGATGACGTAGAGCCGATGGTGGCAGCGCCAGAGGTCCCGTCGGCGGAAGACCGCCGGCCGGTGCCTAGGCGCTGCTGCGCCGTCATGACCAGATTGGCCACGTCATCCAGCCAACGCTGGGCCGGGGTCTCTGGATCGGGGACGACGGGCGGGTGACGCAAGAGTGCGCCCGTCGCCTGGAGTGCGCCCTGGGGCGTGCCGCCATCACCATAGGTGAGGCGACGACGCACTTCGTCTCGCCGGCCTCCTCCATCGCCTGCGGGCGGCGAGGTCGCGAATCCCTTGACTTCCTCAGGCGCCTTCCCCCGCCCAAGGTTCCGACGGGAGGGGGACGACGGGGCGTGAACCCGATGGCACGGGTTCTGCTCCCCGCCATCGCTGCTGGCGCTCAAGGAAGGATCGTACGCCACCGCCTCTTCGGCCATAGGGCTGACCTGGTGAAGCTTGGTGTACACGAAAGGAAATGGGGGCTCAGAAAAACACGCGCGCGCCCCCTACCTGGCGCGCCAGATGATGGAGCTTGAAACTCCTCACCGGAAGACCGCGCAGGTCCTCCTTTGCCGGTTCGGCCGGGGGCGCAAGGTGAAATTCTTAGCCCCTAATCTGTGGGATCTCAGCGAGAAAAACGGGTGGACACAGGCGATTTAGACAGGTTCGGGCCACTAAGAGGCGTAATACCCTACTCCTGTGTTCTGGTAGATCTGAGAGTCTGATGGAATCCAGAGAGAGTCCAGCTAGAGTCCAGCGAGTCCAGCCGGAGTCCCCTCTTTTTTCTTAGGCCTGGGTGTAACGTCCCGCCTCCACGAGGCCGGGCCCGCTTACATCTAGCAGCTTAAATAGGACATAGACTGCCCTCACAAACCAACACTAGTCTTTTCTGCGCACTTTGTCCCCACTCGTGCGCACCCGGGAAGACTTCCCGGTCGGTCACCCATCCCTAGATTTCTCCAAGCCAAGCACGCTTAACTTTAGAGTTCTTTGAAGATGGGCTTCCGGAAAAGAAGTTGCATCTTGTTGGCATGAATATCCTATCAATCCTATTATGCCTTGGGCCGGGGTGTTACACTGGGCCTCCTTTTATATGGCAAGGGGCTACCACATGGGCCACGAGCTGCCTAAGAAAGAAAGTATCCTTTTACATCTAGGGCTATCCTATCGCCGGAAGCAGCCTCTGACAGACGTCGCAGCACGCCTTGGCTCGGTCAGTCGACCCTTCCGGGGGACGCCCGTTTCAACCTTCATTAAATGGCGGGTGACTTCAGCGTCTCGCCTGCGCCGGAATTGGAAAAGCATCTGACCGGAGCTGACATACCAACTACGGGAGTTGGCATACCAACTCCAGCTGAGAGACGAGAGGCAAAGGGCTCTCATCGTCCTGATGGGACAGGGCGTGGCGTGCAGCAAGCTGCCTGGCGCGCACGCGGCGCACAGGCATCCTGGCACCACCTAACCCGCGATCTGACCGGTCTGCGACCGGTCACTCACCGTGACCGGTCACGGACCGGATATGCACACGCCATGCCGCATTAAATGCGGCGCAGTGCGCCCGTCTGAACCGCCATAAATGTGGTTAGGTGGGCTCTGTCGAGCTCACCTAACCTGCGCTCGTGGCACCAAAGCCACAGGGGGTCAGGGCACCCCAGGCCTCGGGGCAGAAATGGGAGTGGCCCGACCCTGGGGGGAAACTGGGAGGGCAGCCGCCACGTCACCCTCGGGCCCGACCCCCTTGGGGGAACGGGCCACGCGGATCCCTGTGGTCGCCCTTCCCTTTGGTCTCGATACCCCCGGTCCCATGTCACCGACATTGTTGATTGCAGATCAAATCAACTGGCACGCCCTAAACGCACCTAGGCAAGCCATTGGACCTGCACTGGAGTTAAGCAGATCTCCCAGGCCGCCGTGAAAACGTGGAACCCGTTCTGACATCTGACGAGTCAAAATTCTACGGCAACACGCTTTTGGCACGCCCAGTGGGACCAGAAGAACACAAGCTTCGCATCATCAACAAGCTCACTGCAAGATGTCTAAGCAAAGTGAAATCTCGGAGGAGAATGTCGTCTCGGTCACCGCCGATCAGCTCAACGACGAGCAAAAGGCCGAGATGGCAAAAGGCCGATCAGCGCTCATCAACCAGTCTGGAATCCTGGTGAACACATTGACCAACACAGTCAAATCCATACTAGACGGTTCCATTCACCAGCACAAACCTCAAGGCCCGATTTTTCCGCCCGACAACAAATTCCCATCATATCGGACCTTGAGGACCGGCCTGAGCATGGCTCCATAGCCGATGGCGCCGATCCCACCTCCATCGGCCCAGCCAGTGTCAACCATGTCGCTGGTCTTGACAAAGCAAACAGGAGGAAGCCCCCAGCATATCATAGAAGACCAGTATGCGCAATGGACAAAGGGGAGACAAGCTCCAGCAGCCTTGCAGCAGCCGATGATTGAGCCGATGCAACAAGCCTCTACCAATCCAACATCGGCTGGGCAAGCCCAATTTCCCCTGCCAGGCAACCCTCCGCAAGTAGCTGCTTACAACGCACCGCAAGACTATCAGCAGTACGCTACGGGGCAGTACGATGCAACAAACTTGAATCATCATTTTCAGCCATACTTCCCTAGGCAGTATCAGCCAGAAGGTTTCCAACCGCCATATCATCAAGAGCTTCCACACCAATCCACAGGACTTGCTCAAGGGCACTGGGCTGATATGATAGCCGAAGTGATGCGTGATCAATTCGGTTTGAAGCCCAAGGAGAGTGCAACTATGTATCGGCACCCATACCCAGAGGAATTTGACAGAGTGCCATTGCCGAGCCGATACAAAATTTCTGATTTCTCCAAGTTTTCAGGGCAGGATAATGTCTCTACGTATGAGCATATTAGCCGATTTTTGGCCCAATGCGGTGAAGCATCGGCTATGGAGGCATTGAGGGTGAGATTTTTCCCCTTGTCCTTGTCAGGATCGACGTTCACTTGGTTTTCCTCTTTTCCCTGCAACTCTATTAGAGGATGGATAGACCTAGAGAAACAATTTCATAGGTATTTCTTTAATGGAGTACAAGAGATGAAGCTATCTGATCTCACCGCCATCAGGCAAAGAGTTGATGAATCGGTCCCGGATTACATTCAACGATTCAGGAATATCAGAAACAGGTGCTATAGCCTCAGCCTGACTGATTCTCAGCTGACCGATCTGGCGTTCCAGGGGCTACTTGGGCCGATACGAGAAAGGTTCTCGTCACAAGAGTTTGATAGTCTAGCCCAGCTAGCACAGAGGGTATCGCTCACGAACAAAGATTCCAAGAGGCAAGGAAGTTCACAAAGAAAAGCAACAACGTTTATCAGTACGCCTCCGATGACGATGAAGATGAAGATGCTGAGGTCGATTTGGCTGAATGGACCCGGATGAAGAAGCCAACTACGTGCCAATGGATTAAGAAGGGCGATAAGGAAGACAAATTCGACTTCGACATCAACATGGCCGATAAAATATTTGATCTACTTTTACAGGAGAAGCAGATTCAGTTGCCAGTAGGTCATGTGCTGCCATCGGCTGAGGAAATAAAGAAAAGGAGATATTGCAAGTGGCACAATACATATTCTCATCACACAAACGAGTGCAAGATTTTCCGACAACAGATACAATCGGCCATCGAACAGGGCAGGATCAAGTTTGATGAAGCCAAGAGGCCGATGAAGATCGAAGGACACCCGTTCCCAGTCAACATGGTACGGGCTGGCAGGGCCGATAGCGATGCCTATCGGACCAATAAGAGACCTTATCAGACTTCGGAGGGCCTCATCAAGAAATACTAGCGGAGGCGTGAGGAGCAAGCACAAGACTATGATGACCAAGATAAATCTTATGATCCCCATTGGGAGTGCGAATTCTTTCGATTCTGCTGGAACGAAGGGTTGAGGCTGCCGACGATACAAGAGTGTCCTGCATGCAATGACATAGAAGAATCATACCAGGGCGGCTCAAGCAAACAGGCACATCGACCGGCCAAGCAGAGGAAGCCTGTACATGAGAGGCTAGGGCCGATGCGTCGTGATCGTCGCACTGAAGATGATAAACCAGTCCAGAACCCTCAATGGTGCCCAGGTGATCTATTCAGCAAGACTCAGAAGCGACGGGTTCAGAAGCTGAGACAGAAAGAGAAGACCCAGGAGCAGCAAGTAGAAATCGCCCATCGACCCGTTAAAACAAAGAAACAATGGAGGCTGAAGTCTACGGTAGAAAAGGCCGATGAGGACGATACGAAGTCAACTTAGGCTCCTGCATCAGCAAAAGGTAAAAGCATAGCATCGGCTTCTGTTAACATGGTTTTCGTGTTGCCAGCAGAATATAGTATACGGACGGCCGATGAAGCTATAGCCGATGACGGGATGGAGCAATCTTCGGCTAAGCTACAGTTGTCACCAGAACAAGCCGTGTTCGACAAGCCAGCCGATACCAGCTACAGACACCTCCGGCCGTTGTACATCAAGGGGTTTGTCAATGGGCGGCCGATGACGAAGATGCTGGTCGATGGCGACGCGGCAGTAAATTTGATGCCATATACAACTTTCAGGAAGCTTGGAAAAGTGCCTGAGGACTTAATCAAGACTAATATGGTATTGAAAGATTTTGGCGGCAACACATCTGAAGCGAAGGGGGTGTTGAACGTGGAGCTCATAGTTGGCAATAAGACAATTCCTACTACCTTCTTCGTCTTTGATGGAAAGGGTTCCTATAGCCTGTTGTTGGGACGAGATTGGATCCATGCAAATTGTTGCGTCCCTTCAACAATGCACCAATGCCTTATTCAATGGCAAGGAGACCAGGTCGAGATCGTGTAGGCCGACAGGTCAGTGCATGTGGCCAATGCCGATATTGCGGTATGGGAGATGGAGGGAATCGATTGCCTGTCCGGACGAGTTTGGGAGGCCGATTTCCTGAAGGTAACTGACTGTGACATCGAACAGATCGAACACGGAGACAAGTAGTTACTTTAGCAAAGGTGTAACATCCACCAGCCAAGACGAACAAGATAGCCCCTATACAGATGATGCGGTGGATGAGTTAGATGGAAAATTGGGACAAGGGTTCACGTCGGCCGATGAACTTGAAGAAGTTGACATAGGGATAGGTGATAGGCCTAGGCTGACGTATGTAAGTGCTAATCTGCCAAAGGAATATAAGAATAAATTGATACATCTTTTGAAAGAATAATTGGATTGTTTTGCATGAGAATACCATGAGATGCCAGGATTAAGCCGATCGATTGTAGAACATCGGCTGTCCATAAAACCAGGTTATCGGCCGTTCAAACAATCTCCCAGGAGATTTAAGGCCGATATGTATGAGGCTATTAAGGCAGAGATCACAAGGCTTTACGATGCCAATTTTATCAGACCCTGCCGATATGCAGAGTGGGTTTCTAATATAGTTCCAGTGTTGAAGAAAAATGGCAAGCTCCGGGTGTGTATCGATTTCAGAAATCTAAACAAAGCAACCCCAAAAGATGAGTACCCTATGCCAATGGCCGATTTGCTAGTTGATGTTGCGTCTGGACACAAGATTATCAGTTTTATGAATGGGAACGCAGGCTATAACCAGATTTTCATGGCTGAGGAAGATATTCACAAAACGGCTTTCAGGTGTCCGGGGGCAATCGG
This sequence comes from Oryza officinalis, assembly GCA_008326285.1. Classification (NCBI taxonomy): domain Eukaryota; kingdom Viridiplantae; phylum Streptophyta; class Magnoliopsida; order Poales; family Poaceae; genus Oryza; species Oryza officinalis. The sequence continues at coordinate 53,055,068 of BDMV01000001.1, read as the reverse complement.
CCTATATGAGTGGATCGTTATGACATTTGGTCTCAAGAACGCTGGAACTACATATCAGAGGGCAATGAATTATATCTTTCACGACCTAATCGGTTCCTTGATCGAGGTGTACATTGACGATGTGGTGGTGAAATCAAAGGAGTATGATAGTCATTTGGCCGATTTACGCAAAGTGCTAGAAAAAGCAAGAAAATATGGTTTAAAGATGAACCCTAACAAATGTGCCTTTGGCGTATTGGCCGGATAGTTTTTAGGTTTCTTGGTCCATGAGAGAGGAATTGAGATCACACAGAAGAACATTGATGCCATAAAGAAGATTAAGTCACCAGAAAACAAGACCAAGTTACAATCCCTGATTGGGAAGATCAACTTCGTCCGGCGTTTTATATCAAACCTGTCAGGCAGGATAGAGCCGTTCACTCCATTACTAAAGTTGAAGGACGATCAGAAATTTATATGGGGCGATAAGCAACAATAGGCGTTGGACAACATCAAAGAATATTTGAGTTCCCCACCGGTCCTAATTCCTCCATAGAAGGGAATCCCGTTCAAGTTGTACCTGTCGGCCGATGAGAGGTCTATCGGCTCTGTTTTGGTTCAGGACATTGATGGCAAGAAAAGAGCTATTTTCTATCTCAGCAGAAGATTGTTGGATGCTGAAACAAGGTACACGCCAATGGAGAAGTTATGTCTATGCTTTTATTTTTCATGTACTAAATTGAGGCATTATTTACTTTCCAATGAGTGCATTGTGGTAAGTAAGGCCGATGTGATGAAATACATGTTATCGGCCCCTGTGTTAAAAGGGAGAATTGGGAAGTGGATTTTTGCTTTGACAGAGTTTGACCTCAGGTATGAATCGGCCAAAGCGATTAAAGGACAGGCCCTGGCCGATTTCATTGTGCAACATCGAGATGATTCAATTACATATTCAGATATTGTGCCATGGACATTGTATTTTGATAGATCTGTTTGCCGACATGGATGCGGTATCGGCCTAGTCATCATGTCCCCTCGGGGGGCAAGCTTTGAGTTTGCATTCACTATCAAGCCTTATTATACTAACAATCAAGTATAATATAAAGCTGTCCTTAAGGGTTTGCAGTTATTACAAGAGGTCGAGGCCGATTCCGTAGAGATTATTGGTGACTCTCAATTGGTGATCAATCAGCTTTCTGGAGAATATGAGTGCAGGAATGATATTCTGAGGGTTTACAATGAAGAGTGCCTCGAATTGTTAAAAACTTTCAAGATTGTAACAATGAGACATATACCCAGGAAGCAAAACTTTGAGGCCAATGATTTAGCTCAGGGGGCATTAGGATACAGACCGATGGTGAAGGATGTTGATGTTAAAATCGCTAACTTGGATGTCGATGATTGGAGGTTTGCTATCATCGAATATTTGAGAAATCCTTCTCAATCGGCGTCACGAAAGATGAAATATAAAGTCCTACATTATGTCTTGCTCGATGATGATCTATACTATCGGACGATTGATGGTGTCTTGCTAAGATGCTTGAGTTCAGAAGAAGCCAAGGTGGTTATGAGCGAGGTCCATGAAGGAATTTGTGGAACACATCAATCGACCCATAAGATGCGATGGCTTTTGAAGCGTGTTGGATATTTTTGGCCGACAATGCTAGAGGATTGTTTCAAGTACTATAAAGGATGTCAAGACTGCCAAAAATTTGGAGCAATTCAGAGAGTGCCGGCATCGGCTATGCATCCAATCATAAAGCCGTGGTCATTTCGTGGATGGGGTATAGACATGATCGGACAGATTAATCCTCCATCGAGTAAAGGACACAAATATATTTTAGCGGCTACCGATTACTTCACAAAGTGAGTTGAGGCCGTTCCCTATAAGAAAGTTGATTCCAAGGATGCCATCCAGTTTGTTAAAGAGCATATCATATACAGATTTGGACTTCCACAGACGCTGACAATCGATCAAGGATCAATTTTCATGTCCGATGAATTTGTCAAGTTTGCTGACAGCATGGGCATCAAGCTGTTGAATTCTTCTTCATATTATGCGCAAGCTAATGGGCAGACAGAAGCTTCTAACAAGAGTTTAATCAAGTTGATCAAGAGAAAGATTGCTGAATAGCCGAGACAGTGGCATACAACGCTGGCCGATTCCCTTTGGGCGTATCGGATGGCTTGTCATGATGCAATTCAAGTGCCGCCTTATCAGTTGGTTTATGGACATGAAGCTGTACTGCCATGGGAGACCAACATCGGCTCAAGGAGGATTGCATTGCAAGACGACTTGACAGCCGATGAGTATCATAATCTTATGGTTGACGAGTTGGATGACTTGGCACATGTACGATTGCGGGCCTTGAAAAAAATAAAGCGAGACAAGGATCGAGTTGCTCGTCATTATAACAAAAAAGTTGTAGCCAAGTCATTTGAGAAAGGAGATCTTGTTTTGGAAATTGATATTGCCGATTGGTTCGATATTGCCGATTACTGATAATAGCCGATGTACAATGCATCATCTTTAGATGGCCGATAAATACTATCACCCTTAGTACAAATTTTACAACATGAGCCCTCATCTTCTAAAATTAACTGTCATTCTTTCAGGGCCATAGTGATGAGTTGTAATGGCTAATCATTATAGTGGCCCACGACTGTGGTCATATGGTATATTCTCTCATATATTCCTTTGGCGACATCAACTTTCTCTCGCTCTTCAATTGTCTTTCTAGCCTTCAACTCCTCGATAGCTTATTCGAATTCTCTTGTGGAGCGACTGGATATTTCCAAGCCTTCTAGTGTTCGAATGGGCTTTGAATCGAATAGTGGGTGCCGTAATTGTTTGCACTTCTGCATTCATTCGAATTCTACAAAAGGTTTTTATTACACTCAAGGCCTCGACAGATTTGGAGGAGGTGCTAGGTCCTTGCTCTGACAACACAAAGAGGGTGTTTGGTGGAGCTCTAAATCTCAAATTCTCGTCTAGAGAAGATGAAGCTGAAAAAATCATCAAGTAGTTTGAAAAAAATAAAGAGTGAGCAATGGACTTAGAGTGAAACTTAACCAAACATCAAATTATTCAAACAAATAAAGGAGTAGAGCATGACATAGAGTGAAGTGCACGGGTTCCACTGACACGTAGGCGTCACCACGGCATGCCACGTCAGCACAAGGAGTAGGTTGAATCCCGTTTGGGCTTTGGACCTATATAACACTCATGACAAGTTCGGAGTTTCAAAAATGTATTTTGAGAGTTCAAGGACCTAAATGACACACTTACACAAGTTTAAGGATCACTGGTGTACTTTACTCTATATTTTTTAAGCTAAACTCTAGTCAAACACTCTCCAAGATAGATCCAAATCAATGGTGAAGAGGATACTCCAAAAACGCAAGTCAGAGTAGCAAATTATGGATTTGGAGCGCTGCCAAATACCCCCTAAGTTTCTCCCTTAGTGTTCTGTGTTTTGCATGGCAAAAGATTTTGGTAAAAAATTGATAAAATTGCTTAGGCTTTTGTATACCCAGCTTTACCAAAATATATTAGCAATGCCGTTTTTTAATAAGCCAAGTGAATCTACTTATCCATTGGCATTGCCAATTTATGATGTGGTTAATTTGGACGGTAATCAAACAGGACCATAGTATAATGGCGGTGCCAATTTATTCCGCAAATATTGGTTGATTAGCAGACAATATATAGCCCTGCTGTTGGGACTGACTGCAAAACAGGGGTTCCAGAGCTGCAACCAACTCCAAGCAGTAGATGAGATGACCACCTCACCAGCTAATCAATTCATAAGAAAATTTTAAAATCCTAGTCATACCATACCAAGCTATTTTTACTTGGAGCTGGGTGAGCAAAGGTTACAGCAATGAGCACTAAGGTCAGAATTTACAACCAGTCAACAACTGCATGCGAGAATTAGAGCTGTTGATAGCAATCATACACAGATTTTCTAAGGAAAAATGTGTTAGGTGGAGAACCACTTCCACCCTGTGCTAAGGGAGCAGCACAAGAAGGCCCCTGTGGAAGTCAGGGTGGCAGCAGAAAGAGGAGGACGTGTAGGCCATGATCACACCAAAAACTTAACAGCACCAAAGCTTTCATGTCCCCCTCCAACTCAACTGGATCCAAACTTTTAGAGCCAAAGAAACCTTGAGATGGTGCTTTAGAAAGAAGATCCTGAGACAGGGATCATGACTCAGGACGAATCAGATGGGTCTGTTGGCATACTTAAACCATGGAACTTGCGCCGAAAGCTTGATTGGTTGAAAGAAATGCAGCTCCGGGTCATCACATCTTCTCTGAGTGAAAACAGGAGGCCCCTGATGTAGCACTGTACATTAGACAATTTAGAGAAATGATGTACCACAAATACTCTACATATCTAGCCATGAAAGAAAAGCATTAATACCACTATGATTCCTATGGATATTCAGGGAGAAAGTTTAATTGAACTTCATCTCCTATCTAGGAAAGGATAGGATGCGATGATTTTCTTTAAAGCTTCAGGACTGCACGATCACATTTTGAAAGAAGGTATAGGATTTCTGTTATCCAATTTGGTGAAAGTATTATGAGAACTCGTCGACATTACCTACAGAAAGTAAATGAACTCCTGTTTCCGCATAATGGTCCATGTTCATGTCTCTAGTTGATTAAATCCAGTGCTTCCATTTCCTTTGAATGTCACAAGAACAGATTGGCGTAACAGCGAGATCATACATTAGATCACTGCAAGCAATTAGATAAATTTTATCCGTGTCAGTTCAAAAGCATAAAGCCACCATGCTAAATCATGCACCCAATATGAAAAGCCTTTCTGATTTTTGAACAAAAAAAAAGGTCTTTCCTACTATAATGCACTAAACTGTACTCTAAACAAATTTAGTCATTGATGAAAGATATAATTCAAAAATTGTTGGGCCATCTAATCAGATCTCTGACTTCAGTTTCCTCAACTTCTCTTATGAAAGAGAGGAAATGGTGACCCACAAAACTTGTTTTTCCTAATGTGCTCCCTGCAGTACAAATACTAGGAGGCTCACAGGGGAATTGTGCTGTCCTATTGCACTCTCTTTAGCTAAACTTGAAGTGTCTGCCACCATCATGGTATGTAGTGCTCACTGGTGCTTCCCTTATGTTTTAATAGCCTCTGTTCCAGAATGAGCTTGGTCTGACTAACGGATTGTTTTGATTACTCTTACATCTTAGTACTTCAGAGCTTGAGCTGAAAGTGTGATGGGTAATGAGATGGGCAACAACAATGTCACCGGTCAACAAGGTATGCACTATGTTAAATTTTATCTTCTATCTAGACATGACTTGAAATATAGGACTAATTAGCTTCTTTTGCTATGATCAGTATCAGAAGAGACAACTCAGGGTTTCGACAGAACCATTGACCATTTGGATGGCTCACCTAGCCTAAACAACACAAATGGTGAGAAGCATTTTAATCTAATTAAGACTCATAAAAATATTTTGGAGATGATGAATCATCACTGTGAATCTTTTATCACTAATCTTAATCTGTATTTATTTTAGACAAGGGAAAGGATGGCACCAAGGATCTAGACAAGTCAAAGCTCTTAAAGGACCCTGTCATAATAAATGGTGGAAATGAGCAGATGGTCTCAATTAAAAAGGATTCATCCATTAAGAACAAAGATTTAGATGATAAGAACAGGGGTTCACTTCAGGATCACTCATTAACACAAGATGATCAGGGTTGCTATTTACCATCAACTCAAGGTTAGTTCAGTCATCAGAATTATCTTTTTAGCTAGCTTGTTTTATTATCTTTATGTCATCCTATACTCAATTAGCATAGCTGTTTATAAGCATGATTTGTTTCGAGAACATCAGAAATACTGTTTGTAGTATGGGATAGAAAGAAGGGCAGGTAGTTGCTTTCAGTAAGAGTGTGGTATATATGGGAACATAGTTGCTACTCCTTACCAAAACAATGTTGCATTTTACAATCTAAAATAGATTAGTAGAGACATGTAAGCAGTACTCTGTATTTTTGGCCCTTTTTCCTATAGCATTATTGTAACAAAATAAAAGAATATGGCACAGATGATGAACCATTGAGCAACAAGGAAACTGAAACAGCCACAAATTTGCCAGAAACAACCGCCCCTGTCAGCATCACAATTGAAGATACGACAAGCAACAAGGACAGTTCAACATTAGTTGAACAAATCAAACTTGTACACAAGACAACGGAGAGATCTGAAGAAATTAACATAGGTAATTCCCAATCATTGTTAAACGAAAATATGGAAGGGCCACTAGAAGATGAGGAATCAAGGATGCGTGATGATCTAATTGGAGAAGATAAAGTTGAAAAACTAGATCAAGGACAGACTGCGGTGTCAATAGTGGAAAATCTATTGATGCCAATGCAAGGAGGATCTACATCATCAACAGAAACAATTACCACTGATTATCTTGATGCTGATGATTCTGATATAAAGGAGGTTGTCATAGAAAATGAGCCTACAGGTAGAGGAAATTCATCGTATGTTTGGCCAGCAGATGATACCAACCTGAAAACATTTAAGAATGACAGAGCCCGTATACCAGATGAGAAGGAAGATATCAGTGAAATAAGCCAAAGAGCAACAGTAGAAACTGGGATTGGAAGCTGTGAAGTAATAGATGAAGGCAAGAAGACCCATGGATTGAAAGACCAGGACAATGATACATGTGGTGCTCTTGATATTGGTGAAGTTGTTTCAAAGTTCCAGTCATCTCTAACAGATACAAGTGCAACGGATGCCATAGAACTGGAGAAACATGAACTAAATAAGAGGGGAGATGATATAGCAGGAGAGATCTCTGATTCTCAAACTAGAACAGAGGAGCATAATGTTATTGAAAGAACACACACAGAGCAAGAACGAGGTGCCAAAGATGCTACAGTGAAGGATCCAGCAGATAATTCTGATGAAGAGAAGGAGTCTGACAGCACCCATGATATAGTCAGTCTTGTTGAAGTCAACGGAAAAAAATTTACAGGCTTAGATTCATTTCTGTCCTATCAGCTTCCTATTGTGAATGAAGAAAAGGTGCAGACAGAAGTAAGAGAAGAATTATTTAGACCATCATCTCCTCTCCAATTGATAGGAAATTTTCACAAGAGAGATCTAAAAGTTGATAGTCCGCATAATAATGAAGAGACCATCACCTCCACATATGAAGTAGAGACTACAGATATACATGATACTCTGGCTGCCTCACAATTCGACAAGCCTCAACAGATGCTGCTTGAAGAACCTGAAGTTGTGAAATTTGAAAATGGCAGCATTCTTAGTTGCATGCCGTTAGTGGAAAACAGTTCAAAGACAGGCACATTCTTTCCTCATGGCTCCAAACAGGAGAAAGATAGCGCATCCACTACAGCAATAGGTTTTACTTCTGAATCCAATCTGGAGAAAGTCATGGTGAAGGTAGACTTTCCTGCTGAATCCAACCAAAAGAAAATCATCGCAAATACTGATATGGCTAGTCGGGAAGGATATCTGCTACAGATACCAGCTCCAAGGAGAGATGCCAGTGAAGAGACTCCATTGCTTAAGATGGTGGAAAATACGACTTCTTTCAGCTTCTCTAATGAACATCATAGCAAAGTAGTTGAGTGCATCCCCATGACTAGCATCTCTATGATGCAAGTTAAAGATGATGCTGACGAAGAATTTGAAAGGAGTCCACTGCTGAGCCCCAGGGAACAGGAAGGAGAGAACTTCATAGGACCTAACCATTCTGTAAGAAACAAGAAACCACTTCAAAGCTTAACGACAGGGGAAAGTGTTTGTATGCAATCTCCATTGAAGGAACAGGAATCAGTACCAAACAACAGTATCATGGTTAGTTCCCCTAGAAGCACAAGAAAGCAGAAGCCAAGATCTTCCCTTTTTGCCAGTTGCATGTGTTGTGCCACAGCTACAAACTGAGATATGCCTCAATATGTTTTCCTATTATTGTCAGTTATTTACCTTGTTGATTATTTTGTCATAAATATTCAATGTTTGAGTGGTTTACTGAAGAGTAATTTGCAGTTGTTGGGAATTTTTCAGAGATACCACAACTAGTATCTGCTTGGAAGTTTGTACAATTGTCTTTGATACAGAGTGTATCCAATATCAATGAGAAGAATGAATGCCTTGTATTTTGTATCAGCTTTCATGAAACCAGTGCTCCAAAGGGTTGTCAAGTTACATACATAGAATTTTATAGTGCAATAATTTTGACATTTCATGTTTCCTCAATAGTTGTTCTATAACCATAGCAAGGATGCATATTAACAGATGAGGAGACAATGATATTTACCCTCGCCTAGGAGCACCCCTAGCCCCTCTTGGGGACCTTGATTCATATTTGGTGTTTCTAAGCTAGTTTGCTTCAGATACCTTCTTTCTCTCCTATTGTTCCTTCTGCAGTTTCCCTGGCTTGGTAAAACCTTTTATTATTCTCCAATCTACAAAGAAAAACAGAGCTCCTGTTATTTTCTCAAAATATAAAACTTTTACAATAAATTGATTCTTCAGCAATGAGTAAAAGAAGGTAGATACTTAAGATAACAGAGGTATTCATTTGATCATATTTCATAGAAAATTTGGAAGGTATAAAATAAATTAGCAAGAGTATATGTAAGTATTATTTTGTCACCACCTATAAATATTTTAACACCATGTAGGTCACACAAAAAAAAAACACTCTCTACACAACCGGAAATGGCTGGAATTTCTTCCCCCCGTCATTGCAACAGATGAAGTTAAACATCGAGCATCAAGTGATCCAATTATTAGGCAAAAACAGCCATGTATATGTAACATCATGAGCTGATAAACCGTCCATAAGGCAGATGCGCACAGATCAAATACGAATACTGCACACAATTTCAGCTGGAACACTAGTTACTCTGCTCCTGGAACTACTGGTCTCTTGCAAGAAGTTAAACTGAATCACAATATTGGTGCAGCCGCCGGATGCAAAATCACAATATGAATAATTATAATTTCTTGGAAAATCAAGGCATTACTAAACTGAATCATCAACTGAACCACTTCACAGTAATTTTCAATATTGTGACATAAAGCATCTCGAAATCTTCATTAGAGTTACTGAAGTTACTGTGCTATAGAGTATTTCAACTCATCAGATCCAAATTGAAGATTTCATGTGCTCAACGCCAAGAAAACAACAAGTGAATACCAGAAAATAAAACAACAGCCCAAATCCACACACTGATGAATTGTGGTCGTACGAGGCACTTAGCCGTTCTAGCCACAAAATTACCGATGAATTGGAGATTTCATAGCTGCTTAGGCCTCAGGAGCTTGTTGCCGTAATTAATTCACTCGTCGTGCCGGTGCGGATCGAGACCAGGGATGACGACGGTTGCAATTCCGGCAACAACGGCGGGGGTGCCGCCTATGCACATAATCGCTAGGAAGACGGCGGAGGCTGTGCGGATTGATGCCGGCTTGGCGGCAGCAGCGCGTAGCAGGAACAAGGCCGGCCCGGCGGTGGCGGCGCAGATCGAGGCTGCCCCGAGGTGCCGGTGGCGAAGCAGAGAGAGATACGTGGGGCTGGGAGGGAGACAGTCGCAGAGGCGCAGCTGCTCCACGGCAAAGATACGTGGGGCTGGGAGGGAGACAGTCGCAGAGGCGCAGCTGCTCCACGGCAATGCAGAGCAGAGCGAGGCCGCTGCGGTGGTGACGACGGCGGCTGCGGTGAACGGAGCAAGGTCGTGGCAGCGGTGGTGCGGCGGCGGCCGGAGAGCCGAGCGGAGACGACGGCGAGGCAGAGCAGGCCGAGCCCGGCTTATTCCCGGTCATATTGGACCGTAAACGGGAGTATATTTTAATGTGGGGAAAAGTTTATTTATACCTCCTCATATCTTGGTCTGATTGAATGATCTCCTTCAACCGCAATTTGGGTATAATACCTTTTTTATCTTTTAAAACCGATGCAAATTGATTTTTTCGATGGTTTAAAAAACAGTCATATTTAAAAAGGATGCAAATCAACTTTTTCAATGGTTTAGAAAACGGTTATCTTTAAAAACAGATGCAAATCGATTTCTTCGATAATTTGGAAGATGGACCGATGGTTTTAGATTATGGGAGAGCCAGGGAGACGTTATACTAGGTTTACGGTTGAGAGGAGCCATAGATGATGAAGGCAAAATAGACTTAGGCTTTGTTTAGTTTCCAAAAATTTTTTTCAAACTTCCAACTTTTCCGTCACATCAAATGTTTGGACATATGTATGAAGCATCCAATGTGGACGAAAAAAAAAACAATTGCACAGTTCGAATGTAAATTGCGAGATGAATTTTTTGAGCCTAATTACGTCATGATTAGCCATAAGTGCTACAGTAATCCACATGTGTTAATGATGGCTTAATTAGGCTCAAAAGATTCGTCTCGCAGTTTGCAATCGGAATCTGTAATTTGTTTTGTTATTAGTTGACGTTTAATACTTCAAATATATGTCCATATATCTGATGTGATGTTTTTGCAAAAAAAAATTTTTGCATCTAAACACAGCCTTACTCCTTTTGAAGTATTACGGCCTATAAAAACAACGTTTCCAGCCAGTCCGTACAAAAGGTCATGGGCCTAACTTATTCCGGTATTAGGCCGTCGGCCCATTCTTCACGAATCGCGTCTGCATCTTGGAAGTCCAAAAATTTCCAATATCCGCAGTACGATTCTACCGAAGGCGTGCAAGTACAGCGTGCTGCGTGCTCTCTATCATCCCCATGCCCACCTCGGGCCCGGACGCGATGCAGCCGGCTCTGCGGCGGCGGCGGCGCCGCCGCCAAGGCTTCCTCCTCCCCTTCGCTCGCCTCTCCGCCGCTCTCCTCGCCGCCGCCATGCTCCCCGCCGCCGCTGTCGCCGATGGCGTCACGCCCTCCGAGGCCCGCCGGCTCCGCGACGAGGTAGTGCCCGTGCTCCTCCTCAGATCCGCCGCTCCTAGCTCCAGTTTGCTATAGCTAGTTTCGTGATCCTGAGCTCTCACCGGAGGCGTTATCTAGTTCGGATGGTGCAAGTTGGTGCTAATTTGCTGCATAATTCTTCACGAACCGATTCGGGCTGGTTTTGCAATCTGGCGGCGGCGGACTCGGCGATTGGTTTAGTTAGTATGCTTAGTTAATTATCACATTTCCAGTTTTGATCATACTCAATTATTCATCGTTACACAGTTTACTCCAGGAACTATTAGCTATATACGCCAGGCATTCCGACTGTTAGTAGTTCTCACTGGCGATTTTGCTGAAAGCTTTTGACTAAAGTTCATTGCTAGGTTGATTTTGTATGTGTGTGTCACAACGAGATATTCTGTATTGTAGCTTTTTTTTAGCAGAAAACTTACCACACTTGAATTTTTGGATGTGTATAACCGAGCCAAATTGACTGGTATAGTAGTTATATTAGGTTGCTGCAACAGAGGTAATGCTTGTGGTTCAAAGCTTTTTTTTTCTAATTGATGCTGAGATGCCAAACCTCATGAAGAGATATCTTCCACTTCAACAAGACGTCATCTTGTTTGCAATCAACCATGTGCAGAATCTAGTATTCATATGGAAATGTCTTTGATGTAGGTCAAAGATATGTTCTATCATGCATTTGATGGGTACATGCAACATGCTTTTCCACTTGATGAATTGCGGCCTTTAAGTTGCCAAGGAGAAGATTCACTTGGTGGCTATGCACTTACTCTTGTAAGCAATTAAGAAACTGCTTCCTCGTGCACATTTTCTATCAGTTTTTGCCTTCATGTATTATCATCATTTGTGAATGCTTATTCATTAAACAGATCGATTCTTTGGATACCTTGGCTTTACTAGGGGATAAGGAGAGATTTGATGCTGCCGTGGAGTGGGTTGGTAAGAATGTCCGCTTTGATATTGTAAGTACACAATTTACGATTTTTTTCACTAATTGCATATATTAATTATTACACACCATGGTGACACCATAACTAATTAACCATTCAACCATTATTGACATATGATAAATATAAAGTACTTTTTTGCTTGTATTTCAGTCTGTCCTATAGATTGAAGCACTTTATAATTTAGGATTACGTATTACGTGAATATTGAAGCAGATAATATGTCATGTTGGGTGGTTTCCACTGACGTGCCATATTCATTGATTCAGAATGAAGAAACATTATACTTGACAGTTTAGAGAGATTCTTATTTGTACCATAGTCCAATAGATCAGTCTTGAAGATTAGTTATGTTGCATGGCTTTCAATATTGCCTTTCTCAGATTAATTTATTATATGGTGCTTCTTACAATATGACTCACAATCTATTATGGTTGGTGATAGGGGTCTCAATGCATTAAGGAATAATTGTTAGTCCTGTTGCTTTTTTTTGGTCTAATAACTTTGCACTGCATATATTTTTAACATTCCTTTCGAAATACCAGTTTTTGCATTTGAAATGAACATAATCTTCTAGCACCAAGTATGTTATATATGTTCTGTAGATACATCTATATATTTGATCTTTCTATTTCTTCTTAGCCTACTTGTTTTACTTGTGCGAAGATTGACGTGTTCACTTACAACTTACATACATGATTCTGTTTCGTAATCATTGTTTCCTTGCTGTATATGCAGAACAAAACTGTCTCAGTTTTTGAAACCAACATACGCATTCTTGGGGGTCTGCTATCAGCTCACCTGATTGCCAGTGATTATGCAACTGTATGTTTGTCTGGTCCTTTTTTTTTTGCCAGTGTTGTTTACCACTTCTCATGTTGATTTTCCTGACGATCTTTGCTTGAATTTCTGTTAATCTTAAACACAAACTTTTTAAGTACAACTTGAAAAATTGTATGCAAACCAAATACTAAAGTGGGACATGAAAATCTGATTGGAGCAAAGCAATACCTGTGCTGCAACACCAAACCACTTCAGAAAGACCATATTGATAACGTGTAAGCTTATTGACACCATGACTGTTGTGGTGTTAATGGAGGTGTGGCATGGTAGAAAGGTGCCTTTCTGCCTGTTCAACATACTGACCATAATATTAGTGTTTCTTTCAGAATACGGCTGGTTAGAATAATTCTTTAATATGGCACATATGATTAGTTATATCTTAAATATGATCATGCTGATGTATTCAGTTATAACCTACATTCATAAGAAAGTGCACAATAAGAAGATGTCTCAATCTTCCTAACCTTCTATGTTACTTTCTCAAGATTTACTCAATGAAGTGTTCCAATATTTATTTTAGCTTCTTGTTGACAGGGAATGAGAATCCAATCTTATGATGATCAGTTGCTTCATTTAGCGGCTGACTTAGCTCAAAGATTGCTACCTGCATTTGACACTCCAACAGGTTTACTACGTTGTCTATTAGTTACTTTGTGGACTCACACATGTTTCTTTGAAACAATGGAATATCTTAATATGTTATGTATCATATCAGAAATTTGATCCCCCAATCACCACCGCCCCCAACCCCCCAGCCCACCAAAATACACATCGAACCAAACCCTTCCTTTTTTTTCAGCCAAAGCTGTTTGTGTAACAAACTTTTCCATGGTTTGGGATTGTAACTGGACTACTGAACATAATGACAAAAATATCATGTTCCATTGCAGTAAATACACCCTCACATACACGCTAAAGCAGACATCCATTAATATATGCACATATGCATGTACACTAGAGCGTGTGCATGTTGCATGCTTAATAAAATATGCCGACATTTGAACATTTCTTTACGATGGAAAGTATCGCATGAGTTATTCAAATGACAAAGAAGTAATAGAAGAGTTTTTTTTCATCCTTTTAGCATCATGATATATTCTTTGCTTCCTATGTTCTGCTTAATGTGTGCAGTTCTCGTTGCAGGTATTCCATTTGGATCAGTCAATTTATTGTATGGAGTCGATGAAAATGAAAGCAAGGCAAGCTTATTTTGTCCTACGTTTTGTTGTTTATAGAGCTTGCAATCAGGAACAGGTCCAGAGTATGGACTCATGTTAATTATGGTCGATATGGAGATTAGCATAGTTCCAAATTCCAAGTGTTTGTGCTGTTGCTTAAGTAACTTTGGCATGATTTAACTTGAAATATTCTACTGCTTTTGTAACCACAAAAATAATATACGAGAGATACACGCGCACACACACACATACACATTTGTCAGACTTCTCGATTTTCTTCTGTTCATTTAGAACTTTAATACCAAGTATTATCCCATCAACCGTGTCTAATTTCCCATGTTTATGCTTGCATCAGTACAAGCTTTGAAAGTAGAAAATTATACCTGGCTATTAGATGGACATAAACATTCCTGAGATTAATTACTGACACAGCATTTTAGTAATAACAGATAACTTCAACAGCTGGTGGTGGCACTTTGACACTGGAATTCGGTGTCCTGAGTCGTTTGACTAATAATAGTGGTTAGTATTGGTTATATATTATATTGTTGAAGATCTCTATATCATGTATTCGACATTATTACACAACTACAATAGCTACCATGTGCTAGAAAGATGGCCCTACTTTTTTTGGTAGTTTATGTTTTTAAATCTCATATATTTTTTATGGAATTTAAATATTATAGTTGAATAGTCTGAAAGTATCCTTACTGGTACCTAACAAGTCCTTTAAGGTGCTGAGTCATGATGTCAACATCTGTGTCCATCGTTGTGTGTTAGATGTTCAGAACAAATTTATGCATGTCTTTGACCATGGACTTCCCTAGCCCCCACAGAGATCATGTTTATTATTATTGTTCTATTGTCTCATGCTTCATTAGTTTTGGTTATTTATCCTCTGAACACTAATTTTAGTTCTTATTGCCAGTCTGTTATTCTTTGTTAAACTTACTGATTGTCACGATGCAGTTTATGAACGAGTTACAAAAAACTCTGTGCGTGGAATATGGGCACGCAGGTCGAAACTCGACCTTGTCGGTGCCCATATAAATGTATTTACTGGTGAATGGACACAGAAGGTATTAACTTTCATTATCTCAGTGATAGTTTTGAAACTAAATGTTATATCACTTGTGTTATGTTGCTGATATGCAAACATCTTGTTGTAGAATAAACTACTTCGCGTCATTTGTGTAGGCATGCAACATACTGTTAGGGATAATTTTTTCTTGTTGGCAGAATGACCTAATAGTTTTGTTTATTAATTGATATATGACTTATAGGTTCAGTTGACTGGATAGATAGTCATTTTGCCATGTACCAAAGAAGCCTTTTGCTTCTTGAGTGATTATTCTAACAATTTACTAATATAATTGTCATTATATGGTACATAAACGAGCAACATGTGCTTTCAAATTTTATGCGATGTTTAGTTTATGAGATTATTGATCAATTATCATCATGAAGTATTTTCAGTGGAATTCTCCCTAATTGCAGGATGCAGGAATTGGCACAAGCATTGACTCATTCTATGAGTATCTTCTAAAGGTAAGGAATCCACCGTATTATAACATTGTATATTTCAGAACTGTTACATACATGTACTATAATAAACAGGTTTTTTTGTCTATATATCCATATCTTTTAAAGAAGTCATGAAAAAAATGAACTGTTTAGCTGTCTCCTCACCTTCGTTTCACCAATCCAGTATCCTCGTCGACCAAATAAGAGAGTTCATCTTCCTACCCCCTCTCAATATAGTGCATGCGCTATAGCAGTGTTGTATTCCATTGCATAATGTGTATAACTAGCTAGTCAGGGATTGTATTGAAAGCTATTAGCTATCGTTAGTTGTTTACTGTTAATGTAATAAAATGAGCATCCACAATTGACTTTTCAAATTATGCTTCTATTTTCCTATAGCATGCTCAAAACTTGGGTCATCAACTAGCCGGTTATCTCATCATTTCCCTTTTTTTGTGTGTTTTAAATGTATTTTAACAGTTTTGTGTGTCAACACTCAACAGGCGTATTTATTATTTGGAGATGAAGAATATTTGTATATATTTCAGGAGGCTTACAAGGCTGCCATGCATTATCTCCATCATGATCCCTGGTAAAAATATCCTGTTAATGCAGTGCTGAATGAATTACAGGTGACCTGTCATTGTTTGAGGATATTTAGCTAGTACTCAGTGAACAAACTAATGGATTAAATCCGTCTGTATTTATGCCTTCGATATGAAACTTTAAGAGGCATAAGTACATATTTTCAATCATGTTTTTAGCTGTGGGTGATGATTGGATAGTTTAATTGTACATGTTACACTAGAGGTTCTTCAGCTGCTTTCTTGTCAAGTTTCAAATAAAAACCTACAAATTTAATTCTAGGTATGTGGAGGTAAATATGAATTCTGGTGCTACTGTTTGGCCACTATTCAACAGTCTCCAGGCATTCTGGCCAGGACTTCAGGTTTGGACTACTCATATATCAGAGAAAAAAAAATGATGCAGCGCTTCAGCGCACATTCTAGATGATTTCTTATTCTGCTTAGATTTAAGGTGTTAGCTGGAGATGTTGATCCTGCCATTCGAACTCATGCTGCCTTCTTCAGCGTATGGAAAAAATATGGCTTCACCCCAGAAGGGTTTAATCTTGCTACATCCACTGTTCAGGTAGTTATCTTTTTTCCTAAAAAACTTTGGGTAGGATCACTATATGCAGTGAGCCTCATATGGAATCATTCTTTTTCAAGAGATTTGAAACAGAATGATGAAGTGTTGAGCTTTTGGTTGAAGAGTTGATTATAAAGTTTGGGGCACCAAAATGTTGAAGCACAAAGTACATGCCACTTATTTATACTTGCATTAACCCCACCATTTGGTATATTTCACAGAATGGACAAAGGAGCTACCCGCTGCGGCCTGAGTTGATCGAAAGCACATATTGGCTGTTCAAGGCTACTAGAGATTATAGGTGTGTCTTTATCTACAAGGTGAAAATAGAAGTTATTCTTTTTTAATAGCAATGTTCTTAGGATTTTAACTGCAATTTCCCCAGTGGTGAAAAGAAACGAGATTTGAGCGAAGTTCAATATGTGGCCATGTAGGGGACGTTTGGATCTCGAGCAACGCTGAATTTAGCCTAGCCCGGCAAGGTTTAGTGTTTGGTAGAAGAAAAAAAAAACCTTGCTTTTGATGGCAATCAAGCCCATAACCACCTGAAAAAACTTGCCCAATGAGGAAGCCAAATTGGTTCTCCCCCAACGGCAAGAACGCAGTGCGCGTAGGAGATCTCGCGTAACTACCCATTTGACTCAGTGAAAGCTAGCTAACCAAATGAGAGGTCTTGCTTATATCTGCTATAGCCCAAAGGAGCTAGATAAATCTAGCCTGGCTAGGTAAAGTAAGCGAAGGATCCAAACACATCCGTATTGTTTTCTTATGGCATGCTGATATGGACAAAAGTATCAATGGTTTGACCGGACTATTTTCAGTTACAAACACAAACTGTAACTCAAAGTTGTCATGAATAAGTATATATGCTTTTTAACTGACTCTACTAAGCTCCAAAACTACTTTTAGTTATTTTTTAAAAGCAATTTCAGTTAATATATTTCTCTCTTTAATACTTTTGTGCCTTGGATTTAATGTTTTAGCTTTAATATGCAGGTACCTTGATGTTGGAAGGGATATATTAGCAAGCCTTCAATATGGTGCTAAATGTCCATGTGGTTACTGCCATATTTCAGATGTAGAAACTCACCAGCAGGATGACCACATGGAGAGTTTTTTCCTTGCAGAAACAGTGAGTTTATTCTCTAATATAATGTGGCTACATCCATGATTTCTCTTATGAACCAGCTTTACAGATATAGCCAGAAACTTAGGTGTAACTTTGTAACATGCGACATTAGCTAGCATTCCTTGGCATAACTACTAGTATACTAGCACTAAATATTACACACTGATTTTGGAAGGTATTTAGCATCAATAAACACAAGGGAACTGAAACTTGCAAATATATTTAGATCTTGCAAATAATCAGCAATGCAACAATTTATTGCATATTTTCGTTGAGCTATTCTCTATTGTTGGTTAAATCTAATTAATTATTAGCGCATTCCAGGTCAAATATCTCTGGCTTCTTTTTGATTTAGCTGCAGGTCCTGATAACATTGTTGAAAATGGTCCATATAAGTAAGTACGATGCCGTAGATTCAATAAGTTCAATTGTTTACTCAGACGCATATCCTTCCTGCTTACTGTAAATCAACTTTGCAGATACATATTTAGTACAGAAGGTCATCTGTTGCCTGCGATTCCTCAGATAGCCTTGTTAGATGAGCATTGCTTGTATGCTGGAGCATTCTGCAATGGTACTGCAGGCCATGGATATGGTACCGGTGATAATTCTAGTAAGCATCAAAATGCAAAATCTGTTCCGTTCGATGATAGTCGAACACCTTCTGATCAATATTTATCCAATATTTTGTCTACGACAAGAGGGTACATCAAGGTATTGTCTGTTGCATATCTGATTTGCAGTTTTTTTTTACACACTGCATTTATAAGCATTACTGAAAGAAAAATGGAATCGTAAGGATTGTATTGTCCAAGTGATGCATCACATGAAACATATAGGTTGGAGATGTTAACATCAAGTTGTCAACAAACCTTCATTGCTGCACAGAATTGATAAGATTTGCAATGCAACATAAACTATAAGCAGTTGGAGTACCGCGCTAGCTAGCTCATTATATACTTGGAAGGCCTAATTTTCTGGCATTATTTGAAATGCTTGGCTTGCTAAGAGGATCTTCTATGAATGTTACCACATTGATCATGTAATACATAAGCAAAAGTTAGATGATGTATCCATTTTTAGTAGCTTAGGCTTTTTTCTAACCACAATGTTTTATGGGTTAGGGAGTTTGTCCAGGATTAACTCATGCCCAGAAACTTGGCATATCATACTCTGCCGAGGAGGATAACTCAATACAGCAGAATTCTGGAAGTAGTGAGAATCCTGATGAATCACACGTGATCAAATCCAGTGTCCAAGCTCAATCAAGTTCTGTTATATTGATATCTCATCCAGTCGCAAGCCAAACTGAGGAGCCTGCGTCGGGCAGAAATCAGTACAATGCAAACATGGTGGCAACTGCTGAGTCTGTAGGGACTGATACTGCTGGCGCCTCATCCCAAGGATACCCCGAGGATCTTGTTGAGGAAACTGAGAGCGTCTCTGAACAGAAAGAAATCAATGATAAAGAGATCGCTTCTCAGGGTAGTCAACCGAAGGAAGATACCTGACGTAATGGAGGAGCAAAAATTTTCACTTAAACTGGATACCATCATTTCAGGGCTTACCATATTACAAGTCTGCACGTCAGGTTACAAAACAAGTGTTGATACAAGGCCCTTAGATCCGTATCTGACCACAATTGATTTAGTGAATGAAAAATCTACAGTTGTCGCGAACTCGCAATGAGACTATCTTGGGTGGACTATATAATCTGCGGTCTCAATACACAGCATTTGGATTTACCACCAGGCATCAGCTGTGTTCTTTCTGACAAATTTACTTCAGAACGAGCATTCCTTAATTCATTCTGTTTGTAACTTTGTATTGGTCCGATAGGTTCTTCTGATCAAATAGCGGGCGTATAGTATTGTACACTAGAGCAATCAGCAAAATGAATGGCCAAATGACTCAATACATGGGCCATGTTCCATCCAAAACTGAATTGTGCAAATTTGTCTTGTTAAGTTGCCAGATGCGTGCACAGTCCCCCTGGACAAAGTACTTTATCTGATGCTAAAACATCTCTCAGAATAGAAACAGTTTAGATACAACACAGCCATGTACGTTCTCCTCAAATTACACCGTTCACAACCACCATGTTTACATATAGAGCTCTCTAGAGTGAGAGGCCGCCGGACTCCTCGTCCTCCTCGAGGTCGGAGGTGTAGATGGTGTAGAGCGACCAGATGAGGCCGAACACCCCGAGCAGGATCCACCCCAGCAGGTTGTTGCTCAGCCCGAGGCTGAGCCCGGTGCCCTCCGTCGACATCCTCTCGTCGACGAGCGCCATCGCGGGCGCCGCCGTCGCCGCCATGGCGAGCAGCGACGCGCCGGCTCCCTTGACGGCCGCCGGTGTCGCCGCCTCCTTGGAGTAGTTGCACCTCACCCTCTCGCTCCTCGCCCTCATCTGCGGCAGCCCTGCACATACAGAACACACTCACCATGCTCAGACACAACGACGTCCTACGACGTACCCGTGCAAAATGGATCATGCACGACATGGAATTTGCCATACCTAGTGGCCTGACGAGGACGGCGCGGGCAACGACGGTGGTCGCCGCGGCGGCGCTGACGGTGGCCATGGCGGTTGCCTTGCCTCGATCTCTCGCTAGCTACTTGCCGCTGCTGGGGAGTGGTGTGTAACGTGTGTGGCTCGCGTCGGTGGCGTTTCCTTTTAAGGCGATGTATGCCAAATTATCGCGAGATCGATCAGGCGTGACCGCGAATCGCCTGGCGCCACCGGGATTGGGTGAGGCGCGGGAGTGGTTATCCTTGCGAGCATGGCCTATCCGGTCGTGGCTAATCCGCGCTCGCCACATGGACGTGCCGATGCCACGGCGGAAACGAATGAGTGGACGTCTGCGCAGCGGATTCAGTTGAGCACTTGGGCTAAGTCTCTAGGGCCTGGAAGCCCAGTTTTCAGCCTAATCCAGGTGTAAAATATAGGCCTAAAATATTTTACAAGGTGAATACAAGTTTATGCCTGGATGGGTCGTATCCTACTACTTTTAGTCCCACTTTGATTCAAAAAGAAAACTAGCTGGGTGGCTCACGCTATTACGTGACTATCATCCATATAAAATTATTTATTTTTTTTACATATTGTTTTATTTAAAATTTGTTAAATAACTATCTCGTTGTCTAAGTACTTTGAAAGACCGAACCTTATCATCTTGTGTTTTTAACTTTGTAGTTTTAAAAAGTCACACCAGTCGCTACCTTTACTTCTTTATCATCCATTTATTTGTTTGTTCGATTTACTATAGTTTCTATTCATTTTTCTTGGAACCTTTAAAAATTAGACCTTATAGATTTTGGAGCTCATTGTCTCGTTGGGTTCTGTTATTTTTAGAAGTTCCGTCAAACGCCGCGGTTGTACTCCTGTACGGCTCATCCACTACCTCCTCTTTTTATTGTCATTAAGATTTTAAAAATCAAACATAATTATCATTGGGGTTTATTTTTTACTTTATGTGTCAGTGTGAAGGATAAGGCATACCTTCTATACACGGGTTAATGAAATACGGTAAAACCATATACTCGATTATGTACGAGAGGGTATCCTTTAATTAAAGAAATACGGCCAAAAGAGAAGGAAATAATCTTTTCGGATTAGCAGGTGTCAGAGTGCTAGTCGGGGAAGATGAGGTCTCCTTAGAGCCATGTTCTATTCTATTTCTCCGAGTTCTATTTGGAGAAGAAGAAAATCTCTACTATTTAAACAAGGTCCCTGTGTTCAGATCAGGGCATCGAGTTACAAGCCATAGCCAAACCCATGCCCAGAAGCAATTCGGAGGAAGTCAGTGCCGTATTTGCCGAACAGATCTCATCGGGCCGTTCTCGGCGGTCTCTAGTCGGCGGACTCATCTAGTCGTTCTATTCCCCATTGTACTCTGAGTAATATTCCAGTCCATAATACATATAAACTAGAGTAGGGTCATTACTCATCCCGAGGGCTCAAACCAATATAAACCTTTGTCCCTTATCTGCTTGATCGATTCTCGCGAATACCCTGGTTTCAACGATCTCCATACTTTACAAATACCGTGGTTGGCGTATAGTCCGTCGACAGTGACACGCCAGGTAGGGGGCTTGGTGCTTCAAGGTTACGACGAGATAAGTTCAAGAGCAGGATCCTCTGACGAGAGCTTCTACGGCCAACCTAACATGAGAGATCCAATCCAGCCAACCTTCACCATGATCCAAGTTGGCTCCATTGTCTTTCCAGTCTTCAATGCCGTCCCGGTCTCGTCCCCCTTAGCACATACTAAGAGCGAGACCATGACGACGGCACGAGCAAATACATCTCTTTCAACGGTCGTCTCTCCAGTTCACTTCGAGAATAAGGCGTCGGAATCTCGATCTGTCGATAGAAGGCCTAAAGCAGCTTGATCTTTGGCTTTGGTCGGCAAGCTTGTGCTGACAAGGAAGTCTGCCGACAAAGATAAGGCATGGTGTCCAATCCACAAGACTTCTAGTCATCCGTTGGCTGGATGTCATGTCATAATCCAAGCGAAAGCTGACCTCGACGCTTGCGAGGAGCGTGGGATTCAACGCGTTTCTCCATACAAGGCATGGTGTCCAATCCACAAGACCGAGTCACCCTTAACTAGCTGCAAGACATTCTTGAAACTTGCGAAACCAATTACCCGAATTCCATGTTGCCCAATCCATGCTCATAGAGATCGATCTCATACAACGTCTATGGATGACAGCCCTTCAGATCGCATGGTGGGCTTCATCAGAATCTATCCCAATGAATCATCTGTTCTTCATAGCCCGGATGATGTGGAATCCTCTGATTCAAGCTCTCTGTGCGATGTAAACATGGTCAACATTGAGATCGAGGACAAGGGTGTAAATGACCGGACACTACGGGGTTCTACAGAGGAGGGTGAGTTCGTTCAATCTTGAGACGCAACCCCTTCTCAAACAGAACCTATCCGTACTCCCACCAAGCACTTCACCGTCGTCAATAACCTACTTTGACAACCTCTTTTTGATCCAGTAACCCACCCGGAAGTGGATGCCTGGTTAAAGCAAATGGAGTCCACTATCACCAATCTCAATTCTGCTTTTGCTGCGGCGCTGGTCCGCCACCTCCACATGTTTTCCCTTAGGTTGACGAGGTTGTCGAGAACGTTGGCACAACTAATGCCTCTCGAAACGGTGAACCTCGCATCCTTAAGAACGCCTCTTCACAACGGTGAGTTTAACAGGCGCCACCCCGACAAGATGCTTGCGATCTCTGTGAACAACTAAATGGCCGAAGGTGACAACAATAGGATCAGTGTGACGATGGACGTCGACAACCCCAAGATAATCAACCTAGGGGTAATCGTCGGGATGACAACCAAGATCATAACCAAGCCCACGCTCACCAGGATATCCCAGTACGCGAGGTGACAACGAACGGGCTTCGCGTCACCATCGTGATGAGGACAATGACTCCCGATCTTCGCCCCCAAGACGTGGCCAAAGACACGATCGCCAACTTCGTGACCGCACACCCGACTACAGTGATCCTTCGTCATCCTCTTTGTCATTATCCATGGGCGGTTTGCATGGCCACGTCGTCGCCAACCACCCTTCCTACCTGAAGACGGATGTAGAGCCTTTAAGCCTTCCCTCTGTAAAGTAAATTGGCCCCCAAAATTCCGTCCCACAGCAGTGGAGAAGTACGATGGGAGCACAGATCCAGAGGAGTTCTTACACGTCTACTCTATTGTTCTATATGCCGCTGGCATAGATGACAACGCACTCACAAATTATTTGCCAGCAGCATTGAAGGGATCTGCTCGGTCATGGCTTGTTCATCTTCCCCAAAATTCAATATCTTCCTAGACGGATCTTTGGAATCAATTCGTCGTGAACTTTCAAGGCACCTACAGGAGACATGCGGTCGAGGACGATCTACACGCCCTTAGATAAAAGCCCGGTGAACCCCTCCGAGACTTTATTTGACGCTTCAACAAGTGTCGGAACACAATCCCTGAGATCATCAATGCATCTATGATACGGGCCTTCAAATCCGTCGCCCAAGATCGCTACACGATTCAGAAACTGGCGAAAGACAAGAGTCGTCAACCATGAAGCTGTTCGAGATCATTGATAGGTGCGCCCACGCAGACGAAGGCATCTGAAGGAACGACAGGAAGGGGAAAGCGGTGGAAGAGAAGCAACCGGCTAAAAAAGACAACCCGGAACCAGGTCATAAACCCAGTCACAAGAAAGGAGGAAAGAGAAATGCACAGTCGGAGGTTTTTATCATAGAGCAAGATAAACACGCTCCCCAATGACCTCCTCCTCAAGACGATGACCTAGTAAGACAATGGTGTCCGGTGTGTAAGACCAATGCTCACACGTTCGAGGAGTGCAATGTATTCCAGAAGGCTATGGCTAGGAAGATATCCCAAGATAAGGGAAAGAGGGTTCACATGGTAGAGAAGGATGATCATAACCCTTCGTCCGACGACGAACCAGGCTTCCCCAACTTCATCGATTTTGGCCAATAAGTGGCTCACATCTTCGATGGCTCAACCTCTTATTTTTTGAAAAGAGAATACAAGAAGGTAGAACACGAGGTGTGCCCCACAACACAAGGGATGGTGTCTAAAATGAAGTGGTCAGATCAGAAGATTGAGTTCTCTAACGCTAACCATCCAACCCTGACGACGACCCCTGGATGATATCTGATACTAGTCGAACCTACTATTTGGAACGTGAAAGTTGCCCGAGTTCTCATCGATGGTGGTTGCTCCATCAATCTCCTTTTTGCCAGCACACTCGATGTAATGGGGATCCCGAGAAGTGAGCTCATCCCCTCAGAACAACCCTTCCACGACATTACCCCAGAGTCATCGTCAAGGCCTCTAGGAAAGATTATGTTGCAGGTAACCTTTGGCAAAGCTGATCACATTCGACGTAGCCGAGTTCAACACCGCCAATAACGCTAATATCAGAAGGACAACACTAGCCAAGTTCATCGCAGCGTCGCACTACGCCTATCAGCTGATGAAGATACCAGGACCCAAAGGGATAATCACAATACCAGGAAACGCAAAGATGGATGTGCAGTGAGACAAGCCAAGGCCTATTATATGATCGGGGACGATCTATACAAGAAAGCCACCAACGGAGTACTACTAAAGTGCATCACGTCCGACGATGGCAAGGAGCTACTGTTCGTCATCCACGATGGAATCTGCGGATCACACGCCGGAGCGAGAACGTTGGTCGGCAAGGCCTTCCGACAAGATTTTTACTGGCCATCGACTCTTTAAGATGCCTTTGACATGGCACAACGGTGCAAGGCTTGTCACAGCAAGCACACCAAGTTACCAGCTCAAGCCCTCCAAACTATTCTTTTGTCCTGGTCGTTCTCGTGCTAGGGGCTTGACATCCTTGGACCCTTTCCAAGAGGACAAGGCAGCTACAAATTCTTGTTCGTGGCTATCGATAAATTCATTAAGTGGATTGAAGCAGAGCCAACAAGAGAAATCAGAGCCGAGCAGCAATCAAGTTTATCAAAAGGATATTTTGTCGATACGGGCTTCCAAACTGGATATTTACAAAAAACAGCTCCCAGTTCATGAGCGCCGCCTGCCAGGACTACTGCTCGAAATATGGGGTCAAGATCTGCTTCGCGTCAGTGTCCCATCCTCAGAGCAACGGACAAGTCGAGCGGGAAAACGGGATCATGCTCCATGGGATCAAAACATGTGTATACAATAGGCTTTTGGCCTATGACTCATGATAGGTTGAGGAGCTCCCTTCTGTTCTATGGGTCGTCTGTACCACTCCGATAACATCAACTAAAGAGACTTTGTTCTTTCTTGTATACGGATCTGAAGCTATGCTTCCCACCGAGCTACACTATCGATCAACACGAGTTTGAGAGTACTCAGACAAGGACCAAGACGACAGGTGAGCAGACGACGTCAACCTGCTAGTGGAACACCGAGAACGAGTTGCCATCCAAGTAGCTAGATATCAGCAAGCCTTACGTCGCTACCACGAGAAGCGCATTCGAGCTCGTACACTTGACATAGGCGATTACGTCCTCCAATGAGTACAAAACCAGGTAGGGCTCAACAAACTCTCATCGAAGTGGGAAGGACCATACACGTTGGTACAAGTGTTACGACCAGGTGCGTACAAAATTGCCGACGATGAAGGCCATGAGTTATCCAATTCTTGGAACATCAATCAACTATGAAAATTCTATGTATAAGACCAATGGCTAATCTATAAGTTGATTTGTATCAGTTTATACATACATACATACATACATACACACACATGTATGGATATATAAACTAATACAAATCAACTTACATATTAGCCATTGGTCTTATACATCGAATTTCGTAGTTGATCGACATCTATATATATATATATATATATATATATATATATATAGGGATACACACGTCTTTTGCTTCATATATTACAATATCTTATGAATCCCTTTCGTGGATACATGCGAGCACGTGACCACCGACATAACGACTAGCTCGACGACATTCCTGATTCAGGCTGTCATCGATCCGCCAATCCGTACTGGCAAGGGCATTGCACGTACCCCACAACTGCACCAGATATCCGGAGACCGACTTCTTGGGGGAGGACGGACCACACGCAACTCTTCTCACAGCCGCTGTAGCATGGAGCAGCAGTTCTTGAGGTGTGTTGAGATCCATATCTCCTTCCTCTCAAAAGCTTTGTGCTCTGCTCTTTCTAAATGTTGTCGACGACCCTCACCAGCTCTTCCTTCTCATACATTGTCCTCTAGTACTCAGCCCGCCTTTCCATCTTTGCAAGAAAACGACCAAGGTTTAGAAAAGATAACATCGTTAGCAATACTTTGGCCTGAGTACAAAGACAGTGTGCTACAATGTTACAACGTTCTTACTCTGGTATTGTTCGTGCAGCAACATCACTTGGTTCTCTTTGAAAACCAAAGCATTATCGGAGATAATGGCAACCAGGGCATGTCTATCGCTACTCGGTGACAACAAGCCCTGGGTGTACTCGGTTCGACAATTATGTCTGACAAGCGTCCGTCTTGCTGGACGTCCTCGTTCTTGATTTCAATAAATCTACAATACAGAAATACCAAGCAAACGAAAAACTTAGAGTGGGGTACAACAAAAGGGAAAACATCAAACCCAATACTTGTCTGCATTCATTACAATAAAAGGTGAAACAGATATCTCCGACATGGTGTCGTCACGGCATTCGTCAACTCCCCCTTGGTCATCACCTCCTCCAAGTTGATCTCGGGGTGAGTGAGCTTAAGGCACGCGAGGACATGGCACGCCCCAGACTTAAGCCTGGTTCGCACTCCATCCATCACCTGCTCGGCATGGTCGTTGGCGGCGAATTCCAGCATGGTGATGAGAGATCCTAGGGACCCCATGACGGTCGTCTTGTCGGGGAAGGCGGGGTAGTCGATGTTTTCTCCCAAGCCCTTGGTCACCACGTCGAGACACTCGTAATTCTCGTGCATGGCTTGTCGGAGAAGGCCAGATTGTCCCTTGTCTCCGCAAGCTCGTGCTCGAGACCTCGGCGCTGTCACTCGTTTCCCACCACCACCTCCCGTAACTTGGCGTTGTTGGCCTGCTCTTCTCTTAGCTGGGCTTCCAACACTGCAAATTGGTCATCGGTAGTAGACGCGGCCTTCCCAAGCAATCCGATCTCTGCCACAACTTCTCAGGCGCTCGTCTCAATCAGCTGACAAGCTCAAACGAAGACGACCCCGAGACCATGAGGACACTAGTTGGTGGGGGATGCGATTTGGAGCTCGCTTCTTCTCGGGCCCCGATGCTCTGACCCGAGTTCGAGGAGGAGAGGCTGCACTCAAAGGAATTTTATTGATACAAGGAATATGTGATGAACATGTAAAATATCGGTGAACTGAGGTTATACTCACCCGGTTTTCTGCCTCTTCAACAGCAATGTCTTCTTCAAGGAGGTCGGCTTTACACTGGGTGTTGTCTGCAGAAGAAGAAGAGTGAGGATGAGAACTGCTACCTCTATTGTAAGATTAACCCGGGGTGAGGGTCTCACCTTGACACCACTCGTCTGGACCAGTTTCCCTGCCCCAGAGGTCTTCGTCAAGAGAGGCCAGCGTTTCCTCTTTGTCCCACTACCTTCGGGGGCAAGGACCGCGACAGCTTGTGTCACACCCCAATCTAGCACCGCCATACAATGGCACCTAATAGGAGCGTGTCGTAGGAAAACGACACGAACCGCTTCCTACAAAACCGTGATATCGGTACCAGTCCCAGGATATAGCGCCAGTACCCACGGTGATAATTATGACTCATTGCAATCCTTAAATTAAATAGAGGACTTATTTACCTTGACTTAGGTTACGATCCTCGAGAGAAGCTCGAGAACGCAACACACGACGCGGAAGCAACACAACAGAAGCAGAGGCAGCAGAGACCAACGAACGAACACCCAACACCACAGGCAACGCTAGGAACCAAGACGAAACTCTAATCTTCGCTTCACTTCGACTTCACCTTCTGAGCTGACAAAACTATATAGAGCAAAGGTGAGTAATTACGTACTCAGCAAGCCAGGGGAATTTAGGTGGTTAATGCAAGCTGCAAGGGAGGTTGTTTATTTTTGCAATCGGTTTTGTTTTCAAGTTTTGAACAACCTAAGTGTGTGCTTTCGCGCAACCAGAGCGAGACAAGTCTCAGCTTGGTCGGGAGTGAGAGGTGACAAATTTTATTTTCAAGTTTGCACAACTCCTAGAGTTGGCCTCAAAGCTGGTTTCTCAAACCAAACCAATTTTCTAACCTTTCAGAGATATGTGGTCCCCAAACGACCAATCACTTCCAGGGTCTCCCTGTCCCGCTGTCTCCCTGACAGTCACTTGTTTCCCAAGCATCAGGTTTCCCACACCGAACATCTTTTCATGAAGCTAGGTAAAACAAAAACTATGCTAAGGAATCATCTCACATCCGCCCATGACCGTGGGCACGGCTGTTCGAATAGTTCGTTAACCTCTGCAGAGGGGGTACATTTTACCCACACGACATTACTAACCTGGGTCACCCAGCCCGTGCAGAATAGCCATGTATGGTGACTTTGAGGTTTTCACGACAAGACATTTTGAAAGTCGACTCAAGGTCACCTTATGCCAATGGAGAGGGGTCCCACGGACCAACACCAGGTTAGGTCCCAGACCATACCATGCCAGGAAGCCCAGGGGTCCTCTCGACACCATCCCGGCGAATCCACTTGTCCCCTGGCATCAAGATTTCCCTGGCCTAGCTAATTACTTAGTCAGGGGGTGTCCTACTTCATCCATGTGGTCGCACTTGTCATATGCTCGGATGTAATTCCAGAGGAATCGGTCCTTAAAAGTGACCGCACAAGTATCCCGCCTAGAAATGGCTTTGTGTCATAAATTTTATTTTTAAAACTCATTTTTCTTTCACAAGGCACCGACCCAGGCGTCGAGTTTATGAAAGCTTTCATAAATCAAGTTTTACCCAAGATGTTCTCAAATTTAAGTTTGAAGGAGACCATCAATATTCGCACAAGGTGCACGAATACTGAGGCACCACACAGGTGGTTACAAGGGAACATGATAAGCAATTAACAAAGGAAGGATCAAATGCATCAAATTAGGTAGGCCCACCGATCTGCCTTGCAGATGGGGCAAACAGTTTCCAGTGCAATCCTATCAATGCATAAATATTTTGCAAGCAACATAACTAATTTCAAATATAGGCTCAATTTGTTCAAAGGTGACTTGCCTTGCTCAAGATCCTTAGCTTCACGAATCTTCCAGAAATCCACGCTTGGATGAAAAATCCGGGAACCACAACTAGGCGCAAACAAACAAAACCTAAACAAAAGATCAAATAAAAGATCCTATTTAGGCTAATATATAATGCCATTAGATAGATCACAATTTTACGGAATTACTGAAAGTGGAACGGGGTCAATCGAAGTTACGGATTGTGAGATATGAATTTTGGAAGTTTATTTGATTTTCTAGAATAAAGAAAAAATGATTTATTGAATTTGTAGAAAAGAATATTCTCAATAATATTCTTTCGGATGTGGGATCCACATGTCAATGTGCTAGAGGCCATGGGTGCACCATGGACTTGGTCCATAGACAACTAGCTCGGGTGAGGGACTTAAAGAGGACTTTGTTCATGGGTGACAAGCTTAGTGGGGGATAGAATGTGAACTTTGGTTGACGAGCCTCAACGGCGAGATGCAGATTAAGAGCGGGACGGGAAGTAGACTTTGGCCCAATGGACAGAGGGACAAGGCCGTGGCCCAGATTGGCCGATGCGAAGGAGCAGCCAAGCCGGGAGCAAGAGGTTGGGTCGGTGCGCACGCGAGGCCAGAGATGGGAAACGGGCCAGCGCGGCGACGCGGTCCAGCAGACCGACATGCACGGGGCCGTTGACCGGTCCTTGTGGGGCTGGTGTTGACGTCGAATCCGTGCCGCCGATGTGGACCCGGCGTGCGGACACACGAAGGCTTGAGAGATCTGCTTAGCTCCAGTGCAAGTCCTAAAATTGATGAAGCGCGGGCGTGCCAGTCATTTTGATCCTGCTACTGACAAGATATACAAAATAACAGAATAAAAGGTCTATCGGCCGGTAGGCCGATGGCCAAAGATATCAGCCGATAGGCCGATAGGGCAAAAACAGTCGATCGGCCGGTAGGCCGATGGTGCAGTTCCAGCCGATGCCGATGCCAGCCGATGTAGTTAGGGTTTTAATCCATCGGCTGTGTACTGAGCAAACATCTATATAGAAACGATCGGCCAACGATAACATGATAATATAGCAGTATAATATAGCATAAACCAATCATATGATAAATATTGATCTGAAGATTGAAGCACACATCGGTCGGAGGTCCGATGACACAACATCCAAAAGATATGTAATAAATACTCTATTGTCATCGGCCAGGACCAATCTCCATGTATAAAACTCGTGGGCCGATGCAACGTTAAGATAACTCATCGGCTGAAACCCCGATGAAACCCTTATTGGCAGCCAACAAGCAGGCTAGAGATTACGGTTCTAATCACGACTTAGTAGATCAAACTGAACTGATGTAGCACTAAGTATGAAAAGAAACGCAAGACCTAGACAATCAAGCCCTTGACTGATTTTCAGGGTGGTGGATACCTTAGCCAATCTAATCTACCGAGGCGATTTGGTCGACACCGGCATAAACTCTAAAATGAATCTCGGCCGATACGATGAAATCGAGAAGCTAAATCAGATTGACTAAGATATATGATAGAAGGTGCTTACGTTGCCGAGATCAAAACGTCGAAGCCCTAGCCCCGACAGCGCAGGCAGCCATAACGAGACCTACCCCTCGTAGGAAGGGCATGAACTCGCCGAAGAAGACGAAAGTAAAAAGGTGGTGATGCGTCGAAGTTGTATTGATCATGTGATAAAAATTACATGAACCTCAGGCTTACATATTTATACCCATAGGCTAACAAAGATCCTAACAGAATACGACTCAAACTCATATTTATACCCATACGCAACGACGCCGGCGAACGGCGGCAAGATAGAACGAGAGGCTGGCACCAACGGATAGAGGAGGAGAAGGTGAATCATTTCATTGGCACAGATTGGATAGAGGAGGTGCGACGTTGGCCAGCGGTTGGGGCAAAACTCGCTGGAGCGGCTCGCGTGGCGGCGCGAAGCGGCGGCGGAAAAAGGCGGCGCACCGAGAGAGCAAGAGAAAGGGAGAGCGACCGCAGTGGCGCTCCAGGAAGAGTGGAGAGGGCTCATCGGGTGCGGCGGTGAGAAGACTCGACGAGAGGACGACTGGCAGCGATGCGTGATTGTGCATGGCGGCGACGGGAGCAAAGCAACAGCGAGGTCACTGGGATAGTGATGGCGTACGGGGTTGAGAAGAGAGGGATCGAGGGCGGCAGGGCGCGATGTCGACGGGCGGGTGTGCACACCGAAAGGCTCAGGATCCATCTAGAAGCCTCTAGAAGATAAAAATGAGGGAAATTTGGGGGAGGATCTCATCGGTGGCAAGGAACGGCGTCGGCGGTGGGGACTCGGTGGCGGGAAGATGAACACGCCAAGGCGGCACGGCATTGAGATGAGCAAGGTCGGGGAAGGAGAGGAAGGAGCGCGGGGAGGGAACGGTCCAGGCAACGAGGTGGTCGTGACCAGCAGGGGCGGCACGACACCGAGGTAGGGGATGATGACGACCGGGCTCCATTCCAAGGAGCTCAGGAAGAACCAGTGCTGGTCGCCGCGGCCTCCGCGAGCTCGCTCGGTTCGGTTGGGGCGAAATGAAGAAGAATAGAGAGGTCGAAGATGGCGAGGTTAAATAGGGGATTGGAGGGTTCTTGGAGAGGAAGAAAGCCACGGGGTGAAGGTGGGGCACCGGCAAGCTGATGCTGCAGCGACGGCGTCAGCGGAGAGGCGGACGACGAGGATGCGTTGGGCAGTGGAAGCGATGGATCGAGCAGCGGAAATCGAACGTGAGAGGTGGGAGGAGCAGTGCAGCATGGTCAACATGGGGTGGTGAGGCACAGAGGTGGCGTTAGCGGCGCGCTGTCTCCGGCGCAAGGAGACAAGCGGGGGCAGAGGAAAAAGAGAAAAGAAGAAAGAAAAGGAGCTGGGCTCCTTGCCGCTTTGGGAAGGGAGAGGGGCAGAGGGGGGCGAGGGCGCAAGCATTGCCACCCTGGCTTGGAAGCTAGCGGCGCAGAGAAGTAGCGGGGTAATGGGCGATGCATGCGCGGGAAGAAAAGGGCGGCGACACTTTGAACTCGGCGCCAGCGGGAGAGCGAGACATCTATAGAGAGAGAGAGAGAGGCGGCGCGGCTGTTCCAGGAAGGCGACGCGTCCTTTCCTCGGCACATGCGACACTCATGGCTGGGAAAGGGGCCACGGGCCAGCACGGAAGAGAAGTGGGCCGGGAAACAGGCGCAGCCAAGGAGCGAATAGGAGAGAGAGAGATGGAGTTGGACTAGGCTGAGGGAGGGGGATTGGGATGACCCAAGTAGGAAAAAGAAGGGAGAGAGAGAATGGGGAATGGGCCGGGAATAAAACGGCCCAAGGAACAGGGAAGCAAACTAGACTTTTCAGAGGAAATTTTCTAGTGATTTATTGAAGGGATATTTTGGGTATTTGGGTTGTGCTTTTGAATTTGAATTTCATATTTGAACTTCAGAAAATAAGGAGTCAAGGAAGGGCCACAAATTAGGAATGTTGGTATTTTTGGAATAAGTTTTATATTTGAACCCTTCGGACGGTTTGAGGGGGATTTAAGGAACAAAGAATTGAATTTGAATTTTGGATTTCAAATTCAAAGCTTGAATTCAAGAAATGATTGCTGAAAAAAATAAAGAGGATTAGAGTTTAAGTTGGGGTTGGGGTTGCGATTCAAATTTGACATTTGAACTTAGAGAATTACAAAGGATCAAGCAGAGGGCATCAAATTGGGAACTCGACATTTTTGGAATAGATGTATATTTGGGGACTTGTTGGATTATTTTGATGAGATTTCGAATGAGAGTCGAAATCTTGGGAGGTTGAAGTTCAAAGCGGGAATTTTGATGTTCCTTAGGATATAATTGTGTTCAGATTTGCGAGAGCATTTCGGAGAGAATTCGAAAGAGGGAAAGAAAGTGTATCCTGATAGTTAAGGTTCCAGAGAGATCTGATTGAATTGGCATGTCGGGGTTGGAACTAATATTCGGGTAGGGATTCAAGGGGAAATGATATTCGGGAAAGGATTCAAGATGGATAGGTAGATATATATAGATAGAGAGAGCGAAGGAGAGGAAAAGGGGGTGAAATTATAAAGAGAGGAGTGAATAGAGATGGATTTCAAATTCAAGATTTGAAATCGTAGGTTCTTGCAAGGTGAAATGGTAGAGGATTTGCACATCGATTCGAGTCTTCAAACATGTTATGGAGTTTGACGTAATCGCGATAATTTGGTAGAGATTTAGGAGAGAGATTCGATTGTGGAGATTCGAATTCCAAGGATCATTTTTAGTGAATCGAGGGAAGAGTTTAGGATTTTCGAGGTGAATGCTTGGACTGAGTTGAATTCAAGGATTCGACAAAATTTGTGGTTAAGGTTTTAGGAGCGAAATCTGAATACAAAGGTTCGAACTTCGAGACTAGTTTCGAATGAAAACTTTGAGAGGCCATGTTAGAGATTCGGATTTGTCGAATTTGAGATTTGCAATAATGGGGCCTTCGCAAGGAGAAATCAGAGATGATTTGAGCATGAACTCAAATCTTTGGGGACAACTGAACTAGAATTGTTTGAAGGGAGATTTCTCGGTAGATGTTTAGGAAGGAAATTTGAATATGAAGATTTAGATTCTGAGATTATTTTGGAACAAAAAAATTTAAGGAAGCGATTTTGACATCAGGGAATGGAGACAAAGGAGGGATTTAATTTGAGATCTACGGCACAACTTAGACTCAACACTCAAAGAACAAAATTTTGACATATAGGATATTCATATATTAGCTTTTTAACACCACACGAAAATTAGGGTGTTACAGCTTGTTCAGATATCGCTTGCTCCTTTAAGGAAGCAGATGCCTGATGGTCGACGAGCGAGCCAATCACGTTCGTTAAAGGTAGCGCCTAAAAGAATCAAAATTACTGCTACTACGGGCATAGAAACGAATGACACAGAGTAGTGGTCAGAAATGCATACGTCGGCGGGAGGTCACATATCGGTGTAAGGTTGTCGGCTGCAGACGACGACAGGTCGACTACCACCATTCCGACGCGCTCCACCATGGTGTCCTCGGAGAATTCTGCAATTAAGGCAAAAGTGACAAGGTTATTAGTTGAACACAATTTTGGTTCTTTATATCAAAGAAGAAACTATAAAAAGTACTTCGATGCGAGAACCGCGTCTCGTCCTATTCCCCCGAGTACAGGTACACAGGCTGAGAACAGGCCTGGAGAGGTTGGATCCGACGACGAACGAAGTCTTGGACGACTTCGTACCCGGTCAGACCACATTCTCGGAGATCATGGATTTTCTCTACAAAGCTCGCTAGAATGGGAGTCGGTGAAGGTTTGGAGGTCCATGTCTCTAGGCGCGTTGGTTTCTGGTTGGGGGTCTCAAGGGTACGAGATATGTCCTCGTTGTGGAGATAAAAGTAATTTTATGTCAATCTTTTTTCTAAGACGGGCAATTAAAAGGTATATACCCATCCTTCATCCCATCACGAAGACAGAGGCCACAGCATCCTGAGATTTCTGAGGCCTACATCCATCTAACCTCATAGAAGTATCTAAACAAATCTAGAAAAGGTTGTACCCCAAGGTACGGCTGGCATAGATGGGTAAAGATTCTTAGGAAGACAATGGAGTTGGGGTCGAGATGAAGGAGGTGAATCTCATAGAAGTTGAGAAGTAAAGACGGAAATTCGAAAGGGGAAACAAGAAAACCACATTGGGCAAAAGATACAAGAGCGATCATTTGCCCTAAGTTAATCAGAGGGTCAGTAC
This sequence comes from Oryza officinalis, assembly GCA_008326285.1. Lineage (NCBI taxonomy): Eukaryota > Viridiplantae > Streptophyta > Magnoliopsida > Poales > Poaceae > Oryza > Oryza officinalis. Next base: position 53,019,808 of record BDMV01000001.1, on the reverse strand, counting down.
CTCCTTCCGAGCATGCCACCACCCTTGCACTTGGCAGAGCGCCATCCCGTTGCAGCTCCCTCATCTCGGGTTGGCCGACGTTGGACTTCGGGAGATCCATGGAGAATCGGCAAAGGGATTGAGGGAGGTTGTGGTTTAGGGTTTCTATGAGCTGGAAAGAAGGAGATTGGAGGCGCAGGAGAGAAAGTTAGTGCTCTGTTTGGGTGACCAAAACCAAAATGGATCTCAAAAATGCAATTTATAAGTCATGTCCGACGGTTCAAATTTTGAGGAAGATGGAGAGATCACCGCCGAGAATTTTGCTAGTTTGTTTATGAAAGAGCATCTATTCCCCTAGTGGGTTTTGGTTAATTGATGACAAATGATTAAAGGAATAATGCGCTTATTGAGTGTATAAGCAAGGGATTAGTTCGATGAAGAGTCAATAAAGATGAGGAAGAAGAAGATGTAATACATTGTGGTTTCATTGGGATGCAAAGCTATAAGTGACGAAAGATGGCAAGATGCGGCGAAGGATTGGCAAGACTTGGCTACGTGATAAATCATGCATGGGAAAAGGGCAAGCGAAGGCTTGACGCCGAAGGACCCGACGTAGTGGTGAAGGAGCAAGTGCTTGGCCGAATACCGACGAACCAATCGAGGCCATAAGATGTCATAAGTTGCTGAGGATCAACCCATGGTGAAGAAGAAGCACAAGATGAACTGTTGAAGATCAAGAGGAAGTGATTCATTGATGAACATATTAGCATTGATCAAGACAAAGAAAAAGATGATGTAAATGTATTCGTATTGGTATAGCTTTTCTATTTACCCTTGAGTTGGTAGGAAAGCCGTACTATTAAGGAAGGAGTTTGGTGCTTAAAATCTTTGTTGAAGTGGTTCTCTCTCTTGGATTTCTGTACTGGAGTTTTTCGGAGTTTTCTAAAATCAACTTTGGATTTTTCAAAGTGCATTCGCCATCGAAAAAAGGTACTGGTGTTTTTCGGAATTTTTCGAAGGTGCTTCGGAAATTTCTGAAGTGCTGTGAACTTGAGAAAATCTGTACTGGTGTTTTTTTTATTTTTCCAAAATATTTTCAAAAATTTCCAAAATGCTTTTTTGCCCAGCATTCTACTGTGCTCGTGCTGGAATTTTACACTGCTAGGAAATTCCGAAGGTACTGCAACAAACTCCGAAGAGAACTCTGAAAGTACTATAGAAATTCCCAAACCGTTTTGATCTTGGAAAATCAGTACTAGTCTTTTTCAGAAGTTTCCGAAAGTGTTTCGGAAAATTTCGAACTGTGTTGTGTTTGCAGATTTTGGTACTAGTGTTTTTCGGATTTTTCCGAAATGCTATTTTGCCTAGTTTTCTGTTGTGCTTGTCTTGGAATTTTACACTGTTCAAAAAATTCTGAAGGTATTGTAGCAAACTCCAAAGAAAATTGCAAAGGTATTGTAGCAAGTTCTGAAAGTTGTTTTTCTCTCTAGTGATTTTTGGATATTTTCAAAAAAAATTCAGAAATTTCTGAAAAAATGAAATTTTTGCCCCCAACAAGCAAATCTGAGGGTGTGGCTATAAATAGCCCCCTCCACCCACAAGTTAGGGCTGTTGGCTCTATTCCTAATCTTTTGCCCTTGGCTTGCTTTGATTTGAGATTCATTTTGAGCCTTGCCTTCTCACTTCTTTCTCTCCACCGATCTACAAGCTTGGATTTTGTGTGTGTGGGAGAGTGGTTGATTTGAGTTTGTTTGAGTGCTTGGTGTTGGTGTTGACTTCGTGAAGATTTGTTGAGCACTTTATTCATCCCCAAGAAATCTTTGTTATATTTTGTTAATCTTAGTGGTTGAGGACACCTAGACGGCTAGGAGTCAACCTCAAGACACCGATTTGTTTGTAGTGTGTCGAGGGAGTTTGTGAAGGTCGGATCTCACCTCCGAAAGGGAAGAGATACCCTTAGTGGAAGGAGGAGTGCATTTGTGCAACCTCACGAGGATAGGGTTGGAAAAGACCAGGCTTATTGTGAGCTCCTCAACGGAGAGTATAATCCCCTCAAAGATTTGAACTTCGGGAACACATCGTCTTACAAGAATCCTGGAGATATCTCTCTCACTCATCTAGCTTTGCTATTTGGAGCTGCTAGTAGCTTAGTCGTTGTTTGTGCAATCTTTTTTCTACTTGTGCCACTATCTCTTTTTGCTTGTCTTGCTAGATTGCTTGTAAACCTGAGATTTTTGAAAATATCCAAAAATATTCAGAAATATCCAAAAATATTCAAAATTATCCGAAAAGTCTAGCTTCCGCATTTTCAGAAAAGTTTAAATGCTTATTCACCCCGCTTCTATGCGACATCAAGGTCCTTTCTGTTTATAACCATTAAAGTTTTTGACTTTAATCTAAATGAAAGCCTATGTCAAATTCTTGGATTTGGGACAACCATGTTGTTTGCTCTATATCTATTCGGGCGTCCGAGAACTGTTTGATGAGTTCGACAACGATTGTTCTTGGAAAAGTGGGAGGGAGATGTCGGTAAAATCATTTGCATTGAAGTCGGGGGCTACTGTCAGTGTCAAGGATAAGGCATACCTCCTATACACGGGTTAATGAAATAGGTAAAACCATATACCCGATTGTATACGAGAGGGTATCCTTTAATTAAAGAAATACGACCAAAAGAGAACAAAAATTATCTTCTCGGATTAGAAGATTCCAGAGTCCTAGTCGGGGAAGATGAGGTCTCCTTAGAGCCGTGTTCTATTCTATCTCTTCGAGTTCTATTTGGAGAAGAAGAAAATCTTTACCATTTAAACAAGGTCCATGTGTTCAAATCAGGGCATCGAGTTACAAGCCATAGCCAAACCCATGCCCAGAAATAATCTGGAGGAAGTTAACGCCGTATTCGCTGAACAGATCTCGTCGAGCTGTTCTCGGCAGTCTCTAGTCGGCGGATTCATCCAGTTGTTCTATTTCCCATTGTACTCTGAGCGATATTCCAGTCCATAATACATATAAACTGGAGTAGAGTCATTACTCATCACAAAGGTCCGAACCAGTATAAACCTTTGTCCCATGTCTGCTTGATCGACTCTCGCAAATACCCTAGTTCCAATGATCCTCATACTCTACAAATTTTGTGCTCGGCATATAGTCCGTCGACATTATGAAACTCTCGCCAACCATCGGCGGCTCCGTCACTATACTCCTTTATGGTCCACCCGCTGTCTCCCCTCTTTGTTGTCACTGAGATTTTTAAAAATCGAACATAATTATCATTAGGGTTTATTTTTTACTTTCTAGAAGTCCCGCCAACGGCCATGATTGTGCTCCTTAACTGCCTGTTCATCGTCCCTCCTCTTTATCATTATTGGGATTATATTTGGGGTTTTGTTTGTAGTTTTTAGATGTCTTATCAACCGTCACCACACTACTTTTTTACAGCCCTATTGCTTCTTCCATCTTTATTGTTATTTTCCATCGTTGTGTTCTAGATGGACTATGTTTTTTCAAAATTTTATGTTTTTCATTCCAATATTTTGTTATTTATAAATTGTATTCTGACTTAAACTTTTATAATTATTCTTCTACTTTAGGAATTTATTTATTTTTTATTTAAAATTTTAATTAACCTCGTGTTGCATTATAGATGGTCTCTTCTTTTGATAGTCGTTATTTTTTATTCCTAATTTTAGTTATTTATAAATTGTATTCCTAGTTGAACTCTTATTTTTCAATTTCTAATTTTGGATTTTTTTTTATTTTTTATTCCTAATTTTAGTTGTTTGTTAATTGTATTCTTACTTGAACTATTATTTTTATTTTAATAATTTTGGAATTTATTTTATTATTTATTCCAAATTTTAATTAATCTCTAATTGTGTTCTGCATGGACTCTTTTTTTAATATTTTTTACTTTTTATTCCGAATTTCAATTATTTCTAAATGTATTCTTACTCGAACTATTTTTTCTTTTTCTTCGAGTAATGTGGGAATTTGTAGCCTCCACAGCGAACATGGTGACTTCTTTTAAGGCTATTTTAATAATACAATAGATTGTAAGAATTTTGGAGTAATTTTTTCCTATATACCCCTTTGAATCAAATGAATGGATACTACGAAATTCCTATGGGATGTTTTACGCAAGTTTTGGAGGAAATTTAACATGAGGTATATCGAAGAAGTGGGAACTAGGGCCTCCCGTCTTTGACTGCTCAAGGGCGTGCTGGGCCCGCCATGGGGCGACAGGTGATTGTCCCGAGGTCCCAAGGAAGGATCTGCCCGCGCGCTGGCCTGCAGGGGTGCCCCGAGGACGATGCCAGCTCGGGTGCGTTTTGACTGGTGGTCAATGAGCCAGGGCTCCGAGGTTTATTTCGAGGCCGAAGGCTTGTCTCAGCTACACCAACGCCATTAAGGAGATGTGACCTAGCCTCACGCGCTCCCTTACCGTGTCACTCCGCATTAACGGCGGAATGATGTGGTTCTTGTGGAAACTCTTGGGCAATCATGGGCGATGGGATGGGTTGTACCTCCCGCCGCTTGCCCATGCTGCCCATGACAAAGGGGCGATGAACGTGCTACTAGGCCGCATGGCTTGGCTCCAGATCGCCTGCCCTAGCCCATCGGTTTTCGACCCCCCCCATCTAGCCTCAGCGGCTAAGTAGGTGGGCCTGGCAACAGCTAGGACTCATAACTCAATCATCCCACGCCACGTGTCGGAAGGAGAAGTAGGGCTCCGGGCAAAGCAGGGGCTCCTTTTGGTTGTGCTGATAGAAGACCAAGCTTGTTAGCTTCTGTACTCTGGGTCCCGCATGGATGTGTCGAGGTACTGTGGTATCCCCTTCTATCACGCCCGGAAATTCACTACCAGAATTTTCGAAACTAAATGTGTATTAAAATTCCTGTCCAGGACTAGCCAGGGTACACAGACGACAAAGTTGACATACAGTTCCACGTCTTACAAACAGAGTAAATGCCTTACAAATATGCAGCGGAAAGACGAAAACAAACTAAACTAAGAGCAGGACACTTGCAGCGAGCTGGCACCATTCCACAAGCATCCTTGACGGCGGACGAAGCCTACTCCTCTGAGAAGCCTCCATCGGACGCATAATCCTCTTCTGGTGTGGGGAAAAATTAAGCAAGGCTGAGTACTACCCACTGTACTCAACAAGTCATACCGGAAAAGGGAGATATGATGCAAGGTATTCCAAAGGAAGGCAATGGTTTATTTGCATAAAGTAAGCATTTAAAAATAACAGTTGAAAGCAGTAGTAAAATGTTGAATTGATTAAACAATATTAAACCACCACTGTCCAACGCTACACCACGTTGCGACAGTGTCACGCCCAGAAATTTTCCCAAATTTCCAGACCATTTTGTGTATTAAGTCCCTGTCCAGGCATCAACCTACAGTCAAGATGGCTCTGATACCAACTTGTCACACCCGGAAATTTTCCCAAATTTCCAGACCATTTTGTGTATTAAGTCCCTGTCCAGGCATCAACCAGGGTACACAAAACGACAAATCAATAAACAGATCCAAACGTAAATAAAGCGATAAATACTTACAACAGAGGCACTTAGTCCTCACACCAAAAAAAAACAGCAGCGGAAAGAGACGATCCTAGCGGGGCTTCAGCTCCACTCCACAGGCAAACTCAACTGGGGTCTGAGCCTTGGTCCTCTAACTTCATCTTCAACTCAGAAGTACTAAACTTCTGAAAAAGGGGAAAAATAGCAAGATTGAGTACAACCACCGTACTCAACAAGCCACACCAACGATGCAAACGTGCACAGGGGAGACAAAGGGAGGCTTATGGCTATTTGCAGAAAAGCGGTTGAAAACCTTTACATTTTAAAACAGTAAAACAGTTGTTTAATTAAAGCAATATTAAATCTCCACTGAACAACGCTACAACCACGTTGAACAGGCCCAACCATTCCACCTGAACTACACCAGTTCATTAAGTCAAAATAATTAAACATGTGAGACTAATCACGGTGAATCTGGTTGATCGCCCATAACCGCGGGCACGGCTATTCGAATAGTTTTACTCTAATCAGAGGTGTACATCTGTACCCACAAGACACAGTCCTACAACACATTACTGTGCGCCGACATACCACCACGGTATACCGGAAAAGGAGCTGTGACAGGACCCTTCGCATAACCCCCTCTAACCAATCGTACCATCTCGGGTTTCACCCCCACTCCTCAAAAGGCAGTGGGCAGCCCCCCCTCGTGCCTTGGTGAATCCGGTAGCCGCATAGACCGTCGCAGGGCCCATCCAAACTCCATCACGCTCACCCTAACCAGTGTACGTCAGTTAGAGGAAAGTTACACTACAAGTCCAGCAGTTGCCCATTCTTGCTTGTGGTAAGCACTGTTATTCTTCCAGGGTTTCCCATGAACCGGTCCTTAATTGCCATGGGTGCGACCAGCAAAACCATGCACCCACAGCCCACCATTAGGTCATATTTTAGTTGGATAATTACGACCAATAAAACATGGTCCGGTGTCTCGAGCGAACTGCTCGTTAGAAGCTAATTGTAAACAGTGTAATTATCCCATTAAATGAGCTAGTGGTAATTAAGCATGGCTAAGCATATATAATTCTAGCAAAGTCAACATAAGTGACAAAAGCTAGTCAAATCATCACCCAGGGTTAACAAAGGACGGTTAACAAGTAAACATGGCACAAGCGAACGGATAGGTAAACCCTATTCCCATGTAATTAGCAAAACATGCACTTTATTTGCAAACGTAAAACATTTAGAGGGCTCTTAGGGTTTCCAGTTGGCTTGTCCTACGGTCAAGGTCGGCTCTGATACCAACTTGTCACGCCCGGAAATTCACTACCAGAATTTCCGAAACAAAATGTGTATTAAAATCCTTGTCCAGGACCAGCCAGGGTACACAGACGACAAAGTTGACATACAGTTCCACATCTCACAAACAGAGTAAATGCCTTACAAATATGCAGCGGAAAGACGAAAACAAACTAAACTAAGAGCAAGACTCTTGCAGCGGGCTGGTTAAATTCCACAAGCATCCTCGACAGCGGACGAAGCCTACTCCTCTGAGAAGCCTCCATCGGACGCATAATCCTCTTCTGGTGTGGGAAAAAATTAAGCAAGGCTAAGTACTACCTACTGTACTCAACAAGTCATACCGGAAAAGGGAGATATGATGTAAGGAATTCCAAAGGAAGACAGGGGTTTATTTGCATAAAGTAAGCATTTAAAAATAACAGTTGAAAGCAGTAGTAAAACGTTGAATTGATTGAACAATATTAAACCATCACCGTCCAATGCTACACCACGTTGCGACAGGCCCAAACCATCCACCTGAACTAAACCAGTTCCAGTAAATCCAATTATTAAGAAAGTGGGACTAATCACGGTGAATTTGGTTGATCGCACATAACCGCGGGTACGGCTATTCGAATAGTTCTACTCTGATCAGAGGTGTACATCTGTACCCACAAGACACAGCCCCACGACACGTTTCCATGTGCCAGTATACCACCACGGTACCCTGGAAAGGGACTGTGATAGGACCCTTCGCATAACCCTCCCTAACCAATCGTACCACACCTCAGGTTTCGCCCCCGCTCCCTAAACCAGCAGCGGGCAGCCCCCTCTCGTGCCACGGTGAATCCGGCAGCCAATCAATGGGTAAATCCCCGTCGACCCAACTCCATCACGCCCACCCTAGCCTGGGTACGTCAGCTAGAGACCAGTTACACTACAAGCCCAGCCGTTGCCCACGCTGGCTTGTGGTACGCACGGTATTTCTTCCAGGGTTTCCCGCGAACCGGTCCTTAATTGCCATGGGTGCTTCCATCAAAACCATGCACCCACAGCCCACCATTAGCATATTTTAATTAATTACTATTACCATGGTGGCTCCTAAACCAAAGTGTCACCATAGGAACTACATTAATTAATTATTCAAGGTGATCCCCTTTAGTGAGCTAAGTTAGCTAAGCATGGCTAAGCACTCCTAAAATCAGCGAGTAAAGAATTAATTACCCAAGCTATCAAAGGTACAAGATAATCAATATAATTGGCTGAGTACAATAGGTATGAACCCACATAAAATGACATTACGAAATAATGCAGCATTTACAGAAAAATAAGGTATTTGTAAATTTGGGCACAATATGATCAATGCGAAGCACGACATGCCTTGCTCTTGAGTTGAAGCTACTTCTACGACGATCTCGAAATAAACGGGCGCATCGAAAATGCCAGAATCTACGCGACAAACAAAGCAAGCAACAATACATGCTATAAGTCTACTGAAACAAAGCACAAAAGTATTTTTAATGGATTCTCTGCATTTTTATGAATTTAATGAAATTTGAATGGACTTAAACGGAGCTCGGATGAATTAGTTATGAATTTTTGAAGTTATCTGTGTTTTTACTATAACAGAAAAAACCTTATTTGAATTATTGCGCAATTAAACCCCCTAGGGCTGGCGTCAGCGGGCGCGCGGCGTCCGGTCCACCGTGGACCGAGTAAACGGGTCCACGGCGCCGCGGCGCACCACGTGGCGCACGCGTGGCGCCGACGCGGCGGCCATGCGGCAGCTACGCGGGACGGGAGGGGAACGGCCGGGATCGGCCCGAGTGGCCGATCCAACGGCCCACACGCGCGGGCGTTGGGGCGGCACGGCCCGAGCTTGGGCACTAGAGCGAGCGGCGAAAGGGGGAAACGGAGGAGCGGCGCCCGGGGAGTCGTTTTAAGGCGTCGGGGAGGGCGGGCCGAGGCTGAGAGACGCGCATTTGGTGACGGAGTGGGAGAAAGAGAGGGAGAGAGAGGGGCCGGGAAAAAGGGGATCCCGCCCTTCTCGCGCGGCGGTTGCGGGCGGAGTGGGCGCGTGCGCGCGCGGAACGCGGGACGCGAGGAGGTGGGGGAAACGGCGGCCGGGCGGTTGCTCCCCTCCGATTCCGCTGGCCTGAGGAGGAAGACGACCCCGATAGGTGGGGCCCACCTGTCGGTGGCCCGGACCGGCCGGCGAGCGCGGCGCGGCGTGAGCGGGCCGCGGCGTACGGCCGGCCCGAGAGAGGAAGATAGGGGGCGCGAGGAGGAAGGCCGGTTGGGCCGGCCCAAGTGAGAGGAAACGGCGCGCGCGCGCGCGGTGGCTGGGCTGGGCCGCCGGCCCGAGAGGGAAAACAAAATGGAAAAGAAAAGAAAAAGGGAAAAGAAAGCCCTAGGATTAATTTAAATTCTAAATTGATTTTAATTGGTTTAAAATTATTTCTATGGCTCTGAAAATTCCATTAAAAATCCTGTTAATGTATTTTGTCAAGGGGAACTCAAGAAAAAATTCCACCTTGCCATTTCCACTTCTTTACTGCATTATTTAATTGGGTTTCTCTCCAGATTAATTAAACAATTTCTCAGATAAATTTTTAGACTTGATTTTTACAACTTAGGAAAACTTCAGGGTGTGACAACCTGCCCCCCTTAAATGGAATCTCGACCCCGAGATTCGGAGGTGCTGGCGAAGAGGTGCGGATGGGCGGCCTTCAATTCATCTTCTCTTTCCCATGTAGCTTCTTCCTCGGAGTGATGGCTCCACTGAACTCTGCAGAACCTGGTAACCTTGTTTCTGGTCCTCCTCTCGCTGGTTTCGAGAATACGAATCGGCTTCTCCACATAAGTCAGGTCCTCTTGAATCTCAATTTGATCGGGACTGGCCTACTCTCCGGTACTCTCAAACATTTCTTCAATTGCGAGACGTGAAATACATCGTGGATACCAGCCATGTTGGGTGGAAGCTCAAGCTGGTAAGCAACTTCTCCTCGACGTTCGCGGATCCTGTATGGTCCCACAAAGCGTGGTGCCAATTTGCCTTTAGTCTGGAAGCGGTGTACTCCTCGAAGCGGTGTGACATGAAGGTACACGTAGACCCCTGTTTCGAAAGCTAGTTCCCTTCGACGATTGTCGACATAACTTTTCTGTTGAGACTACGCGATTCTCAACCTTTCTCTGATGGTTCTGACCTTTTCTTCCGCGTTGCTCAAGACTTCAGTCCCAAACAGTTGTCGTTCTCCGGTCTGATCCCAAAAGAGCAGGGTGCGGCACTTTCTGCCATACAACGCCTCAAAGGGTGCCATCTGCAAGCTGGCTTGATAGCTGTTGTTGTAGGAGAACTCGGCATATGGCAAACTCTTGTCCCATGCTCCTCCAAAATTGAGCGCACAGGCTCTGAGCATATCCTCAAGTATCTGGTTCACTCGCTCGGTCTGACCATCGGTCTGCAGGTGGTAAGCCGTGCTAAAATTCAAACGGGTACCCAATTCTTCTTGTAACTTCTGCCAGAACTATGAGGTGAACTGACTTCCTCGATCCGATACGATCTTTTTAGGCACTCCGTGCAAACACATGATTCTTGCGAGATAGAGTTCTACTAGTTTCTTTCCGGAGTAGGTAGTGTGCACAGGAATGAAATGAGCCACCTTCGTGAGTCGATCTACAATGACCCAAATAGAATCATGTCCCGACGACGTTCTTGGCAAACCTGTGATGAAATCCATTCCAATTTCTTCCCATTTCCATTCCGGAATTTGCAGAGGCTGTAGCAGTCTTGCGGGACTTTGATGTTTTGCCTTGACTCGCTGACACACGTCACAGAGTGCGACGAATTCAGCTATTTCTCTTTTCATGCTAACCCACCAAAATTTTCCTTTAAGATTCTGGTACATCTTGGTACTCCCAGGGTGGATTGAATACTGAGTTTGATGGGCTTCCGTGAGTATCAACTCCCTTAATTCTTTGTCTTCCGGGACGCACAGTCTTTCTCCCATCCAGATCGTGCCATGCTCGTCTTCGGAGAAATCTTGGGCCTTTCCGACCCTCATGTTTTTCTTGAGCTCTGCTATCTCCGGATCTTTAGTTTGAGCTGCTCGAACTTGCTCCACGAGCGTTGGTCGTGCTTCTAGAGCGGACGCAAACCCATGTTCAACAATACTGAGGTTCAGCTGTTCGAAGTCTTGCTGTAACTAGTTGCTCATCTCTTTCGTACTGGTGGAGTTGCAGTAGATCTTCCGGCTTAAAGCATCTGCCACTACATTAGCTTTATCGGGATGGTAGTGGATTCCCAGATCATAATCTTTAATCAATTCCAGCCATCTTTGCTGACAGAGATTTAAGTCCGGTTGGGTGAAGATATACTTTAGGCTCTTGTGATCCGTATACACCTCGCAACGGTTTCCAATAAGGTAATGCCTCCAAATCTTTAGGGCATGTACCACTGCTGCTAATTCCAGATCATGAGTAGGGTAATTATTTTCATGTGGACGCAACTGTCGTGAAGCATATGCGACCACCTTGCCTTCCTGCATCAGCACACATCCTAGCCCTTGGCGAGACGCGTCGCAATAAACCTGAAAATCTTTCGTCTGGTCTGGCAGAATTAAGACTGGTGCCGTTAGCAACTTCTTCTTAAGTTCCTCAAAACTTTTATCACATTCTACTGACCATTTGAACTTGTCGTCCTTTTTCAATAGCTGCGTCATCGGTTTCGCAATCTTGGAGAAATTTTCGATGAACCGATGGTAGTAACCCACAAGTCCAAGAAAACTTCGGATCTGCGTGACTGTCTTTGGTGGGGTCCACTTCGTAACCGACTCCACATTCGCTGGATCCACCGCTACTCCTTAAGCAGTTATAATGTGACCCAAGAATTGCACTTCCTTTAGCCAAAAGTCACATTTGCTGAACTTGGCATACAACTGATTCTCCTTCAATTTCTCGAAGATGCTGCTCGTGTTCCTTCTCAGACTTAGAGTAGATGAGTATGTCATCGATAAAGACCACAACAAACTTGTCCAAGAATTCCATAAACACCTTGTTCATCAGGTTCATGAAGAACGCTGGTGCGTTAGTGAGTCCAAATGACATAACTGTGCACTCGAACAATCCATACCGAGTGACAAAGGTAGTCTTCGGAATGTCCTCTTCTCGGATCCTCAACTGATGGTAGCCTGATCGTAGGTCTATCTTGGAGAACAGTGTTGCTCCTTTCAGTTGATCGAACAAATCATCAATCCTGGGCAATGGGTATTTGTTCTTGATAGTGACATCATTAAGTGTGCGGTAATCGACGCACATCCTCTTGGTCTTGTCCTTCTTCTCCACAAAAATTACCGGATCACCCCAAGGTGACGTGCTCGGATGGATGTATCCCTTCAGTAGTTGCTCGTCAACTTGCTTCTTGACCTCTGCCAACTCATTGGCTCCCATCCTGTATGGTCTCTTGTGTATCGGGCTGGTTCCCGGTACTAGGTCGATCCAAAACTCAATTTCTCTTTTAGGCGGCATCGTCGTCAGATCGTCCGGAAAGACTTCAGGATACTCTCTTACAATTGGGATATCCTCCAACTTCTTAAGGGTTTTCTCCACCTTGGCATCCGGTTCCTCGGTGGCGGTCTGATTCAAGCTCACTGCAGTCTTCTGTGGTGCGGAAGATTTAAAAGAGGTCTTTACTCCCTGATGGTTGGTCAATGTGATGGTGCGACTTGCGCAGTCGATCACTCCCTTGTGCCTCGTCAGCCAATCCATCCCAAGAATGACATCTAGGCCTTTTGATTCAAGAAGGATAAGGTTGGCTAGAAATTGTGACCTTTGGATCTCTATTGTCATTGAGGGCAGTAGTGAGCGGTGTTCATATTGTTTCCAGGGGTATGAACTCGCATAGGTACCTTAAGTTCCACTACTGATAACCCATGTGCCCCAGAAAAATGCTTGGAAATAAATGAGTGTGTTGCACCAGAATCAAATAATACTATAGCACGGACCGAGTTAACAGGGAACGTACCCAGTATGACTTCTGGAGCTGCCTGTGCTTCCTCGACCGAGACGTGGTTGACGCGGGTTTGCACGAACTGTGGTCTGGCACGCTTGGGTTTTGGGCACTTATTAGCGAAGTGTCCAGGCTCGCCGCAGTTGTAGCAGGTCCCAGGTTTTCCTCCAGGCTCTCTCCTGGGTTGAGCCGGCTAAGTCGGCTGTGCTGGGGCCATCGGAGGACGTGGAGCTGGATTGCGATGGTGCTGGCCACCACTATTGTTGTGCCCACTGCTGCTGCTGGAGTGGAAATTGCTAGGGTTATAAGGGCGGTGCTGGCGGACGATCATGGTGGTGGGTCCACCCTGCTGTCCAAGCACGAAGAGGGGCCTCTGACTGCTGCCCTGGTGTACCTTGAATTGGGCCGCTTTCCTCTTGCGGTCCATCTTGTTTCATTGGTCTTCTTGACGAATGGCCTTGTCGATCAGCTTCTCGAAATCGGCATAGTCTCCCGAAATCAGCTGGTTGGTCAGCTCATCATCCAGGCCGGACAGAAACTTTTCCTGTCACTCGGCGTCGGTGCGCACGTCTTCTGGAGCATAGCGTGCGAGCCGGTTGAACTCGTGCAGGTATTCCGTCACGGTTCTATTGCCTTGGTGGAGCGCACGGAATTCCCTTTTCTTCGTGGAGCGCACGGAATTCCCTTTTCTTCTGCGCAACTATCCCATCGGGGACCTGTGCCTTCCTGAAGCTGCGACAAAATTCCGCCCATGTAACCTCCGTTCCGGCCGGGCGGGTGACCAAGTAATTGTCCCACCAGGCAGAAGCGGGACCATGGAGTTGGTGTGTGGCGAATGCTACTTTCTCCTGGTCGTTACACTGCAGGAGATCCAGCTTCTTCTCGATGGCATGGAGCCAGTCGTTGGCCTCCATGGGGTTGGTGGTGCTTGAGAAGGTGGGTGGTCGCACGCGAAGAAACTCGGGTAGTTTCGACTGGGGCGGTGGAGGGAGAGCATACTGCTGATGGTGCTAGTGCTGTTGCTGCTGCTGCAGCATGTGTTGCATCATTTGCTGCTGCATCTGTTGGTGCTACTGCTGCATCTGGTGCATCATGGCAGTCATCATTTGTGTCTGGGTTGCCAGCACTTGTGCGATGGTCGGATTCTCCGGTGGTGGTGGAGGAGGAACGTTGTTATGTGCTCCATTGGCTTGTGATCCCATCGATGGATCCTCCTGACCGTTGGTGTTACCACTTGTTCTTGTGTTGACCATCTGAAGGAGAAGAACCAGCAGAAAGAGATGGAAAAGAAAGAAAATAGACTGCTTAGAAACTAAGCTTTTAATATATGATAATTTAACTGTAATTGTTCTGATCTAAATTAAAACACTTCAAACAGCAAGCAGAGTCCTTATTGAGATAGCCATACCATAGGCACATGGTATCGACCATCGGCTAACCCCCCAAGCAACAAACCTAGCACACAGAACTAGCAAGAAATCAAACTAAGAAAAACAGTAAAACTAAGGGTAGCGAGCCTAACGCTCGGAATGGCTCCTGCAGTCGGTGGAGTCGTAGCCAGGCTCCTGCTCGTCTACAGAGGACAAGGGATGAGAATCAATGCATGCTCAAATCCAAATTAAAGAAAACAAATTTGAAGGACTCGAGTAACAAAAGAAAATTTTTGGTGCAAGGAACATTTTATAAAAGTCAAATAAATACTAACACAACACCTAAACGATTGTGAAAACAATAAATAATAATATTATCAAAGCAGAAATAACAGTAAAAATCCAAAATAACTAGATTTTGCTTTACAAATGACTTAACTAGGACCTAATCCATTTCCCGACAAATTTTCAAAGCGAATCCAAACGAAACCAGAAATTTGTTATCCCAAAATTTTTAAGGCAGTCCCCATCAAATAAACGGCCCGACTTTTTCCCAAAATTCCCAAAAGACAAAGATCCCGAATTTTTTTCCCAAAACAATTCCAGGTTAAGGGCAAATGCACATGAAAAAGTTTTAGAGGGCTCTTAGGGTTTCCAGTTGGCTTGTCCTACGATCAAGGTCGGCTCTGATACCAACTTGTCACGCCCGGAAATTCACTACCAGAATTTCTGAAACTAAATGTGTATTAAAATCCTTGTCCAGGACCAGCCAGGGTACACAGACGACAAAGTTGACATACAGTTCCACATCTCACAAACAGAGTAAATGCCTTACAAATATGTAGCGGAAAGACGAAAACAAACTAAACTAAGAGCAAGACTCTTGCAGCGGGCTGGTTAAATTCCACAAGCATCCTCGACAGCGGACGAAGCCTACTCCTCTGAGAAGCCTCCATCGGACGCATAATCCTCTTCTGGTGTGGGAAAAAATTAAGCAAGGCTGAGTACTACCTACTGTACTCAACAAGTCATACCGGAAAAGGGAGATATGATGCAAGGAATTCCAAAGGAAGACAGGGGTTTATTTGCATAAAGTAAGCATTTAAAAATAACAGTTGAAAGCAGTAGTAAAACGTTGAATTGATTGAACAATATTAAACCATCACCGTCCAATGCTACACCACGTTGCGACAGGCCCAAACCATCCACCTGAACTAAACCAGTTCTAGTAAATCCAATTATTAAGAAAGTGGGACTAATCACGGTGAATCTGGTTGATCGCCCATAACCGCGGGCACGGCTATTCGAATAGTTCTACTCTGATCAGAGGTGTACATCTGTACCCACAAGACACAGCCCCACGACACGTTTTCACGTGTCAGTATACCACCACGGTACCCTGGAAAGGGACTGTGACAGAACCCTTCGCATAACCCTCCCTAACCAATCGTACCACACCTCAGGTTTCGCCCTCGCTCCCTAAACCAGCAGCGGGCAGCCCCCTCTCGTGCCACGGTGAATCCGGCAGCCGATCAACGAGTAAACCCCCGTCGACCCAACTCCATCACGCCCACCCTAGCCTGGGTACGTCAGCTAGAGACCAGTTACACTACAAGCCTAGCCGTTGCCCACGCTGGCTTGTGGTACGCACGGTATTTCTTCCAGGGTTTCCCGCGAACCGGTCCTTAATTGCCATGGGTGCTTCCATCAAAACCATGCACCCACAGCCCACCATTAGCATATTTTAATTAATTACTATTACCATGGTGGCTCCTAAACCAAAGTGTCACCATAGGAACTACATTAATTAATTATTCAAGGTGATCCCCTTTAGTGAGCTAAGTTAGCTAAGCATGGCTAAGCACTCCTAAAATCAGCGAGTAAAGAATTAATTACCCAAGCTATCAAAGGTACAAGATAATCAATATAATTGGCTGAGTACAATAGGTATGAACCCACATAAAATGACATTACGAAATAATGCAGCATTTACAGAAAAATAAGGTATTTGTAAATTTGGGCACAATATGATCAATGCGAAGCACGACTTGCCTTGCTCTTGAGTTGAAGCTACTTCTGCGACGATCTCGAAATAAACGGGCGCATCGGAAATGCCAGAATCTACGCGACAAACAAAGCAAGCAACAATACATGCTATAAGTCTACTGAAACAAAGCACAAAAGTATTTTTAATGGATTCTTTGCATTTTTATGAATTTAATGAAATTTGAATGGACTTAAATGGAGCTCGGATGAATTAGTTATGAATTTTTGAAGTTATCTCTGTTTTTACTATAACAGAAAAAACCTTAATTGAATTATTGCGCAATTAAACCCCCTAGGGCTGGCGTCAGCGGGCGCGCGGCGGCCGGTCCACCGTGGATCGAGTCCACGGGTCCACAACGCCACGGCGCACCATGTGGCGCACGCGTGGCGCCGACGCGGCGGCCATGCGGCGGCTACGCGGGATGGGAGGGGAACGGCCGGGATTGGCCCGAGTGGCCGATCCAACGGCCCACACGTGCGGGCGCTGGGGCGGCACGGCCCGAGCTCGGCCAATCCACCCATGGCGCGCGGTGGCGGCGGCAGCCGGAGCGGCCGAAAGCGGCGGCGGTTGCGCGGGAGTGGCGGCCGAGTGGCGGCGGCCGAGCGAGGGCACACGCGGCGATGGCTGAGCGGAGAGAGAGAGAGAGAGAGAGGTGCAGCGGCTCACCGGCGAGGAGAACGACGACGGCGGTGGCGGTGCTAGGGTTTGCAATGGCGGCGGCGCAACGACGATCCCGGGCACTATAGCGAGCGGCGAAAGGGGGAAACGGAGGAGCGACGCCCGGAGGGTCGTTTTAAGGCGTCGTGGAGGGCGGGCCGAGGCCGAGAGGCGCGGATTCGGCGGCGGAGTGGGAGAGAGAGAGAGGGAGAGAGAGGGGCCGGGAAAAAGGGGATCCCGCCCTTCTCGCGCGGCGGTTGCGGGCGGAGTGGGGCGCGGACTCGGCGGCGGAGTGGGCGCGTGCGCGCGCGGAACGCGGGGCGCGGGGAGGTGGGTGGAAAACAGCGGCCGGGCGGTTGCTTCCCTCCGATTCCGCCGGCCGGAGGAGGAAGATGACCCCGACAGGTGGGGCCCACCTGTCGGTGGCCCGGACCGGCGGGCGAGCGCGGCGCGGCGTGAGTGGGCCGCGGCCTACGGCCGGCCCAAGAGAGGGAGATAGGGGGCGCGAGGAGGAAGGCCAGCTGGGCCGGCCCAAGTGAGAGAAGACGGCGCGCGCGCGCGGTGGCTGGGCTGGGCCGCCAGCCCGAGAGGGAAAACAAAAAGGAAAAGAAAAGAAAAAGGAAAAAGAAAGCCCTAGGATTAATTTAAATTCTAAATTGATTTTAATTGGTTTAAAATTATTTCTAGGGCTTTGAAAATTCCATTAAAAATCATGTTAATGTATTTTGTCAAGGGGAACTCAAGAAAAAATTCCACCTTACCATTTCCACTTCTTTACTGCATTATTTAATTGGGTTTCTCTCCAGATTAATTAAACAATTTCTTAGATAAATTTTTAGACTTGATTTTTACAACTTAGGAAAACTTCAGGGTGTGACACCTTCCCTTTATAAAAGAAGGACCAATACCATCAGAATGGGAATTGGAAAACTTAGACCACCCGAATTCACTCTCCAGCATCCACCATCTCAAGAACATCCTGTAAACCCACTAGCTAAGAGAAAACCAGAGTAGGGTATTACGCTCCTGAGCAATCCGAACCTATCTACATCGCTTGTTCATTATTTGCGCACGTAATTTACACTCGAGCTTGGACACCCGCACCCTGGCCGAATCTCAAAGTGGGGTATCTTACCTTTTCGCTAGAGGAGCTTGTGCTCTGACAAGGTAGAACCTCATGGAAAGTTTTCTTTGAGTCTTTATCTCTCCTCAAATTCTTATGTTTTTTCTACTATCCAATCAAATGACCATTCCTATGTGTTTACATTTCTCTGTTTTACACTTGTATTCCTGTTAAAATCCTGTGTTTTTTCTATTTCTCTATTTTCTCAATCTTGCATTTCAAAGGGGCCATTACCCTTGTATTGGGCCTAATACAATGAAAAAACAGTGTGGCCTCAGAAGGCCATACTATTTTTCCAAGATATTTTAGGTTTTTTTAAACTGTTGTCCTCTCAACCTATCCTGTAGTCGTCGACTCATCGTGCAGAACGAAAAAGAGATCCTCCACCCTTTGTCATCCCCGAGCATGACCACTTCACCACATGCGGAACCCTCATTGTTCCATCCCAAAGCTCATGATTCACTGGAATTGGGTTTTCACTCGAATCTTTTTACTCAATATGGAACACTGCAACGATGCCTCCAAGGTGTAGAATGAATGACGCCCAAAGACATCACTGTCACTGGCATCGGCGGAGCCAGTTCACTGCCACCACAACCTGCGCCCAAAAACGATGCCGTTGACCCGGCCCATATTGCCATCCACCTAGTTTGCTCATCCCCTGCACGATGGTGTTGCACCACACCACATCGCCAGTCATTGCCCCTGATCCACCACCTCTCCTCCATGCGAGGAAGCCCACGTTTGCGCTTGCCGTCACTAGATACCATACCATGGCAGCTATCATGGTTGCAATGGATAGCCGTAGGGCCTGGGGAGACACGGGGGTGCCTAACCCAGGGCCAAAGAGATGCGAGGATGATGGATTTGGCCATCGGGCCACTGGATCTAGCAGTCCGGCTGATGCTGGCGTATTCACCCCTATCACCATTATTTGTCCCGATGCATTTCTTAGATCCGAGTATGTAGGCCCAATATCTGGCCACACCACATCGCCTCACAACAGCTGCTACAGTCACCTGCCTACTACACTGCCTCCTTCTTTGTCGTCAAGGAAACAATGGGAGCGTTTCTTCCTTTAATCCTATGAGTATTTTCTTTTATTTGCGAAACCAATATAAACGCAATGTTCATTAGTTCATATACATGTGTAGACTCACTGTATAAACATATACAAGTGTATCGTCTATCGCTGAAATAGTAAATTGCCATAAATGCAGGAACTTACACTACGTCAGAAGAACTTGTAAACACATATGCTTCGTCGTAAGAAAGCTAAACGAGCTACACTCGGTTCGCACACGATAACCCAATTTTCCTCACGTGGTAGGCCAAGTAACATCCACAAAATTGTATTACCATTTCGCATTTCTACCAAACACAGAGCTCGTATCTACATCCCCGGTTCTAGAATCTAGACCTGGCCATGCACATTTCTAAAACAATAGCAGATTGCATCAACATCAAGCAGAAGCACATTTCTAAAACAATTTAGCAGATTGCATCAACATCAAGCAGAAGCAGATCGCGACCAACCACACGTGGGAAACGGGAGTGGGTGATCCAGGCGAAATTGATCGAGTACGTGGAGCACGTGACGGTTTCAAATGTCGATCAGACGGCCGCTGTATCTACTGATCCTCTCCCAAACCCACACCAGCATAACTTCACTCGTGTTTGACCAATCGCTACCATTTTATAAGCAACCATGCCAATTAATTAATTCCAGTATCAGCTATCTAATCTACTCCTATAATAAGCTCTGTACCTCGCGCTCGACGACAAGGTCACATGCCGCGCATGCGTCATAGCGTGCGTGCGGCGGAACGCGGGACTCGAGCTCAACACGCTACACCAAACCACTTGACGATAATAAGATGCGTATATATATAGAGCATGTCACGTGACTACTTACATCACGTACGGAGAAAATTAACCGAGTCAGTTTTCTCCCATGGACTCTAAGCCGGTTTAAGTGAAAAACGATTCTAAAAACTCGAGAAGACAACTTCTTGTTTTTTATATATCATTTAAATAGAATTATAAAAAAATTAATAAAATAAATTAATATATAATATATCACTTCGTATTAAAAGTAAGTTTAAAATTTTTATAAGTTAAAATAAAACAAATTAATTGTCAATATAGGTTAACTATCCACTGAGTAGAGTTTAATTTGTTATTTGTCTTTCAATTTGTAGATTTTTAAAAATTAAATTTTAACTTAATATATAATATAGTAATATATCTTATTATTTTTAAAAAAATCTTAACTAATTATTTAGATATTTAAAAAGGGAAAAAACGACGAACCATATCCTCGAGAGTATAAAATGATTTTAAGTGGTTAACCTTAACCCACCCGGCTATCCTCTGCAGTGGGACCGGGGCGTGCCTTCAACGTGGCCGCGTCGCTACCGGTCAAACTAGCCGTGCGCGCGTAACGACCGTTCGTCGTGCTGCGCGGCTGCGCGCTTCGTGTGTCGTACTCGATCGTACGTAGCAGCGGCGTAGGTTGTATATATAAGCGCAGAGACGCGTGGGTGCCGGGCGCCACACAGCGGCATGCATGCACGGCCATGGAGGACGACGACGTGGACCATCCCTTCTACTTCGCCCACGACAACGCAGCCACCGGCGTCGTCGTCGACGACGAGGAATTGCTGGCGAGCCTCGGGTTCCTCCTCCCGCCACCGCTGGCGACGGTGCAAAGCGCCTTCGCGGCGTACCAGAGTTCGACGACGGCGGTGGCGTCGTCGGGGTCTCTGAGCCGGCGGTATCGTCGCTCCGCTCCGGCGAACGTCCACCGGAGAATGCACGAGTACCTCAGGAGCATCGACGACGGCGCCGGGGCCGCGGGGGCAACCATGGAAATGCAGATGGAGGCGGGAGAGTGCGCCGTCGAGCAGCAGGTGGCGCCGAACGGCGGCGGCGCCGGCGGCAGCGCGCGATTCCGGCACATCATGCGGGAGCGGCTGCGGCGGGAGCGCCTCAGCCAGGGCTACGCCGACCTCCAAGCCATCCTCCCCACCGGCGCATCATCATCAAAAGTAGTAACGATCCATCAAAAATTAAAAATCACTCCGGCACTAACTATGTGAGAATGCATTCTTTTCAATTGATCGATCGGCCGGCTCGATCATCATTTCGCCGCCATTTGTAAATTTGCATGCAGGGTGGGAAGAACTACATCGTCGGCGCGGCTGCCAACTACATCCGGGAGCTGGAGGGGAGGAAGGGGTGGCTCCGCGCGCGGAACGAGCAGATGGAGCGGACGACGCCGAAGCCCGGCGCCGGCATGGTGGTGAAGGTGCGCGCCGAGACTGAGTTCGGCTCGACACTGGACGTGTTCGAGGCGGTGCTCCGGCGGCTCAAGACCATGGACGAGCTGCAGGTGACGGCGATCCAATCGTGCTTCGGCGCCGGCGGGATGTGGATGGACGTCGCGGTGGAGTC
Organism: Oryza officinalis; assembly: GCA_008326285.1. Classification (NCBI taxonomy): domain Eukaryota; kingdom Viridiplantae; phylum Streptophyta; class Magnoliopsida; order Poales; family Poaceae; genus Oryza; species Oryza officinalis. The sequence goes on along the minus strand of BDMV01000001.1, from coordinate 52,998,362 downwards.
CAAGGTACACATTACATTACTGCTCCTTCCGTATTATATTATAAAAATCGTTTTTGATTTTTTTTAATCAAAATTTTTAAGATTGATCAAATTTATAGAAAAATATAATAATATTTTTTTAACGCGAAACAAACATATTATCAAAATATATTCAATGTTATATTTAATAATACCAATTTGATGTTATAAATATTATTATTTTTTTATAAATTTGATCAAATAGAGTAGAAAAAAAAGTTAAAGCGACTTATAATACGAAACGAAAAAGAATATTATTGCTTTTACGCGGAGGGAGTACTACTGTTCTTAGGCGCGTAACGAGGAAACCTCCGATTTATTAATTAATCAACATCAACTGTGTGCCATTGATCGATGGTTGAAAAGTTAAAAGAACAAGTTAGTGTCAGCAACATCGTTAAGAAAACGAGTTAGCAGTACACACCAGTTTAGTAGTATGTGTTACTTATTATGAATTTTAAACTTTCGAGAAAACTTTTTTTTATTGTTTGCATGTTATTTAAATAATTATTAAAAATTTTGAGTGACATATAAATAACGAGGGAATATTTTCTCGAGAGTTTAGAATAGTTTTTCGTTACTTAATTGGTTATCATGTAAAAAAAAAGGACTGATAAGTTGACTTGCAGGACTTCACAGTGAGTCATGTAAACGAGTGATGGTTTTATATGTGTGGACCAAATTAAACTTTATAACTCATTAACTCTGTCACTAGTGCAAAAGTCAAGTATAAACCCCACATTTCGCGTGGCTAGATAAGCTACTGTAAAGCTAAACTTACTTGTTTATTTATTTACTACTAGTAGTGTCAAATTGATCAACTTGATCCCATTGCTTTCATTAAAAAAAAACAGTGTGCAACAACAAATGACATGAATTAATCAATGAACAAGATATTAAAGTAGGACAAATATATTAGGCGCTGAGAATTCTTCCCTGGTCAGAATAAATTCGCATGTATATAGTTCACCTCATTTGCCAGATGTTTCACGTCCCAACTTAATTTTAGCACACTTTATTAAGAGATATCGGCATTATATAGTTGACATTGATCTCCATCAACCATGCATGCATCTCTTGTCTCAGGTGTCCAGATGAATTAATTTTGTCGGGTTTAATAACAAGCATTCCATCTCTCCCCAAAAAAATTAACTTTTGTAGTACATGAATATGGACATATAGGAAAAAAATAATTTATTTAGGACAAAGAGATTGTATATATGTACTGTTTTTTCTTTATTTTCTTAAACTACGTACTTACTAATTAACTTTTCCCTTTAATTTTCTCGTACGCAAAGATATCTTCGCGTGAGGTGGACAAAGCAATAACAAATGCCTTGATGGAACTTCAGGAGACCGAATCCTCCTGCTTGCAAGATCCAATAAGCAGTGGACGAGCTTTAGTTGTCGAGTTGAAAGTGGTGTATTACTAATGAGTTGAAATTACTGTTTGGTGTTCTAAGTACTGACGGTGTTCTTGATAAGTAAAGCAAAGGAAGGAATTAATAAATGATGATGCATCTATAGCTGATCGCTGAGTAGTGAAGGTCGTTCTACACCACGCACATTCTAGTTTCTTAATGCCATTTTTATATAGTTATAAAAAAATAAAAATAATGTACATTATTTTTTCGCTGGGTCTATGGTGAAGAAGTGGCCGACCAAATTTATGAAGATTAAGAGAAGATAAAACATTTTCAACAAACTTTGGTTGTTGAGATTACAACACGTCCTATGGACCAATAAGATTTTACATCGCCTAGGTCAAAGCATGCATGCTAGGTTGACCGTTGGCATTGCACTTGAAGCAGGTACCGCACATGAAACACGCGTTGACAACATTTGCCGGATTAACAGCTTGTTGGGGATCTTTTCCATTACAACGCCTCCTAAGCACAGCTGCTCTCACTACTACAGAAATAGTCATTGGTGCCGGATTGAAAGGGCTCATAGGTACCGGTTTCGAAGCCGGCACCAATTGGTCGGCACCAATGATCGAAGCTATTGGTATCGGTTTCTTAACCGGTACCTATAACACTGTAGGTGCCGGTTGTGAATGTCTAACCGGCACCTATATGGTATTATAGGTGCCGGTTCTTATTACGAACCGGCACCTATATGTGATAGGACCCGGCCTTTGAAGCCTCATAGGTGTCGGTTCTTTACAAGAACCGGCACCTATAGTCCTGAAGCACAAAAAAAAATAATTTCGGGGTCATATATAATATTTCCTGAAACACTGAAATCACAGAATATTACAATATTACATTCACATCGTTCACATTCACAGGAAGACTCATTTTAGGTAGACTCCTGTCCATTTTCATGAAAATCAATGCATGGTATAAAAGGAAATAGATTTCATGGCTAATTAATAAAAACAGTATGTTACTAAGAATTTTCATGGCCATTCATGTCCCATGCCCTTCCTATATATTTCTATGAAAGTAAAGATCACCTAATTAAACAACACATACAGACTAGATAAATGGATCAGATCGATTTCAACTTTAACTTGTTTTTGTCTCAAAGATAGTTAAGCTTTTTGGTGTGATTAATTAAGAAAGAAGATCACAAGGTTGGGTCAGATGATGACTTAAAGTTGTAGGCTTTTTCCATCTACAGATGTATGCAGTATATAGTACTGATCTGATAGTGTCAAATTGGTGTATATTTGTAAATATATATGTTGATCTGGAGTACATGCATGGCTCAAACAAAGACATTGGTTCTTTTTTAATTTTTTCCCGGAAAAGTAAAGCAGAAAAATTAGTTCCTAAATGAAAGATGAAACCCCTTTTTTCAAACCGTTTGTAACACATCCATTTTAATGCGTCTTCCCATGAGGTTTTCTTACAGTGAAACGATCAATATTGACTGGTTGCATATAGGCAATTAACATTTGTTTTGTTTCAAAAATGGTCTCAGAGTACTTATATAACAGTCTAGTCATCGACCACCTCACGCATTCAGCGAGACGGTGATTGATTATTCTACAATAACAGTGTTTTCTTGTAGTGAAAAATGAAATACAGAGGAAATTTAACGAGCTTGAAATCAAACAAGGAGAAATCAAACAAGTACAGGAGGCTGACATGTTCATTTCGGTGCCAAACCAGATGTGTCACTAAGATAACAAATATCATTTGCAACTTCAACTAGGAAAAATAATTCAATACTTGGGATTTTCTTACTCTAGCTCATGAATAATGTCTTCACTCTTTGTTAACGGATTTCTGATCTTATCGATAAACAAATTGTTAGGTCTCCCAGTCAAAAAAAAATTGTTAGCTCCAGCTATGTGTAATTCATTGCCCCTCACAAATTATATATCTGGATATCGATCGGTTGTTCAAACTGAAAAATATAACTAGCTAACTATAACCAATACCACTGCACAATTTGTTCAGGCATATGTTCTATATAGTACCTAACACTGTCAGCATTCAGCAGTCTGCAAGTTTCAGAACATAAAGGCCAAAAGATACCAAACTTCTTGTCAGGGAGAGACAGCACCAAAGATATCAAATAGATTATTTGATGTCTGCATTGAAGCTAACAACCAGGAAACACAAGAGTTGCTCAGTTTTTTCAGAACATATACAGAATGTGTTTCTGACACTCTTTTAGATGGTTTTTTTTGGAGGGCAATATAAATATAATCATTGAAGCAAAACTGGTAGCCTGGTATAATTTAGTGTTCATATTATTTTTTTAGGAAGATTTAGTGTTCAGATTGGCTGCTACAAATTTAAATCAACGTACCAGCTATTTTAAATTGAACCAGCAAGATGCCCATGCATATTCCAACAGGATATCTATATCTAAATCATATCAAAATCATATGTATTATACATTGTGTATTTTGTTATATTCAATATGGACTATAATACTGACATAACCACAATACATATAGGAAACAGTCGCTAAATTTAAATAATTCGCTTGGGATATATTGATGCACAAAGCTAGCTAGCATGAGTAATAGCTAAATTTACCATGAAATTGGGAGGTTCTTGACCCATAATATATAACAGGTCTATCTGGTTCCAACGGTAGAATAAACCTAAGGTCAGGCCCATATAAGAAAGTATAGTATAGGGACAATCCAATCCAATCCAATATATAACAGGTCTATCTGCGCGTCTGTTCACCTCTCACGTGCTGCTGCATGGTTTGTGCCTATGTAGTCAGACTTGAGCATAACATTTAATATTTTTTGACAAATCTAACTATTTCTATAATCTAACTATTTCTATGTTTCTTTTTGCAGGGAACTAGTTTCCAAATCGCATTGATTGTTACATACTTTCTCCGATTTCATAATTTTTTGTTTTGAATAATGATACGACCTGTCTTTAAAATATATGTTTATTTATGATTTTATATTATAATATATGAAAAAAATATGTGTGATCATAAGATGGTTGTAAATACGAACCGGTACCTATGTGGCTTCTGGGGGGGTTTATATATCAACACATTTCGTGGCAAGTTGGAATCATGCATGTATGTATACTTGATTTTGAATTTTGTTAGATTGTTGAATAATATTCTTCTTCCCACTAAAATACAGTACCTAAAAGGTCAGTTCAGTTGTTTGATTTTAATTGTTCATTGCTCTAGCTAATTAGCAGTAGCAAATATATAATGCCGGCTCAAGCTATCCTAATTACTAATTAATATATCTCTCGTTATGTTAAGTCAAATTATTTTGTAATTACTCAATATATTGCTTTAAAAAAATACTTTATGCCATCCGTTTCAAATTATTTATTGTTTCAGCTTTGTTCTATATGTCAAACATTACTAACTTTGGCCATTATTTTTTAGAAATTTATATAGTTTAACGGCCATAAAATTTATGTTTTTAGGTTCACCATGATAAATAATTTCAGAACATAAATAATTCATATATTATTGAACTATATGAATTTCTAAAAATTAATAGCTAAAGTTAGGAATATTTGACTTAGGAGTTGTTCACTTTGTTGCCAAAATTAACCCTACCAAGTTTTAGCTTTGGCAAGGTAACAATCTAAACATTGTCAAAACTTGCCTTCATTACCAAATTTTGGTAATTCTAGAATCTTTCTCTCACGAAAACTTGACAATGATAAAAAAACCAAACACAACTTACACCTCTCAACCTTTCTATCATATAGATATATAGCAAGATAGATAGGTAGATAGAGACACAAACCAATAGCCTGCACTAAGGCTGGACCAATTACACAATTTACATGTTTGTTACAGTACAATTCAAACATGCAGGTCTATCACAATTACTCCTTCTTCATGGTCACTGCGAACATATGGTGCTTCTTCCTCGTCTTCGTCTTCCTGACTTTCTTCACCTCCTTCTACATCTGTTGCAAACGGTGGTAGCTCATCGATTTGATCGTAGCCTTCCTCATCAACGATATTCTCAACTCCGACAATGCTTCGCTTTCCATGGAGAACCACGTGGCGATCGGTCAACGAGGAAGGGTCTTTGACATAAAAAACTTGTGTTACGGATTCTGCGAGCACAAATGGTTCATCTTGGTAACCTACATTGTTTAAGTCCACGATGAACATTCCGTACTTGTCAATCCTCAAACCACTTGGAATTTTGACCCATTGACACTGGAAAAGTGGTACCTTCAGTGGTCCATATTCAAGCTCCCAGATTGCCTCTATATAACCATGGTACGTTTGTTCTACACCATTACTGTCGAAGGCGTCTATGTGGACACCACTGTTTTGATACGAGCTCTTGGCATCCTGGGTTCTCGTGTAAAATGTATAGCCATTAATGTCATACCCTTGGAATGAATGAATTGTGCTCGCAGGTCCTCGAGACAAAACATACAGCTGGTCACTATCAGTATTCATAGCAATGATATGCTTCTGTAACCAATCGCCAAAATTCAGCCTATGCTGCTTAGCTATCCATGCCTCTGATTTGCTTGGGTTCTCGCTGCGGAGTGTGTTATAATGCATGTCGACAAATGGAGCCACCAAGGTCGACTGCTGGAGCACTGCGAAATGTGCTTGCCGTAATGTTTCTAGGCTAGGAGCGAAAATTGCCTTATGCCCTAGTGTCCCTTTCCCTAGTAGCCTGCCCTCGTGTCGAGACATCGGCACACCAATGGGATGCAAATCCATATAGTCGATACAGAACTCAACCACCTCCTCTGTTGCATAACCCTCTACGATACTGCCCTCTGGTCGAGCTCTATTACGCACATACTTCTTAATGATCCCCATGAACCTCTCGAAAGCCCACATGTTATGCAGATACACTGGGCCGAGAATCTTTATCTCTTTCACGATATGTGACACGAGGTGAACCATTATATCAAAAAATGATAGTGGAAAACACATCTCGAGCTGGCAAAGGGTAATGATTACATCTGCTTGGAGCTTGTCTAGCGTGCTTGGATCGATCACCTTCTGATATATAGCATTGAAGAACGAGCACAGCTTTAGGATTGGGTTTCGAACCTTATCTGGCAAAATGCCTCTAATAGCAACAGGAAGAAGTTGTGTCATCAGCACGTGGCAATCATGTGACTTCATGCCCACTAATTTCTTCTCCTTCATGTTGACAAGTCTTTTAATGTTCGCGGAGTAACCAGAGGGGACTCGGACACCCTGCAGGCACTCCAACAGGCTTATTTTCTCTGCGGCACTAAGGGTGTAGCACGCGGGAGGGAGGTACTGGCGACCATTGGGCTGTTCTAGAGGATGTAACTCGGGCCTGATGTTCATGTCTGCGAGGTCTCTCCGGGCTTTCAACGTGTCCTTTGTCTTGCCGGGTATGTTTAGCAGGAGTCCCATCAAACTCTCGCACACATTCTTCTCAACATGCATCACGTCAATCGCGTGACGGACATCCAAATCTTTCCAATATGGTAGTTCCCAAAAGATAGATTTCTTCTTCCAAAGAGGTTTCTTACCACCCTTGCTCGTTGTGCCTCGATTGCCTTGCCCCTTACCAAATATACATTCAATATCTTGTACCTCTTCAAAAATCTCTCTGCCGGTACGATGTGTTGGAGCTGTACCCTCCTCCACTGTGCCATCAAAATCTCTTGTATTGCTACGGTACTGGTGGCCGGCTGGAAGAAACCTCCGATGGCGCATGTACACAGTCTTTCCGGAGTACTTCAGCCACCTGCTCGCTGTATCCCGCATGCACTGCACACATGCACAACCACCTTTCACTGTTTGCCCGGATGTGTTACCAGCTGCAGGGTAATCTTGGATGGTAACGAACAACATTGCCCTTAAGGTGAAGTACTCTCTTTTGTACGCATCCCACATCTGCACACCCCGGTCCCATAGAAACTTAAGATCATCCACTAATGGCCTGAAGTAGACATCGATATCGTTGCCAGGTTGCTTGGGCCCTTGGATTAGAAGTGACATCATAATATACTTACGCTTCATGCACAACCATGAAGGAAGGTTGTAGATAACAAGTGCCATTGGCCACGTGCTATGTCGACTGCTCATGTCACCGAATGGATTCATCCCGTCCGTGCTCAGCCCAAACCTTATATTCCTAATCTCTTGCGCGAAATGCTTTTTATACTTTCTATCTATCTTTCTCCATTGAGATCCATCGGCAGGGTGTCTTATCATTCCATCCTTCTTACGCTCTTCGTGGTGCCAACGCATCATCTTTGCATGTTTTTTATTTGCATACATGCGTTCAATCCGAGGGATTATAGGAAAATACCACGCAACTTTAACGGGCACTTTCCTCTTCTTCAGGACCGGGCCACCACTGTCATCATCAACATCATCATCATCGTTAACTCCACCCTTATACCGCGGTGCTCCGCAAACTGGACATGTATCCAAGTCTGCATAGTCACCTCGATATAGGATACAGTCATTTCGACATGCGTGAATTTTCTGCACTTCCAGTCCGAGTGGACAGACAACCTTCTTCGCTCGGTATGTTGTTTCTGGCAGCACATGACCCGCTGGAAGGAGGTCTCCAATCAGCTGTAGAAGCTCTGTGAAGCTCTTGTCACTCCAACCGTTGGTTGATTTCATCTGCAGCAACGAGAGGACGACGTGTAACTTGGTGTGCTGCTCATTGCATCCTGGATAAAGCGGGGTTTTTGAGTCCTCCACCATGCCCTTGAACTTCTCGTATTGCCTGTCATCGTCGAGGGCTGTCTCCCCGTCGCGTAACATCTGATCTAAACCATCTGATTCGTCACTATCATATCCACCTCTGTCAGCAGGCAACTCCACATTGCCTCCGTCCATTACATCCGGATTCTCATCTTCACCATGATTGTCCTGACATGTGTAATTAGGCATAAAACCCCTTATTAGGAGATGCTCATGAACTTGTTTTGCAGGAAACTGTCTCTCATTCCTGCAATCAGCGCATGGACAACGCAAGTGTTCCGTCGTGTTCAATGATCTGGATCTCGTGGCTGCGATCACGAAGTTGGTTACTCTCCTGGCATATTCCAAGGTACCGCGCTGCGGAATGTTCATCCCTCCTTCATCCATCGCTCCTACGAAAATTCTTAAATTAACCACTAACATACGTATATCATTCTCTATATCTATTGAAATTCTGATATATGTTAATAACAGTTACATTACTCATTGATGATTAATCTCTAAATTACTCCAAAATAATAAGTCATCATACTTTCTCATGCTTCTCATTCAACAAAACAAATTGCAAAAAAAAATTAACTTGACAAATATTACTGCGAATTACATATCGAATCAACACGTACTAACCTTTACGCACGCAAACGCATAGACCTCTCGATATTTTTTAAATTTTTGGGCAAAACCTCCTCCCCCCGTTTGGATGAGCTGAAGAGAAGCCACAAAATCATGAGAATGCAGTGAACAAGGGGTATATATAGACTTGGGGGATATAGGTGTCGGTTAATGTTATGAACCGGCACCTATTTAGTTTCCTTCCGAAGGAAGCCACCACATAGGTGCCGGTTTTTAATAAGAACCGGCACCTATGTGATAGGTGCCGGTTTATTAGGTTAAAGCGGCACCTATGTTGCCGTAACATAGGTGCCGGTTCGTAATAAGAACCGGCACCTATGTGATAGGTGCCGGTTCGTAAATAAAACCGGCACCTTTTTTGGGCTCATAGGTACCGGTTTTTATTGCAAACCGGCACCTATAGGCTTCTCCCATTCAACCGGCACCTATAAGATCTTATAGGTGCCGGTTCGTGGAAAAATTGGGTCTATTTGTCTTTTAGGTACCGGTTCTAGCAAATCCGGCACCTATGTGGCCGGTACCTATGGAGGTTTTTGTAGTAGTGTCTTCACGCGCACCATTCTTCCATGGCACCCCAAACACCCGCAAACATCGATTATGGTTCTTTGCTTTAGAAAAACACGAGGTTAAACTCGATTCACACATGGATCATGCGAGAAAAGAAAAAATAATTCTAGCTATGAATTACTCTTTCGTACTACTTCCGTTTCCAAATGTTGTAACCTAAAACAATAAATCTGAACAAAAATTCTAGGTTACAATATTTTGAGATAGAAAAAGTATATGCAATAAAAAAGCAGCCTCACGTTTTGTCAATCTGACACCGTAAAACTGTAATTGTATAATATTAGATGATGACAGTGGCATATTCGTTTTTCTAACAAGGCCTGCATCGACCAGTATGCATAATGTTTTCACATTGTGACGATAATAATTTGTTTCTCCTCTTGTCAACCTGATGTGAAATCCGATCCCCGCGTTCTACTATATTCGTTTCGTTTAAAAAAAACTTAGGACCCTTTGATTTGTAGAAAAAATTAAAAATTTTGGAGGATTTGAATCTTATGAAAATAATTCTATCCTATTCTTTAAAAATCCTATAAAATAGATAATCCTATAGATATTTTTAAAAAAAGTTAGCAAGAGGTCTAATCTCTTGTAACATATTTTTTTAGTCTATCTCTCTCATTCGATTTCTGTTTTTTTTTCAATTAAACGATCATTCATGTGTTTTTTATATTTTATAATTCTCTGTTTTATACTTGTATTTCTGTCATAATCTTATATTTTTTTTATTCTTTTGTTTTTTATTTCTGTGATTCAAAGGACTTGATGTTACATCTAGTAAATAAATTTAGACAAAGAACTAATTCACTGCTAGGTTATGTCACTTTTTTAAAAATTAATTTTTTTTGGGACGTGGAGTAATTTCCAAGTTCCAACGGTCGAATCCACTGCATGCACTGTCACAATCTTTAAAGAAATTCGTCGCATTTGCATTGCGCGTGAGCTTCTACCATTCCTCACGCGCAATGCAAACGGCTGAGAGACCAGACGAGTCAAACGAGGTCGCAGCAATAGAATTGTCAAATCTTCCTTCAGCTATCGGTTGCGTCTACATCAGCAGATGATTCTCCAATCGCAAGCCGTCACGCGATCGGTAGTACGGAGTTTAGTGCCTTTCAGCTCGATCGTCTCCCCACGCTATCGTACGTACGACCATTACTAGCCAGTAGCGCACAAAATGTCGTGCTCGCGCGCTCAGTTTCATGCTTGATCATCGTGACGCACTGGCCTACCTGCAGGAGGCCCGGCAATTGCGTAGAAACCCCGCGCCCACGACCAGCTGCCTGCCTGCCTGTAGAAATCAGGGGAGATCATCACTGCATCGGCGAGCGCGAGCGACGGAATCACGAAAAGCATCAGCCAAATCAACCAGGCCTCGGCACCGGCCGGAGGCGGCTTCCCTGTTCCCTCAGTGGTATTCCCATCCGTGTTCCGTTGGCATCAACGGCTGAGATCACAAACAGTGGGACCCACACCTTCTTCTTCCTTAAGAACCAACGTTTACTGCATCGAGCTATCCATGTATGCCCTTTTCATTCACCGAAAGATCACAAGAAATGGAACCTTAACAGTAAAGAGACATGGGATCGGAGAAGATCCCTCAAATTTTCGATCACCCGCACGCTGCTAGATTTATAAACGTGTTTAATTACCCACGAGATGATTGCTGAAACAAGATCATGCCGTCATGGACGTGATGCCTCCATGGCGCTGAATTTGTCTTTTCTGAAAATTAGATGGCACATGACTCGAAATAACTGAATCTCAAATATAAGTTATGATCTATTCAACTTTCTGTTTAGCTTTTGATACGATCCGATCACACTATTGAAAAACGATTTTTTATGGCACATCCTTTCTATTTTTTTAGACGGACTAAAAATAGTGTCGCCAGTAAAAATCATGTTTATTTTTATTAGCGGATGACATAAAGTATCCGTCATTGAAAATAGATTTTCACCGGCGAACAACATAAGCATCTACTAGTGAAAATCACGTTATTTTTACTGCGGACGACATAAGCATCCGCTAGTGAAAATCGATTTTCACTAACGGCCGTTTAAGACGTCCGTCAGTGAAAATTAATTTTATAAAAATATGTATTTGTATCTAACTTTTTCATAAAAAGTTAGATGAAAATAAAATTTATACCAAACTTGTAGATCTCATTGAGAACTTTTTAGTTGAAAACTTTTTAATTTGAGATCATTTAGGGTTCAAAATATTTGTTATAAGATTCAAGATCTATTTTATAAAATTTTAGATATATAATTCAAATAACCTTCAAGACACATGATATGTGTCAAAGTTGTAGAGCTATGCAAGATCTACAACTTTGTAGTTTATGACATTTTTATTTGAAATCATTTAGGCTGTGTTTTTAGGATGAGTTCTCAACTCATCTCCCTCGTGTTTCGCGCGTACGCTTTTCAAACTGCTAAACGGTGCGTTTTTTACAAAAAGCTTCTATACGAAAGTTGCTTAAAAAATTATATTGATCCATTTTTTTAAAAAATAGCTAATACTTGGTTAATCACGTGCTAATGGACCGCTCTGTTTTCCATGCGCAAGGGTCGTGTTCCCAACACATTGTCAAGAACACAGCCTTAGAGAGGCAAATAAGTATTTTAAGTTTCGAACAATGAAAATCAAAACAATTTCATTCTGAACATAAACAACAAGTGCTTCATAGTGAGATGGTAATGTAGCATATGTGTGGAGTGGAGAGAGAGGTCTTGTTTTCAAATCCTAGAAACCACAAATTTATGAATTCAATCCAAAAAATTATCTAAATTGTCAATTAGGATACATAGTTGTGTTATAAATGCGGCGGCTGTGTTACGTCGTCCGTCAGTTTTACTGACCTTTAATTGCTGGTGGAATGTTTGGTCACCAGAAAAAATATGTTTTAGCCGTTAGAGAAAATGTTTTTTTAGTAGTGCGAGTTGATCATGGTACAAGGGTTCGCCATCGGCTTTGCCATGACCATTAGTAGTGGCGTGTTTATTCAAGTCCAATTAGTTTGTTTTGGGGAAGGAAGAGATGGTGGCATGAGCTCTTGGAGCGTTGAGGCTCTCGTGTGGTTTCGGTCAAGCTGCGACGCGGAGAGGGCTCGTTCTGCCATCAATGGACGCAACATCTACGACGGGTGTTGCCTGCTTGATGTCCAGCACGCACAGCCTTTCACTGGGAATTGTGCCGACATGACGACCACCAAGTATTCGACATCTGGACCAAGTAGCGCCACCACCAGAGCAACAGTTGAGAGTTCTCCTACTGCACTAGAACATGTGTTCCCAGCCACTGTGAACTCATCCACGCCCTCAACTACCATAGCTGCCATGGCAACACCATCCCCATCCATCAAGACCGACAAAGCTGAGGGCGACATGGCTCAAGTTCAGGAGAAACCGGAGACCTTATAGGAGTTGTGCACAAAGGTGATTGACACGCTCAACTGTATGTTGGTGATATGCCGAGGCACTAAGGTGGATTCGACAACAAGCATAGCTCTTGGTGGAGTTGAGGCAGCTTCAAGCAATAACACCACTCTGCTGTCCTCTACAGACTAGGAGGGGTGTTTGGTTGATGACGGTGGCGGCGACAAGGTCCATAGGGATGGTGTTGAGCTCACTGAAGTGGTTACCAAGGTCACACTGGTGCATACATCCTTCAGCAATCCATGGTTTGACCATGAAGCTATTCCTCCCATATACTTGACTTGCTACCGTTGGTTTTTCCTGAGCTCATAATACACAACTAGCTCTCCACCAGTACCACCTTGGAGAGTGGCGGTTCCATGGTACAAAGCTAAGGTGCTCTTAGGTTCTCGGCCTTTGCCATGGCCTGATCCATGGTTGAATCAAGGCAGCGAAGGCGTGGTGGTGAAACTCTTACAGTCCTGGCCATCACCTATTCAAGCAGAAGCTAAAGTTGAGGTTGGAGTACTACTATTAATCGGTGAGTCCCTCAAAATCTCCTTGGACAACAGATTCACCAAGTTCATGAGTAGAACAATTACTGTCAGTGAGGGCTTGTTGCAAAATCTGGTTCCTAGATGGTGTATTGGCTATGCGCTACATCTTTCTAGCACATTTTGGAATTCCTACAAGCATATGCAGCTTTTAGCCTATGGTTGGTCATTTGATGAACCTGGTTTGTTCCTCCCACTAATGCTAGTTTCCTGGCCAATTCATGACACCTGGATTGAGTGCTTGTTTAGTTGTGCTAATGAAGATCAGGAGGTCCAAAAGGTTTTGGTCTGTGGCAAGAATTTGCAGGGAGTGTTGATTCCTACAGAGCTGAAAATTTCATGGCCACCACCAAACTTGATTGTTCAGAAATATGGAGTGTTGGCTAAAATAACGTTGTGTAACGGGGACAATTTCTCAGTTAACTATACCACTGGTGGTATTTACAATGAGATGGTTTTGAGGAGTAGAGAAGGGATACTATTACCAACAGGATTGATCAAGTTGAAGGTTTGGCCATCTAACGGTGAAAAACTGAATAACATATTGCGTGAACAACAATGGTACTGCAGCTCCTGGGGAGAATCACTAGAAGATAGCAACAATGGTCTCACCAAGTTGCAGATTGCTGAATTGGTTCAGTACAGGGTTGATTTCGCTAGTAGCTCATTGCTTGATAATGTAGTATTGCAAGGGGATGATTCTCTGCCATTTCTATTTCCTGAAAGAGTGGTTTTAGAAGACCAAGAATTTGTGACTCAGATTAAGATGACAGAACAATCAATCTGCAAGGGTGAAATGGATGCGCTGAAGCTTGGTGTTGTCAAGTTCAGTTTGGACAAATTACTAAATCATTCAGTTGGAAGTATTATGCCTATCGCATTATTGTTAGTGCAATCTTTGGTACAGATTGTTCCAAGCTGCATCTTGGACATGAGTTTGTTCAGGTGTGGTCAAGTTCAACCTGAGATTGAAAATTCAATATTTCCAGCAAGCTGCTTCCTGAGCATGCATTTTCAAAAGAGAAATGATAGCATCCGTTTTCAAGGCATGAAGGAGAAACAAACTGTTGGTATTGTGGAAACTTCTGCAATTCAGGAGGCTAGATTTATTGAGTTGGAAATGAAACGACCTTGGGATCCTGGTGTCTTCCAATTCAACATCTCCTCAATGGCGGTCAAGGGCACCATCCTTGGGATCGACTTGGGGACAAGTCGAATTTTAAGGAGGAGAGAATGTCACGGACATGTTTTATGGGCCTCAAGACATGGGCTGGCCCAACCAAGGAGAAGCTGGTTCTAGATGTGCAGTATAAAGGAACCGAAGTGCTACCAGGAGAGGCATCGATGATTTAAACCAAAAGGCTGAAGCCTCTCTTCCTACAGATTTCCATCTCAATCCCTGTTCTGTATCTCTCTGATTTCCCAACCTAATTCTTCCAATTCCTAATTTAATGCGTATCCCCAATCCCTGCCTCTATTCTATTGAGTTGTATCCTCAGTACTCGAGTAATTTGGCTGTGGTTTGTTGGTTATACTCTCTGTGATTTGTGTTGATTTGGTGAAGTGATGTGGGAAAGTAACACCCCGATACCGAATCTTTAGTGGTTGATGCCATTAGCCGGTTCTCAAGGAAGAAGAAGGTGTGGGTCCCGCTGTTTGTAATCTCAGCAGTTGATGCCAACAGAACACGGATGGGAATACCATTGAGGGAACAGGGAACCCACGTCCAGCACGGTCGCGCGCGGTGTCCACACCGGACGCATGTACGTACGCCTGGCGCACGAGGCCACTACTCCGGCGCCGCGCGCGCGCCCTAGCATCCTGTCCGGCGCACGCGCGTACGTGCGCGCTGCGCGGGCCATCACATACGCGCGGTCACAGCCGCAAAATTAAAGGGAGTCAGGGATTTGGGGCGTTTTTTGCGGGGAGTACGTGCTCTCAATTAGCGGGCGGCGGCATGTCAACGCACGTACGTACGCACGCCGGTACTTGATGGGTTCGAGCAATGGACCGATCGACATGTCATGTACGTGCAGACAGTGCAGTCTGTGAAACCATGTGTAGTTTTATTTTATTTGTGATAAAAAAATTGACGAGTGCCGAGAATACAGGAATGTGTGCATGCATTAATACGGATTAGGTTGCGATATCTGTGCCCAGACAACGGTCGTTTGTTTACGTGTGTGCAAGTGATCAAAGTCAATCTTGATCAATGACGCGGACCAAGACTATGTCCAGGGAGAAGCAGAGGTCTGACACGATCGAGAGGCTATGTGATAAGATGGGACCAAGGTCGATGATTTGGCGATCAACATTGATCAATGACGGATTAGGACTAAACTCATGGAACAGTTGAGGTCCAAAACGATCGACAAAGCTGAATGACAAGGTGAAGTACAAAATGACGCATGATAAACGAACACCATGATGGGAAGACTCCGCAGCGGGCTTCGCAAGGTCAGTGCAAGTGCCGTGTCGGAAAAAAATCGGAGAAAAAGTGAACAGGGAGGGAGGCGGGGAGTTCCAGCCTGGCTTCCTCTTCCTCCATCGGCGTGGCCCACGGTAGCCTATGACGGCGTGGCCCAAGGAAGCGGCGCAAAGGAGCGAGGCGCGCGCGGGGGGAGAAAGGAGGAGCGCGCGGGCTCGTGGGGTCCACATGGCCACGCGGTGCGCAACGATTCGGCGATACGGCATCGCCACAGATCCCGGGCCCACGGCGCGGAGGCGAGCACCCGGGTGTGCGAGGACACGTGTCGGCTCGCGAGCGGAGCGCGAGGTCTCACGCGAGCGGCGGGAGCCGTAAGGGATGGGACCCACACGGGGACGCGGTCTCCTGGCGGCTACGTGGCGCCTTCCTGTTGGCACTGGCGGCATAGCGGCGGTCGCAGGGCCCACCAGGCATGCGCGCGAGGGGAGTTTGGCGACGTGGCAAGCTCCAGTTGGCGCGCGCGTGAGGAGGTTGGATCGGCGGATTTTCTGTGGAAAGGAGATCCGGTGTGGCTAGCGACGTGGCTTCAATCCAGGCTATTTCTTTCGGGTGTAAGAAACAACGGATGGCTAGATTACACCTGAGTTAGGGTTTCGCCCTAAAGTCAATTAGGACTTTTACGAGGATTTCAGTCATCTTGGGCTATAAATAGAGGGGTATATGCTAAAATGAGAAGTGTCCCTTTATTCCTTTTGAGAGAGTTCTTGTATCTTTTTATGAGTGTTTTTTAGAGTTTTGTAAGAGGTTGCCATTAGGGCTTTTTGGAGAGTTTGAATTCATGTTCATGTGAAGGTATATGGTTGCTTGTATTTGAGTGTGTTGTTTCAACACTTTTGCAATGAAAATATTTTGATTTGGAGGAATTTGATTTTTGTTCTTGCAATTTCTCTTTTGTCATTTCAATTCCGCAATTTGAATTCGTTTCTTGTCCTTGCAATGATGAGAGAGGCAACCTCATTTGCTTCCAAGCACTTTGAGAGGTTCTCTTTTTAAATCTGGCTGATTTTATAATGGTGATCTGAGAGAGGTTTTGAGAAAGGATTTTATGAGTATTTGGGGAAAATTTGGAGACGCTATATTCACCCCCCTATAGCGAATCCCTGGTGTGTTTTCGTCGCCGTTCGGCTCGCAATGTGTTGCACCTTTATTCTCCTTCTCATCGATTTAGGGTGAGTTCTTCACCCTACTTTCCCAACTCACATCTCTCTTTTTTCACGCGTACGTTTTTTAAACTGCTAAACGATGTGTTTTTTGTAAAAAGATTCTATATGAAAGTTGCTTTAAAAAATCATATTAATCCATTTTTCAAAAAAATTAGTAAATACTTAATTAATCATGTGCTAATGAGTCGCTCCGTTTTTTGTGCGGAAGAAATTTTTTTCCAACACCACCAAAAGAACACACCCTTAGGCTGTGTTCATTTGTTAGGTTTGGAAAATATTCCCTCCGCACGAAAAACGGAGCGACTCATTAGCACATGATTAATTAAGTATTTACTTTTTTTTGAAAAATGGATTAATATGATTTTTTAAAACAACTTTCGTATAGAAACTTTTTGCAAAAAACACACCGTTTAGCAGTTTGAAAAACGTGCGCGCGAAAAAAAAAGATATGAGTTGGCAAAGTTGGGTAAAGAACTCAGCCTTACTGTGTAAACGAACACGATTCATCCTTGAGACATGTGTGAAACATGATTATTATCACGGATTATCTATTTATTATAGATATGGACTAAATTTTTAAAAATAAACTTATCAAATATATGCATTAGAAAAAAATATTTTAAGAAAAATGTATTTATAAATGCGTGAAGCAAATAATCCGATGAAATATAGCCGTTGGCTCTTAAGAGATAGAAATTACCATGCCAACGATGTACGTATGCATGTTTATAAAGATAAATGTGTATGAGCGCCTATAGCTATTTTGTATTTTAGAAAAAAAAACAAGACTATATAAGTCGTAGAGTGTTCTATGAACGGATTAGATGTAAATTAGTAATTACTTATAGCAAGAGTTGTATAAAATACTACATCTACCGAGAAAAACATAAGGTTGTTTTATCTTTTTTTTTCAAACCAAAAGCTATTGTAAGGGTGTGTTTGTTTGTATGAGTTGGAAAAAAATTTTCTCCGCACGGAAAACGGAGCGACTCATTAGCACATGATTAATTAAGTATTTACTAATTTTTTTTGAAAAATGGATTAATATAATTTTTTAAAACAACTTTCATATAGAAACTTTTTGCAGAAAACACACCGTTTAGTAGTTTGAAAAACGTGCGAGCGGAAAATGAGTGGGTGAGTTGGGACCCCAACGAACAGAGCCTAAGTCTTTTTGAATTAGTCGGGCTTTTCTTTTATTTAGAACGGGCTTTATACTTGGAGTTGTTTAAGCTTTTCTTATACAAATTATTATGGACCACGTCTCAAATTTAATATAATTGGTCCAACTAATTAATTAAACAGAGACATCACAAATCCATCGAGAAGAAATGAACAATGGCTCACGTGCCGAGCAAGCCTTTCTCCTCTGTCTTGCGGCACAAGCCCATCCTGAACAACAATACTAGGGCTGTGTTTAGTTCCCAACAGGATTTTTCAAACTTCCAACTTTTCCGTCACATGAAATATTTAGACATATATATAGAACATCAAATGTGGACGAAAAAAAAACCAATTGCACAGTTCGACTGTAAATTGCGAGATGAATCTTTTGAGCCTAATTACGCCATGATTAACCATAAGTGCTACAGTAATCCACATGTGCTAATGATGGCTTAATTAGGCTCAAAAGATTCGTCTCGCAGTTTACAATCGGAATCTGTAATTTGTTTTGTTATTAGTTGACGTTTAATACTTTAAATGTGTGTCCGTATATCTGATGTGATGTTTTTGCCAAAAAAAAAAAAAAAAATTTGCAACTAAACACGGGTCTTTGCGCGTCGCCTGGAAGGAAGTTCACCTAACGGTCAAACAACCCTTTTCTTAAAAAGAAGGGGCAAAATAACACAATTATACAGCTATAGGAAAATAAGTAATTGCTTACAAATGTGAAGTAACCCTACTGATGCTCTTCAGTTGCACGGTTTGAGAATGAATACATTGTTTTCATGCATTTTATAATTTACTCCTACAAATCACTTCATGTATGTACCATGAGCCAGAATTAATAGAAAAATAAAATGCTATGGATGTAGGGTTAGCACCATGAAGAGCATCTGCCAAACTAAAAGGCCATATTCATTAGTGTATAGATTGATTCTTGGAAAGACAAAAGGCCCAGCCTCTCATAATCTGCGGATACATTTAAGGCTGTGTTCATTTTCTTATGTTGGAAACTAATTCTCTCCACACGAAAAACGAGATATCTTATTATCGCATGATTAATTAAGTATTAGCTATTTTCTAAATGGATTAATTTAATTTTTTTTAGAGAAACTTTCTCTTAGAAAACTTTTTAAAAAACGTACCGTTTAGCGATTTGAAAAACGTGCGTGCGAAAAAGAAAATGAGTTAGGAAAGAAGAGAGAAGAACACGGCCTTAGCATCTCTACATATCCGGGGATGTTTCTTCAATAAGATCAAAGAAGACATTAGTAAATGAGTGGAAAAATTCATTAGCATAACATGCAAAACACAAAGCTTAGTAAATTTGTAACCAAAAAAAATGATACTCCTTTCATTTTTTAATATATGATGCCGTTGACTTTTATTTAATATACGACGCCGTTGACTTTTGTTATAACCTTTGACCATTCGTTTTATTTAAAAAAATTATGCAAATCTTAAAAATATAGGTAATGCTTAAAGTTTATTTTGTGATAAATCAAATCATGACAAAAGAAAAAATATTTACTTAAAATTTTTGAATAAGACGAATGGTCAACCATAATATAAAATATCAATAACGTCATATATTAAAATACAGAGGTAGTGAACCTTCCTTCCAAATCAAGTGTGAGTAAAACGTATATAAGGATCCCACTGATGTAACTTTGGGGAACATATGAAAAATATTAGAAAAGAATTACAAAACATGACAAAAAAAATTAAGATTAGCTTAGAGACTCAAGAGAGTATCGTTATCAACATATATAAAATAATTAAGCAATGCTGTTTCTTTCTCCATTACAAACCTACAATAAATCAAATACTATGTAAGGCTCAATTTCTTATAAATCGCATCATCAGATTATCTCAAAGTTCTAATGTTCAGATGGTCTCATTCAATAGACAGTCAATTGCAAACTTACGCTAGTAGCGTAGCACAAGCAGTAGGAGGCCATAACAGAGTAGCAGATCAACCTCCTAGCTGCCACAAACCATGGTGACGCAGCACTGCCGCCGTCCACCGCCCGACCGTGCCCTGCGGCCTGCTGTTGCCCGGGGCGAGCGCCACTGTCGGCGGTCGTCCTGCCGCCAGCCACTGCGTGACCGCACGCCACCTGGGTTCTCACAGCTCTTCCGGTGGTGGCGCGGGATGGGAGATTGCGTGCAGGGGAGGGGAAGAGAAGCATACCTGGCCAAGGTTGACGGCGAGCTTCCAAAGCTCTGGCCCGGAGAGGCAAGTAGCGCGCGTTTGGAAGCCTCCGGAGTCATTGCAGACGTGGGCGCGGCGATGACGACGCGCGGTGCGAGTGGGGCGGCACGTACCTTCTGTGGAGCCATGTTTTAAATAGCGGGACGCTATAGCGCTATATAGCGTATCAGGAAGACCACCGCTAAGCTATCAAGATTTTAACGCTAAACAATTTTTCCCGCTATTAGCAGCTAATAGCGCGCTATTTTCGCTAATTCGTGGTCATTTAGCGCCGCTATTTGCAGTTGGGCTCATTTCCGTCGGCCCAATTGAATGGCAGGCCCAAATCGTTGGGCTACCTCTAACGATGGGAGGCTGTCCCAGCCAACCCTAGCCATTCGACACATTTCCTCCCGAGCTCGAGTGAGTGTTGACGGCGGCGGCGCTGCCGGATGCTGCTGCTGCTGCTGTGACCGGTGAGGGTGCAAGCTGCAAGACCGGTAAGGGGAGTCAGAACTCAGAAGTCGGCGGCGGCAAGCGGCGAGCACACATTGCAAGCGACGGTGCCTGCTACTATTGTATGATGTATCATGTATGAACTACAAACTTTGATATAATGTGTTAGTAAGACTTTGAACTATCTATCCTTATTGATATTCATAATATTTTTATCTTTATTATGTGTAAAATTACATGATGTTTGATTTTTTTTTCTCAGTCGCTAAATGGCTTAGCCCGCTATTAACGCGCTATAGCCTTTTGGAGAGGCTGCCGCTAAGAGGCTTAGCCCGCTATTTAAAACAGGGCCGTGGAGTGGCCCGTCCATCTCGGCTCCTCCAGGCCGGAGCTCCGCTCACCGCTGGCACGTCGCCCTCTCCGCCGCCAGCGCAGGGGTGGCGTGCGGATCGGAACGCGCTTGAGCTGGATGGCATGTACCTTGTGCAGCGCAGCCCGTCCACCTCGGCTCCTTCAGGCCGGAGTTTTGTTCACCGTCGGCTCGTCTCTCTCTTCGCCGCCGGCGCAGGGTTGGTGCGCGGAGAAGCCGGAGGGGCGCCGCGTCTCCTCGGGCAGCGCGCGGAAGGAGCACCGAGATGAAAAATAAAAGAGGATTGCGTCCGAGCTTTGCTTTTCTGCTCTTTGTACCTGTTCCTTCTACCGTAAGCCTTCATCTAAAGCTATCACAGCCATCTAGCTAGCGTTCAGATGATCCAACGGCCGGGCATCGCAGGGACACAGGCACGCAGCTGCTCAACAAATCGGTGTCCCACACGTAAGTAAAGCGGCACAGTATAAAACACAGTAATATATGACATGGCGTAGCCGGTTGCTCGTCCCTTCCGCCACGCTTGAAGTTTCTTAGATTGCGTTCTTTTTATTGTTTGAAGCGGCTAAATAGCTGCCCGAAAAACGAAAAATATAATTAATATATGATTAATTAAGTATTAACATATAAAAATTTAATGAATATATTTATTAGATTTTTAAAATAATTTATATATATAAATTTTCACGTAAAATACACCGTTTAAAAGTTTGAAAAACGTGTTAACAGAAAATGAAAAGTAGCTAAGCTACAATAGCTGAAAAGAACGCACGCAGAAGGATAAAATAATGTGGAAGCTTAGCAACCACGACGAATATACGGCGGTGTCAGCCTACAATGCGCAATTCCTCGATACAACGACCACCAACTTCAACAATCTGATCTGGAAGCCCTGGGCACTGCACAAACGTAAAACTTTCGCTTGGCTGGTCATTCAAAACATAGTCTGGACCTTCGACAAGCTGGCAACCAAAGGATGGCCAAACGGCTCCATCCGTCCTCTATGTCGTTGGGCTCAGGAGACGGCCCTCCACCTCCTCGCGGGGTGCTGATACACAAGGAGAATCTAGACAGCTCTAGCGGAATGGTTGGTGTGCGGCCAACTACACCAGTGGTAGCAGGCATCAACAGTGTTAGAATGGTGGGAGACAACTATCGACGGGTTGTACGTCGACCACGGTATTTGTAGAGTACGTGGATCTTGGAACCAAGGTATATGCCAGATTGAGAAAAAAGAGATGGGAGACATGAATTTTTATACTGGTTCGAGCCCATTAACTCATAGGTAATAGCCCTACTCTTATTGATCGAAGTTGGTGTTGCCGTTATATATCAGTATCACACGAATACAATATTTGGGATAATCTAATCTAGTCGACGTCGGCTTGACGACATGAAGCTCGAACACGTAATCGACGGCTAGTGTAGTTGTCGATGATATGGGCCCGGGGGTACCAAGCTTAGAGGGGAGAGGCCGCCCTCGGCGTCCACGTGGCATTCCCCCCGAGGGGGTCGGGCCCGTGGATAAGTGGCGGCCATCCCATCCGAGCTCGAGGGGTCGGCTCACCTCGACCCCTCCCCGTGGATAATGTGGGGAATGTTTACCCTCTCCCCTAGGTAGCTCTCAAAGCACATGTGGTATCCCTTTGGAGTATAAAAGGAGGACCATGCCTAGCGAGAAGGGGGTTCCTTCTTTGGATTCCGGATCCCTGGTCTGAAAGCTTGTTTAGGTCTAGCCAGTACACCGGAGCTTCAGAGACTTTCAAAGCTCAGAAAAATCATCATATACAGGAGTAGGGTGTTACGCTTCCGAGCGGCCCGAACATGTGTAAATCCCTTCGGTCTCATCTTTGCTGAGGGGGCCCGACCCCCTCTACATCTCACCTCAAGCGCTTCAATTCCTCAAACTTTCACCCGCTGCCCCCGGTTGAACTAACAAAGGGGGACCTCACAGTCCCTCGCTCGAGGAGTCCACTCTCTGACAGCTGGCGCGCCAGGTAGGGGGTGTGTTCGTGTTTGTTTGAGGAACACCCGTTTTCGTGCGCCTTAAGCTTCGTCCTGCACTCCCCATGGCGGGAGTCATGGACGGCAAGCCGGTGGTGTACACCCCCACTCTAAGTGGGAGCGAGGGTGACGGGGAGGATCTTGACCCTCGTCACTGATCACGAACTTCTCCGACTCCCCCTCGCCGGAGTCCTGGGCTAGGGGAGGGCCGGAACAAGTCCGGGGACTCGACCGTTTCACCGCCAGCAGGCGGGGGAGGGGGACGTCGTGGCAGGGTGCGTCGCCGCCTCACCTACGATGACGGTGGCACGCCTCAAAGCGCACTCCAAGCCGTGGGGGCACTCTTGCACCACCCTCCCATCGTCCCGGAGCCAGAGACCCCGGTCCAGCGTTGGCTGGATGATGTGGCTAACTTGGTCACCGCCGCACAGCGACAACTCATCGCCGGCGGCCGAACAACGGCGACAGGTACATCGCGTACCACGACCGCCGTCTCTTCATCGGCAAGACAGAGGGCCCATCGAGCGGCGGCTGACGTCCGCCATTCGTCATTGTAGTCCTGATCGCGCCCTTCGTTGACACTCGTGGGGCGATCCTCCTTACGCCCTTCTTCGACGCCCACGGGAAGTCGCGGGCATCACAAGAGCATCTACGGGGAGCGGACGCCCGACTCGACATTGAGTGCCGGCGCGACAAGCGTCGAGCCGCCCGTATGGGGGAGGGCGCCACCTCCTCTGGAGTGCCGTGCCACCACAGGCGCGGGGACAGGCCCCCCGTATCCCAAATCAGCGGGGCTAGTTGCAAGGCCTTCGTGGCGAGTCTTCGGAATGTCTGATGGCCCCCGAAGTTCCGGCCCAACCTCACTGAGAAGTACGATGGCAGCATCAACCCCTCCGAGTTCCTCCAGATCTACACTACGATCATAGAGGCGGCGGGGGGTGATGATCGGGTCATGGCGAAATACTTCCCCATGGCCGTCAAGGGTTAGGCACGGGGATGGCTCATGACCCAGCCACCCGCCTCGATCCACTCCTGGGAGGATTTGTGTCAGCAGTTCATCACGAACTTTCAGGGCACATATCCACGCCCAGGAGAGGAAGCGGACCTGCACGTAGTGCAGCGGAAGGACGACGAGTCCCTTCGTTTGTACATCCAGCGGTTCTGTCAGGTTCGCAATACCATCCTCTGCATTCCTCCTCACGCGGTGATCTACGCGTTCAGAGGGGGCGTGCGACATAACCGCATGCTCGAGAAGATAGCCTCCAAGGAGCTCCAAACTACCGCACAGCTCTTCGAACTTGCGGACAAGGTGGCCTGTAAGGAGGAGGCCTAGCCTGGAACTCTTCCGGCTCTGGTGTGGTGGCTACGGCTGCCCCCGAGTCCTCTTCCCGCTCCAAGCGGCGGGAAAGGAGGAAGAAGAAGAGGTCGGCCCGCTCTGACGATGAGGGCCATGTCCTCGTCGCCGAAGGCACCTCGAGGCCCGCACGCAAGGAGAAGGCCGCGAGCAGCAAGCAGAAGGACACTACCACCCCTAGCGAGAACCGCTGGGCGGATAAGTGGTGCTCAGTGCACAACACCTCCACCCACAGCCTTGTGTTGGCGCAGAATTTGGACCCGTCCAGCAACCAAACGGGTTCCGCGTTACCACGGCGGCCTGGGAGATCTGCTTAACTCCAGTGCAGGTCCAAATTGGCTTGCCTAGTCGTGCGCACCAGTTGATTTGATCTGCAATCAACAAGAAACAAGTAAACCATATCAGAAAACAATGGTCGATCGGCCGATAGGCCGATGTCACATTGTTATAGCCCAGCTGATAGGGCAAAGCTGTATTGGCTTACTTGATATGATAAGCAAATTGAAGAGATCTAATCTCATCGGTCCATGCTAAAAACGTGTAACAGATTAATGAAATTAGCCGATGAGGGTTTCATGAGGATAACTACACTAGCTGTTACTCTAGTGTAAACTTATACAAGTCAATCGGCTAACATAAATACACCAACCACAGAGAAGTCTTTAAAAACACTCTGTGACCGATATGTTTATATTCGTCGATCCACATGTATAAGTGGCAAACACATGCAAAAACATAAATAATCACATGCATTAGATAAGACCGGCTGAAACCCCGGCGCTATTCTTAATTACAATCGAAAACAGGCTTCATGTTAGATCTCGAAACAGGACTAAGGTCGATAGCAACTCAAAGTGTGAATCGAGACTTAACACAAAGAAAAATCAAGCCGTCGACTGCTTTTGGGGATGGTAAATGCCTTAGATAATCTAAACGAGCAAACTGATTCGACCAACGTCAACAATAAACCCTAAAGCGAGTTAACTGCCGGCGAGACAGAATCAGAAAACCACATTGAGATTAGCTAACACACGATAACAACGATCACATCATCAGGGCTTAACGTGCCTAAAGCGACATGCTAGCCCCGACGATGCAAATCGTCGGGTACGAGTTCTTACCTTGCTCTTGGGAAGCAAGAACTCGTCAGAAGTCAACCTCTTGCGAGGGTTGGCGATGCGCCGAAAGTAGATTAGTTTGATTGTATGATTTATTGAGAGAGAGAGTTTCTATGTACAAACTATCGGGATATTTATACCCGAGGTTACAACAGAATCCTTTTAGGGTACGATCTTATCTACAACTAACAAACAAGTCCTTGCGGCAGACTTCAGCCACAGATCAGATCTAAACTACTTAATTTACAAGATACAATTGCCTAAAACTGAGCTTTATCTCTATTTGTTAACTTCCTTGAAGCTTATTCCGAGCCTAGACCAAGCCCACATTGACGCTGTCAACTCACAACCCGTATCGGCCCACGACCAAGCCGAATCCGTATCGGCCGATACGCTTCTCTATGGCAACACCTCCCCAGTCTGATACGATTACCGGGTCCGATACGAAGCCTGGTCCGACTCCAACTCAATCCTTCCTCTCCGCTTCGGTTTCCTCTTTTCTTTCCAAGTCGATTACCAAAATCCGTCGTTAACACATTGCTAACTGCCGCACGGTCTAGAACTTGGCCGAACACATCAGGAAGTCTGAGGAGGAGAAGCGACAGGCTCGCCGGGAGGGCGAGGCCTCAGTGACCTCGACCGACAAGCGGCGAGAGGAGGCCAAGAAGAAGACCCCCGCCGATGACGATGACGAGGACCTGGACTTCCAGGAGCCTTAGCGTACCGTCGCCACCGTCGACGGCGGAGCGTGCGCTCACGCTTCCCGCCGTAGCTTCAAGGCCATGAAGCGCGAGCTCCTGGCTGCCGTTCCCACCCATGAGGTGACATGGTGGGCGCACTAGTCAGAGGTGAGGCTCACCTTCGACCGGACTGATCACCCGCCGGTGTTTGCCCGGGGAGACAGTTGGCATTGGTAGTCTCACCAACCATCTGCAACGTCAGGTTGAAGCGCGTCCTGATCGACGGCGGGGCCGCACTCAACATCATCTCCCCCACGGCTCAAGGCCCCGGGGATGAAGCTCAAGCCGTCGCTGCCAATCATTGGCATGACCCCAGGACACACGTGGCCACTGGGCCACATTGAGCTCCCGGTCACTTTTGGTGACCCCACCAATTTTCACGCCGAGCGGCTCAACTTCGATATGGCGGATCTCAATCTGCCCTACAACATGGTCCTAGGAAGGCCCGCGTTGGTGAAGTTCATGGCGGTCACCCACTACGCCTACCTCCAGATGAAGATGCCGGGCCCTGATGGCCCCATCACCATCGACGGCGACGTCAAGGTCGCCCTGACTTGCGCGGAACAACGCGCGGATAGTCTGGCAGCGGTCTCAGAGCTAGAGGGCGGCGGCGGGAGGCCCAAAACCTCAACCTCTTACGCCCCGAAGAAGCAGATGAGGTACCCGTCAACGAGATCATCCTTGGCGATGACCCGTCCAAGTCCGCCAAGATTGGCGGTGACTTGAGCGACAAATAGGAAGACGCGCTCTTCTCCTTCCTACGGGGAAACACCGATGCTTTCGCTTGGAAGTCATCGGATATGCCCGGGGTCCCAGGAAGGTGATCGAGCACCGTTTGGCCGTGCGACCGGACGTGAGACCCATTCGGCAGAAGGTACGACGGTAGGCCCTAGGCAGCAAGCCTTCATCCGCGAGGAGGTGGCACGGCTCCTGGAGGCTGAATTCATTTGAGAGGTGGTCCATTCGGAGTGGCTGGCGAACCCGGTCATCATCCCCAAGGCCAACGGCAAGCTCTCGATGTGCGTCGACTACACCGACCTCAACAAAGGCATGCCCTAAAGATCCCTTCCCCCTGCCACGCATAGATCAAATCGTTGACTTCACAGCAGGGTGCGACCTTTTGTGTTTTCTAGATGCATACTCAGGATATCATCAGATTCGCATGGCTAGGGAGGATGAGGAAAAAATTGCTTTTGTTACACCTATTGGCACTTATTGCTATATATTCATGCCTTTTGGTTTAAAGAATGCAGGCCCTACTTTTCAGCGTATGACTCGCATTACTTTGAGTGGCCAGATAGGGCGGAATGTTGAGGCATATGTCGATGACTTGGTGGTAAAGACGCGCCACCAAGAGACTTTGCTCTCGGATCTAGCAGAGACTTTCGACAGTCTCTGATCCACACGCATGAAACTGAACCCCGAAAAGTGTGTGTTTGCTGTGCCAGCAGACAAACTCCTCAGGTTCTTGGTCTCAGCCCGAGGCATAGAGGCCAATCCCGAGAAGATACAAGCGATAGAGCGGATGCGCCCCCCCCAGCAAGCTTAGGGATGTGCAGTGCATCACAGGATGCATGGCCGCCCTGAGTCGATTCATATTGAGGCTGGGAGAGAGGGCGCTACCCCTATTCAAGCTCCTCAAGTGCTTCGGGCCGTTTGTCTGGATGGAGGAGGCCGAACAAGCCCTCAACCAATTGAAGGCTTACCTCAGCTCTCCCCTAGTCCTGGTGGCCCCGGAGCCCGAGGAGCCGCTACTGCTTTACTTAGCAGTGACCCCGCAGGTAGTTAGCGCAGCATTGGTGGTGGAGCGCGACGAGGAAGACCCTCGGGGCGCGCGCCACCGTCCCGTGTCAGAGTGATCCGGGTTAGAGAAAGACGAAGGAGCCCCTAAGCCGAGCGGTGGTCCCAAGGCCCCCTGGGTTGACGGTGGCCCTTCGTCCTCTCGCCAGGCAGCATCAAGCGTCCCCGACCCCCAGGCCGGCCCCGAGGCCACTGAGGGAAGGAGTGGCCCGATGCACCCTAAACCCGAGGCCGCTGACATGGAGGTCGAGCGGGCCCAACGAGGCCCCTCTAGCGATGAGCGTCCAGCGCCCAGCGCCCCTAATGAAAAGGCTAGGCTCCGCCGAAAGGTGCAGTAGCCAGTCTACTTCGTTAGTGAGGCACTACGGGATGCCAAGACCCGATATCCTCAAGCCCAGAAAATGCTTTATGCAGTTCTAGTGGCTTCAAGGAAATTGTGCCATTATTTCCAGGCACATTGGGTCACCGTGGTCACGTCGTACCCCCTCGGCCAGATCCTGCACAACCGAGAGGGTACCGGACGAGTGGTCAAGTGGGCTATCGAACTCGCAGAATTCGACTTGCACTTTGAGTCGCACCACGCAATCAAAAGCCAGGCCCTCACCAATTTCTTGGTAGAGTGGACCCCAATGGCCGAGTTAGATCCCTCCCTCGGGCCTTGCGTCCCCGAAGTCGAGGAAGAACTCGATGCTGAGCTTTGCACTGGGCACTGGGTAATGCATTTTGATGGCTCCCTCGCCCTCCGAGGTGCCAGCGCTGGAGTCACGTTGACTTCGCCGAGTGGGGACGTCCTCAGATATATGGTTCGCCTAGATTTTCGGGCAACCAACAACATGGCGAAATATGAGGGGCTCCGTGCAGGACTCAGAGTGGTGGCTGGAATGGGACAACGCGCTCGCCGATGAGCTCTCACGGTTCACATCCTCACGAGCCCTGACCCCACCGGGTGCCTTTCAAGAAAGTCTTACCCAACCATCGGCGCGTTTGGATCCCCCAAAGGAACCAGACGCTGCCACGCAAGCCTTGGGGCCCGATAGAGTCCAGGCCTTGGGGCCCGAAGGGGTCGACCCCGACCACACACGACAGGTTGCCTGGATGTCCGAGATCCAGGCGTTCCTAAACAATAAGAGTCTGCCCAAGGATCGCGTAGGGAGTGAGCGAATCGCTCGTGTCTCCAAATGGTACGTGTTGGCAAAGGGGGCCCTCTACCGACGTGGCGCCAACGCAGTCCTCCTAAAATGCATTCCTCGGGAGCAGGGCATCAAGCTTCTCTCTGATGTCCATGAAGGTGAGTGCGGAGCTCATTCCGCCTCGCGCACCTTGGTCGACAAGGCTTGTCGCTAGGGTTTCTACTGGCCAACGGTGCTTCAAGATGTCGTAGACCTGGTCTATCGGTGTTGGGCGTGCCAGTTCCATGCCAAGCAAATGCACCAGCCGGCCCAGGCCCTACAGACCATCCTGCTCTCATGGCCATTCGTGGTCTGGGGGTTGGACATCTTGGGTCCTTTCAAGGTGGCCCGAGACGGCTACCAGCATCTGTACGTCGCCATCGACAAATTCACCAAGTGGCCTGAGGCTTATCCAGTCATCAAGATCGACAAGCACTCAGCCCTCAAGTTCATGAAGGGCATCACTGCCTGGTTCGGGGTTCCCAACCGTATCATCACGACAACGGCACCCAATTCACCAGTGAGCTGTTTGGTGATTATTGCGATGAGATGGGCATTAAGCTGTGCTTCGCCTCACCCGCCCACCCCAAGAGCAATGGTCAAGTGGAGCGTGCCAACGTGGAGATCCTCAAGGGCCTCAAGACCAAGACCTACAACATCCTCAAGAAGCATGGGGACTTGTGGCTAGAGGAGCTACCAGCGGTGCTTTGGGCCAATCGGACTACCCCGAGCCGTGCCACAGGAGAAACCCATTTTTCCTGGTGTATGGGGCCGAGGCGGTCCTACCGTCCGAGCTCACCCTGGGTTCCCCTCAGGCTATGCTGTACAACGAGGCTGACCAAAATCAGCTTCATCACGACGACCTCGATTACCTTGAAGAGCGAAGAAGACGCGTAGCCCTTCGGGCTGCCCGTTAGCAATAGAGCCTCCGACGCTATCATCAGCGCCACGTCCGGGCCAGATCACTACAAGTCAACGATCTCGTCTTGTGCCGCATCCAATCGCGCGCAGGTGTTAACATGAGCTCGGTTTGGGCTCGAGATAAGCTTCAAGGAGATTGCCAAATAGAGATAAGGCTCGGTTTTAGGCAATTGTATCTTGTAAATTAAATAGGTTTAGATTTAATCTTTGGTAAGAGTCCACCGCAAGGACTTGTTTGTTAGTTACAGATATGATCGTGTCCTACATGGACAATGTTGTAATCTCGGGTATAAATAGCCCGGTAGTTTGTACATAGAAACTCTCTCAACATCAATCAATTCAACACAAATCAATTTACTTTCGGCACATCGCCAACCCTCGCAAGAGGTTAACTTCTGGCGAGTTCTTGTTTCCCTAGAGCAGAGGTAAGAACTCGTACCTGACGATCTACATCGTCGGGGCTAGCGTGTCGCTTTAGACACGTTAAGCCCTGGCGATATGATCGTCGTCTATCATGTTTTAACTAATCTCGACATGGCTTTCTAATTCTATTTCGCCAGCGGTTAACTTGTTTTAGGGTTTATTGTTGACGATGGTCGAATTAGCTTGCTCATCTAGATTATCTAAGGCATCTACCATCCCTAAAAGTGATCGACGGCTTGATTTTCTTTGTGTTAATTCTCGATCTACACTTTGAGTTGCTATCGACCTTAGTCGTATTTCGAGGTTTAACTCAAAGCTTGTTTTCGGTCGTAATTAAGGATAGCACCGGGGTTTCAGCCGGTCTTACTTAATGCATGTGATTATTTAGGTTTTTGCATGTATTTGTCACTTGTACAAGCAAATTATTAAATATAAATATATCTATTGCAAGGTATTCTTAGGATTTCTTTGTGATTAATATATCTATATTGGCTGATTGGCTTGTATAAGTTTGTACTAGAGTATTAGCTAGTGTATTTATCTTCATGCGTCCCCCATCGGCCGTTTCCATTAAATTGCCACAAACACATTAACATGGGCCGATGGGATTAGATCTATTTATCAATATTATTGTGTTATACCTCAAGTAGGTCGATATAGCTTTGCCCTATCGGCTAGGCTCCCACGATGCAACATCGGCCTATTGGCCGATCGGCCATCGTTTTTAATGTTGTTTACTTATTTATTCTTGTTGATTGCGGATCAAATCAACTGGCACGTCCTACACGCACCTAGGCAAGCCATTGCACCTGCACTGGAGCTAAGCAGATCTCCCAGGCCGCCGTGGAAACGTGGAACCCATTTTGTTACGAGGCAGGTCAAAATTCTACGCCAGCAGCGGGGCTGAGCAAACTCTCACCCATGTGGGAGGGGCCGTACAAAGTGATCTGTGTCCCCCGACCAGGCTCGGTGTGATTGGCGATGGAAGACGGCACAGAGCTGCCTAACCCGTGGAACATCGATCACCTTCGCCGCTTCTACCCTTGATGTCGAGCGTTTGTCTCTGGGGCTAGAGCCAACCCCGCACGACCCCTCGAGTCGTGCCAGGTTGGCCGGGGGCTACCACTGTTTATATGTTTATATTAATGTCAATTTAATAGCAAACGCTCTTGTTGCTTATTTCAAGGTTGTTACATACTTTTTCTCTTATTTCTTGAGTCTTGCCGCGGGTCGGGTTTGTTTGTGCTTATTTTTGCTCTCAACAACATCGGACCGCCTAAACGCCAAGTGGGGCCCATACGCGAGCCACACCCCGGGTCGTGGCGAACTCTGGGAGCTCGGAGGAGCCTACACACGGCCATTCCTGACCCCCGGTCGCTGCGGCTTTGGTCTGACCAGCCTCGCCATGCGGATCTTCCCCAAGGCATTAGCTCTGGCCCTTGTTGTTTGGGGTTGCAGTTCGAGCCCGAACCTCCCTTACCCAGGCAGACTCAGAAGGGTTTGAAAAACAAAAACAGCCCTGTGTATATAAATCAACTGACAAAAGATTTAATCTTTCCCATCGCAGGCATTCGTAGCCAACGGATGCAAATGAAGATGGCAAGAATTTTATACACACATGGAAGATGACACCAAGGCCTTAAGGTAAATTGTGTCCATCACAAAACAAGCTTAAACAAAAGAAAAATTATTATTGCAGGTAGACGGGAACATGTGGCAGTTGCCCGGCAGTCGGCCTCCTCCGCTCCTCACGGAGTGCTCAGACTGTCGAGTCCGCCGCCACTGACGACCTTGTCCCAGTCCTCGTCGTCGTCGTCGTCGTCGTCCGAGCCCATGGCGAAGGTGAACCGAGGGGCTGTCCCCTCGAAGTTCCCGACGATCTCCTCCGCCGCCTCCCGGACTTGGGCTCGCGCCCTCTCCTCTGTGCCAGGGGGGAGTCCTCGAGCTGGCGCCATGGAGAGAAGTCGGGGTCGCGAGCCTGGTAGCTCGCCAGCACGAGTTCCACTGCCGCCCGCGCCAACCTTGCTGAGGAGGACTTCACGACGGCGTCGATCTCCTCATGAAGTCCCTCCAAGTCGGTGGCCATCTCCCCAAACCAGTGAGCGAGAGCCGCCTCGTTATCTGGTAGTTTGGTGTCACAGCTGAGCGAGACGCCCACCCAACGCCCTACGTGGCCCAATTTGATGACGGCGTCCCGGAGCATGTCGGGCCCAACCTCGTTCGCCACATGGAGGGCCTCGATCTCCCCAGCCTGATTCTGGACCAGCCCCTCCATCGCAGCGATCATCTCCTGCGCCCCGGCGAGTCATTCCGCCAAGTCGTCGTCGCCCGTGGCGCCCCTGACGCGTGATGCCGAGGCCAGCTCCTTCTCCCGCACCTCTAACTTGGAGGCACGCTGCTCCAAGGCCGCCCGTTCGGCGCGGGCGTTCTCCAAGTGCCAGGCCTCGCGACCCACTATAGCCTCCTCGCTCTTGGAGAGCTGCTCCTCGAGCCGGTGCACCGCAGCCTCACAGCGGGAGACATTGGACTCACGTTCCGCGAGCTTGACCTCACGCTCCCGCCATGCCTCCTCCCGGAGGCGCAAGTCTTTGTCGCGGCGTTGTGCCGTGGCCTTGGAATCCGCGAGAGCGCGTGCCCGCTCAGCGGCTGCGTCGTTGCGAAGGGGGAGAGCGGACTCCGCCTCGGCAGCCGTGGACTCGTGCGCCGCCAGCGTCATCTCACGCTCGTCTAGGGCTCGGACCTGCTCGTCCAGCTCCTGTGCACGCCGGGCTTGAGCTCAGTCCAGCTCCTCCTACACCCGGTTGCGGCGGTCGAGGACTTCAGTATGCCAGCGCATGGCGGCCTCAGATTCCCGCAGCGCCAGGGCATGCCCCTCCAACTCGGAAGAGCGCTCGGTGAGGGCCTTGCCGCTGGTCTCCAGGGCCTCCTCCCGCAGCTGCAGCGATGCCTCGGCCTCCGCCGTCCTCTGTTCTCGGGCCGCGGTAGCGTCGAGGACCCCCCGCGCAACGTCGATCCTCTGCACCAACTCTGCCGCGTGGACGTCGTACTAAAGACGGATGTCGTTCAGCGCTTCGTCCAACGTATCGGTGGCGATAAGCGCCGCTTGCCGCTCCTCCTCCGCCTCGCGCACCATGGACTCCAAGACCTCCGAGCGGGCGTCGAGCTCTGCCATATGCCTTTGGTGCATCTTGCGCCTGGCCTCGACCATGGCATCGACAACTCGCCGCCCCTTGTTCACCTGCTCCCAGTACGCGTCCAGCTGCTCCCACTCCGCCTCCAACGCGGCCCGTTCCTCCGCCAAGGCCTGCATCTAGGCATGGAGCCCCTCCAGGACAGTGGAGTTTTTATCAGTATTTGATTTCTGCTATTAAAATTTTGTCATTTTTTAATTCATTTCTGATGCTCACGACACTTATAATCATGCATTTTGTAGATATGGCTGCCAGGGATGACGTATCGCTGATCGACGAGGTGATCGATAAACATCACCGTTCGAGACGACTGAGTCAGGGGACGTTCTACAACGTGCTGAGGATGCGGGGACCGGATCATTATTGGCGTATTGATCCTCGTTGGGTTCCAAGGTATGTGAAAAACCATTTGTCACCTCGTGCTGTCATTTAAATTTTCTCGCATTGCTAATTATTTCTTTTTGACATGTAACAGGTTGAGAGCCGCTGGGTTGTTGACCTTCGCACGCTTGGTTGAGCCTTCACGTGGAAGGTCACCCCGTATCAACATCGATGCGGCCTTGCTGAGTGCTTTGGTGGATAGATGGAGGCCCGAGACACACACCTTTCACATGACAGTTGGAGAGATGGTACCCACTCTGCAGGATGTGTCTTTTTTGTTGGGTCTACCTATAGCGGGTGCAACAGTTGGCCCGACACAGGTCCATGCTGGATGGGCGGATGATCTGTTGGCCAGTTTTGGTGGAGTGGTAGCTGCTTTGCTGGAGGATCTCACAGGTGGGCATGGGCCCACGAGGAGTTGGTTGCACCAGTTCCACCAGGAGGTGTTCCCAGAGGACCAGGAGGACTGGGTAGTGCGTCGACACTTAGTCGCGTATCTACTGTGGTTGTTTGGGTGGGTGATGTTCACGGGGACTCACGCTGACTCCGTGGACAAGCACTTCATCCACTACGCGGAGCAGATCGCCGAGCTACCTATTGAGGAGATTCCGCAGTACAATTGGGGGTCGGCTGTTCTTGCGGCGACGTACGCTGGTCTATGCGATGCTTGCAACAGGAACAACAAGGGAAGTTCTCTGACAGGATGCCCTCTGCTTCTAATGTTATGCGCGCATGAGCGCTTTGACATTGGAAGGCCACACCTGGAGTCGTACACAAGTTATGGTGTCGATGAGATGTATAAGTCTGGACTTGAAGACATCGACGATCATCCCACCATGGAATCGCTGTGGACACACCGCGAGGTAAATTGTACATTGCAATGCATTTTTCATAGCACTTTCTTATTCTGCGCTTTATCTCGATTTATGGGCACTAATCACATATTTCATGCTTTTGCAGCCATGGTGGATGAGCGGAACGACACGTCGCGTGTACACACAGTTCGTGGCGGACTTCGATCAGCTTACGCCCGACCGGGTTCGCTGGACCCCATACACGCATCACGATGTCGTCGAGCGAGCACCGCACGGTCTTGCAGAGCTCTGGAGGACCACTTGTCACCTCGTGCTGGACGTGCACATCGAGCCGTACCCTCCGAGACTACCCTCCGAGAGGTGGACGCTCTCTAGCTGTTAGCCTCCACAAGTAAGTACTTGTCCGATAATGTTATAGGCAAGTAGTGTGTTTTACCCCATTGTATACGTTTCTTACGTGCTCATTACAATGCTACGCAGATACACCCGGAAGGGACTCGGTCTGTCCCACAAGGGGACCATTTTTCAGACGATCGCGCCAACGGTTGCGGAGTGGGAACATGCGGCGGATCACTTGGTTCTCCAAACACCTCCAGACGACGGAGCTTCGTACGGACAGTGCCTTCGTTGGTACCGTAGTGTTACGCGCTGGAGGTGTTTCCCGCCACAAGGGGAAACGTCTGTCCCTCACCAGGCGTCGATCACGGACACGTTTGCCCCACAACCTCGAGCTGCGTACAACTCAATGGTATGTCATTGCTTTCGTTGATTATCATAACATGTGGAACACGTTCAACTGTTCTAACGCCCTTCCCTATTCGTTCAATAGGTCGAGTTTGTGGAACAGGTTCACGCTGATTCCAACACGTTGCTACAGGGACTGAAGACGATGCCTCAGCACGTCAGGCAGGACGACGTGGCGTCCGTCCTTCGCAGTTTCCGTTCACGGGCCGCGGCGCTACTTCGTTGTGTCTCCTGTTGGAGCGCGGCTGATGTGGTGCAGCCTTCCAGGCGGGCAGGATCACCACCACTACCACGACGCTCTAGTGTGGAGCAGTTCCGCTCCTCTACTTCACGTCGCCACTACGACGACGCCGGTCCATCGCACGCTCGGCCTTCGCTTCAGGAGACGCCTGACCCTGTCCGCCCAGGGAGATCGTCTGACTTTGGCGTTCCGGCATCGAGTATGTCACCACCGCGGTCTCAGGTACGGCACGTTTGCCTTGCTTAACATGTAGTTCATATCGTACTCAACGTCCATTTTATACCATATCATAACCTACGCAACGTGAACAGCCACAGCAGGTGTACGATACCCAGGGAGCCTACGCGTAGCCAGACTTTCCTACCTGCCGACAGGGGATGACTTGGCGCCCACATCGGGTTGGGGACTCTACGTTACTCCGCGCGCACCGGAGTCAGGGTACACACAACACACAAGTAAGTATTGTTTACAACGTAGTTACCATCATCGTTCGCTTAATTTTTATGCATGGTTACTAACTATTAACATGTGGCATCGCCTCTATTTTGCAACAGGTGACGACTACGGGTTTTTCCAGGGGCATTCTGCAGTTCCTGCTGTCTCTCCTCGAACACAGTTCGTGGACGATTTCTTTGCGACGGATGCACCTGATGCGCAAGCTGGCATAGACTACTGGTACGGTGCTCCTCTGGTCACGCAGCCTACGCAACAGGGGGAGTCCGTGCAGCCAGAGGATGCTATTCCACAGCAGCCGGCACAACATAGACACCCACCTGATAATTTGACCTATCCCACAGAGCAAATCAGACAACGTAAGAAGGGGGGCCTAGCAAGCGTGCGAGAGGGGGGCATTCTTGACTTGTAGTGTTATTTATGTGCTGAATTATTTTTTTGTGCATTTACTACTCATGTCATATTATATGTATGAACTACTTCATGACATACACTTATTTGATAAACTGCCTTTGAATGTCTTTTCTACTTGTGCTAAAGTATCACTTCTTTTATATTTTTTTTACAAGATTTAGAAAAAATTCACTATCGACATCATTGTGCTCACACGTGGTTACAAACTACTTTCGGCGCCTATGTCATTTCGTTGTCGAAAAATCAGACACACCAAGAATACAATGCGAGATCGACTCCACATGCGCCTATGCCCTTACATGTCATAACTACTTTCGGCGCTTGGGTGTCGGGTCCATTACATAGCACAGTATACCACAGTGCACGGACACACTATCAGTTCGACTTGTCACGATCAACTTTCGGTGCATACGTCCACTCTTACTTTCGGCGGTAATCAGGTGGACCCATCGTGCCCCATGATGTAGACATGTAAAGGTTTTCACTGCTATCTTTGGTGCCTACATAAGTCCCCATAACGAGCGATGCANCTTAAACAGCTCGGCATGTACCAAGACTACCCTCCGAGAGGTGGACGCTCTCTAGCTGTTAGCCTCCACAAGTAAGTACTTGTCCGATAATGTTATAGGCAAGTAGTGTGTTTTACCCCATTGTATACGTTTCTTACGTGCTCATTACAATGCTACGCAGATACACCCGGAAGGGACTCGGTCTGTCCCACAAGGGGACCATTTTTCGGACGATCGCGCCAACGGTTGCGGAGTGGGAACATGCGGCGGAGCACTTGGTTCTCCAAACACCTCCAGACGACGGAGCTTCGTACGGACAGTACCTTCGTTGGTACCGTAGTGTTACGCGCTGGAGGTGTTTCCCGCCACAAGGGGAAACGTCTGTCCCTCACCAGGCGTCGATCACGGACACGTTTGCCCCATAACCTCGAGCTGCGTACAACTCAATGGTATGTCATTGCTTTCGTTGATTATCATAACATGTGGAACACGTTCAACTGTTCTAACGCCCTTCCCTATTCGTTCAATAGGCCGAGTTTGTGGAACAGGTTCACGCTGATTCCAACACGTTGCTACAGAGACTGAAGACGAGGCCTCAGCACGTCAGGCAGGACGACGTGGCGTCCGTCCTTCGCAGTTTCCGTTCACGTGCCGCGGCGCTACTTCGTCGTGTCTCCTGTTGGAGCGCGGCTGATGTGGTGCAGCCTTCCAGGCGGGCAGGATCGCCACCACTACCACGACGCTCTAGTGTGGAGCAGTTCCGCTCCTCTACTTCACGTCGCCACTACGACGACGCCGGTCCATCGCACGCTCGGCCTTTGCTTCAGGAGACGCCCGACCCTGTCCGCCTAGGGAGATCGTCTGACTTTGGGGTTCCGGCATCGAGTATGTCACCACCGCGGTCTCAGGTACGGCACGTTTGCCTTGCTTAACATGCAGTTCATATCGTACTCAACGTCCATTTTATACCATATCATAACCTACGCAACGTGAACAGCCACAGCAGGTGTACGATACCCAGGGAGCCTACGCGCAGCCAGACTTTCCTACCTGCCGACAGGGGACGACTTGGCGCCCACATCGGGTTGGGGACTCTACGTTACTCCGCGCGCACCGGAGTCAGGGTACACACAACACACAAGTAAGTATTGTTTACAACGTAGTTACCATCATCGTTCGCTTAATTTTTATGCATGGTTACTAACTATTAACATGTGGCATCGTCTCTATTTTGCAACAAGTGACGACTACGGGTTTTTCCAGGGGCATTCTGCAGTTCCTGCTGTCTCTCCTCGAACACAGTTCGTGGACGATTTCTTTGCGACGGATGCACCTGATGCGCAAGCTGGCATAGACTACTGGTACGGTGCTCCTCCGGTCACGCAGCCTACGCAACAGGGGGAGTCCGTGCAGCCAGAGGATGCTATTCCACAGCAGCCGGCACAACATAGACACCCACCTGATTATTTGACCTATCCCACAGAGCAAATCAGACAACGTAAGAAGGGAGGGCCTAGCAAGCGTGCGAGAGGGGGGCATTCTTGACTTGTAGTGTTATTTATCTGCTGAATTATTTTTTTGTGCATTTACTACTCATGTCATATTATATGTATGAACTACTTCATGACATACACTTATTTGATAAACTGCCTTTGAATGTCTTTTCTACTTGTGCTAAAGTATCACTTCTTTTATATTTTTTTTACAAGATTTAGAAAAAATTCACTATCGACATCATTGTGCTCACGCGTGGTTACAAACTACTTTCGGCGCCTATGTCGTTTCGTTGTCGAAAAATCAGACACACCAAGAATACAATGCGAGATCGACTCCACATGCGCCTATGCCCTTACATGTCATAACTACTTTCGGCGCTTGGGTGTCGGGTCCATTACATAGCACAGTATACCACAGTGCACGGACACACTATCAGTTCGACTTGTCACGATCAACTTTCGGTGCATACGTCCACTCTTACTTTTGGCGGTAATCAGGTGGACCCATCGTGCCCCATGATGTAGACATGTAAAGGTTTTCACTGCTATCTTTGGTGCCTACATAAGTCCCCATAACGAGCGATGCAGCACATAATTTCTTCATCTGTGTAGGCAACAAGCGCTACCACAACCCTTCATTACACCAGCTTTCGGTAATGGCTAGACGTCGGGGCATTGAGGATCCCAACTGGCGTAGCGATCCTTTGGTATACCTATTCCCACCTTGGTACGAGCGGCCTCTCCGTCTTTGCGGTGACTGATGCCAACTAATGGCTTCGAGGAATCAAGACACTCGAGGAAGGCGTTTCTTTAGGTGCCCTAACTATGACTGTGAGGTATTTCATTCTCTGCATATGCTTATTCAGTTTGCATGAGCGATTGTTTATTCTTCTTCCAAATCTATTCGTCAGGCCCGCGCTACGGCTTGTGGATACATCGAGTGGGTCGATACAGAAAATCCCGTTCTCGACCTAACCACTTGTGAACAAGAAGGACGCTGGTATTTCGCATCAGAAAGTCCTGAGAAATACTTGGCGTTCAAATTTGCTTACGAACAACAATGTCGTGAAGAACAGTGCGACTGGCAGGTGCTAACGATGGCACTCCCTCCATGGGAAGCCCGTCCAAAATGCAGATGCGGTGATCGTTGTCAGGTTCTCCGTTCCACCAAGCCAAGAACTTTGGGTCAGAGGTTCTTTGTTTGCCCAAATAATGTAGACGACGATTTCATGGTGAAAATATTTTCGTTATCATGAATCCTTATTTTGTCACAACATTCAGTAACTTTGTTCGCTTCACGTCTATTCGTTTCTCGCAGGAACCACCAAGAAGATGTCAATACAAAGAATGGATAGACACCAAAAAGGTTCTGAGTGATCCAACTTCCCGTGTGGTGCAGCTTGAATTGCCAGAGCAATACATGTTTACTAAAAAGCAGTTTGAGAGGGGAGAGGGATCCTCACATAGGGGTTAGCTACTATCGGACAACTTATGTTACTCAAATATGTGATGTCATGTTTCGTTGTCCCATTACTATATCGTCGTTGTGTTCAACTCTTGCATTACCTTCCTTCTAGTTCGAATATAATCTTATCTATGTAACCGCAATGAAACCAGGTGTATCATGTTTAAATTGTACTACAACTTCTCCTTGTTTCGGTATGGTCATGGATGTGCTCAACATCAATTCTTAAAAAAAGTTTCTTCTCGGTTTCTAAAAACATGTTCTGTGAATTCGAAATTTTTTGAGTCCTTCGAAAACGATTTTTGGAATTTCCGAAAATAGACAGAACCAATTTTCGCTTCTGCAAATTTTTGGCCCTATCCGAAAGTGATTTTTGTAATTTTCCAAAATAACCGATAAGCAAAATAAGGTTCTGTAAATTAATAAATTACAAATGGATATATCTAAAATTATTAAATTATAACTCCGATATGTTTCTCCAAATATTCAATTACAAATGTGTATTAATCAATTATAATAAATTATAATTATAATAAAAACTTATAAATTATAATTAATCAATTATAAACAATTATGTCATTAATTATTTACTAACAACTTAAAAACAATTCTTACCAAATTAAAAAAAAAGTTCTGTACTAAATTAAAGATGGATATATCTAAAATTAATAAATTAAAAATCCGATGTGTTTCTCTAAACATTCAATTAAAAATGGGTATTAATCAATTATAACAAAATTATATTTACAAAAACTACTTACAAACTTAATTATGAAAACAACTTACAAATTATAATTAATCAATTATAAAATATATGTCATTAATTAATTATTAACAAGTTAAAAATAACTCTTAACAAATTAATTTGAATAACTAAAAAACTGTACTTAACAAGTTAAAAAAAAATAAGGCCGGCCGGCCCGGCCTGTAGAACGGCCGGCGTTCGACTGGGCCGTCGACCCGGCCTGTCGACATGCCGCGTGCTGACTGGGCCATCGACCCGGCCTGTCGACATGCCGCGTACCGATAGGGCCCGATTGACCGGCCTGTCGTCCCTCCAACATTCGATTTGGGCCTGTCGGGTCGCTGTGGTTCGACTGGGCCTCTTTTTTGCGATTTTTTTGCAAAAGCTCACTATTTTTGCGATTTTTCATTAAAATACTATTATTTCTAAAAAAATTCTCCACTCCCCTCTCTTCTCCACTCAAGCGATTTGTCTACGTGGACCAACAATGCCACTCACCACGTGTGTGTATTGCGAATGGCCTAACAGTCTTATCCCACCTAAAGAATCTGCAGTCATACAGGACTACACTGAGGACTGCAGATTTAGTCTTCCAGGATATAAAGATTTATGGGATCCCAAACACATGATTATTTATTTATTAAAAGATTTACAAAAATAAATTACCGTTTCAAAGTTTTACAAAAATATAATCCTCCCGCTCTACCGTAGGGCGGGATATATAAATCGTCCTACGGGAACACAATCTATGTGACGTGGTATCCCGTGGGAGGGGCGTGCTATGCCAAGTTTGCAGGTGGCCCCCTCTTAAGGATAAATCGTCCTCTCCTAAGACGATTTATCGTCAGAAGAAGCTATTTGTAAAATTGTCATGTCGTAAAGTTTAGTGATGCATGGAACATACAATGACAATTTTGCAAGCGGCCTTCTTCCGGCGATAAATCGCCGTAGAGAAAGACGATTTATCCTCAGGAGGGGGCCACCTACAAAATTATCATGGTACGCCTCGCCCGTATGGTACCACGTCACATAGATTGTCTTACCGTAAGGTGATTTATATGTCTCGCCATATGATAGGGCCGGAGAATTATATTTCTTTAAAATTTTGAAACGGTAATTTTTTTATAAATCTTTTAAAAAATAAATATAAAAATAAAAAAAATTCCCAAACATATAAACACAACGTTGCATTATGACATGATAACACGGCAACACCTCACATATAGAATTATAGTTTGGGCTAGTTTCACTTTGAAAAACCTTTATCCCATCTTTTCACTTAGAACTAAATATAAAAATAAAAAAATTCCCAAACATATAAGCACAACGTTGCATTATGACATGATAACACGGCAACACCTCACATATAGAATTACAGTTTGGGCTAGTTTCACTTTGGAAAACCTTTATCCCATCTTTTCACTTTGAACTACTCAAACTATTTTTTTCAGCACATCAACGATCTCGAGCTCATTAACTCCAATGTGCTGATGAACTCCCTCAACCGTACACAAGCCTTATCTTTTGTCGGAGGAGTTGTTAGACGACATGGATAGAGACTAGAACAAAATGGTCAGAACGGGCAACAAAGATTATAATGTAGGATGTTGTCATGTTGGCCTCATTTTAAACATCCTTCTAGCTAGTATTATAAATAAATTCTGTTACTGGTAACAACAAAAATAAAACCATACTAGAACAGTAATAAGTGCAAGGAGCTATCTATTCACAAGCAAGCTTTGTGCCAAAGTTGGAGAGGCAGATAGCAAATGCCTGGAATGCCAACAGAGGCTGCCGGTAGTCCATTGTAAAAACGTCGTCGTCAATTTTTCCAAACTGCAGTACCACTGTCTCCTCATCCGACGGCTCCCCGGGTTCGACTGGAGCAATAAGCTGGAAGTTGTTCACAGATGCAACCATAACCCGACCGTGAAAATTCAAGCACCAGCACTAAAGATGCTCATGCCAACTTGGTACTTTACTGTTCAGAACCAATGAACTAGGGATGCTGTTGGTTAGTTGTTTTCCGCCTTGTGGATCTACTGCAGTACCCTCAATGACGGGACACTGTACACTGCAGTTCATTTTTCTTGGACCTCTTGATCTGAGTAAACTGTATTTATGGGATACCTCTCCAACTTCTACATCACCCGTGGAAACCGGTGGGCTTATGTGTTTGTTTCCAAACCAGTGACCTGATCTGCTGCTGAACGCCTTAGCACCTTCATATGGTGGTTGTCAATCACGAATGGTGAACTTTGTTCCCGTGAAATTAGACCTAAAAACAAAGATTGCACTGTCATTATTAGCATCGTGAAATTCCCAGGAAAATTGTTACCAGTTTATTTGCAGAGCAATTTTTGCATCCTTAAAAAGATACTAGGTACCACCATATCTAACCAGGTACCAAACTAATATCACCGTTAATCTTGTGGGGGTACGATTGAAAAGAAAAAAAAATGTTTATTGAACTAATCGTACATAGTCCACACACCCAGGTGCTATCGAGTAGTAGAACTGACGAAGTTGTACTCATCCTAGGGTTTTGACCGGCCGGACGGCGGCAGGGTGGCTGGCGGGGCGGTGTCCTGGCAGAAGCCCGGCGACCGGGCTACGGGTCGGTAGCATGGAGGTGGCGTCCCGGTGGAAGTGCGGCGGCCGGTCTGCGGGTCGGTGTTAGGGAGGCGTTGCGGCGGGGCGGCGTCCCATAGGAAGTGCAGCGACCAGAATGTGGGTCGATGGTGCAACGACATGGCCGGTGGCAGGAAGGTGGCTGGTCGGTGGCAGGGAGGAGGCGGGGCGGTGTCCCGGTGGAAGTGCGGCGACCGGACTACTGGTCGACGGCGTGGCGACACGGTAGGAAGGCCGCTGGACTGCTGCTCGGCTGAAGGGCGGCGACAGAACGACCTTTGCGGCAGGACAGCGACTCGGTGGCACAGCAACGGCAAAGTCCAGCTTTATCCGGTTAGTCGGAGTCTTTCACATCCTCTGGTATTCGTTTCTTTGGCTTGTTTTCCCGTCATGGTTTGGCTTGTTCTTCTTTTTGACAATTTCTGGTGGATGGGATCAGAATTGTTTCATTTTGGGGATTTATGTTTCGAAGTTTATCTTGCTTGAATAAGTTTGATGTGCTTATTAGACTATTCGATCTGCTTTTTGTGGCAGAGATTCATAAGATGGATAATAGCATGAAAAATCTGAAGGATGAATAAAAACATGCTGCTATGATTAAAATGAGATTTCAGAGTGAGAAGCAAAGGTTTTGATTTCTACAATAAGTATGTCAAAAAGAAAGCATATGTGGGATTCGAACCAAGGTTGTTGGGTTGGCAAGCAAAACATCTTACCACCCCGTTTATAGCTCAACGCCAAATGGAATGGCGCTAACCCCGGTGACTTGGCAAATTCATGCCATCTCGGATGGAATGTTAGCGCCAATATCCTTGGCGCTAAAGCGTTATGCCTCATCCCAACCCCGATGGTGTTGAGTCAATGGTTCATTTTTGCAATTAGTTTTTAGCATGGTCTACTCTTGAAATATGTTTTCTAAAGGGGTCAATTTGTCAAATTTTCGGACAAAACCACTTGTCAAACAATCCTAATAGAAGCTATGGTCGCTTGTTAAAAAATTCTTTGATAAACTATATGTGTCAGAGTCAAGGATAGGGCATACCTCCTATACACGGGTTAATGAAATACGGTAGAACCATATACCCAATAGTGTACGATAAGGTATCCTTTAATCAAAGAA
This sequence comes from Oryza officinalis, assembly GCA_008326285.1. Lineage (NCBI taxonomy): Eukaryota > Viridiplantae > Streptophyta > Magnoliopsida > Poales > Poaceae > Oryza > Oryza officinalis. The sequence goes on along the minus strand of BDMV01000001.1, from coordinate 52,953,469 downwards.
ATACGGTTGAAAGAGAAAGAAATTATCTTCCCATAATAGAAGGTGCCAGAGTCCTAGTCGAGGAAGATAAGGTTTCCTTGAGTCGTATTCCGTTCTATTTCCCCGAGTTCTACTTGGAGAAGGAGGTGATCTCTGCTATATAAAAAAGGCCCCCATGATCGTGGAGGGGCAATCAGTGACAAACCAAACCAAAATCTACGCCCAGAAGCAATCCGAAGGAAGTCTTCACCATATTCGCTAAATAGATCTCGCTAGGCCATTCTCGGCAGCTTCTAGTCGACGAAAACTGTCAACTGTTCTATCCCTTATTGTATTCTAAGCGTTTTTTCCAATAATAATCCATATAAACTGGAGTAGGGTTATTACTCACCCTGAGGGCCCGAACCAGTATAAATCTGTCTTTTGTCTGCTTGATTGACTCTTGCAAATACCCTGGTTCCAACAATCCCCATACTCTACAAATACTTTGGTCAGCGTTCAACCCATTGACAATGGCATGCCAGGTAGGAGGCTTGGTGCTTCAAGCTGACGATGAGATGAGTTCAAGAACAAGATCTGCCGACGAGGGCTTCTACAACCAACCTGGCTGAAGAGATCCAACCCAGCCAGCCTGCGCCATGGTCCAAGTCGGCTTCATCGTCTTCCTGGTTTTCGCCACCGTCCTGATCTCGCCCCTCTTAGCAGATGCCGAAAGCATGGCTATAATAATGGCACGGGCGAATACGTCTATTTCACCAGCCGCCTCTCCGGTTTGACCCAAGAACGAGGCGTTGAAAACCCGATTTGTCGATGGAAGCCCTAAGGCAGCCCAGTCGTCGGCTTCGGTTGACAAACGTGTGCTGACAAGGAAATCTGTTGACAAGGATGGTGCATGGTGTCCAATCCACAAGACTTTTAGTCATTCGCTGGTTGGATGCCGTGTCATTATCCAAGCAAAAGCTGAACTCGACGCTTGCGAAGAGCGAGGGATTCAGTGTACTTCTCCGTATAAGGCGTCGTGTCTGTCGGTGACATGGGACTGGGGGTATCGAGACCAAAGGGAAGGGCGGCCACAGGGATCCACGTGGCCCGTTCCCCCGGAGGGGTCGGGCCCAAGGGTGACGTGGCGGCTGCCCTCCCGGTTTCCCCCCGGGGTCGGGCCGCTCTGGTTTCTGCCCCGAGGCCTGGGCCGCCCCGACCTCCGTGGCTTTGGTGCCACGTGCGCAAGTTAGGTGAGCACGGCGGAGCTCACCTAACCACATTTATGGCGGTTCAGACAGGCGCTCCACGCCGCATTTAATGCGGTATGGCGCGCCTGCATCCGATCCGTGACCGGTCACAGCGAGTGACCAGTCGCAGACTGGTCAGATCGCGGGTTAGGTGGAGCCAGGACGCCTGTGCGTCGCGCGGGCGCCAGGCGGCCAGCTGCACGCCTCGCCCCGTCCCGTCGGAATGATGAGAGCCCTCTGTGTGTCTCGTCTCTCAGCCGGAGTTGGTATGCCAACCCCCGGAGTTGGTATGCCAGCTCCGGTCAGATGCTTTCCCGATTCTGGTGCAAGCGAGACGCAGAAGTCACCCGCCATTTAATGAAGGTTGAAACGGGCGTCCCCCGGATGGGTCGGCTGACCAAGCCAAGGCGTGCTGCGATGTCTGTCAGAGGCTGCTTCCGGCGGTAGGATAGCCCTAAATATAAAAGAATGTTTTCTTTCTTAGGCAGCTCGTGGACCATGTGGTAGCCCTTTGCCATATAAAAGGAGGCCCAGGCCTAAGAAAAGGGGGGCTGGGGGGGACTCTCTCTGGGCTCTCCGGATTCCATCATACTCTCAGATCTACCAGAACACAGGAGTAGGGTATTACGCTCCTTAGCGGCCTGAACCTGTCTAAATCGCTTGCGTCCATGCGTTTTTCTCGCTGGGATCCCACAGATCAGGGTGAAGAATTTCACCTTGCGCCCCCGGCCGAACCGGCAAAGGGGGGCCTGCGCAGTCTCCCGGTGAGGAGTTTCACGCTCCGTCATCTGGCGCGCCAGGTAAGGGGCGCGCGCGTGTTTTTTTGAGCCCCCATTTCCTTTCGTGTGCGCCAAACTTCGCCAGGTAAGTGGCCCCATTTCCTATGGCCGAAGAGGAAGTGGCGTACGATCCTTCTTTGAGCGCCAGCGGTGATGGCGGGGAGCAGAACCCGCGCCACCGGGCTTGCACCCCGTCGTCCCCCTCCCGTCGGAATTTTGGGCGAGGGAAGGTGCCTGAGGAAGTCGAGGGATCCGTGACCTCGCCGCCCACAGGCGACGGAGGAGGACGGCGAGGCGGGGTGCGTCGCCGCCTCACTTATGGCGATGGCGGCATGCCCCAGAGCGCGCTCCAGGCTGCGGGCGCGCTCTTGCGTCACCCGCCCGTCGTCCCCGATCCAGAGACCCCGGCCAAACGTTGGCTGGATGTCGTGGCCAACCTGGTCATGACGGCGCAGCAGCGCCTAGGCATCGGCAGGCGATTTTCCGCCGCCGGGACCTCTGGCGCTGCCACCGCTGGCACTACGTCGTCGAGGCGGAGGGCGCGACGGGCGACGGCCGACACCCGCCGTTCATCCGCGGTTCCCTCGTCAACGCCTCCGACTCATGAGAATATGCATGGGGGGCCAGACTCCCGGCTCGATATCGAGCGCCGGCGCGACGCTCGTCGCGCTGTCCATGCAACGGAAGGCGCCTCCTCCTCTGGGGCGTCGCTTCGTTCCGGTCACGGGGGCCGGCCCCCCGTGTCCCCGGTTGGTGGTGCCGACTGTCGAGCCTTCGTGGCGAGCCTTCGGAATGTCCGTTGGCCCCCGAGGTTCCGGCCCACCATCACCGAAAAATATGATGGGAACGTCAACCCCGCTGAGTTTCTCCAGATCTACACGACTAGAATAGAAGCCACGGGGGCTGACGACCGGGTCATGGCGAACTTCTTTCCCATGGCCCGGAAGGGACAGGCGCGGGGTTGGCTAATGAACCTGCCACCCGCGTCGGTCCACTCCTGGGAGGACTTGTGCCAGCAGTTCACCACGAACTTCCAAGGCACCTATCCACACCCGGGCGAAGAGGCGGACTTGCACGCGGTACAGCGGAGGGACGATGAGTCTCTCCGCTCGTACATCCAGCGGTTCTGTCAAGTCTGCAACACCATACCTTGCATCCCTGCACATGCGGTTATCTACGCATTCAGGGGGGCGTGCGGCACAACCGCATGCTCGAAAAGATCGCCTCCAAGGAGCCCCAGACCACCGCGCAGCTTTTCGAGCTCGCGGACCGTATGGCTCGCAAGGAGGAGGCCTAGACCTGGAACTCCTCCGGCTCTGGAGCGGCGGCCCCGGCTACCCCCGAGTCCGCCGCTCGTTCAGGGCGGCGGGACAGGAGGAGGAAGAAAAGGTCGGCCCGTTCCGACGACGAGGGTCATGTCCTCACTGCCGAGGGCGCTTCGCGGGCCCCCCGAAAGGGGAGGCCCGTGGGCAACAAAAAGAAGGAGGCCGGCGCTCCCGGTAGAGAGCGCCCGGCCGGCAGGTGGTGCACTGTGCATAACACCTCCCTCCACGACCTCACCGACTGCCGCGCGGTTCAAAACTTGGCCGAGCGAACGAGGAAGTGGCAGGAGGAGAAGAGGCAGGAACGCCGTGAGGGCAAGGCCCCAGCGACTTCCACCGGCAACCGGCGAAGTGAGGCCAAGCAGAAGGCCCCCGCTGAGGACGTCGACGTTGGCGATGATGACCTGGGCTTTCAGGAGCCTGAGGCCACTGTCACCACCGTTGATGGGGGAGCGTGCGCTCACGCTTCTCGCCGAAGCCTCAAGGCCATGAAGCGAGAGCTTTTGGCCGCAGTCTCCACCCATGAGGCGAAACCCTAAACACCCTTACCTTTGACCGGACCGACCACCCGCCATGCGTTGCCCGGGGAGGACAGATCGCGATGGTGGTCTCCCCTACCGTTTGCAACGTGAAGTTGAGGCGCGTCCTGATAGACAGTGGCGCAGCTCTCAACATCCTCTCCCCCGTGGCTTTTGATGTCATCAAGGCCCCGGGGATGGAGCTCCGGCCGTCCCAGCCGATCATCGGCGTGACGCCGGGGCACACCTGGCCGCAAGGCCATATCGACCTCCCGTTCACCTTCGGTGGCCCCACCAACTTCCGCACCGAGCGGGTGAACTTTGATGTGGCGGACCTCAATCTGCCCTACAACGCAGTCCTGGGGAGGCCCACGTTGGTGAAGTTCATGGCGGCCACCCACTATGCCTACCTCCAGATGATGATGCCGGGCCCGAGTGGCCCCATCACCGTCCACGGCGACCTCAAAGTCACGCTTGCTTGTATGGAACAGCGCGCGGACCGCCTCGCCGCGGTGTCCAAGCCCGCGGGCGGCGACGGGAGGCCCGGCGCCTCCACCTCGCCCGCCCCGAGGCAGCGGATGGCCTCAGGCAACGAGGTCTCGGTGAAGGAGGTCGCCCTGGGCGACGACCCGTCCAAGACCACCCGGATTGGTGCTCTCTTGGACAACAAATAGGAAGATGCGCTCGTCTCCTTCCTGCGGGCAAACGCCGACGTCTTCGCGTGGAGATCGACGAACATGCCCGGGGTCCCCAGGGAGGTGATCGAGCACCATCTCGCCGTGCGGCCGGACGCAAGGCCCGTCCGACAGAAGGTGCGGCGGCAGGCCCCGGAGCGCCAAGCCTTCATCCACGAGGAGGTGGCGCGGCTTTTGGAGGCCAGATCCATCCGTGAGGTCATCCATCCGGAGTGGCTCGCAAACCCGGTCGTTGTCCCCAAGGCGAACGGCAAGCTCCGGATGTGCATCGACTACACCGACCTCAAACAAGGCATGTCCTAAGGACCCTTATCCCCTGCCACGCATAGATCAAATTGTCGACTCCACCGCGGGGTGCGACCTTTTGTGTTTTCTAGATGCATACTCAGGATATCATCAGATTCGCATGGCTAGGGAGGATAAGGAAAAAACCGCATTCATTACCCCTGTAGGAACTTATTGTTATACAACCATGCCTTTCGGGTTAAAGAATGCGGATCCTACTTTTCAGCGTACTACTCGTATTTCTTTGGGTAGTCAGATAGGGCGCAATGTTGAGGCCTACGTTGATGACTTGGTTGTGAAAACGCGCAACCAAGAGACATTGCTCTCGGATTTAGCGGAGACTTTCAAAAGTCTCCGCTCTGCGCGCATAAAACTGAACCCCGAAAAGTGTGTTCGGTGTGCCTGCGGGCAAGCTTCTCGGGTTCTTGATCTCTGCCCGAGGCATTGAGGCCAACCCCGAGAAGATATGGGCTATTGAGCGGATGCGCCCCCCCCAGCAAGCTTAAGGACGTGCAATGCATCAACGGATGCATGGCTGCCTTAAGCCGATTCATATCTAGGCTGGGAGAGAAGGCGCTGCCCCTATTTAAGCTCCTTAAGCGCCTCGGGCCGTTTACCTGGACGAAGAAGGCTGAGCGGGCCCTCACCCAGTTGAAGGCATATCTCAGCTCTCCCTCGATCCTGGTCGCCCCGGAGCCCGATGAGCCGCTGCTACTCTACTTGGTGGCAACTCCACAAGTAGTCAGCGCGGCGTTGGTTGTGGAGCGTGACGAGGACAACCCTCGGCCCGCGCGCTCCCTCCCTGTGTCAACCCGACCCGGGACAGAGAAGGGAGGAGAGGCCCCCGAGCCGAATGGCGGCCTAAGGCCCCTGACGACCGGATGTGGCCCTCTGCCCGGTCGTCCGACGGCGCCGGATGCCCCCGACCCCCAGGAAGGCCCCGGGGCCACTGCGGGAAGGTGTGGCCCGACGCCCTCCGACCCCGAGGTCATCGGCACAGAAGCCGAGTGGGCCCGGCAAGGCCCCTCGGACAACGAGCGCCCCGGGAACAATGCCCTCAACGGAGAGGACAGGCTCCGCCGGAAGGTGCAGCGGCCCGTCTACTTCATTAGTGAGGCACTGCGGGATGCCAAGACCCAATACCTTCAGGCCCAGAAGATGCTCTACGCGATTCTGATGGCCTCGAGGAAGCTGCGCGGCCCCCGAGGCCCGTTGGAGTCCAAGCCTCGGGACCCGATGGGGCCGAGCCCGGACCCCCAAGATTGGTCACCTGGATAGCTGAGATCCAGGCGTTCCTCAAAGATCAGACTCTACTCAAGGACCGCGAAGGGAGTGAACGCGTCAATCGCATCTCCAAGCGCTACGTGCTGGTGGAAGGGGCTCTCTACCGGCGCGGGGCCAACGGAGTCCTCCTGAAGTGCATTCCTCGGGAGCAGGGCGTCGAGCTTCTTGTCGATGTCCATGAAGGCGAGTGCGGAGCCCACTCCGCCTCGCGCACCTTGGTCGGCAAGGCCTTTCGCCAGGGTTTCTTTTGGCCGACGGCGCTCCATGACGCAGCTGACCTGGTCCGACGATGCAGGGAGTGCCAGTTTCACGCCAAGCAAACGCATCAGCCGGCTCCGGCCCTGCAGACCATACCTCTTTCATGGCCGTTTGCCGTCTGGGGGCTGGATATCCTGGGTCCCTTCAGGAAAGCCCCGGGCGGGTTCGAGTATCTGTATGTCGCAATCGACAAGTTCACTAAGTGGCCCGAGGCTTATCCGGTCATCAAGATCGACAAGCACTCGGCGCTAAAATTCATAAAGGGCATCACTGCTCGGTTCGGGGTGTCTAACCGTATCATTACGGACAACGGCACCCAGTTCACCAATGAGCTTTTTGGCGACTACTGCGAAGACATGGGCATCAAGCTCTGTTTCGCCTCACCCGCCCACCCCAGAAGCAACGACCAGGTGGAGCGTGCCAACGCGGAAATCCTCAAGGGCCTCAAGACCAAGACCTTCAACATCCTCAAGAAGCATGGCGATTCGTGGATCGAGGAGCTGCCAGTGGTGCTCTGGGCGAACCAAACCACCCCAAGCCGAGCGACAGGGGAAACGCCTTTCTTCCTCGTATACGGCGCGGAGGCGGTCCTCCCATCCGAGCTCACCCTGAGGTCCCCTCGGGCCACCATGTATTGCGAGGCTGATCAAGATCAGCTTTGCTGAGACGACCTCGACTACCTGGAAGAGCGAAGGCGACGCGCGGCCCTCCGAGCCGCGCGCTACCAGCAAAGCCTGCGGCGCTACCATCAGCGCCATGTCCGGGCCCGATCACTTTGCGTCGACGATCTCTTCTTACGCCGCGTCCAAACGCATGTTCGATTGAGCAAACTCTCACTAATGTGGGAGGGTCCGTACAGAGTGATCGGCGTCCCCCGGCCGGGCTCGGTTCGATTGGCCACGGGCGACGGCACAGAACTACCTATCCCGTGGAACATCGAGCATCTTCGTCGCTTCTACCCATGAGGGGGTCGGGTGTCATACCTCGGGCTTGGGCCAACCCCGCGTCCCCCTCGGGCACGCAGGGTTGGCCGGGGGCTCCCACATGCACATACTTGTTTAATTTTTTCCTAGCATTTCAATAACAAGCATTTTCAATTTCCTAAGGATTGCGCCTGTGTTATCGTTTCCTTTTGAAAAATCTTGACTTGAGTCAGTCTGCTTGTGCTCGTCCTTGTCCTCGGCAGCCCGGGTCGTCTAAACCGCCAAACGGGGCCCAGAACCGAGCCGTGCCCCGGGGCGCGGTGAACTCCGGGGGGAATCGACAATGGCCCACAATCGGGTCCCCATAACCCTCGGTCACCACGCTCCCGGCCTGGCCAGTCTCGACATGCGGATCTCCCCAACGCACTAGCTTCGACCCGCGCCGCTTGAGGCTGGGGCCCGAGCACGAGCCCCCGTTCTGTTAACAGCGGATTTTCGTAATCGACCCGGAGAAGGAGGAGGAAACCAAAGCAGAGACAGAGAGCTAAGTTGGAGTCGAACCAGGTCTCGTATTGGACATGGTCAGCGTATCGGACTCAATGAGGCGCTGGCAGGAAGGCTGTATCGGCCGATTCGGATTTGTATGGTTATTGGCCGATAAAGGTTGGAAGTTGACAAAGTCAACGTGGGCTTGGTTTGGGCTCAGGATATGCTTCAAGGAAGTTGCCAAATAGAGATAAGGCTCGATTTTAGGCAATTGTATCTTGTAAATCAAGTAGGTTTAGATCTAATTTGCGGCAAAAGTCCGCCGTAAAGACTTGTTTGTTAGAGATAAGATCGTGTCCTACATGGACCCTGTTGTAATCTCAGGTATAAATATCCCGATAGTTTGTACATAGACAATGTCTCTCACAACTCAATACAACAAACCAGTTTCAATCTACTTCGGCGCATCGCTAACCCTCGCAAGAGGTTGATTTCGATGAGTTCTTGCTTCCCGGAGTAGAGGTAAGAACTCGTTCCCGATGATCTGCATCGTCGGGGCTAGCGTGTCGCTTTAGACACGTTAAGCTTCGATGATGTGATCGTCGTTTATCATGTTCTAGCTAATCTTGACGTGGCTTTCTAATTCCATCTCGCTAGCGATGAACTCGTTTTAGGGTTTATTGCCGACAACGATTGAATTGGTTTGCTTTTTTAGATTATCTAAGGCATCTACCATCCCCAAAAGCAATCAACGGCTTGATTTTCTTTGTGTTAAGTTTCGATTCACACTTTGAGTTGCTATCGGCCTTTGTCCTGTTTTGAGATCTAACACAAAGCCTGCTTTTGATTATAATTAAGGATATAACTGGGGTTTCAGCCAGTTTTATCTGATACACGTGTTTATTATAATGTTTTCATGTGTATCTGTCATCTACATAAACGGATTGATTAATAGGAATGCATCTGTTATGGATAATTTTCTAGGGTTTATCTGTGATTGATATGTTTATATTGGTTGATTGGTTCATGTAGATTTGCACTAGAGTATTAGCTAGTGTAGTTATCTTTATTGTTCTTATCGGCCGATGCCATTAATTGACAGCAACATGTTGATGAAGGCCGATAAGATCCATGCTTTAATCTTGCTTTATCATGAGTAAGCCGATATAGCTTTGCCCTATCGGCTGGGCTATGACAATGTGTCATCGGCCTATTGGCCGATCGGCCGTTGTTTTCTGACGTGATTTACTTGTTCCTTGTTGATTGCAGATCAAATCAACTGGCACGCTCTGCGCACAACTAGGCAAGCCATTTGGACCTGCAATGGAGTAAAGCAAACCTCCCAGGCCGCCGTGGAAACACGGAACCCATTTGGTTGCAAGGCGGGTCGAAATTCTGCGCCAACACGCTTTTGGCACGCCTGGTGGGACATCAAGAACGCAAGCTTTGCAACAGCAACAAGAACACTCAAAATGTCAAAGCAGGCCGAGATCTCCGAGGAGAACGTCGTCTCCATTAACCGTCGACCAGCTCAACGCAAAACAAAAAGCCGAGATGGACAAGCTGGTTGAGCAGTTGCAAAATATGTACTTGCAAACATATTCTAGGACTCGGCAAGGCACCTTGATCCAAAAATCTAAGGTAGTAATGCCGAGTCCTGGAGATGGAGCTAGCACATCGGCGGCGGCACACGACCACACTGTCAAGATCGAGGATACTGCGGCGCCGACGTTGCAAGACAGGATTGACTCCGCGATTAATTCTGCATCAGTCAACCAGTCGGGGTCTTGGTGAACACATTGACCAATACGGTCAAATCGATCCTAGATGGGTCGATCCACCAGTACAAGCCTCAAGGCCCAATTTATCTACCGGAGAATAAGTTTCCTGCCTATCGGACCTTGAGGAACGACCTGAGCACGACTCAGCAGACGGTGCCGATGCCACCCCCATCGGCGCAGCCAACAACGACACTGCCGTTGGTCCTCACCAGGCAGACAGGAGGGAGCCCTCAGCATATCACGGAAGAGCAATATGCACAATCGACCAAGGGGAAGCAACCAGTGATCGAGTCGATGCAGCAAGTTCCTGTCAACCAGCCATCGGCCGGACAGCCACAAGCCCCTGTGTTCAACAACCCTCCACCACAGGTTGCTTACAACACGCCACAGGGCTACCAGCAGCACACCACAGGGCAGTATGGCGCGCAGAACCTTGATCACCATTATCAGCCGTACTCCCTCAGGCAGTATCAAGCAGAGGGTTTGCAACAATCATATCAGCAAGACCTCCCGCATCGGCCCGCAGGATACTGGGCTGATATGATAGCCGAAGTGATGCGAGATCAGTTCGGCTTGAAACCTAAGGAGAATTCTATGGTGTATCGGCACCCGTACCCCGAGGAATTTGACAGAGTGCCATTGCCAGGCCGATACAAGATCCCGGACTTCTCCAAATTTTTGGGGCAGGACAACATCTCGACATATGAGCATGTGAGTCGATTCCTAGCACAGTGCGGAGAGGCATCGACTATCGAGGCGTTGAGGGTAAGGTTTTTTCCTCTGTCCTTATCAGGGTCTGCATTTACATGGTTTTCATCCTTACCCTGCAATTCCATCAGAGGATGGATAGATCTTGAGAAATAGTTTCACAGATATTTCTACAATGGTGTACAAGAGATGAAACTGTCCGATCTCACCGCCATTAGGCAACGAGTTGATGAATCGGTCCCAGAGTATATCCAAAGGTTTAGGGACATAAGAAACAGATGTTACAGCCTCAGCTTGACCGATTCTCAATTGGCCGATCTGGCGTTTCAAGGATTACTCGGGCCGATACGAGAGAGGTTCTCGTCACAGGAATTTGACAGTCTAGCTCAGCTAGCACAGAGGGTATCGGCCCACGAGCAACGATTCCAGGAGGCAAAGAAGTTTGCAAAGAAGATCAATACGATCTATCAGTATGCCTCCGACGATGACGGTAAGGAAGATGTCGATGTCAACCTGGCCGAGTGGGCCCGGATGAGGAAGCCGACGACATGCCAGTGGGCAAAAAAGGGTGACAAAGAAGACAAGTTTGACTTCGATATCAACAAGGCCGATAAGATATTTGATCTACTGTTGCAAGAAAAGCAAATTCAACTGCCAGTGGGTCACGTATTGCCATCGGCCAAAGAAATCAAGAAGAGAAGATATTGCAAGTGGCATAACTCTTATTCACACCATACCAATGAATGCAAGATCTTCAGACAACAGATCTAATCGGCTATCGAACAAGGCAGAATTAAGATCGATGACGCCAAGAAGCCGATGAAGATAGAAGGACACCTGTTCCCAATCAACATGGTGCGGGCAGACAGGGCCGACGGCGGTGGCCATCGGGCCAGCAAGCGACCTTATTAGATCTCTGAGGGCTTGATCAGAAAGTACCAGCGGAGGTAGAAAGAACAAACTCAAGACTACGCCGATCAAGACAACTCTTACGACCCACATTGGGAGTGCGAGTTTTTCCGGTTCTGCTGGAATGAGGGGATGAGGTTGCCATCCATCCAGGAGTGCCCTGCGTGCAATGAGGCAAAAGACTCCTATCAGGGCAGCTCAACGGGCGGCCGATGACGAAGATGCTGGTCGATGGCGGCGCGGCGGTCAATTTGATGCCATACACAACCTTGAGGAAGCTTGGAAAAGTAACTGAAGACCTTATCAAGACCAACATGGTGTTAAAAGACTTTGGTGGCAACGCTTCTGAGGCGAAGGGGGTGCTCAACGTGGAACTCACCGTGGGCAGCAAGACGATACCCACAACCTTCTTCGTCTTCGATGGAAAGGGTTCCTACAGCTTGTTGTTGGGACGAGACTGGATCCATGCAAACTGTTGCGTCCCTTCAACAATGCATCAATGTTTGATACAATGGCAAGGGGACCAGGTCGAGATCATGCAGGCCGATCGGTCAATACACGTGGCCAATGCCGATCTCGCAGTTTGGGAGATGGAGGGAATCGATTGCTTGTCCGGGCGAATCTGGGACGCCGATTTCCTCAAAGTAACTGATTGCGATATCGAGACGATTGAAGATCAAGACAAGCAGTTGCTTTAACAAAGATGTGCCATCCACTGTCCAAGACGAACAAGCTAGTCCCTACATAGACGATGCAGTGGATGAGTTAGATGGAAAATTGGGACAAGGCTTTACGTCGGCCGATCAGCTCGAGGAAGTTGATATAGGAATAGGTGATAAGCCTAGGCCGACGTATGTAAGTACAAACTTACCAAAGGAATATAAGAATAATTTGATAAATCTTTTGAAAGAATTCGTAGATTGTTTTGCATGGCACTACCATGAGATGCCAGGATTAAGCCGATCGATCGTGGAACATCGGCTACCTATCAAACCAGGCTATCGGCCATTCAAACAAGCTCCTAGGAGATTTAAGACTGATATGCATGAAGCTATCAAAGCAGAGATCACAAGACTTTACGATGCCAACTTTATCAGGCCCTGCCGATATGCGGAGTGGGTTTCCAACATAGTTCCAGTGTTAAAGAAAAACGGCAAGCTTAGGGTATGCATCGACTTCAGAGATTTGAATAAGCCAACACCAAAAGATGAGTACCCTATGCCGCTGGCCGATTTGCTGGTAGATGCCGCGTCTGGACACAAAATCATCAGTTTCATGGATGGGAACGCAGGCTATAACCAGATTTTCATGGCCAAGGAGGATATTCACAAAACAGCCTTCCGGTGTCCGGGTGCAATCGACCTGTACGAGTGGGTTGTTATGACCTTTGGCTTAAAAAACGCTGGAGCTACTTATCAGAGGGCTATGAATTATATTTTTCATGATCTTATCGGCTCACTGATCGAGGTTTACATTGATGACGTCGTCGTAAAGTCCAAGGAGTACGATATGCACTTGGCCGATTTACGCAAGGTACTAGAAAGGGCAAGGAAATATGGTTTAAAGATGAACCCTAACAAGTGTGCCTTTGGCGTATCGGCCGGTCAGTTTCTGGGTTTCTTGGTCCATGAAAGAGGTATTGAGATCACGCAGAAGAATATTGATGCCACAAAAAATATCAAGCCTCCAACAAACAAAACCAAGTTACAATCTCTGCTCGAGAAGATCAACTTCGTCCGGCGTTTCATATCAAACCTGTCAGGCAGAATAGAGCCATTCACTCCATTATTAAAGATAAAGGACGATCAGGAGTTCGTATGGGGTGACAGGCAACAGAAAGCGCTGGACGATATCAAAGAATATTTAAGTTCTCCCCCAGTCTTAATCCCTCCACGGAAAGGGATTCCATTCAGGCTGTACCTATCGGCCGATGAGAAATCCATCGGCTCAGTCTTGGTTCAAGACATTGATGGCAAGGAACGAGCTATTTTTTATCTCAGCAGGAGGTTGTTAGATGCCGAGACAAGGTACACGCCGGTGGAGAAATTATGTCTGTGCTTAAATGTTTCATGTACTAAGTTAAGGCATTATTTACTTTCCAATCAATGCATTGTGGTCAGTAAAGCCGATGTGATGAAATACATGCTATCGGCCCCTGTTTTAAAAGGAAGAATTGGGAAGTTGATTTTTGCTCTAACAGAGTTTGACCTCAGATATGAATCGACCAAAGCAATCAAAGGACAAGCCCTGTCCGATTTTATTGTTCAACACCGGGATGATTCAGTTGCATATGCAGATATCGTGCCATGGACGCTGTATTTTGATGGATCTGTCTGCCGACACGGATGCGGTATCGGCCTGGTCATTATATCCCCTCGGGGGGCAAGCTTTGAGTTTACTTTTACTATCAAGCCTTATTATACCAACAATCAAGTAGAGTATGAGGCTGTTCTCAAAGGCTTGCAGTTATTACAAGAGGTCGAGGCCGATTCCGTCGAGATCATTGGTGATTCATAGCTGGTAATTAATCAACTTTCTGGAGAGTATGAATGCAAAGATGATATTCTCAAAGTCTACAATGAAGAATGCAAGGTGTTGCTCCAAGCGTTCAAGATGGTGACGATGAGACATATACCCAGGAAGCAAAACTTCGAGGCCAATGATCTGGCTCAGGGGGCATCGAGATACAGGCCGATGGTCAAGGATGTACGGGTTCAAATCGCTGCCGTGGACGCCGACGATTGGAGACTTGCTATCATTGATTATTTGAAGAATCCTTCCCAGTCGGCGTCACGACAAATGAAATACAAAGTGTTGTAGTATGTCCTATTAGATGATGACTTATACCATCGAACGGTTGATGGTGTCTTGCTCAAGTGCCTAGGTCCTGCGGAGGCCAAAGTGGTTATGAGCGAGGTCCATGAAGGGATTTGTGGAACACATCAATCGGCCCATAAAATGAGGTGGCTCTTAAAGCGCGTTGGATATTTTTGGCCGACAATGCTAGAGGATTGTTTCAAGTATTATAAAGGATGTCAAGATTGTCAGAAATTTGGAGCAATTCAGCGCGCACCGGCATCGGCTATGCGTCCAATCATAAAGCCGTGGCCGCTTCGTGGATGGGGAATAGATATGATCGGTCAGATTAACCCGCCATCACGCAAGGGACACAAATATATCTTAGTGGCTAAAGATTACTTTACAAAGTGGGTTGAGGCCGTTCCCCTTAAGAAGGTTGATTCCAAGGATGCGATTCAGTTTGTCAAAGAATATATCATATATCGGTTTGGGATACCTCAGACAATAACCACCGATCAAGGATCAATCTTCGTGTCCGATGAGTTAGTCCAGTTTGCCGACAACATGGGCATTAAATTATTAAATTCTTCTCCGTATTACGCGCAAGCTAATGGGTAGGCAGAGGCTTCTAATAAGACTTTAATCAAGCTGATCAAGAGAAAAATCGACGAACAGCCAAGGCAATGACACACAACGCTGGCCGATTCCCTTTGGGCGTATCGGATGGCTTGTCATGGTGCGATTCAATTGCCTCCGTATCAGTTGGTTTATGGACATGAAGCTGTGCTGCCATGGGAAACCAACATCGGCTCAAGAAGAATTGCGTTGCAAGATAACTTGACAGCCGATGAGTACCATAATCTTATGGTCGATGAGTTAGATGACTTGGCGCATGTCCGATTACGGGCATTAGAAAAGATTAAACGTGATAAAGACAGAGTGGCTCGTCATTATAACAAAAAGGTTGTTGCCAAGTCATTTGAGGAAGGGGATCTTGTATGGAAGCTAATAATGCCGATTGGTTCCAGAGATAATAAATTCGGCAAGTGGTCACCTAATTGGGAAGGTCCTTTTCAGATTCATCGATGTGTCCCTCACAATGCTTATTTGCTTAAGGGGCTAGATGGTGAGATTTATGGACGAGCTCTTAATGGCAAGTACTTAAAGAAATATTATCCTAGCGTCTGGATTGATTCATGATCGGCCCCTCAGCCGATTTATGATAACAGTCGATGTGCTATGCATCGTCTCTAGATGGCCGATATATACTATCGTCCTTAGTTCAAATTTTACAACATGAGCCCTCATCATCTAAAATTTGGGGGGCATATATATATATATATATATATATATATATATATATATATATATATATATATATATATATATATATATATATATATGAATTTTTGTAGATTTTTTGCAGAATTTTTCGGAATTTCAAGGAATTTTTCAGACTTGGCCTTTTTCAGATTGAGATCGACTTCGACTGCTTGGCCAATGAGATTAATTATAATAAGGGGATATTCGTTTATAAGATGGACTTCACAAACAATTTTCAAGCTGGAATGTCTTCGGATCTATTTAGACCAAATTCGGCTGCTTAGCCGATGAGATTTGTGTTTATACAATATAAAGACAAAATATGTTACATCACCCGATGAAATCTGCAATAGCTGTGATGGCTCTACGGCGAATCTGCTTGATATCTTCTATAACTTGGGCGTCATCGGCCGTCGATGCTGGGATTGGCTTCAACGATTTGCTCAGGGTCGCAAGGTACTTGGTCGATGCCTTTAACTTTGCCGTTTGGTCTT
The DNA here is from genome assembly GCA_008326285.1 of Oryza officinalis. Lineage (NCBI taxonomy): Eukaryota > Viridiplantae > Streptophyta > Magnoliopsida > Poales > Poaceae > Oryza > Oryza officinalis. Next base: position 52,937,697 of record BDMV01000001.1, on the reverse strand, counting down.
CTATAGCTTTGGGTGATGCAGCTATCCCGGCCTGGACTTCTTGGATTTCCTTGCGAGTTGCTTCTAGCTTGGAGATGAGGTCTGCTTCGAGGCGTTGGAGTTCTTCAAGTCTGTTCTTCAAGACAATCGGCTCCACAGCTAGCTCATCCAATCTGGTCTTGTCAGAATTGACTTGAGCCTTGCTAGCGGATAGGGCAGATTCCAGGCTTTCGCGTTCCCGCCTCTCCGCAATCTTTTCTTTAGCTTTCTGAAGCTTGAAGCGATATTGTTCCAAGAAGATGGCCGGTGTTAGGGTCTCCATCAGATCTTCGGGCAGTTGGTCTTGAATTTCTTGTACCCTGACTCTGATGGAAGTACAATCCTCCACCAAGAACTCTAGCGAGGATTCCAGCCGATTGGCAATGTCGGCTAGCTGGTTCTTTAGCTCGTCGGAGATTGATGTCTTGGCTGTGGCAGGAGGTTCCTTGTCCTCGTCATCCAGGAACTGGCTGATGTCAAAAGAGAACATATCGGCTAGGCTCTGCGAAATATCAGTATAAGCCAAGATCAGCTTAGTCAAGCAAGAATAGGCGAAAAAGAGATCAGAGTAATCCTGGTTACCTGTGTTGGAGCATCAGCGGTGCTTGCATCGGCTTCCTTTTGCTGTGATGAAATAGTAGGCGAGGGGATTGGCCGATGTGGTGCAGGTGATGGAGCTCTTGGCTGGAGAAAAGCAAGAAATTGATGAACAGATCTATGTTGCTAGAGGTACAATGTAAACTTAACTCTTACCGAAGCAATCGGCGAGGGTGGTGGAGAAGGAGAAGGGGTCCTCAATCAGGCTTTAGCTCGTTCACGCTTCTGTAAGGTTGCCTTTTTGGTTCTGGGCAGCGGAACTTTTTGAGTTCGTTCTTTCAACAAGGATGACGCGACGACCTGTAAGGAATTAAAATGTAACATACTAATAAAAGAAGATCGCATAGATTCAAGAAGGGAAACGTGTTACCTTGCGGACTGCGTGCCTGGTTTTCCTTGGCTGGGCGGTGCTGACTTGGTCATCAGCCAGTGGAATTGTAGTGGTTTCGGCCGATGGTTCCTCAATGGTCTCGACCGTTGGGTTCTCTTCTTCAGGCGCATCAGCGGTTGCTGCATCAATTTCTTCCTCCATCACTTGTTCATCAAGGAATTCTTCCATGGAGGGGTCTAGCTCTTCGAGATTGGCTTGGTCATCAGTTTTGGCTTTCTTGCTGGATTTTTGGGAATTGCCTTTTGCTGGAGCCTTCCTCTTGGGGTTTTCCTTGGTCATCGGCCCTTGAAGTAGTGATGATACCTTTAGGGCGGTAAGGCCGATGATTGATTCCAGGATGGTTGATCCTGATGGAGCCACAGCTTGAGCATAACAAATTCTTTGTCCGCTGTTGCTCATAGATGGGATCGGCTCGTCAGGGACTTGAGGGCTGATACCCTGGATGAGCTCTGTCACGTAGAATCTGGCCGATTGATGGAAAATGTGAGCAGCCCATTCTTGCCACCATGCTTGGAAGTTGATATGTACAAAGGGGCTCAGATGCAATCGATCGCAGTCACCCAAGTTCGGGGTTTCAATTTTCAGTGCCTTGCTCATGATCAACCCTGATGACACTATGCCCCTGCTCTCTAGGAGTCTTAGGAAGTATAAACTAATGGGGAGTTGTCCGAGCCCGCACTGTCTAGCAGCTACCATGGGGTTATAGAATTCATAGGACAGGCTGGTGCTTCTTCCTTGAAATATGCCTACTGGGAGCAGGCATGGGGTGACGCCGATCATAAATGACTCTCGGGATTCCATGTCATCATTTATCAGGTTCAACTGCAGATCGTCAGGGAGTTCAAAATCCTGATCCGAGAGGTAGAGGCACATATCCATCTTAATTGATGGGGGTCCGGTGTAGAATTCGATGAACCAAGTAGACAGGTCTTCGGCCGATTGATCCGCTCCAGGATAGACAGAGGCCGCCTCTCCAAAAGACATGCATCTTCTGGTTCTATGGTCTTCATGATCGGCATACTTTGATGGGAAACAGGAGTCTGATAGTGGAGGCCGATCAGCCATGGTGTTGGTATGAATGGTTAGCCAGAGCTGAATAAACCACCATGGTCCTCCGTGAGCCACAGTCTGCTTCAACATTAAATCTTGAGTGGAGACATGAAGCAGCCGATAGACAGCTCCCAAGAGGTATCGGCCAAGGGGGATTTGTTTCTTGTCGACCAGAGCTTGGGCCAAATGTTGGCAATTGGTAGTAGGGCCACAGGTCGATCCACAGAAGACAAATCGTTCCAACCACAGCGTCAGGAAGGCCACATGTTCCCTTTCCGAGACTGATCCTTGTTCCATGTGTTCAGAAACATACCCAGACCAGCCTCCAATCTTCTTGGTTTTCAGTTTGTGGCTATTGTTAGTCAGGAGGCTGAAGGGATTGATCTCGGATTGGATATCTAGTCCTGTTAGCATCTTGACATCAATTAAAGTTGGGGTCATCGGACCTTGCTTGAACAGAAACGCGTTCAAGGTGCTAGACCAGAAATAGGTGGCCGCCGACATGAGTGGCTCGTTTTTCTTGGTATCGGCCAGGGACAAAGTAACACATTGGCCGATTCCTATTTCGTCCCAATGGACCTGTTTGGCTGCAGCGATTCTCTTATGCCAGGTTCTGCATCCGTTGAGTTTTGATGGCCAGGATCTGAAAGTGTGTTTTCATGAGGAGACGTTGGGTTTGGCTTGTTTGAAGGGGATTCTGTCTGTCTCAGCATTAATCAGCCAGGTCGGGTCGCAATTGCCCATGGGGACTAGCAGGAATCTGTGTGATTTGTCATTGGTGGGGATCAAGATTTGGCTTTTGAAAACCTATGGCGTAAGAACAACGATGAAAGTATAAGACCCGGGGGGCAGAAAGCGGAAACCTTAATTTGAAGAACTTGGCAAGAGAACGAAAATGTGAGGGGATTAACTTACCACGGGGATTTCGGAGGCGTAGAACGGAGCGGAAGCCATTGTTATCGTCAACGAAATTGCCGTGGAAAGGGTTGATGCCGATGGGATGCTGAGGGGTCGCCGGAGTTGAAGAGCGTGGGTGGTTGCTAAATCGGCAGCGAAGAGTTGCGAATCTGGATCTGCGCGGTTTTCAGACAAACCCTAATGAGGAAGTCGATGGGTTCTTCGGGGATAATTCCGCCACATTATATAATGAAGCAGAATTGGGGGGCATGTGTTAACAGCGGATTTTCATAATCGACCCGGAGAAGGAGGAGGAAACCGAAGCAGAGACAGAGAGCTAAGTTGGAGTCGAACCAGGTCTCATATCGGACATGGTCAGCGTATCGGACTCAATGAGGCGCTGACAGGAAGGCTGTATCGGCCGATTCGGATTTGTATGGTTATTGGCCGATAGAGGTTGAAAGTTGACAAAGTCAGCGTGGGCTTGGTTTGGGCTCAGGATAAGCTTCAAGGAAGTTGCCAAATAGAGATAAGGCTCGATTTGAGGCAATTATATCTTGTAAATCAAGTAGGTTTAGATCTAATTTGCGGCAAAAGTCTGCCGCAAAGACTTGTTGTTTGTTAGACATAAGATCGTGTCCTACATGGACCCTGTTGTAATCTCAGGTATAAATATCCCGATAGTTTGTACATAGACAATGTCTCTCACAACTCAATACAACAAACCAGTTTCAATCTACTTCGGCGCATCGCTAACCCTCGCAAGAGGTTGATTTCGATGAGTTCTTGCTTCCCGGAGTAGAGGTAAGAACTCGTTCCCGATGATCTGCATCGTCGGGGCTAGCGTGTCGCTTTAGACACGTTAAGCTTCGATGATGTGATCGTCGTTTATCATGTTCTAGCTAATCTTGACGTGGCTTTCTAATTCCATCTCGCTAGCGGTTAACTCGTTTTAGGGTTTATTACCGACAACAATTGAATTGGTTTGCTTTTTTAGATTATCTAAGGCATCTACCATCCCCAAAAGCAATCGACGGCTTGATTTTCTTTGTGTTAAGTTTCAATTCACACTTTGAGTTGCTATCGACCTTAGTCCTGTTTTGAGATCTAACACAAAGCCTGCTTTCGATTATAATTAAGGATATAACTGGGGTTTCAGCCAGTTTTATCTGATACACGTGTTTATTATAATGTTTTCATGTGTATCTGTCATCTACATAAACGGATTGATTAATAGGAATGCATCTGTTATGGATAATTTTCTAGGGTTTATCTATGATTGATATGTTTATATTGGTTGATTGGTTCATGTAGATTTGCACTAGAGTATTAGCTAGTGTAGTTATCTTTATTGTTCTTATCGGCCGATGCCATTAATTGACAGCAACATGTTGATGAAGGCCAATAAGATCCATGCTTTAATCTTGCTTTATCATGAGTAAGCCGATATAGCTTTGCCCTATCGGCTGGGCTATGACAATGTGTCATCGGCCTATTGGCCAATCAGCCGTTGTTTTCTGACGTGATTTACTTGTTTCTTGTTGATTGCAGATCAAATCAACTGGCACGCTCTGCGCACAACTAGGCAAGCCATTTGGACCTGCACTGGAGTAAAGCAAACCTCCCAGGCCGCCGTGGAAACACGGAACCCGTTTGGTTGCAAGGCGGGTCGAAATTCTGTGCCAACATGCTCAAGCCAAAGATACAAAGGGATCGCGACACAGACCATCCTTATCACGCGCATATAGCAAACATAACTAACATAGAAATTAAAATCTTGTTTGATTGCAGGTAAGATGAAGTCAGTTATACAAGCATTGGCCCAAAGGTCTCAGAAGATGAAGGAATCAAAAATTAAGATACGCAGGGGCCCGGGGGCTCACCCCGATGCACCCGGGTCGCCGGCATCGCCGTCGCTGTCGTCGTCGGCACCATCGTCGCCATCCTCCTCCTCGTCGGAGTCGAGAGCGAAGACGAGCCGAGGGGCCGTTCCCTCGAAGCCGAGGACGATTTGATCGGCGGCACCCCGGACTTGGGCGCGCGTGTTGGCCTCGGTTCTGGGGGGGGAATTCTTCCAGCGCCGTCCACGGGGAGAAGTCAGGGTCCCGGGCTTGGTAGCTCGCCAGCACGAGCTCCACCGCCCCCCGGGCGAGGTCCCATGAGGAAGACTTAACCGTCTTCTCGATCTCCTCGAGGAGCCTTTCAAGGTCCCCGACCATCTCCGAGAGGCGCTGGGCGAGGCCCCCCTGGTTGGCGGTGTACTTTGCGTGCCGCCCGCTCCAGATGCCCGCTTGACACCCGGCGCGGTCAAGGCGGGAGACGGTGTCCCGAAGCATGTCGGGCCCCACCTCGTTTGATAGCCGGAGGGCCTCAACCTCCCCGGCGGACGAGTCCAGGGCGCCCTGCAGCTTGGCGATGGTGTCCTCGGCAGCTGTGAGGCGGGCGGCCAGATCACCGTGGCCTACGGCTGCCCCACCGCTGCGCGCCCGCGCGTCCAGCTCCCTTGCCCGCGCCTCAAGTTCGGAGGACGCTGGTTCAGCGCGTCCCTCTCGGCGCGGGCGCTTTCCAGATTACGGCGCGCTTGCTCCTCCCGCGTCGCCTCGCGGAGGAGCAGGCTGTACAGGCTAAGCGCCCAAATACAGGCCCTACAGGAGGAGCTCCGCGATTAGCGGGGTGGCAGAAGAACAGGGGGAAGGCCGCCTCTGTGGTGGTGAGGCCCGGCTCGGCTCGCCGGTCGGTGTATTGGCCTCGGGGGCCTTTCCCGAGGCCGGCTCATCCGCAGTGCCGTCTGGGGTGTCGGGCCCCGGGTGCGCCCCCTCGGTGGCGGCCTCCGCCTCCGGCGCAATCTGGTCGGGGACCTGGGTGGCAGCCTTGGCTCGCCGGTGCCTCGTGCGCGCGCGCCGCCTCTGCCTCCCGGGCAGCCTCCTCGGCTCGGCGGACTCTGGCCGCCTCCCGAGCAGCCTCCTCGGCCTGGCGGACTCGGGCCGCCTCCCGAGCAGGCTCTTGAGCTACCCGTAGGCGGCCTGCGGCTTCCTGCAGGTCGGCCTCCCGCCTCTAAGCCTCTGCGGTCGCCGCCTCCCTGGCCTCGTTGCCCACGGGCCGGCCGACCTTGGAGTGACGCGTGGGGCAGGACGGTATCTCGCTGAGGCGGACGAAAAATATGGAACAGAAAGAGGTAACTAAAAATAAGCCCTGGGGGTTTGGGAATGAGAGTGTGGCCGCTGTGGGAGAGAGGTCGAACCTGCGGGGTGGCCGGCTGAACGACCACTATGGGGGCGTGATGAGGCTCCCCCTGCACGGCTCGGTCTCCCCCAACTTGCGGAGCCGCTTCTTTTTCCGCTCCCCCTCGGGCTGGGGTGTCGGTGCGGCGTCCTCCGGGCGCATGCCGCTGACGTGCTCCGCCCTGCCCCCTCGGGGAGGAGATGGAGGAGGGGTCGCCTCCTGCTTCCTCTTCCCCTTGGCGTTGGCAGGGTGGTTGCCCCCCGAACCCCCACCGCGGGGCCCAGAGGCATGGCCCCCTCCGGGGGTAGATTTGTCCCCTCTGCGGCTGCCGCCCGCGCCATCATGGCCTCGGGAGGCCCGATCCCCCGACGCCCCGACCATCTGCATGATGGCCAGAATATTGGCGCGCTCCGAGTCGCTGCAGAGGGGGAGGATCCCCCGAGGGATGAGGGATGGCTCCGCGGAGCTAAGGTCTAGCACCCGTTGGACCACCATCCTGAAGTCCTCGGGGTCCCAATCCCACTTACGTCCCTGGTGGGTCCTCAGGGGGTCCTCGGTCCCGGCATACTCCCAGGCGCCCCGGGCGCGTCGCCGGAGCGGCGCGATCTGACGGCACAGATAATCGCCGAACACCATGGCCCCCGTGAGCCCCTGGGCTCGCAGGCCGGCCAGGCGGTCCAGGACGGCGACGTAGCCGTCCCCTAGATCTACCGTCGCCCGCCAGCTTGGCGCCTGCGCTGGGGGCTGGCTCGGGAGTCGGAGGCGCGCTTCGTCGGGGAGGGGGGTGTAGAACCAGTCGTTCTTCCAGTCGTCCCACTTCTTGCGAAGGACGCACGGGATGTAGCGGTTCAACACCTGCCCCCGCGTCTGGAAGTAGCAGCCACCGACCACCGTCGGCGGTGATACCGGCTGCACGGTGAAGAACCACCGAAACAGCCAAAGGGATGGGCGCACCCCAATGAACATCTCGCACAGGTGTGCGAAGATGGCCAGCGTCATCACCGCGTTGGGGATGAGGTGCGCCATCTGGAGGCCGTAGAACTCCAGTACGGCCATGAAGAATGTGGAGAACGACGGGATCAAGCCCGCCATGGCGAAGGAGAGGAAGAAGACAGACCGCTCTGGGTAGTGCGGCGCCGGGCGTTCCTCGCCCAGCGCGACCAGCTCCCGGGTGGTAGATTCCGGCATGAACCGGCGTGGTAGCCTGGCCTGCCTCTCGCTGGCGATGCGGGAAGGCGGCAGCACGCTGCCATCAAGCGGCACGGAGCTCCGCGTCATGGCGCCGGCGGAGGGGGAGCTTGAGGACGAGAGCGCGTGGCGAGAGGAAGGCGAGAGAAACGAGAGAGCTAGAGCACAGATGACAAAGGCAAGGGAAAAGTGGCGAGAGGAAGGAAATGAATCCCTTCCTCGGTGCCCTTTATGCCCTTGCCCCCGCCGCGCTCGGCTCCTCGTTCCCTGCGCCCATCTCCTTGCCTCCTCGTTTCTCGTGCCCACGCCTCCACTAACCCCACTCGCCTGTTTACGGCGCACGCGTCAGTCGTGCGACCGTGGTGGTCGAGGAGGGGCAGATCGTGTGCGCGTTAATCGCACTCGGTTACCGCGAAAAGCGCCAATCATTACGTCCCCAGGCGAAATGGACCGACGTGTCCCGATCCGCGCGCTGCCTCGAGTAATGTTGCGGTTACAAGGAGACCGCTCATTAATGTCGACTGGCATTCTTCACCGATATGCGCGGCTAACGACCGTAGGAGTCCTGCTCGCCTTTGGGGGCCGGTCCCACCTGTCACCAGGCCCGAGGGGTGGCGTCAAGCCTGGGTGCCCCCCCGAGTGTGGACACCAGGGCGTGACGCCGAGGGCTACTGTCGATGACATGGGACCGGGGGTATCGAGACCAAAGGGAAGGGCGGCCACAGGGATCCACGTGGCCCGTTCCCCCAGAGGGGTCGGGCCCGAGGGTGACGTGGCGGCTGCCCTCCCTGTTTCCCCCCGGGGTCGGGCCGCTCCGGTTTCTGCCCCGAGGCCTGGGGCGCCCCGACCTCCGTGGCTTTGATGCCACGTGCGCAGGTTAGGTGAGCACGGCGGAGCTCACCTAACCACATTTATGGCGGTTCAGACAGGCGCACCACGCCGCATTTAATGCGGTATGGCACGCCTGCATCCGGTCCGTGACCGGTCACAGCGAGTGACCAGTCGCAGACCGGTCAGATCGCGAGTTAGGTGGAGCCAGGACGCTTGTGCGTCGCGCGGGCGCCAGGCGGCCTGCTGCATGCCTCACCCCGTCCCGTCGGAATGATGAGAGCCCTCTGTGTGTCTCGTCTCTCAGCCGGAGTTGGTACGCCAACCCCCGGAGTTGGTACGCCAGCTCCAGTCAGATGCTTTCCCAATTCCGGTGCAGGCGAGACGTAGAAGTCGCCCGCCATTTAATGAAGGTTTAAACGGGCGTCCCCCGGATGGGTCGGCTGACCGAGCCAAGGCATGCTGTGACGTCTGTCAGAGGCTGCTTCCAGCGGTAGGATAGCCCTAAATGTAAAAGAACGTTTTCTTTCTTAGGCAGCTCGTGGCCCATGTGGTAGCCCCTTGCCATATAAAAGGAGACCCAGGCCTAAGAAAAGGAGGGCTGGGGGGACTCTCTCTGGGCTCTCCGGATTCCATCATACTCTCAGATCTACCAGAACACAGGAGTAGGGTATTACGCTCCTTAGCGGCCCGAACCTGTCTAAATCGCCTGCGTCCACGCGTTTTTCTCGCTGGGATCCCACAGATCAGGGCGAAGAATTTCACCTTGCGCCCCCGGCCGAACCGGCAAAGGGGGGCCTGCGCAGTCTCCCGGTGAGGAGTTTCACGCTCCGTCAGTGTCCAATCCACAAAACCAAAAGTCACCCCCTAACAAGCTGCAAGATATTCTTAAAACTTGCAGAACCGATCACCTGAGTCCCATGTTGTCCGATCCACGCTCGTAGAGATCGATCTCGTGCGACGTCCATGGACGACAACACTTCAGATCATATGATGGGATTTATTGGAATTGATCCTGACGAATCATCCGTCCTTCATGGCCTGGACGACTTGGAATCCTCCGATACATGTTCTCCGTGCGATGTGAACATGGTTGACATCAAGATCGAGGACTGGGGTGCGGACAACCGCGCACCACGGGTTTCCACAGAGGAAGGCGAGCTTGTCCGATCTCGAGATGCAGCCCCTTCTCACTCGAAGCCTGTCCGTACTCCAGCCGAGCAGTTCACTGTCATCAACAATTTGCTTTGACAACCTCCTTTCGACCCAGTAACCCTTCCAGAGGCAAACACGTAGTTAAAGTGAATGAAGTCCACTATCACCAATCTCAACTTTGCCTTTAAGCGGCGGCCGGTTCACCGCCTCCACCGATTCTCCCTCAGGTCGACGAAGTTGCCGAGAACGTTGGTATTCCCAATGCCCCTCAAAACAGTGAACCTTGCATCCCTGAGAATGCCTCGCTACGACAGCGGGCCCAACAGGCGCTTCCCCGACAAGATGCTAGCGATCTCCGCGAACAACTGAACGGCTGAAGACGACAACAACAGGATTAGCGCGATGACGGATGCCGACAACCCCAAGATCTTCATCGATGGGTAGTCGTCGGGATGATATCCCAGATCGTAACCCAACCCGCGGTGACCAAGATGCCCTAGTGCGTCGAGGTGACAGCAAATGCGACGAGGATGATGACTCCCGATCTCCGAACCCAAGACATGTCTGAGGTCACGACCATCGACGTTGTGATCACACACCCGACTACGGTGATCCCTCATCATCTTCTTCATCATCATCTAGGGGCGGTTCGCGCGGTCGCCGTGGTCGCCAACCAACCTTTCTACCTTGAGGCGGATGTAGGGCCTTTAAGCCTTCCCTTCGAGAAGTAAATTGGCCCCCGAAATTCCGTCCCGTGGTATAGAATCAAGATGTCGACTAGAGAGGGGTTGTGAATAGGCGATTTAAAACTAAATGGCACTTAAACAAAATTAACCTAAGTTGCTAGGCAAGGCGAGGTGAAAGATTAACTAAGCAACTAAGTTAAGTTTTACAAACCTAGGGTGATATGGGCTCAAATATGTCTCTATGAATGTAAATTGCACAAATGTAAATGCAACAAATAAATGAGATAAGAGACAAGGAATTTTTCACCGAGGTTCGGAAACTCACCGGTTTCCTAATCCCCGTTGAGGCGAGCCCAACTCCACCGCTCAACCATGAAACCACCACACGCCCCCTTCGTCAAGGGGTGGGCAAGGTAGGAGCCGGCCCACGGAGAGGACTACCCAAGCCTCGATCACTAGGGTAGTTCTTCCTTCACTCTGAAGGTGGTGAACTCCAAACCACTCACAATCGCCACCAGGCCTCCTCCACAATCTCCTTGGAGAGGTCACCGGGCAACTCCTCCACAAGCCATCTAGGAGGTGGCAACCTCCAAGAGTAATAAGCAATGACGCGGCTCGGAGATGATCAAGTGCCACACTAGCTCTACAATGAAGCAATGCACTTGACTCTTGGCTCAACAATCCCTCAAACATAATAAATGGATGAACACAAGCTCAAGTGAGTGTAGGAGAGATGCAAGGGGTGTATGCAAATCAAGCAAGTGTCAAGAAGAACCCCTTGCTGCTGGTGGGGGGTATTTATACCCCAACCCACAAAAGCTAGTCATTGGAGGTCAAAATTCCCAACTCAGTGCACTGCCAGTTAGACCACCGTTGTGTGGCCGGTCAGACCGGACTACTTTGTAACGGCTAGAAAACTAGCCGTTACAGGGCAATCATAGAGCAAAATCGAACTGGCCGGTCAGATCGTAGTAGGACGGTCGGTCAGACCGGCCTAGGCTCGGTCTGACTGGTTATGGCTCTGGCGGCTCGGGCTTTCCACCATAGAGCGCCACCATCAACACACAGTCGGCCTCCAGGGGGCCGGTCAGACCGGCACATGGCGCCGGTCAGACCGGCCATGGAACTTCGGTCAGACCGGCCCTGGCAACAAACTCAGCAAGAAATGAAATAGGAAATGAGTCTAATATGCAAATGACCTAATGTGGCATTTTGATCATCTCTTTGTCTAGGTCATTACCCCTTTTGATAGTACGGCAAAGCTATAATTAAACTCGCAAATATTTGATCGCCCAACTCCTCGATCAATTTAAAATTAAAACACTAGTTTACCGTCTTCTTTTCCTTTTGCTTTGCGCCATCAATTTTAATCCTTTGGGAAACATTCATGCATATATATCACGTGGTCCTAACTCAACAAATATAACTCAAAGACATAGTTAGTCCACAATTAGCATTTGTTATTAATTACCAAAACAAACAACGGGGGCCTAGATGCTTCAATCTCTCCCTTTTTGGTAATTGATGACAAACACCTCAAACAAATATAATCACAATGAAATACATGGATACAATTTGCAATTAATGGAAAAAGCTCCCCCTAAACATGTGCATATCAATGACAATGAATACATATGGAACACATGCACTATCCAAGGAGAAGTTCACATATAATTCAATCAATTGCATAAGATGGTCACAAATAAATCAATATGACATCCACCATCCATCATAGCAAAAGTTCACCACAAGTCTCACATAAACATCCTTAAGGGCTCACAAAAGTAACTTAGGCTATTACAAGACCACAACAGGTAAAAATGACACACAAGTTCAACAAAATGATAAAAAACACACAAGATAGAGTAATAGCCCATACCCATACATAATATATAGCCCAACCATCTTAGCCTACTAGATAGGAGGTAACTAACCTCACTACTACTAGTCCCATCCCAAAGATAAAAATATTCTAGAAGACATTCTTCTCCCCCTTTTGACATCAAGCACCAAAAAGACCTTCATTCTTGTGGAGGAGAAGAAGGACGAGCCGAAGAGGATGGGTGATGAGAGTCACGGCGACGGTGGTAGACAAAAGCATGGGTGCTCTCCAAAATTTAAACTCATTGATCCAAAGCACCAACTCGAGTGTTCAACCTTCCAACCGTCACATTCAAGCCCCCAATATCCGTTCTCAAGCCTCGCACATCCTCATACATGGCTTCTTGCCCAGTGCTTAACCTTGAAATGTTACCACTTAGGGTATTTATAGCCCTAAGCACCGGGTTGAAGTACTCATGAGGTTGCATCCCAAAGTAGGCATATTGAGGATTGAAAAAAGCATTTGGATCAAACCTATGAGGAGGAGGAGGTGGTGCCGCACTAGAGTTTGCACCTTGATCAAATGTGGGTTGACGCACTTTAGGGGCTCTAGGAGTTGAAAGTTGGAGCCGTGGCTTGTATTGCTTGTGCTCCTTCAAGTTGTTTCCAACATTTCTAAGCTTATTTTAGATCAATCTCATGATGTATGGTGCTTAGTATATCCCTTGTCCAAAAGTCCCCTTAGAGATGGCTATCTCTTGCATCATGAGATTTATGACATCAAAGCGACGTCCCTCCAAAATGGCATCAATCACATGCCATGAAACTCCTCGAATGTCATCATTGTTCCCACACCAAGGGAGGATAGTGGCTCTCACATTGTGATCACACACCGACTTCAGAAAATCGGTCATAACTCCTTGCTTCGGAGTCCGTTTTCGACAAACTTGGACTCTATGGAAAGCTTATTGAGAGGGCTACCCAACCCAACCAGAAACAAGCTCTAAAACCACTCATAGGTTAGGTTAAGGCTTTGATTTCTCTCAAGGTAGCACTTGCATAGGTCACTTTAAGCATCGAGACATAAACAAATGCATCAACATTACTTCCCTCTTAATAGTACGACATTCCTATACTCAAATGCAAATAGAAAAGCCATACCACTAGGAACACCTTCTTGCCATCTTCTTGCTTTACCTTGAGGGTTGCTAACGTCAACACCATCTCACCACCAGGACTATTCTTACCTACAACTCATTAAGCACATTAGTCTCAAATTAATTATACATTTGCTTTGATCAATGCCCACTTTGGCTCTTGGCTTGATATTCATCAACGAATCGCATCCTCTTGATCTTCGGCATTCCATCTTGCGCTCTTTTTATAATGGATGTGGATTACTCATAACTTCAAATGGCCTCATACGGTCCATCACGACAAAGCCTTCACTCACCCTTCGCCACTGGATTCGGTCCATCGGCGCCAAGCCTCTTGCTTGCCCTTCACCCCCGCATAGTCCATCATAGTCGAGCCGTGCTTGCCCTTCACCGTCTTGCCATAGATAGCCACTTCATACTCCGTATAGCCACTTGCTCCTCATCAAGCTATAATGTCCATCTTCTAGCTTCAATCTTTTAACTTGATGCCGAAACTCAACCTAATCTTACCAACTCATGAAAATAGTTAGTTCCAACGATGGGTTGTCATTAATCACCAAAACAATCACCACACTGGTAGGGTCATAGATCATCCAATCTCCCCTCACAAGGCAACTCTAGGGCATAGATCTTTCACTAGCCGCTCGCCGACCCTTGGCCAATGCGCGCTCGGCGCGCCCCCACGCCTTTGCCGTGTCGCGCACCCGGTGCCTCCCCTGCCTCCCCTCGCCGCATCGCCGCCCACCTGCGCCAATTATGCGAAATGACCATTAGAGTAAGAAAAAATCTGAAAAAAATGCAAAAAAGATTAGAAAAAAATCTGGACTTTCTTCCTATAAATAGGACACCCACCAACAAGATTTTGGATCACCCAGACCTTTCATTTTGTGCTCTTTTGTGTGCTAGTTCGATTTTCTAATTTAAACAAAATTTGTTCAAAAATAGTTACATGCACAAGATGTAAAGGATTAAGGAGGTTAGAAAGAACTAGATAATCTTTTTTGCATTATTCATATTTTATGTTATATGAATTAATTTTCTGAAATTTATTTGTCTATATGGTTGTAATATTTCAGCATGGATGATCCGAGTTATCCATCATCCACTTTAGGTGACTTCGACCCTAATTACTTGTTGGGGTTATTCCCAAACAACGAGCATGATACCACCAAATCGACACCAACACCGCCAGTTTTGGACGAGGTACTGATGGCTTCAAATGGATTAGGAACTATGAGTAGGAGTGCATCGACGAATATCGGCTCAAAGAGATCACGAACTTCGGACGTTTGGCAACATTTTGATGAGGTGGCCATGACAGGCCCTGAAGGAAGGCAAGTAACATACACGAAATGTAGAATATGCAATAATTTATCTGCAAAATCATCTGGTGAAACAGGACACTTGAGGCGGCATGCTAGGGTTTATGCAAAGAAGCAAGGGATCCAACTGCGACAGCAACAACTACTACTAAATCCTGATAGTACGGTACGCACATGGGAGTACGATCCTATGATAGCTCGAGAATCTCTTACACATAACTTTGGTGAGAGTGTTGCATTTGAAAATTACATTAAAATTGCTCATAATCCTAGGTTTTAAGTTGTTAGTAGACAAACCACAACTCGTGATTTAAAAAAGTTTACGATAAAGGTTGTGGATCACTGACGGAATTATTTAGTACATGCACCTTTTCTGACCATGTATATCTGTAGTGGTAGGGCTAAAGAGGATTATATTAGTGTAGTTGTACATTTTGTTAATGATGACTTCAATTGCAAAAAAGAGTTCTTGGGCTAAGGTTAATTGATGTTGCACATACTAGTGAAAATATTGCAGAGAGAATTCAAGAGGTTGTTAATGATTATAGCCTTGCATATAAAATCTTCGCAGTAACATTGGATAATGCATCTGCAAATTGTAAGGCCATGGAAATTCTACAACCATTATTTTGTGTTTATGCTGAATCATTTCTTCTGCATCAACATTGTGCATGCCATATTATTAATCTGATTGTTAAAATTGGGCTTAAGAGAGTAAATGTACACATTGACGTTGTTTGTTAAGCAATTACGTGGTTAATTGGTTCTAACCCATGGACTGCACAATGAAAAGGTAGTGTAAGGCATCAAATAAGCCTGCCCGTAAGTTTATAACTGATGTGGAACATCGGTGAAATGTCACTTATCTCATATTAAAGCATGTATTACCTTCCAAGGAATTACTTACTATTTTTCTTCAAACACATAATGTTGTGACAAGTGATCAGCAATTGCTATTGACAGACAATACTTGGTATATTGTCGAGAGGTTCTTTCAGTTTCTTGAAACATTTCATGACTGCACTTTTCTTTTATCTTAAGTATATTATCCAACAGCTAATTTAATTTTGCATAGTATTCTTAAAATTGCCACTTTGTTGAAAGAGTATGAAAATGATGAACTTTTAGGACCGACAGTATTTAGTACTCCCTCCATCCCAAAATATAAGAGATTTTGGTTAGATGGGACACATCCTAGTACTATGAACCTGGACATGCTCTCTGTTCAGATTCGTAGTATTAGGATGTGTCCCATCCAACCAAAATCCCATATATTTTAAGACGGAAGAAGTACGAAACAAAATATCTTGAATGATGAACTTTAACGAGGCAACATGTATCATGTAAACGTCAATAAAGATCATTACTCTTTTTTCCCACGCATTTTTCCAATATGTTACTAAGATTAATTATTATTTTTTTCACTTTTAGCAATTTCTTTTCTTTTCTTTTCTCAGATTTTTTTGGTCAAAACGACCTCGGCGTTGTCGATCCAATCTCCTGCTTCACGTGGGTCGTTCCAATCTCTCACGTCCACACATCGCAGGGCAGGTGGTGTGCCACGCGCGTGCGTTGGGTGGGCAAGCACCGAGCCACCGCTCCAATCCTCGGCCTCCACGTGTCGCGCGCTGGGATGACGAGCCGCAGTGCACCACGTGTCCGTGCCTCTCCCTACTCGCGTGCCTTTGGGCCGACGCCAGCCCACGTGCCACTAATGAGCCCGTGCCGGCACGACACGGCACAGTGTCTCCTTGGGCTGTTCCTAGGCCGGGGGGACAGCACGTGGGTTGGCACGGCATGGCCCACTATGGAGCTGTGCCTAACGAGTCGTGCCATTGATGGGCTCGTGCCATGCTGGGTCGGGCCGCCCGTTTGGCCTACTATAGCAGAGCACTGCGCGGCCGCCTCCACAATCGATCTCCCCAATCCATCTCGTTTTCGTCTCCGTCTCCTCGCCCGCTGCCCTCGACTCCAGTCTGCTCGCCTGCCGCCAGTGCCGATCTCCATCCTGCGAGCAAAGGTGGCGCGAGCGTTCTCTTGCTTTCGCCTCATCATCGCTCGCCGGTAAGCATCCCTAATCCATCCCCCGCCCGCCACTTGTGCCGATCTCCATTCTGCGAGCAAAGGTGGCGCCCAACGTCCTCCTGCTTCCGCCGCATCGTCGCTCATCGGTGAGCATACCCCCTACCCACACCTCATCAGGTATTTTCCGTTATTCCTCAAAAAGTTTGGGGGTTCATCCAAAACAAGGTTAGATCTGCCTCTGCCCTGCTCCCCTACTTCCAAGTTGTTAATTTTGATTTTTGTTTTTAGCAGAGTAATTTGGTTACTGAATCTCACGTCATTAAAATTGCATCCATTCTTGTGTACTCATCCAAACACCCTTAGAATAGTTGCATTAGAACGAAAAATGTAAGCTCACATAATTTGTACACTTATCCAAACTAACATAAGTTTCTTAAGAAGAGTCTAGACCACAAACTACTCAATCACACAAAATATCTTTTTATCAAAGAATATTCTTATAAGAAGTTTTCACTTCACAAAATTTTCTAAAGGACTGTGTGTATATAATCTTTATGGACACAGTTCAACCAAGAAGCAGAATTGCACGAATCTCGAGGCAGAATTGGACGGTGGATGCGTGGCTCCAGCACCGTGCCGAGGAGAGACTCGGGAGGAAGAAGGGAATCCGACTCGTTTGCTGGCTGCAGCAAGCAAAACCATCAAAGATTAGGCGGCGGCGGCAGAGACAGGTAGTCCACCCGCGAGATCTCTCATCCGGCGGCAATGGCGGCGCTGCGGGACGACGAGGCGGAGGCGGCGAGGAGGGTCTGGGGCGGCGCCGTGCCGCTCCAGGTCCACCTCCACGACGCCGACGTCACCAGCCTCCCCCCACCTCCGCCCTTCCTGGTAAAGTCTCCTGCTTTGCATCTTCTTCTTGTTCTTGTCTATGCCTTTCAATTGGAGGTCGAGGTCTCCATCCAAATCTTGGATCTTTTCCACAAGTTGTTGGATCCCGAGCACTCGATTCTCGGATTACTGGCTCGCTGTGGATTGCAGTTTTAGGATATCTGAAAATTTGTAGGTCCATGTACAAGATTAGGGAATGACTTTTGACCTAGTGGACTTGATTAGCAAGGTTAATGACTTGCTTGTTTTGTTACGCATATTATGTGTGAAGGTTGCAGCATGATTGTCATTATTCTCCCTTGTTTTCATTATTCTCCCTTGTCTTTACCAAGTGCAACAAATGCAAGTTATACTTTTTCTGCACATCATATATGTTACATTGTCTGTTAACTTTTGTTTGTGTAATAAGGTGGGTTCATTGCTCATCTTTCTCTTTATGTGAGTGATCTTTTTAACTTGTTAAGAAACATAATATTTATGGTACTTCATTACCTTATTGGCTTCAGTTTATCAATAACAGACTTTGGGGCCAAGAATCGGGTATCTTCCACTGTTGGTACCAATTATAAAGGCTCATTTTAGCAGCACACTCCCGCCTGGTATTGACACTGTTTGGTTTGAATATAAAGGGCTGCCCTTAAAATGGTAACATATGTTATCTCCTACCAAAACTTATGAATATCAATTGGCTGTAACATTATCTTCAAAATTTCAACTTCCTGTTTCACCTTTGCATTCTAGGTATATACCCATTGGAGTTCTTTACGACCTTCTATGTGCAGATCCAGAAAGACCATGGAATCTAACAGTAAGTCTAGAGTTGTTTAATTTTTCCCATTTGTTATTTGTTTATTTTCTTGCTTGACTTGTATGATGCTTTTCTGTCATAAAACTGTAGGTTCATTTTAGGGGATATCCTTCTGAAATTTTAACTCCGTGTGATGGCGAAGATAGTGTCAAGTGGAGCTACATGAATTCCCTGAAAGAGGTTTGTTTTGACATCTGCCATTACCCAATCCTTTGTTCCTGAAGCAAGGCAGTGGAGTGTGATCACGAGAGTAATCTTTTTTCTTGTGCAGGCTGCCTTCATCATCACTGGCAACAGTAAGAATGTGATGAATATGTCTCAGGCTGATCAAGGTGCTTTGTGGCAATCAGTAATGAAAGGTATGCTCTTCAGAAAGAACACTTCAATACTAGCCATGCTTAATAAGTTCGTTATGAAATGGCTGTTCATAAATTACACATCAAGCACTCTGACTAATAGTACCTACTATTTGAGTATGGTGCATTCTCTGAATACTGTATCTTCATCATTTAACCAGAATTGTGTTATTTTGATATTAGGTAACTTAGATGAGTATACGAATATCTCCACCAGGCTTAAGCTTGGACCATTCGAAGAGGATTGCTTAGTACGAACTTCCTCAGTAGAGGGTCAACAAGGTTCTGATGAGCCTGAATCTCCTGGATCTGGCAAACCATGTATGCTTTTTCTGCATTGAAAATATCTACCTTTACTATTAGTTGAGCATTCTCATACACTGCATATGCACAAGTTTTTTATACAGTAGCTAGTTGGTGAATAGTTTTCACATTCTTAAATTTTCTGGTGTGATTGTAGTCACATAATAAGTGATTTCAACATGTTACAATGAATCAGCTACCATCTTAGCTCATATCAGTTATTCTCTGGTTAGGCAGGGTTCCTGTTCGATTATATGTGCGCAGCGTTCAAGAAGACCTTTATGATTTAGAAGATGCAGTACCTGTTGGTGATTGGGAAAGTATATCCTATATTAACCGACCATTGGAAGTACGGAGGGAAGAAGGTATGTAGCACTGTAATGAAAATATCTTTTGGATGATAGTAGAACAAATTTGGTCAAGCTTTTGCTTATCCTTCATGAGTGGTTTGCATACGGTTTTCGCATACTTCAAAGGGTTCGTTCACCAACCTGGAAGTAGTGGTGCTCTTTTATAATTTCGAGACAGTAGTAGTGCCCTATTGTTGTACATTTCCCCTCATTCCTATGAAACATATGGTGTAGGGATAGAGGTCCAGATGCTATGTATTTGGTTTCACCAAAGGGTTGTGGTTATCCCCCAAAAAAGAATGCTTACACCATTATGCTTGATAATTTGGTGGTGCTATGATTCAGAATGTTTTACGGTGCAGTATCAGTAGTGCTTTCCTGATATATTTCTTTGGTGCAGGTAGAAGCTACATCACCCTGGAACATGCTTTGATAACGTTGCTACCTGAGTTCTTCAGCTCAAAGGCATCACGTATACCTGACGATTCCGAACCTGATCCTCAGGCACCAGATTCAGCCCCTAATGATGATCCTGATGTCACTCCAAGAAGTTGTGAGAAAGTAGAGTCGTCCGCTTCATCGAGCCAGCAAGAGGCAAATGTGGCCAACAAGAGTAAAATAGTGAAGCTAGTAAGGGTGCAAGGCATTGAGGTCGACATGGACATACCGTTCCTCTGGGTTGCCAACAACCTGAAGAACTCTGAATGCTACCTCCATATTTGTGTATATGTCGGTACAAGAAAACGAGAGTCTAAGGATGGCAGATGAAATGTTAGAAACACGATAGGGAGAGCGCGTTCCAGGAAAAATCTGGTCTTGTTCTCATCTTGGATAGTCCCTAGACATCAATATTCTTTGTACAGATGCTGAAATCTCAATACGTTTTAACGTGCTGATCGGTTGGTGTAAGATTGATGCATCATTTGATATTTTGATTTTGATGTGTGGCTGGAATTGGAATCGGATGATGAATGAATGAAATGGTCAATGTTTTGAACTGAACAAAATTCTGAAAATGTTGCTATGCCTGAACAGAACCTTTGATTCACCACAATATTATGCCTCGTTAGAAATAGCAGTAATAATTTTTCATCATCTAAGAAAACCCCGGCAAACCTGTGTCCAGAAAAAGGAGGAAAATGGAAGGTAACAAACAGTAAGAGGAAAGTGTAAAAACTTTGGGTGCTCTCGCCTTTTCGCCGCGTCGCGCCATTTTCTGCCACTGCTTTCGTTTCCTCTCATGCGAGCTCCTCTCGTTTCCTCTCGTTTATAAAAACCAACAAGAGCTCCTCCTCGTCCCTCTCATCTGATCCGATCCGATCCATATCTCTCATCAGCAGCGGCAAGAAACAAAAATGGCGGACGAGAAGCTTGCCAAGCTGCGTGAAGCCGTCGCCGGCCTCTCGCAGATCAGGCAATGTCTCTTAATTCTGAATTCCTCATCCGATCGCTCAAGTTTGATCAACTCTGCTGATCGATTTTGGCTTTTGCATCATTGCATGCGTGCAGTGACAACGAGAAGTCCGGGTTCATCAACCTCGTCGCCCGCTACCTCAGGTAACGACACCATCCCATCCTCCATGGATGATCTCTCCCTCGCGCCATTTCTGAGCTGCTACCTGTTTCTCTGACGATGAACTGATTATTGAATCGATCTGATCCAAGAAAAGCGGCGAGGAGGAGCATGTGGAATGGGCAAAGATCCACACCCCGACGGACGAAGTGCTTGTGCCGTACGACGCCCTGGAGGCGCCGCCGGAGGACATGGAGGAGACCAAGAGGCTGCTCAACAAGCTCACCGTGCTCAAGCTCAACGGCGGCCTCGGCACCACCATGGGATGCACCGGACCAAAGTATCAACTACATAGATCATCTCTCTTTCTCGCAATTTATCATGTTTTCTTCTCATCAATTTCTTCTCCATTAGGACAACATAGTTCATCATCTCAATAACACAAAATGTTGCTCATGGTGTCGTAGATCGGCCATCGAGGTGCGCAACGGATTCACATTCCTCGACCTGATTGTGATCCAGATCGAGGTGAGTTGCTTCAAACATCATGCATAGCTTTTTCCATCCACTGTTAAATTAATTCCTTTTACATCAATGCACGATCATGCATCTTGCTGCAAACTGCATCATGGCATTCGGTGACATGGTTTTCTTTTGCAGTCCCTCAACAAGAAGTATGGCAGCAATGTCCCACGGCTTCTGATGAACTCATTCAACACCCATGAAGACACCTTGAAGGCAATTTCTCTTCTTACCTGACAAACCTTTCTGACTGAACAAATTTCAGAGTACTAACCAGCACGCTTTCCTGCAAATTGTTGAGAAATACACCAATTCAAACATTGAAATCCATACTTTCAATCAGGCATGTCTGCTGAATTTTCCTGTTTTCGCCAAGTTTTACAACATGCTACTGACACCAAAATAAATTTGATCCAATGGAGAGCCAGTATCCTCGTGTGGTAGCCGATGAGTTCTTGCCATGGCCTTCCAAGGCGAAGACCTGAAAGGATGGCTGGTAAGCCATTCTTCATAGATCGCTAGATCAGCAAGATGAACTCGGCGAATAATTTGATTCTTTTTACAACCTTTGCATTACATAATTTTTCAGGTACCCTCCTGGCCATGGTGATATCTTCCCATCCCTGATGAACAGTGGCAAGCTTGATTTGTTACTTTCACAGGTTTGTGATTATCATCTAGGAATACTATCAGGTCCCACATTTCATACAAAGTTTTCATGCATGCATGTGATATCACCCTTTTTATCCTATTGCAGGGAAAGGAGTATGTGTTCATTGCAAACTCAGATAACTTGGGTGCTATAGTGGACATGAGTATCCTTACATAGATATTCCATTAATTCACCATATTAGCTTTACAGACTTTCTGGTTAAGAAAGGAGAGCTTTTTGGGAATGTACATAACTATTGAACAGAGATACTGAACCATTTGATCCACAAACAGAATGAATATTGCATGGAGGTATGTGATTGCGTGGTATCGAATGAGTAAGATACTATACATGTAGTTGTTTAGTAAAGTTTTAAAATCCATTTTTAGGTTACAACGAAAACTCTGGCTGATGTTAAAGGTGGCACACTGATCTCATATGGACAAGGTTCAGGTAAACTTTGGTTCTTCCTTGTTTTACCAACCGCACCATTTTCTCAAGCCTTCCTAAGTTCCTATGTTGTTTAATTTGTAAGTTTATTACTTTTTGTTGCAATTATGCAATTTAATTACTTGGAGTACTGAACATATAAACAAGTTGCTGTGCTAGACTTGAGTTTCTTTGGGGGGTAATTTTCAACCATTATGTAACTGCTGTTTTGGTGATGATAATATTTTTGCTTTCCAGCTCCTGGAGATTGCACAAGTTCCTGATGCACACGTAAGTAATGAGATATTAAAGTAATTAAGTTGTGACACCAAATTAGACTAAATATATTATAGAACTTATCTGAGGTTGATTTCACACTTTTCTGAAACATAGGTGAATGAATTCAAATCCATTGAGAAATTCAAGATCTTCAACACAAACAATCTGTAAGTGGAGTCATATGTAGTATTTATTCCATTTTAGATAAGATTGTCCCAATGTTATCTAATGTTGCTGCTGGTTTTGGTAGATGGGTGGAACTTGAAGGCTATCAAACGCCTTGTTGAGGCTAATGCACTAAAGATGGAGGTCATACCAAACCCTAAGGTAACAATGAATTATTACTATCCAATGATGAGAAGAATTAAACATACAACTGAGATATGCAACATATAATTTCAGAAGTGGATGGAGTTAAAGTTCTTCAGTTGGAAACAGCAGCTGGTGCAGCAATCAGGGTACTAACAAATTACTACATAGCCATCATCAACTTTTTTCTAACATATGAAGATGATAAGTCACATCTTTGTGTACCAGTTCTTTGATCACGCAATTGGTGTCAATGTTCCAAGGTCCCGGTTCCTACCAGTGAAGGCAACATCAGATTTGCAGCTAGTACAGGTCTGTATGACACTCTTGAGTAAACTTTTTAGGCTAACACTCATTCTAACTTAACTGTTTCACCCTTGCAGTCTGATCTATATACCTTGGTTGATGGCTTTGTTACACGCAACCCGGCCAGAACAAACCCATCGAATCCCTCAATTGAACTGGGTCCAGAGTTCAAGAAGGTGTAGTTCCAACATTATTTCCTCATGCTAAAGCTTTAAGTTAATTCATGAGTTCAAACGCAATTAACTGATCTTTGTTCACATAATGGCAGGTCGGGTGCTTCCTTGGTCGCTTCAAGTCAATCCCTAGCATTGTTGAGCTTGACAACTTGAAGGTTTCCGGTGATATTTGGTTTGGCTCTAGCATCACATTGAAGGTACTTTTGACAAAGCTTAAAATTATAGTCTTTCTTGTAGTTATAGTTCCTACAGAAAATGTTTGGACTATTTTCATGTATTTTTCAAATACATATCTGTATGCAACCTTTTGTATAATGTGTTTACGCAATCTTAATTCAGAGTACAGCTTCACTTCTCATTGATTAGTGTTTAAACAATGAAATCATATTGTTTTTTTCCTGTTGCTTTTCTCCTGAACTACAGTCACTCTAAGAGGGTTTTCCCCGCTGCCTGTAACCTTTATGTATCTGAACTGCTATTTCTTTCCTTCTATAAATTCCGGCAGAGCTCCGCTCCTGCGGTCGTCCGTTTCAAAAAAAAAAAAAAGAAATCATATTGTTTTTCTTTATCTTTTATAGGGCAAGGTGACCATCACAGCAAACCTGGTGTCAAACTGGAAATCCCAGATGGAGCAGTGATCGAGAACAAGGTACTTTTTCTCCCAAGTAGCACAATACAGTTTAAAAACAAATACTGTATAATCTAACTTTGACACATATAACTGTTTATCAGTATTTCAATCAGTCAGGATAATTTGAAGATAATTCACAGCAATACTGATATCGTTGCAGTAGTTAGAATCTTACATGAGGAGCTAAATTTTAGCATTCTACTCAATCACAGAAACATTTATTTATTTGAAATATAAACATATATCTCAAACAAAATGCAAGCTGATATCAAAATTGATATTTTTAACAAGAGAACATTGTATTCTCTCATTTCAGGATATCAATGGCCCTGAGGACCTTTGAGCGAAAGCATGCTGAGTTCACAAAGAGAGATCATATTACCATTCCATAGAATCAATCAAGCTCCATGACATTGTGGAGAATATTTTTGATCCAATATTGATTCAGCATAAGGAATAACAAAATTAGTATCTTGTCCTATTTTCTCCTTGTGAGTGGGTAAACAAGTCATGTCCCGGCAAAATATCATATGAACATATTTGGTTACGTATCTGTTCAACAATCAGCAAGAAAACAAAATGTTACAATTACATTAACATTTGTTGCTAAAAACTGTGAAACTTCCTATTAATACCTCAACAATGTTCCCCATCCATTGCAAACAAAAATGGTCATTTCTATGCAGGAGGGACGACTTCCAAAAGCTCTATATCGAGTTCAAAAGGAGCATCAGGCTGCAAACAAGCATGGAATCAAACTACACCACTTCAGTATCTGTGATGTGCTTAAATACTAAAATCATACTAGAACAGTAATAAGTGCACGGAGCTACCTATTCACAAGCAAGCTTTGTGCCAAAGCTGGAGAGGCAGATAGCAAATGCCTGGAATGCTGACAGAGGCTGCCGGTAGTCCATTGTAAAAACGTCATCGTCAATTTTTCCAAACTGCAGTACCACTGTCTCCTCATCTGACGGCTCCCCGGGTTCGACTGGAACAATAAGCTGGAAGTTCTTCACAGATGCAACCATAACCCGGCCGTGAAAATTCAAGCACCAGCACTGAAGATGCTCATGCCAACTTGGTACTTTACTGTTCAGAACCAATGAACTAGGGATGCTATTGCTAAGTTGTTTTCCGTCTTGTGGATCTACTGCAGTACCCTCAATGACGGGACACTGTACACTGCAGTTCATTCTTCTTGGACCTCTTGATCTGAGTAAACTGTATTTATAGCATACCTCTCCAACTTCTACATCACCCATGGAAACCGGTGGGCTTATGTGTTTGTTTCCAAACCAGCAACCGGATCTGCTGCTGAACGCCTTAGCACCTTCATATGATGATTGCCAATCATGAATGGTGAACTTTGTTCTCGTGAAATTAGACCTAAAAACAAAGATTGCACTGTCATTATTAGCATCGTGGAATTCCCAGGAAAATTGTTATCAGTTTATTTGCAGAGCAGTTTTCCCATCCTTGAAGAGGTACTAGGTACCACCATCTTTAACCAGGTACCAAACTAATCTCACCGTTAATCTCGTGGGGGGTACGATTAGAAAGAAAAATATGTTTATCGAACTAATCGTACACAATCCACACACTCCTATCGAGCAGTAGAACTGACGCAGTCGAACTCATCCTAGGGTTTTGACCGGCCGGACAGCAGCAGGGGGGTTGGGCAGGGCGACATCCCGGCGGAAGCCCAGCGGCCAGACTACGGGTCGGTAGTAGGGAGGCGGCGCAACGTCTTGGCGAAAGCGTGGTGTTCGGATTGCGGGTCATAGACACGGAGGGGCGGCGTCCCAGCGAAAGTGCGGCGACTGGTCTGCGGGTCGGCGTCAAGGAGGTATTGCGGCGAGGCAGCGTCCCGAGGAAGTGCGGCGACCGGACTGCGGGTCGGCGGTGCGGCGGCAGGAAGGCGGTTGGTCGGCGGCAAGGAGGAGGCGGTGCGGCAGCTGAAGGGCGGCAGCAGAACGACCTCTGTGGCAGGACGGCGGCTCAGTGGCACAGCAACGACAAGGTCTGGCTTTATCCGGTTAGTTGGAGTCTTTCACATCGTGCAAGGTCATGCTTGCATCCTAAGGTAATGGAGTTGAAGAATGTAGATTTGCGGCAGCATCAAGTGATGGATGTAATGGAGAGAGATTACGGTGGTTATGAAGCAACCGGGTTTATGACAAGGGATCTGTACAATTTCTTTGTTAGTCTGAAGAAGAAACGGATTGAAGGGGGAGATGCAGAACATGTTATCAAGTACATGCAAGCCCGGTAATTGGATGACATGGAGTTCTTTTCGAGTATGAGAAGGACGAAGTGGTTGTTTGAAAAGGCTTTTCTGGGGGGATGCACAATCCAGAATTGACTACGGCTTTTGGTGATGTTGTTTTTGATAGCACATATCGTGTTAACAAATACAACCTCCCTTTCATTCCTTTTGTCGGTGTGAACCACCATGGTTCAATGTGCTATTGTTTCAGATGAGAGGTATTCGACGTACAAATGGGTACTAGAGCAATTCTTGAACTGCATGTGCCAAAAACATCTTAAGTGATTGATCACAGATGGGGACAATTCAATGAAAAGAGCAATCCAGATTGTGATGCCAAATTCAGATCACAGGTTGTGCACATGGCACATTGAGCAGAATATGGCACGTCATCTTCGTCCAGAAATGCTATTGAACTTTAGAGTATTTGTCCATGCGCCGATGGAGGAACAAGAATTTTTGGTTAAGTGGGAAAAATTTAAGGTTGATTATAAGGTTTTCGATGACAACCAATGGCTAACAAGGATGTACAATCTAAGGACAAAGTGGGCAACTGCATTCACGAAGGGTAGAGTTTTCCTAGGTATGGAAAGCAATCAACGCAACAAGAGTTTGAACTCAAAACTTCATAGACTACTGGATCGTAAGATGAGCCTAGTTGTGTTGGTTGAACACTATGAGCATTGCTTATCACGCATGCGTCATCAAGAGGCTAAATTAGATACAAAGGCTCCATAGTCGGTACCTTTCACCGCTAATGATGTGAACCCCATTGAGAAAGATGCAGTGTGTATATTCACACCACAAGCTTTCAAGAAGGTGAGGATGGAGATTTATAAAGGAATGGATTGGGAGGTAGTAGATACTATCGAAGAGGATAATTGTGTCAGGTATGTGCTATGGATAATTGTGTCAGGTATGTGCTATCTCTAAAGGGTACCGGAAAAATTGTTCTTGTGAAGTGCATGTATGAGAAAGCAACTTTGGTTAGTCTATTCTGCCCATGCAGAAAAATTGAGTGTGAATCTATAGCATGTGAGCATATGTTCAAAGTTATGCACTTTTTAAAGCTAGCATTAATTCCACAATTCTGCATAGTGCGTAGCTGGACAATGAATGTGAAGTGTGCATTTCCATCGGACAGGTATGGAGAAGTATTTACTTGGTGTGATCAGATGGAACGATATCGGCAATTACGCACATTGGGCAGCGAAGCATTTTTCAGATTATCAATGACAGAAGAAAATACTCTAAAGGTTATGAAGATGCTAGAAAGCTTAATGCTCGAGGATGATAGCATTGGTAAACATGACAATGTTGCTAGCCAATATGGTCATGGTCATGTAGTTGAGCAGATTATGCGGTCTGACGTTGTGCTCACAAATCATGTAAATGATCCTATGCAAGTTGTCCCTAAAGGTGCACCACCGACCAAGAGACTGAGAGGATTCCTAGGAAAAAGAGTAAGGAAATGTGGTACTGTCATGTTGGTGGTCATACCATTCGCACTTGTGAAATTTACCTAAGGCAAGTTCTGAAAATTTATTGAAATGAACATTCATCCTTGTAATTCAAGCTAAATTTGAAATATTATGAAGCATTTGTTTTGTTTGTTGTACAGGAAGGTGGCTGTAGATGTCTGAATGCTCTATGATATTAAAGGGGGTGTGGAAAGCCAAACTACTATGTTGATGTGTGGTGGTGCTTTTTTGGGTGGAAGGCGGCACCCTCCACGATCTCGTCACTGGCCGCGGAGAGGTGGAGAGAGACAGGCTAGGTGAGGAGACCCCCTCAAGGAGCTCATCGGCAAGAGGAGGGGAGAGGGGCGGGCTCGGCAAGGCGGCACCCTACACGATCTCGTCGGCAACCACGGAGAGGTGGGGAGAGACTGGCTAGGCAAGGAAGGGCCCCTCGAAGAGGTTGTTGGCCATCGCGGAGAGATGAGGAGAAAAGCCGGGGTGGCGAGGCGGTCCCTTGAACGCATCCAAAACGGCATGGAGGAGAGTTTGCGACAAAGGGTGAGAGGCCACGCGAAAATACATCTTTGCCCCTTAAGCTTATAGTATCTGGTGGAGCAAGGCCGATTGAAAGGAGGTATCAAAATTTTCCAACCATCAGATCATTCTAGATGGATGGTTCAGATTTGGTACCTGGTTAGAGATGGTGGTACCTAGTAGCTTTTCAAGGATGGAAAAACTGCTCTTATTTGCAATATAAAATTAACCAAACAAATTGAAAATAGAAGTTACTGAATTACTAGTGGCTAGGCCTCACTTTAGATTTCCAACGCATGAATGGCTTCCAGGGAAGAGACCATCAGAGTTAATGGTGATGGCATATTCCTTATGCAACCCACGCCTGCACCTCCGAGCAGCCAACAGAAATTTTCCATCATCTGTTAGTTCTGCTAGAACAGTAAACCACCCATAAAGAAATTGGACGTGAAAAAAGAGAATACAGTACACGAAGATGCATGTCAATTTATTCAAGCGTCAGAACAAAATGTCCATTTGTAACCATCTCACCATGATGTCCATTGTAAAACATAAACATGCAGGTATGAAACTGCTCCCTGAAACGGTCCATAACACTAAAAGGTTGTTAAAACAGAGTCTTCGTAACCCTGGTGGATTTCAGTTCAGCCTAGAAGCCTCAAGGAATAGAAAGTTTCCTAGTCATTCTTATGCAAACACAAATAACCTTCAGCATAGATGCATGACACCTTCGCCAATGATCACAATAAAGAAAATAAAAGATTAAATCCTTTCTTCTGAAACAAGATCTCCTAACATTTTTTTTCCAAAAATTCTAACCATTGTAGCATCATTTGTCAAGGATAGAGCAAAAACATGACCAAAAGTTAATATTTTCCGCATCGTGTTTAAGTAACAGACAGAACTGCATGCAGGCTTACCTTGTGTTAATCCAAGATATAGGAAAAAGGTAGAGTTTTTCTTGTTCCTCTTGATGAAACACTGCATTGGTGCGTCCCTTGGTCCAGGCTGCAGCGATCGCATTGGTATAAATATACACCTTATCAGCATAGCAACAATAGTTTCCCAAACTGAGCATAGCAAACAACTAAAATAAATAAATGTTAAAAAGAGAGACCATATTCACTTTACTTTTGAATGATGAAAAATTGAGGTTTTAACAGATCCTCTGATAAATTGGAACAGCTGCTTTACCCATGCTGTCCAAAGAAACTGACCTTTTGCTCCCCAAAAAAATTCTTAGATTATTTGAGAATCAAGCGACAAAATACCATCCAATTAATCAAATTGAGTTATACTGGAACTAATGCATTAGGGATTTAGGATCCATTGGATGGGTCAATGGGAGAAGCATGGATTCCCGAGTTCAGGAATCAAAAGTAATGGACCATTGCCTATGCATCCACCAAGTTTAACGAGACGGCAATCCAATACAGGTTGAAGTTAGGGTTTTGATCGATTGTCACCTGCTTCAATGACGACGGGAACGTGATCCTCCCGGACTCGAGCGGCGGCTGCACGACGGCGACGGTGACGTCGCGCCACCGGCGGCAGACGCTGGCGCAGGCCACCACGTCGCGCCGGGGCGGCCACCTCTCTGAGCCGGCCTCCACGCGCCGCAGGATATCTGCGAGAAGGTCGGGCACCAGCGCCGACCACCTCTCCTCGCCGGGCCCCTCCTCCCCCACCAACGGCGACAATTCCGACGAGACGTCTGGGGAGACCCTCGCATTGGTGCGGGCGGGACGCCGCGCGGGCCCTGAGGACGGAGCGGAGGAGGAGGAGGAGGAGGAGGAGCGGCGCCACGGAACCATCGCGAATCGCCGGCGATCTCTTCCTAGAGACCTAGCTTCGCGGCCGCGGCCCGCCGGAGATCGAATGCAACAGAAACAGAATCGGCGCGAATAATCGGGGGATAAATAAAACCGAGTAAGTTAAAATAAATAAATAAATCGCGCTGTACGTATAGATTCAATCTACACGCCTAGAACGAGGGCATGGGGTCAACGAGTGGATTCGATGCTTCGTTATGAAGTATAGATCAAAATCAAATCACCCACTAATTGTTTGCTACTTAGGCCTCCCTGGATTCAAAGGATTTTCAAAGGATTATGGTAGGAATTAAAATCATAAGATTTTCTTTCTCTATATATCATTCGTTTTATAGGAATAGATCTTTTTAAATTTCTAAGGATTATAGTTTTTACAATCTTATTTCATAGAATTCTTAACATGAGGTAAAACCTTTTGAAAAAATTCATATGAATTTGTACATGTGACATTCTAATCTTTTACCTTTTCTATTCCTACTATTTGGAAATCCTTTGAACCAAGTAAACCCTAAAGTTTGTAGCTTAAATATTACGCATGTTTTATCATATTTTGGATATTTTTGTGCCCATTTGAACTTCGCTTCTCCTATTTCTCCATTTATCTTGTCATGTCCTTCATGGCAGATGACCGTCCTCTCCAATGAAGAGTTTATATATAAAAAAAATCTCCGAAATCACTAGTTTTGCCAGAAAAGGACATTGTCCGATGAACCGTCACGTAGGTATAGGCGCGTGCCTATGGTTGGCAGGGCTCGCCGCGACAGCTGCGCGACACTTCTACGAGGGCTCTCGCTCTGTATCCTGATCCGGGCTGTGGCGCCGTTTCCATCCGCACGGCAGCGCGCGC
Source organism: Oryza officinalis (assembly GCA_008326285.1). Classification (NCBI taxonomy): domain Eukaryota; kingdom Viridiplantae; phylum Streptophyta; class Magnoliopsida; order Poales; family Poaceae; genus Oryza; species Oryza officinalis. The sequence goes on along the minus strand of BDMV01000001.1, from coordinate 52,906,876 downwards.
CCGGCGAGGTGCCAGCCACGATTGATCAGAAAACGGCCAAGCCGCGCGCGCCATTGGAGTTTGGAGCTGGACCCGAGCGGCGCGCGGCCCCGGGCTGGGTTTTTTTTTGGCACGACGGCGCGGCCGCGATGCGCCCTCCGCGCGCGCGCGCGCGCACGCGATGACGCGTGGCGGAGCGCACGGCGCAACGACGCTCATGCCACGGCGAGCGCCGGGGGCGGTATGTGCGGCACTCGAACGCTAAGACGCGAGCGTTTGCGTCGGCAACATCCTACTCCTACCACTCCTGACTCCTGTGCGTGCGTACTACAGTATTCCTCTCGAATTATTCTGAGGAATTAATTATTCCTCTCGACTTGTTCCGATCCCTGCCTCCCTGGAGAAGTTGAGCCATTTGCAGAATACAGTTCGATCGGCTACCTTGCGTGGTTGTCCAATAGAACGTGCGGTGAACGTAAGCATGCACGTACGTGACTGCTCCAGCCCCCGGCTGCCAACTTTACATGCGTGAATAGATTTCCCATGTCTATTCGGCGTACTCTATCTGCTTCTTCATTCAACAATTATCATCTCTATATTTTTTTTCTGTGAATAAGCTGCCAAATCTAATAACCTCTATCTAATTCTTCTTTCGATAATTAGAGTGAGCTTCCGCATGGCAGATTTGTTCTTGTTGTCGTAGTGTTTTTCTTTTTTTTTCTTTCCCTTTTTCAAGCCTATATAATTAGATGGATGCCGGTGTGATTTCATTTCTTAATGAAATCCTATCTAAAATAATCATTTTGCACTACTAATTCCATACATGACATATATCGAGTTTTCAACATGTCTTGATTAAAATCCCATACTACGTAACACAGTGATTTTGGGCTTAGCAACAGATAGTTTGGGTGACTGAAAAGGTAAAATATTCACGCAACTGAAAGCTTGCAAATAGCTACATAGATACCCCGTAAATCCAAAAAAATAGGAAAATACCATTGCGAATTGCAAAATACCGTTGCATGTGCATATATATATTGGTCCGAATGCTTTCTCTCGAACTTTATGCTTTCTCAACTGAATCTCCCCATCTCCAAAGGAGATAGAGAGAAAGCAAGCATGCGAACTAAAACAAATAAATATACAGGAATTTGGTGTGTTCCATTAGCAAAATGTTCACTCTCTTCGATCAGGAGAAAACTTAACCAGAGAAAGCCACGAGCCACGCGGGAATCATCAGTATGCAAGCCAGGTGCAAGGCACTGACAAAAAAATCAAATACATAAAAGTGCGCACCTGATTGCATGAAACCCTTGCTCCATCACTCCATGCATTTGTTTATCTTCTCCGGTGCACGCTCAATTGCTCTTCTCCCGCAACAGTGATGAAAAATCAACGATAGGGGGAGCAACGAGGAAAAGTCATCCGTGACTGTACAACACTTTATCCATCTTAAAATAAGATAACCAGTGCGATATCTGACCTAACTATTTAGACTAGAATGAAAAACACTCTCTTCATCTCAAAATAAAATAACCAATAGAATACCTGACACAACTATTTAGAACGAGATGTGATAAAACTTATTGTCCCGTCTCATACTGGTTAACTTATTTTTGAAATCGAGAGAATACACCGTAGCGTCTAGTGGCGTTATCCCTTTCACGCCGTCATTATCGGATAGAGATATATCCACGTAGGCTCCACTTCGATCTACGCGCATGCCACATCAAACTGTTAACTCTCCCCCTCTGACGTGTAGAGGAGGTCGCCAGCATCAGCAGGCTTCCCTCTCTGCTTGCATATGCCACGAGAAAGAAACCAAAACAGATGAACTATATAGAAGGGTCACGATACGGAGACCGAGACAAAATCCAAGCGAAGGAAACTGACGGGCTTGTGTATATGTAGTTAGTGGTAGCTAGCTTTGCTTACTCGTCAGTCGCTTGGCACACAGGCTGGAGGGGTGACCTGCATGCAGGCGATGGGCGCGGCACGGCACGTCGCGTGCTACCAGCGGTGGATCGCCGGCCAGGAGGCGGGCCTCGGGGAGCTCGAGGCGGCGTCCGCCAATGCGGCCGCGGGGCGAGCCACGGACGCCGAGCTGAGGGCGGTGGTGGAGCGGTGCATGCGCGGGTACGCGGAGTACGTCGCCACTCGGCGGGCGCTGGCGCGGGAGGACGGCGCGGCGCTGTTCGCGCCGCCGTGGTGCACGTCCTTCGAGAACTCCATGCTCTGGGTCGGCGGGTGCCGGCCGTCGCTGACAATCCGGCTGCTGTACTCCCTCTCCAGCGAGGGCCTGGAGGAGCACATCGAGGAGTTCATCAGCGGCCGCGGCGCCCTGGGCGCCGCTAGGGGGATGGGCCTCCTCGGGATCACGGCCAGGCAGCTGGAGCTCGTCAACGCCCTCCACCGTCGGACGCTGCGCGACGAGGACGCGCTCTCGGATCGGCTGGCAACCTTGCAGGAGGACGTCGCCGACCGGCCTCTGCTGCCGATCGTCCGGGAGCGCGCCACGGCCGCGGCCGCGGCACTGGGCGCAGGCGCCAGCTGCGACGGCTTGGGCACGCGCACGCGGCTCGTGCTCTCCAGACCAGCAGGAGCCGTGGACCACGAGGTGGACGCGGCGATTGGGAGCTACAAGGCCGGGCTGGGCAGGCTGCTGGAGGAAGCCGACGAGCTTCGCATGTCGACGGCGCGGACGCTGGTGACGGAGATCCTGACTCCCCGGCAGGCGGTCGAGACGCTGGTGGCGGGCAAGCAGCTGCACCTCTCGGTGCGCAACTGGAGCCGCCGTGGGGAGGCGGTCGCGCAGCCCGCGCGGTCGCCGGTCACCTTGCCGGCCCCATCTTCAAACCGCGCAAACCCGTAACAGGCTCGCCAACTCCCCCTCACTATCTACCTTCGTAGTACTAGCTACTACTCCAGTATATATGCTCTATTTCTGTGTACATAATATTGTAACGTCGTGGCTTGTGTTCGTTAATCTGTACAAACAGCTATACTCCAGCTAGCTTGGTTCGCTCTTGCTGATGCGCTCTCTCCAGCCAGCCACTGGTTCGTTTTGTCTTTACTGTTCTCTGTTCTTCCGTGCACCGCGCGGCGCTTATATATATAGATGATCGGTGCTCCCGTTCTTCCGGGAAACGGACGGACACTGGTCGGATGGTGCCGTAGACGTCTCGTCTTTCTCCAGGTTTTACGACAGAAATATGGGAGACACGCGGTCGAGCCGGCGCCGCGTTGTCCTTTTGGCAGGTCGGAGTGGTGCATATGCATGGCGGTGGGCCGCTGGCCGGTGGCGTGGTCGATCGACACCGCGCTTCACCTTTTTTCGCTTTCTAATTCGCATCGATATGTCGCGGCCGACGGTCTCCCATCTCTTTCCGTGACTTCGGTTTCCCGTCGCTTTCTCACGGCGCGGCGACCGAGGATAGCTGCTGTACAGTGGTGCGCGCGGCAGGGTCCGGATGCCCCGGCGTCCCTGGCGGCTGGCGCAGTGGCGCTGCGCCTGCGCGTCACTTTGGCAGCGTTTGGCGTGGTGGCGGGCGCATGGGCTAGGACGCTGGCGCGCGGGTGCTTGCATGCGGGACGCGTGTGGCCCGGAGGGCTCGTGGCCACTGGGCAGTCGCGCGGCGCGAGGCGGTCCGGGGCATATGGGACTGGCTGACCGCCGAGTGGTGCCAGATTTGCTGTAGCCTCATCCTGTAGCACTGTGAAGTTAAGCTCAGCCTGACAGCCTGTAGCAGTACTGTAAGTTACGCCTAAGCCACAAAGGGGACAAGTACACGTTTCACAGTTCGTACGCACATAGCACACTTCGAATTCAGGATCGACGACGTTTGCTACGTTTTTTTTTAAAAAAAATACAAGACATATGCTCACACACGTATATTTCCTCGCACATGTATATTACCTCGCTGGATCTTTTATGTTTTGAAATTTTTGGAAAACTTCTTTTATAACTAGGCTCTCGGCACCGATCTTTTTGACGTCGACATTTTTCCCATTAACAACTTAGCTATCACAAAGGCAGAGTGCACTGCTGGAAAATCGATTTTTAGCACCGGTTCGTAACCTTACCGGTTATTGAACCGGGATTATTAAATCGGGACTAAAGATTGAGATTTTTAGTCCCGATTGAAATAACCGGTACTAAAGACAAAAAAAAAATGTGTGCAATATAGGATTCAAACTCAGGACCTCTCACCTCAGCCCTCACATGCATTACCATCCCATCTATCACACACATCTAACTTGGATAGATATAGTTTCTTTTTAAACTAACTCTGAAGGCATCTTTAGTCCCGGTTGATAACACCAACCGGGACTAAAAATGCATTTTTAGTCCCGGTTGGTGTTATCAACCGGGACTAAAGATCGAGACATCTTTAGTCCCGGTTGATCATACCAACCGAGACTAAAGATGTATTTTTAGTCCCGGTTGCTGTTATCAACCGGGATTAAAGATGTTTCGAGGAGCTTGGACTTTTAGAACCGGTGCTAAAACATTTTTAACACCGGTTCGTTAAACATCTGAGACATTTGCTGGTTTTTGCCAACCGATCAAAGATCAGTGGTCCAGTAGTGGTGTCAGGTATTAATGCCATTAACGGAGGGTAGTGTGTTGAATGTTAGTGTCATTGACGTTGAGATTGAATCTTGATGCTAATTGATGCTAATGACCCTAACGTAAAAAAACTATTTTTCAAATAAGTTTTACCGGTTTATTTGTAAAATATTTTTTTTGAAAAAGTTGAAATGTAAAAAATCCAGCACTACCTCGGATTGAAACCGAGAAAGAAAAAAATTGACAAGCGCACGTGCAGGTTAAGAACTTTTACATGGAAGGGCAGGTTCTACCGTTTTACCATAAGACACTAGCCACCTTAAAATATACTACTAAGTTCACGTTTGATTTAGTTAGTCAAAATTATATAAAATCAAGATTCAACGGTGGTATTCTATGTCATCATTTGTAAAAGAAGGTAATTGATAATTTTTTTTTGTACACAAAGCTTTTTCCGATAAAATGGCCCAACCATGTTTTGACTAAAATGAAAATGATTCACGTGATTATAACAAAAACGTTGATATATATAGGCTACATTGGTTGATATATTAACGTTGACAACAATTCACACATTTAGGTGCCTAATTTGCCTGAAGTCTGGCCGACACAAAATGAACCGATAGTTTAGCCGGGAAAAATCCTATTTTTGCTGAGATGAACTTTTTTTAGAGAGAAAAATGCATTTTGCGCTAGCTGTGTTATACGGAATATTTACGTGCCTACGAAGTTTTGATCAACGCGAGACTCAGTTAGTATCATCTACTCCTAAAGAAGAGGATCGATATGGAATATCATTTTTTTAAAAAAATTATGGAATATCATGTCCTACGAAACTCTGATTAATTCAATCTGACAGTGGAATGCCAAGGTAAATGAAATTCGTGCTTTAAAAACCCACAGGTCAGCTGGACACGGTGGTTCACCCTTCACAAACACGAGAGATCAATAGCAAGAGCAGATCAATTACAACGTGATAATTCGATACCGGGTCGACATATCAAGTGCGCTTCGTGATCGGCCTCCTCCCCGCCGCCGGCACGAGCGGCGGCGGCGGCGGCGAGTCACCTCCCTGCCACGCCCAAACCATGTCGCCGAGCGACGGCTTAAGCTCCTGCTTGTAGAAGTCCCGGAAATCCGGTGAGTCGCCGCCAGTCTTCCTCACCTCCACCACGTGCACCGACGGCGCCACCTTGAAGATCTCCGCCTCGATGGCCAGCGCGCCCTTCCGCCCGTCCTGGCTCCCCTCCAGCTCGACCCTCCCTTTCTCCTTCAGCTTGAAGCTGAACCTCCCCGCCTCCGCGATCTCCTCCAGCTTGGAGACGATGGCCGTCGTGGTCTCCCTGGTGGAGAACCGGGCCTCCGACCTGCGCTCCTCCGCGTCGAACATCTTGGACAGGTCCAGCCCGCTCGACCGCGAGATGATGTCGAACGCGTTCATGCTCGGGGGCCTCACGTCGATCGCCGGCGACGACATGGTCACCTTGGACCGCTTCTTCTCCCGGGCAAACCCATCCTCCTCGTCATCGTGCTGCTGGCTGGCTTCCCTTCTGGCAAGCAGCACCGAGGGCGCGCTAGCGACGAGGGGCATGTCGCCGAGCTGGCACGTTCCCTTCTGGAACCATGGCCTGTCCATGATCTTGGAGATGGTGATCCGGGTCTTGGGGTTCGGGTCGAGCAGCCTGGCGAGGAGCTTGCGGGCCTCGACGGAGAACCACGGCGGGCACCTGTAGTTGCTCTCCGTGATATTCCGGTACAGGATCACGAGATTGGTTTCGTTGAAAGGGAGGTAGCCGGCCAGGAGCACGAAGAGGATCACGCCGCACGACCAGATGTCCGCCTTCGCGCCGTCGTAGCCACGCTTCAGGAGCACCTCGGGAGCGACGTACGCCGGCGTGCCGCACGTGGTGTGCAATAGGCCGTCGCCACGGAGGCGATCAGGGCCGCCGTCCAGCGCGCTGAGGCCGAAGTCGGTGACCTTGAGGTCGCCGCGGGCGTCGAGGAGGAGGTTCTCGGGCTTGAGGTCGCGGTGGTACACGCCGCGGCTGTGGCAGAACTTCACGGCGGTGATCAGCTGCTGGAAGTAGCGGCGCGCGACGGGCTCCGGGAACCGCGGGCTCCGGGAGAGACGGGTGAAGAGCTCGCCGCCGCTCGCGTACTCCATGACGAAGTAGATCCTGGACCGCGTGGCCATCACCTCGTGGAGGCGGATGACGTGCCGGTGGTGCACACGCCGCATGACGTCCACCTCGCGCTTCACCTGCTCCACCGTGCCGGACCGCTGCACCGACTCCTTGTCGAACACCTTGATGGCGACGGCCTCGCCGGTGGCCACCTTATAGGCCTTGTAGACCTTGGCGAACGTGCCACGGCCGAGGAGCCGGCCGAGCCTGTACCGGCCCATGATCACCTGGGAATCTTGGCTCGTCGTCTCCATGGCCATGAAGAGCAAGGGAGGTGTTTCAAGTGATCATGGGCGAGGTTCCGCCGTTCCGGCCGGCCGGGAAATTGGCCGGTCGGACAATGAATCCCTCTGTGCACGGATGGAGATGGTGGATGATCGATCATTGCAAATTGGTTTTGGGGTTTGATTTGTTCGGTGAGTTCTGAGGCTAGGAATTGCTAGGAGATTGTTGGCCAGTGGTGTTGGAGAGGAAGGAAACGAGGCGTCTTTGGCTAATTTTAGGATGTGTTAGTTCTTAATGATAGGCATGTAATAAACATAGTACATTGCAAGTCGATATTCTTTTGATAAACTAGCCAAATTCCTATGTGAGTTTTTTTCTCTCCGAAACACCGTATAGGCACAAACACTCAGATACACGTGCACACTCTTCAGATGCTAGGTGCTTGTTGACTAATGGAATTGAATTGCTAGGTGGTTCTTGGCTAAATGGCTAATCGTGTTGCGTAGGAAGGAAACAAAGAACACCGGACAAAGATAGGTGTCGGGGGCAGTTTCATCCCATGCAGAAATTGTTTTATCACTTAGTAAAATGTTTTCTCTCACTTGATCAACTATTTCAAAGAAATTTAACATTAAAACATACCGGTTGCAACATTGAAAAACAATTACATAAAACATTAAATCCCAACGAGTTAAAAATTTTAAAAAACTCATAAAATCAAGTCAAAATTTGCAACAGAGTTGGATTCAGTTGAAACATTCGCAATCCACACATGAAACATTGAATTTTAACTGTTGAAACATATATACTTCCTCCGTTCCAAAATATAATAAGTTTTAAAGTTGGACACAATTATTAAGAAAGTAGATAGAATTAAATAGAAAGAGCTTGTGATTAGTTGAGAAGTGAAGGTATGTGAAAAAAGTGAATAGTAGAGGGTCATGATTAGTTGGGAAGGGAATATTGGTGAAAAAATTGTTATATTTTGAGACAAATCTTAAGTGCCAAAAGTTATATTTTAGAATAGAGGGAATACTTTTTATCAGAAATATAACCATGTGAGATTTTATTGTAAAGATTTAGTTGCAACGAATATAGCGATGCAATAGTCACAAATCAAATAGAAATAAAAAAACATTTGAAATTTGCTAATTAAGTAATTATTAGGAGTGAAGAAGAAAGAGAGAGTAGTTAGTACGTGCATAACAGTGTGTGAGAGAGAGAGAAAGAGAGCGTGCACACTAGCCTATATGCATGTGGCGTAGCAGGCAGACATGCCGCTCAAGTAGTAGCCAGCGGGGACTTCAAGGGCACCCGATCTTTGGACATGGATTGCGCGTTCGACCCGAAGCATTTTTGAAAGAACACATGTCGCTAATTTTAGAAGTTGGAAGGTGTTAGGCTTGCAAACTTTGTAGCTGAATTTCTGGCATAAAATTGGATTCAAGTTAGTTTTGTTGTTCAGAGGCTGCTGGATTCTTTTCTATCGATGGTGGATGAAGAAAACAAACAAAAACTTTGTTAACTTTAGAAGGTGTTAGCTAGTATTTTAGTGATAAGCTTGCAAACCTAGTCAGAGTAACTTGTAGGTTGGTATCTCTTTCTTAAAATCACCTTATTTAAAACACTGAATTTAGTAGTAGCATTTATGGCTAAATGAAAAATTAAGCGGGATATTGGTTCGCCTATTCATGTGGAATGTGAGCTAGGTTCATAATATCGTAAGATGATGGTCTATATCCATACGGGCCAGGGTTTACAATTCCAATGGAAACCGGTTTGGATTTTACAAAATTCAGACTTTTTGGACTGGGTCAAAAACACAATGTTGGAATATGATCCGAATTAGTAACGTAAGTCTTGTGGGGACGCCTGGAGGGCCCACGGTTCGGTCATGTTTATTAGCGGATTTGTTTCCGTATTTGGCAGCAGTCAGTCCGTCCTATAAATACATCTTGTAAGTCGCACGGGAAGAGTTGAGACGACTCATTGTATTTCCTGCGTTTTCTAAACTCTCCTCATATAGTGAAGATCGCCGATTGGCTCCCGTGGTTTTTTCCCGCAAGGGTTTTCCACGTAAAAATCATGTGTCTCGTGTTCGATCTTGATTGCATTACTTGTAACAAGTGGTATCAGAGCAAGACACAAGATTAAAAAAAAAATTAGGGTTTCAATCCTGTTTGTGCGCCGCCGCCAAGTTCCGTCGCGTGGTTGTCAGTGCAAAACTGGTCCACGCGATTTTCGTCCGCCGGCCAAGTTCGTTTCGAAGTCGGCGTATTGACCTGCATCTATAAAAGTTGCTAGTTTCTTGGTTGTCGTTGCTGAGTTTCAAAGTGCTGTGTTCGTCATCGTGGAGAAATTTTCCGCTGTGCTGCTGCCGATCTGTCGTCTTGGGCGGTGGTAATTAACGCCGCCGCTGCTGTCCTATCAAGAGAAGACCAATCCATCTGCTGCCGCTCTACAAGTTCAGCTTGCTGTGTTCATGCGGATCGAAGCCAAGGCTGTTTCCCGTTCGTGTGAGGTGAAAGTAAAATTGGTGATTTTTTTTTGCTACGTGCACACAGAAAGAGTACCAGAGGATTTCTTTTGCAACTATTTTTTGCTATTCGTACACATCAGGTGTATCAGGCTGCAGGTTCTGCTAGGGTTACACCTATATTTCTGCAGATTATTATTCTTCTGGTTATTGCTATTATTGATTCATCATGTCTTCAGTGAAATATGATATTCCTCAACTGGATCGTGATACGAGGTTCGCTCTATGGCAAGTCAAGATGCGAGCAATTCTTACGCAGGCTAATGTTGATGATGCTCTTGATAAATTCGGTAACAAAGATTCCAAATCTTGGACCGATGATGAGAAAAGGAAAGATCGTAAGGCCTTGACCCAAATTCAGCTTCATCTTTCAAATAATATTTTGCAAGATTGTCTGCAGGAGAAAACTGCAGCTGCTCTATGGCTCAAATTGGAGTCAATTTGCATGTCTAAAGATTTGACAAGCAAGATGCACATGAAGATGAAGTTATATTCACACAAGTTGCAAGAGGGTGGTTCTGTTATTAACCATCTGACGGTCTTCAAGGAGATCGTTTCTGACCTACAGGCTATGGAGGTAGAATATGATGATGAGGATTTGGGTCTAATTCTTTTGTGTTCTTTGCCTAGTTCTTTTTCAAACTTCAGAGATACATTATTATATAGCCATGATACACTAACTCTTGATGAGGTTTGTGAGGCGTTGCATGCTAAGAAAAAGATGAAATTGATGGTGTCTTCTGAAGGTTCTGCTTCCAAAGGAGAAGCGTTGTCTGTTCGTGGGAGGACAGAAAATAAATCAAACAATGGCAATAGAGGCAAAAGTTCTAATCGTTACAAAGGCCGATCGAAGTCTCGAGGTAGAGATGAAAAATTCTGCAAGTATTGCAAGAAGAATAATCATTTTATTGAGGATTGTTTGAAATTGAAGAATAAAGAGAAGAGAACTGGCACATATAGAGAGAAAGGTAAACCCAATGATGAAGGTAATGCTTCTGTTGCCTCTAAGGCAGATTATTCCGATGGTGATTCGCTTGTTGCTTTTGCTGGATGTGCTAATAGTGATGATGAATGAATTCTTGATTCCGCTGCTTCATTTCATATATGCTCTAAAAGAGATTGGTTTGTCACCTATGATTCTCTCCAAGGTGGAGGTTCTGTTAGATTGGGTGATAATAGTCCACTTAAAATTGTTGGTAAAGGATCTATTCAGATTAAGATGCATGATGGCATTGTCAGAACATTGGCTGACGTGAGGCATATTCCTAGCATGAGCAAGAATCTTATTTCTCTCAGTACTCTTGATGCTAAAGGGTACAAGTACTCCGGTGCAAATGGAGTTTTAAAGGTGTCTAAAGGTTCTCTTATTGTGATGAAAGGTGAATTGAAATCTCCCAATTTGTACCGTCTTCGTGGTACTACAATTACAGGTGATGCCGCTGTAATTTCCAATTCATCCTCTAATTCTGATGCTACTGATCTTTGGCATAAGCGTCTTGGACATATGAGTGAACAAGGCTGGCATGAATTGTGCAAGAGAGGACTTCTTGATGAACATAGCATCAGTAAGTTGAAGTTTTGTGAGCATTGTGTGTTTGGCAAACACAAGAGGGTGTCATTTAATATCTCTACTCATAAAAGTAAAGGTATTCTTGATTATGTGCATTCTGATTTATGGGGACCATCTCGCAAGCATTCTTTTGGTGGTTCTCGTTATATGTTGACAATCATTGATGATTATTCTCGTAAGGTATGGCCTTATTTCTTGAAGCATAAATCAGAAGCATTTTCAGCATTTAAAGAGTGGAAGATTATGATTGAAAATCAAACTGAGAAGAAGGTTAAAAAGCTTCGCACTGATAATGGGATGGAATTCTGTTCTAATGAATTTAATGCATATTGCAAGTCTCAAGGCATTGTTAGACACTACACTATTCCTTATACGCCTCAACAGAATGGTGTAGCTGAGCGTATGAACAGAACTATCATCTCCAGGGCCCGTTGCATGTTGTCTAATGCTGGTTTGAATAGGCGCTTTTGGGCTGAAGCTGCTTCCACTGCTTGCTATCTTATTAATCGTTCACCCTCTATTCCTCTTGATAAGAAAACTCCAATTGAGGTATGGTCTGGATCTCCTGCTGATTATTCACAATTGAGAGTTTTTGGTTGTACTGCTTATGCTCATGTTGATAATGGTAAATTGGAGCCTAGAGCTGTTAAATGCATTTTTATTGGTTATCAATCTGGTGTTAAAGGTTATAAATTATGGAATCCCCAGACTTAGAAGGTTATGCTTAGCAGGAATGTTATCTTTAATGAGACTGTTATGTTTGTTGATAATCCTTCTGTTGATGCTCCTATTGAGAGAGAGAAAATAAGTGTGCAGGTGGAGCACTTAATTGATTCACCAGATATTGATAATGTTGCTGAGCAAGATGCACCTATTGCTGAAATTTCTCCAATTGTTGATGATTCTTCTGCAGTTGTGCAGTCTCCACAACATTCTATTGCTGCTAATAGGCCTAGAAGGCAGCCAAAGCCTGTTAAAAGGTATATTGAAGAATGCAATGTTGCTTATGCTATGAGTGTTGCAGAAGAGATTGAAGGTAATTCAGAACCTTCTAATTATTCTGAGGCTATTACTTCTTTTGATCGCAACAATTGGATGACCGCTATGCAAGATGAGATGGAGTCACTTGAAAAGAATGGTACATGGGATTTAGTGAAGTTGCCCAAGAATAAAAAGCCTGTCCGTTGCAAATGGATTTATAAAAGAAAAGAGGGTCTTTCTCCTAGTGAGCCAGCAAGGTACAAAGCAAGGTTAGTTGCTAAAGGCTATAGCCAGATTTCAGGTATTGATTATAATGATGTCTTTTCCCCTGTTGTTAAGCATAGTTCTATTCGCACTTTGCTTAGTATTGTTGCCATGCATGATTATGAACTTGAGCAACTTGATGTTAAAACTGCATTCTTACATGGGGAGTTGGAAGAAGACATTTATATGAACCAACCTGAAGGTTTTATTATTCCTGGAAAAGAAAACCTTGTGTGTAGACTAAAGAAGTCTCTTTATGGTTTGAAGCAATCTCCTAGGCAATGGTATAAGAGGTTTGACTCATTTATGCTCTCTCATGGCTTTAAGTGGTCTGATTATGATAGCTGTGTTTACTTGAAGATTGTTAATGGCTCAGCTATTTATTTGCTTCTTTATGTTGATGATATGCTGATTGCTGCTAAAGATAAATCAGAAATAGCTAAATTAAAGGCACAATTGAGTAAAGAATTTGAGATGAAGGACTTAGGTGCAGCTAAGAAAATTCTTGGAATGAAAATTACTAGAGATAGAAAATCTGGTAAATTATATCTCAGTCAGCGAGGTTATATTGAAAAGGTTCTTCGTCGTTTCAATATGCATAATGCAAAACCAGTGAGTACTCCATTAGCTGCACATTTTAGATTATCATTAGATTTATGTCCACAGTCAGATCATGAAATTGAGTACATGTCTAGAGTTCCATATTCCAGTGCAGTTGGTTCTCTTATGTATGCCATGGTTTGTTCTCATCCTGATTTATCTCATGCATTGAGTGTTGTCAGTAGATTCATGGCTAATCCTGGTAAGGAGCATTGGAGGGCTGTTCAATGGATTTTCAGATATTTGCGAGGTACTTCTAATGCCTGTTTGCAGTTTGGGAAATCAAGAGATGGACTTGTTGGTTATGTTGATTCTGATTTTGCTGGTGATTTGGATAAAAGGAGGTCTCTCACAGGTTATGTTTTTACCATTGGTGGTTGTGCTGTTAGTTGGAAAGCATGTTTGCAGTCCACTGTTGCTCTGTCTACTACAGAAGCTGAGTATATGGCTATTTCTGAATCTTGTAAAGAAGCTATTTGGTTGAGAGGTTTATACTCTGAACTTTGCGGGGTTACTTCTTGCACTACTATACATTGTGATAGCCAGAGTGCTATTTGTCTGACTAAGGATCAGATATTTCACGAAAGGACCAAACATATTAATGTGAGGTATCATTTTATTCGAGGTGTCATTGCCGAAGGTGATGTTAAAGTGTGCAAGATAAGTACTCATGATAATCCTGCTGATATGTTGACAAAGCCAGTTCCTGGAGCTAAGTTTAGGCTATGCTCAAGCTTAGTTGGCATTACAAATTAAGTCCTAGTGACTTTTGGCGCCGGTGATTATTTATTATTGAAGTGAGTTGATTGATGATACTTCATTCGCTACAAGATGGAATTCGTCTCAAGATGGAGTTTGTTGGAATATGATCCGAATTAGTAACGTGAGTCTTGTGGGGACGCCTGGAGGGCCCACGGTTCGGTCATGTTTATTAGCGGATTTGTTTCCGTATTTGACAGCAGTCAGTCCGTCCTATAAATACATCTTGTAAGTCGCACGGGAAGAGTTGAGACGACTCATTGTATTTCCTGCGTTTTCTAAACTCTCCTCATATAGTGAAGATCGCCGATTGGCGCCCGTGATTTTTTCCCGCAAGGGTTTTCCACGTAAAAATCCTGTGTCTCGTGTTCGATCTTGATTGCATTACTTGTAACACACAAACCGCTCAATTTTCGGTCAAGTTCAAACAAACAAACTAACTAAAATTTTAATTTTTAACAAAATTTATTTGGATTTCATCGTTTTTGTCGGTTTATCAACGGAGTCCGCGAAATCTGATGATATCACTCGTGAGCGGATTTTGAAGCAACACATAACAAACTCTCAGCTCACACACACACCCACGAAAAAAACCATGACCTTTTAATGAACTACACTCAATTTTCTTGCTTGAAGGGGGGGGGGGGTTGTTTTGACTGTTTGAACTAAAGGATAAATAGGCTCTTTTGGTTTATGACCAAGCCAAAAAAACTACTATCATCTACTGTTTAATTTGTACCAAAAATAAACTAGCATTGCCAAATTATTTGGCTTAGTTCACTACCTAAATGCAATTTTGGTACCAGACCAAACAAAAGCCTATCCATTTTTTTTGCTAAATTTTTCGGCTATGCCAATTCTTGCCGTTGCCAAAAAAAAGGCAAAAAACCAAACAAGCTCATAATTCGACAAAATGAAATGACAGGACCATATTGTTTATTCACCCAAGCATAAGAGATACATGCTTTTCTTTTGTAACATGATCGTTAAAAGAAGAGTAATTTGCGCTTTGCATTAGGTAGATCGTACCTTATTTCACTTTACATCGGGTTTAACACATACTTTCATTTTGTACCAAACTATATCAAAACAAGTTTCGCTTTGTACTAGGTTGCGTCATATAATTACAAGAAGATCTTAACAACATGAGTAAAATTTTTAAAACCATTTTGAACAACGTTTTTTTAATATTTTATAAAGTTCATGAAATTTTGTTTCATGGTGTATCGTAGTGTTAGGTGACTTATTTCAGTACATGGCGTAAAGTACAAGTATATGCTAAACCCGGTGCGAAATGAAACACGGTATATTTTACCTGGTATAAAATACAATTTACTCTTAAAACGAAAAGTGAAGGCAGAATAATTCAAAACAAGAAGTAAAGAGGTAGTAATATTATAAAACAGAGCAGCAGTTCTTATATTACGATAGGTTGTATCTTATATTGAGATGATTATAATCATTGTCATATTCGATCTTAACTATCACATGGAATTTCCATGATTTTACTTTTTAAGCGTATTTCCATGATTATACACTGATCTCTTTCACATAATCTTTGTAGGATGAAAATATGATCCCTGTCCCTGTTGGGTTAGATATGCTGCATTTCCACGACATATCCGTTGAGTGCAGATACCAGGAAATTGCCACACTGGGGAACTATCACCAAGACTACAGGTCGTTATAGTGGTAGCTTTCACACGAATCCAAGGTTAATCATGCCATGATTAAATGAATGCATACCTCAAATTGTTATGTACCTTAAAGCAACTCACTCAGCCATATGAAATCACCGGCTCGCCGTTGTTTGTCTCCACCGATGACCACCCGTGTCCATATTCGAAGTTCGAATCCACAAAATGAGCATTGTATAACAGAATACGACATACCACGGCGATCTTTATCACGGAAATGCGCAACAACGGGCCCGCCGCCGACTGCAGAGCCGCGCAAACGGCGCTCTCGTTGTCCGAGCCGGCATCCACCACTGCCGGGGTAGGCCAACCATGCCACCCACCGATGCTGCTCACGTGCTCGGTGACCTCAGCCAAAGCCGCTGCAGCACAGCAGCACAGGTCCAAGTAATCTCGACCCCCAGTCCCCACAGGCCCCATCCAACCAACCGCACTGCAGTGCCCAAATCTGTCACCTCGCATCCAATAATGGGCTAATGGCATCAGGAATGGAAGATTCGGAATCCAACCGGTCGGCACATGCCCGGCTCATGCATCCCTCGCATACCTCAATCAGCTGGCCCAGAATCACGGTTACCACAAAATTATTCGATGCTGCCAAAAAAACCAAACCGCATGTGCACACAGCCGCTAAGTCGAGAGAAAACTGGGGAGTACATCCACTTTAAACACCCACCTGGGCACCACCACAACCAGGGTATCTACATCCACTTTAAACGCCCACCTGGGCACCATCCACAGCCGGAGTATCTACGTCCACTGTCTCGATCCATTGCCTAAAAACGATCTTAGGTCATCCAGAGAAAGAGAACTCTTGCGAGTTGTCAAAACCACGAGCTCATCAACGGGAACCAGACCGGTCAGGTTTTGGTCCGGGTAAAAGGGATCTCCCTGTCAACTGCATGGAAGCTCCTGTCTCTAGCTCATGCTGCCTTCTATTTCCTATTGAAGTTCCTATCAACTCCAGGGTGAGGGGAGCCTGCAAGCTTGAAGGCCTGCAGGACAAAAAGGAAATAGTCAAATGTCAGTCTGTTAGTCTTATCACACTTGTATATAATAACAGCAATAGACTTCTATTTCCTATTGAGTTCTGAACTATGAGAACCAAAGCAATAGTTCCCAGTTGTAGTAACATTTTAAACAATTCAAATGGACTATAACAGTTTACTGGAAAAAGAAAAAGAATTCTTCAAGGTAAAATGAAGATTCAAAACAAGGCTACAGAACAGCTCCAGGTGAATAATCAAACACCCAAGTACCATGGAGCATGCTTGAACCAACTGTCCTAACTGATGCTAGTATTGCACAGCACAGAATCTACTACTCCAATGGAGGACCATTAGGTTGACAAATGTAACAAGAAGTCTTCTGGAAACACACCTATCTACCTCTGAGGCACAGCTTACGCACATAACCCTCCTTACCTCTGAAGATAAATGTGCCCAATGTGTTCTCCTATAATGGTGGCTAACATGTGCACCAGATTAAGTGTTCAACAAAGATCCATCATAGTATAAAGTTATCATTAATGACAAAAAAGATAATTTAGCAATAGCATCAATGAAACTGCAAACAAAGAACCTCCCAAAATCAGGAACCAGAGCCCATTTGAATGAAAAAAGAAACTAGAACCCATCATAACTCACAGGTCAAAATAGTAGAAATGGTTTGCATGAATAGTATGGTGTTGATATGCGCCCTTTCAGTTTTATAATTTTCAATGCCTCAGCCATGATATTTGCTTTTTCACGGTTTCACCAAATTAAATAGATAAAATATACCAGGTTTTCCATAAATCAACCTGTTATTACTATGTCACCACCAGATAACAAACCTATTCAACACTTTCAACATTTACCTAACATGCTGAAAATCTAGTGAAGCACAGATTCTTTGTAAAAATGATATTTCGGTACTCAGAAGTACTACCAAGCATTCCATTCAAGTTCCCATTCTATCCCATGTGTAGCACAATGCCAATCCATTGAAGTTGGTGGTAACAACAATGGGGAAACCAAAAGGGACAAGTTCCATGATACTGGTGGTTCCTTTCTATAGTTGTTTTCAAAGTTTTTTAAACATGAATTACGACACATGTCAACATTCAACAACAATAAATGCTGGGGTAACATGGAATCATCATAAATACTGGATCGAATTCCATTATCCAAAAAAAAAAGGAATCATAAAGAAAAATAAACAAGAGCAGAAAGTTTACAAGCTAAGCTGCAGTAGAACAGTGCATAATCACTTTCCCAAAGTAACCTCCAAAAGATTGATGAGATAAGCGAAAATGTTTTCATTAACTGATGACTGGAAAAGTGTATAGATCTATCACAAGCTAAAAACTCCATAAGAGTAGGGCGTGAAAAAGATTTTACAAAAAACCGAGTTCGTAGCATAGATTAAAAGAGCACAGATGTCAGAGAAACCAAATCATGCTTTAGAAAGAAACAAAACAATCTATAATCAGTTTAACAGCCACAGACTAGGGTGATTAGAACCAATCAAATTTGCCTCTTTTCATGAAGCACACTTGCAATGGTTAAGTGGCAGCAAATTTCCAGACATTCACATTATCCAAGCGGTACATCTGTGAAATTGGATTGCTGGAGACAAGCTAGTTAATGGCTGGCAAAATCTAACAGCAAAGCCTATATAATTCTTTCACCACACTAGAAATAAAAAAAAATTCAGTTGTTCAAGGTTTTCGATTGCAAGGCTTTCCTACTTTAAATTGTGGTCCAGGCAAGGAAATCTAAGTCCTTCTACACATTGGTGGTTAGGCAATAGGCATGATTGTGAATTAAACATATGTTAATAAAAAAATAGCATGAACAAAAATCAATTAATTTGTAGCAAACAAATTCTTGAACATTCAATTTGAAATACGTCTAGTCAAGAAGTGAAACGTTGCTATGTAATTATTGGAACTGAAGCATCAATCAATTCAACTTTCTGCCCAGTTGCGCACATTAAACAACATAAAATCCTTACTTCCCTATTTAGCTCCAATGCATATAAGTAAAAGCAGGAGAGAATTATTACCTTTCAACCTTCTCAATCACAGGAGTTCCATTTGGAGCTGGGAGCATCTGGTGCACAAGGTGCTGCATTCCTGGCTTCAGCTCCATCTTGCAGAAATCCTCATACTCTTCATTATCACCTGCCTTCCTTTTTACCTCCACTACTACAAGGGAGGGTGTAAGCTCAAATATCTCTGCGCCAATCGTTAGAGGCCCCTTAACTCCTTCGCGCGTACCCTCTATGCTCACCCTCCAGTCCTTCCTCCGCACTGAGAAGCTCTTGACCTTTGCAATCTCCTCCAGTTTTTTTACAATGTCAGACATGGGCTCACCAGACACGAACCTGATCTCGTTCCCCCTCTCCTCAAACAGCCCAGACAAGTTGAATCCTTTTGAGAATGATATGATATCAAATGCATTAAGGCTTGCTGGGCGTGGTAGTGACCCACGGACTCTCTGGCTCTCCCCAGTTGACAATGTGGCTGGGCAGGATACAACTGATGAATCTGACTCAGACCCTGAGCCATCAGCATCATCCCCTTGTGGAGGTGGAGGAACAGGTGCCAAACCCAATGGTGGGGGAACAGGATCAGCAGGCTCCAAGTCCAGCACGTTATCAGACAGGTTGTAGAGCTTGTCATCCTCAATGTAAAACTTGACTGGCTTGTATCCTTTCTTGAACCAATCGCTCTCAATGATCTCTGGCATGATGATCCTAGTTTTGGGATTTGCATCAAGAAGGCGCGTTATCAATCTAGTAAAATCCTTGGAGAACCACCTTGGACACCTGAACTCCCCCTTGTAGATCTTCCGATACAGAACCATGATGTTGTGGTCATGGAAAGGGAGGTACCCGGCCATGAGCGCAAAGAGGATGACACCGCATGACCATATGTCCGCCTTGGCGCCGTCGTATCCGCGGCGCCTGAGCACCTCGGGGGCGACGTAGGCAGGCGTGCCACAGAACGTGTGGAGCAGACCGTCGGGGTCGAACTGGTCGGGGCCGGCGGCGAGGCCGAAGTCCGAGACCTTCAAGTCCCCGTTCTCATCCACGAGGAGGTTCTCGGGCTTGAGGTCACGGTGAAACACGCCGCGGGCGTGGCAGAAGTCGACGGCGGAGACAAGCTGCTGGAAGTAGCGCCGCGCGGTGTCCTCCCTGAGGCGGCCCTTGGAGACGCGGGAGAAGAGCTCGCCGCCGCGGACATACTCCATGACGAAGTAGATCTTGGTCTTGCTGGCCATTACCTCGAACAGCTGCACGATGTTCGGGTGGCGCACCCGGCGGAGCACGTTGATCTCGCGCTTGACGAGGTGGACCATCCCGCCCTTCACGGCCTTCTCCTTGTCGAGCACCTTGATTGCCACGCACTCGTCGGTCTCCAGGTGCCTCGCCTGGTACACCTTCGCGAACGAGCCCTGTCCCAGGACGCGCCCCAGCTCGTACTTCCCCAGCACCGTCCCCCCGCTACCACCACCGCCTCTCCTCACCAACGCGGCCGCCGCAGCCGCCGCGGATGGCATCGCGGACGCCCGCACCGCCTGCGGCGTCGGCTCCCTCGGCGCCGGCGAGACGGTCGCCATCAGCATCGCAAGCTGTAGAGCCCCGGATACACACGCACACACGAGTCTCTCTCTCTCTCTCTCTCTCTCTCTCTCTCGTCCCCCCCTCTCCTCTCCTCCTCTGCTCTGTACCACGGCTTACTCTCTCTCAATATCACGGTTTATATCGCCGTAGGCCGCCGGGTTCTTCTCCCCACAGCGCCGCACGGGTCGCGTTTTGGGGGGGAGATTTTTCTCCCTTTTCTCGTGTGTTGTTATGGCATCACGCCCTCGCCGTTCCGTGTATTGGTGGGATGGGGCCTCATCTCGGCCGGCTTTTGCTAGTGATCATCGAGTTTTAACTCCGGGCGCGCCAGTGAGAGGCTCATGAGTTACGTTTTTCTTGCTGGCACTCCATGTGAGTACAAATTAGTATCAAGCTAAGCTTAAACAGAAAGTGCGGGGGAGGTATTGAAGTATAACAGCTGTCCAGTAAATTAGTGGCCATTATAAGCAACCTTCCAAGGTGTGTACTTCCATTTGTTGCTGACGGACTGGCCACGGCTCACGGTACACCCGGTGCAATAGCTGGCTTGGCTTGATTACATTGGTACTGGAATTTGTTGGTTAGCTATGTAGAGTGTAGGGATTGTGTGTGTTCGTCGTGTAGGGATTACTCCGCCAGTGTTAAATATCATAATGATTTTCTCTTTATTACGGGCCTTTCTAATTTCGAAATTTTGTTATGGTTTTGATTCGAGAGTAGTCAAATTTAGTAACTTCATAAATTGCGATGTTCCATTCAAGCCATACCGTACAATGCAGATACATTTTTGTTATTTGATCAAGTATTTAGACGGTTAGGTTTCAATACCTAATTGGCTATCTATGTTGTCGTATTCGTATACACATCATCCTTTCCCGGTAACGGAAATGGATGCTAACATCATCATCGTTGCACCAATCGATATCATTCCAACCGTTTGAGCTTCTATTTTTCTTTGCAATCGACCACTCTTGCTCATTGTCCGATCAAAAACTAGACTTGCATCATCCATGCAATTTGATCCCTTTTGATTATTATTAGCAGGATTATTACTCTGTTATTGTATTTTATTGTGTACGCAAAGCATGGCGTTCCTCATAAATTCTCACAAGTGTTTCAAACTCCACTCATTTCGTCCATCCATTTTGACAAATGTTGAATGTCTATAACATCAATGCTGAATGTCTATAACAAGATAGTACAATGCTGAACAACGTTAAATGATGCTCCTTTTTGAACATGTAAAATCCTCCGATGGTTGTAGGAGTACCACCTTCACCTTCATAAATGAGCAACTGCACTAGCCAGGCCAGAGCCGTTGTATGCAGTGATGGTTCTTCACGTGATTACGTGAATACCCAGTTCTCCAGGGCGTACCTTACAAAACGCACCTTAACATGCCCGGACCGCATTGTCAGTCACGGTGTCCAGGAAAAGCGTGCTTAATTGAGCCGTTTCAGCCTCTTTACTTCTCCTCCGTTAATTCTTTTCTTTTCTGTTATTTTCCCCGAGAAAAAAAATACATTACTAATTCTAGCAGCAGCAGTACTACCGCTGCTGTACATGTACTATACACAAGAAAATAGTGCAGTAGTACGAGTAATACTAGCACTAATAAAAGCACTAGTACAATAAATTTTCTTTGCTTAAAATAAAGCGCAGCGTCCCTGCATATCACCTTTTCTAGACGCGAGGGTTTTGAATCGGAGAAGACCGCGCGGTGGCGACGTGGTGGAAGGGCGATGCCCCGAGCGGACAGGTGGAGCGTCACGGCTGGGTGCGCGGGCGCGAGGCGTGCGAAGGTTTGGCCGCGATTTTTCCACACACTTGGCCATACTTGATGCTCCAGTCCAGATAGCATAAACAAAACGGAAAATGCCGGCGTCGCGCGGCGCGGCGCTATCCCCGGGAAGGAAGGGGGACCTGTGGCTGTGGAAGTGTGGAGTGGAGGAGGCGCGTGGCCGTGGCCGCAGCCTCGCCCGGGAGACGCGCGCCGCGCTCGACCGAAGGCGGTCGGTGGCGTGCACCGACGCGCGGAGACGGCACCTGAAATCCCGGGTGCTCCCACTAGCTCACCGTCACGGCAAACCGTTGCCACTTTGCCAACACTTGGAGCATCATCCTGCGCTGGCAAGTGGAGTGTTAAACCGTTTATCTGAAAACCCAAGCTGCAGAAGCACTGTAACACTAGCAGCAAATTACGCGTGCAGATGCAGGCTGGAGTACGAGCCAAGACAAGCACACACGCCAATAGCCCATTAGATTATGTACATGACTCGAGCAAAGCACCTGCGGCTCTGGAGTTCTGGTTGTAGATACGCAGCGATAGGGACGGGCACCGGAATGGGAGAAGCCGAGAGGGACGTGGTGCCACTGTCTAAAACTACGGCACGGACGTCGGCGTCAGTCCTGTGGCTTCAGCAACGGGACAAGCAGTATCGGGAATCCTCTATCATTTTCTTCCCGGCGACGAATTGACCTGCCTGATAGGAGTACAGTATGAGTATATAGCCACGCATGACAGGGACTCTGCAGAAATATCAAGAGCATTGGATTTGTAGGCGGCCGCAGTACTAGTCCGGCAACTATTCGGATAATAAGTCAGAAGTGACGCTAAGGCCCCGTTCGATACCTATAAAAAAATTAAATATTTGAATATTTGTGACACGTTTTTCAAACTGCTAAACGGTACGTTTCGTGCGAAAACTTTATATATGAAAGTTGCTCTAAAATATCAGATTAATCTATTTTTCAAGTTTATAATAATTAAAACTCAATTAATCATACGTTAATACCATCTCGTTTTACGTAAAACACTTAATCTTTATCTTTATCTTCATCTTCAGAAGAAAAGAATACCTGCGTTCGAATCCTCTAAAAACAAAACAGAGGATAAAAATTTGGATGCTCGTGGCACGCTTTTCAAACTGCTAAACGGTACGTTTCGTGCGAAAAATTTTTATATGAAAGTTGCTCTAAAATTAGATTAATCTATTTTTTAAGTTTGTAATAATTAAAACTCAATTAATTATACGTTAATACCACCTCGTTTTGCGTAAAACACTTAATCTTTATCTTTATCTTTATCTTCATGAGAAAAGAACACTACCTAAGGCTGCGTTCGAATCCTCTAAAAATAGAGGATAAAAATTTGGATACTCGTGGCACATTTTTCAAACTGCTAAACGGTACGTTTCGTGTGAAAACTTTCTATATGAAAGTTGCTATAAAATATCGGATTAATATATTTTTTAAGTTTGTAATAATTAAACTCAATTAATTATACGTTAATACCATCTCGTTTGTGTAAAATACTTAATTTTCATCTTTATTTTCATTATCAGATAAAAAGAACACCATCTAACTGAGAAACTTGGATGGGATGTTTTAGCAACTCACATCATTGGTTGAGAAGGTACTTCCGACTTTTGGTGACCTGAACCAGATTCCATTTTGCAGTCACTACAACCAAACCATTTTTATGCAAATGATTGATGGACAGATTATGGCCTAGAAAATACTTCATTCGGTGCGATGTTCTGAACATTGACATGGAGGAACTTCTCTCGACAGTAGTGATCTATAGTACTCCAAAATTGACATGGAGTACCGTACAGTAATAAGAGGAACTTTGACTATAAATTTTGGCAAAATCATAGTACTACTATAGGACGGACTGCACTTTCCCAACCTAGAATATTCGTTGAATCTAAATTTTATAAAATTTGACCACATATTACCCTGAAAACGCATAGTTTTTTAAAGGGTGGCACCAATCCGTCCATTTTGTAAGGAAAACAAAACTATATCATGTTATTGTTCCTAAACCATATGCTTAGACAACAAAAGGAGGAAGCCCAAGGTTAGCCTCCAACAGAGGCAATGACATGTAATAGTAAGGCTAGTCTCAATGGAGATTTCATAGAGGTATTATGCACATTTAATATAACGACACATCAGCACTTTGCATGAAATGGGCAGGAGAGAGAGGAAAATCGTTTCACCATGGTGAAACGAGATAGCGTCGTTTCCAATGTCTTGGTAACCGGGTGAAACGAGCACTGAGGCGTTTCGTTTCATCGTCCCCGATCCCGTGCGGGTTTGATCGTAGTATGCAGCCGTACGTGAGAAGTTTGATCCGAACACACAACGGCTACAAAGTTCATCTAGTATATTTGATCACAACAAAAAACAAGAATTAAATGTCACAATGAGCATATGAAACGGTGCAATGAAACACTGCATTGTGAAGACCAGTTTCATTCATTGTTTCATCCCGCTCTAGCTGATGTGACGTTTTGGAAACCGTGTAGTGAAACCTCTCATTGAGACTGGCCTAATAGTACATGACTTGTTGTGTACTAGTAGGGGCAGTAGTTTCAAGAGGAGAATCTGTGGACTATGGTGTACAAGTTGTGAGCTTATTAATTAAAGAGTAAATTTTATAAAACTATATGTACTTTGATCAATCTATCGTAAAATTATAAATTTAAGAATATGTATAATAAAACTACGGTTTTAACATCATTTTTTTTTATAAAACTACAGATTTTATTTAAGATATCGTATCAGAAAACTACAGATTTAGGGTCCTTTTGAATCACAAGATTAAAAAAATGCGGGAATAGAGAAAACATAAGAATAGTATAGGAAATCATATGCAAAACATAGGATTAAAAAATATAAGAAAACTATAGGGACGATCGTTTGAT
Organism: Oryza officinalis; assembly: GCA_008326285.1. Lineage (NCBI taxonomy): Eukaryota > Viridiplantae > Streptophyta > Magnoliopsida > Poales > Poaceae > Oryza > Oryza officinalis. Next base: position 52,882,186 of record BDMV01000001.1, on the reverse strand, counting down.
TGGTGCATAAAAAAAACATAGGAATCTTGAGTATTAAGTTAATAGTAAATCAGAATTTGAATGGTTTTGCTAGGGTAAACCATATCTTCCGACAGTGCTTTGCCTCGATCCTACGCATAGGAAAAGAAAATTGAGCTCAAGGTGGATGTTAATTTTCCTATGAAATTCCCTTGAAATCATGGTCATAGAAAATTTTCTCATGCTTTTCCTTTGTTCAATTCCTCCAAATCAAAGGGATGAATAGTACCGATTCCCATAGGATTCTTGTTCCTTTGTTTTTCCTCCAATTTTTTCCATGAATCAAAAAAGGCCTAACATCGGTTTCATCACAAAACTACAACTTTTGTAACCTTAATAGTGCTATGAATATAAACTCTAAAATCTATAATTCTTTGATAACTTCATCACTATATATGTAGTTTTATGATACGATGTTTTAAATATGTAGTTCTATGATATTTTGATCAAAATATATGTAGTATTGTGAAATTTACTCTATTTAACCTAAAAAGAAATGTTCAAGCAAAGTTCAGTTTGTAACTTGTACAGCAAAGGAAGAACCATTTCTTTTGATCTTTTCAGGTAACTTGATAATTTTTAGATTAAATTGATGTTGAGTTCTTGTGTGTTCCTTTCTCGCATTGCTCTGATAATGCTAAAGGAATGCACCAATTTAATTTCATGTAGCCAAGCTTCTCCTATTATATTGGTATAATCATATTTGATGTTTCTTGTTAGAAAAAAAAACTCGAAAGACACGTTAAAAAAATCACATACATTTTGCACTATTTGATACGAGGTCCGGCTCAGTGTTAGTATTTTCCTCGAGTTGGTGGGTAGAAGTTGTCAAGGCGTGTTGATGTTTTTCCTCCTTTTTCCTGATTATAGGCTTTCAGGGTTGTAATCTTATAACTTTTTCCTACTTTATCAATATGAAATCTCGCATCGTCTAGTGTGGTTTGTTTCAAAAAAAATTTTTTAATAAAATCAAAGGGATGAGTAATACAGTTGATATCTCCTATATGCTCCACTCTTGCGGATTCGACTCTCTTAGGGTGTGTTCGTTTCCCTGTGTTGGGAAGACACACAGTGCGCACGAAAAACGGAACGGTCCATTAGTGCGTGATTAATTAAGTATTAGCTAATTTTTTTTTTCAAAAATGGATTAATTTGATTTTTTAAGCAACTTTTGTATAGAAACTTTTTGTAAAAAAACACACCGTTTAGTAGTTTGAAAAGTTTGCGCGCAAAAAAAAAGAGTGATGAGTTAGGAAGATGAGTTGAAGAACTCAGCCTTAATTCTTTGTCTGTGAAGATGTTAAATTGTTACTTTTTGCAAGCTTATGACTTTATTTTTGTGAGTTATTTATACCAAGAAGTATAGCATGAGAGAATATGCTACCATAACAACAGACACTCATTTTACTCATGGGCTCATAGCAACACGAGTGTTATTCCTTTAATCATGTTTTTACTGTGTTGTTTTAATTTGCATTAAGCTCCCCATCTACTCGCCTCACTTTTCATCCTATCAACCTTGCTATTTACAATCTACTTCTATTTTTCCTTACACGAGTTATCATCTTGGAAGAAGCTACAATGTTCTTTACCTGAGCTGTAAAACTGCTAATTCAGGGCAAAAGATAAATGCATACACAAATTGTGTTGGGTCCACATTTCAAAATGAATCGGATTAACAATTATGTACTAGAGCTATAGCAATTGTAAAAGAAAACATGTAAAGTTGTATTTTCTGGTCATAAGCATTGAATTTGTTTTTTTTATCTTCAATAGTTAGATATGGAATCCATTCAATGTGAACCATTCCTTTGTTAGGAATGACTTGTAAACTCTTATTACACAATTTAAATATTAATTACATGTGAAGATCATGCATTTCAATCATACCGCACTCGTCTTTCAACTCAAGTTTAATTAACTGTAATCAAGGACCGTCTAAAATGTCTAAAAATTGAAGGAAGATGCCATGACCATTATGTTGATGATTGTCCGCTTGCTATTTACAAAGTCCTTAAATTTTTTGCATGGTTAATTATACAAAGCACCATGGGCATCGTTTGCAATGTCTAAAGCTATTATTTGTACAAACAGTACACACAATGTCAAATTAATATACATGTATAGAATGTTCACTAGAATGCATAGATAAGATTTGTGCATATAAAACCTCTCAATATATTGGTGTTTAACGAGATACCTTTGATTTAGTGAATAACATGGCCCTCATTTTACCTCCAAGTTATATAGATTTGGAATTAAATTCCAAACAATGGGGCTTATTTTGGAGAAAGGACAGCTTTGGAACGTAGGATTGTGAAAACCCCAAAATTAAAAAAAGTACATAATAGAGTGTTATGCCCATTGAATTTCTATATAGAAACTTAAAAACACATAAAAGTCTTAAATTATTTTGGATAAACCTCATGCTACTTTCTCCAAAATTCTTATAAAATGGCTTATTCCATAAAAAAATCAAAAGAAACCTAGAGGATCATTCCTTTATCCCATACAAATGTGTGTCATAGGAATCAAGTCCTTCAAAATTCATCTAAAATTTCTCTAGTTTTCGTTCATTCCAAAGAGCCATTGGATCATACCATCAAAACGACATAGCACTGTACCCTGGCGCCATGACGCCACCAAGATTCAAGGCCCATCGTCATCAACCGACATGTTCTGTTTGAACCCACAAATCACCAACTTGAAGCTCCTATAAGGAGAAAATTGGGATTATACCATCGCAAAAGAATGGTTTTGTTGAAATGCCATCGCTTCATACAAGTTCACTACAATGCCATTCTAAACTGAATGGCGTTCACAAAAATGTTATTTTCGTTCTTTTTGGCTAATATAAATGTTTTATCTCTATTTTTAGTTTTTCCTTGGACCAAAATACCCCTGTTGGTGGTGTGCATGTGAGGCATGGTACTTTTGATGAACCACTTTTTTGTGGAAGAAATTTTGAACTTCAGTTATATTTATATGTTTCTATACTATCCAATTTTATGTCTACATGTTGTTCAAATTTAATTAATATGATGTTTGCTTACATGTTATTCAAATTTAATTAATATGATGCTGAAATGAAAATGATAATTTATATGCCACATTAATACTAGCACAAAGACACATCATTCATAACAATTTTGTCCATGCCAATTATACTGAAACCAACCATTGTTCTTAAAAGCATCACTAAATACATAAATAGGCACCATCAGGAACGATAGAGACAGAGGTATTTTGGTCCAGGAAGAAAAATAAAATAGAGCAAAACCGTTTGTGTTAACCAAAAAGAATGAAAATGGCATTTTGATGAATGCCTCTCAGCTTAGGGCAACCACAATGTGTGCTAAAAGTAACCTTAAGCAATAAATGTTTTCACAGTACATCACCTTTAACATTGTAGAAGTAGATCATAAGAATCTGACAGCAAAAATAAGCTTTAACCTTAGGGTGTGGCAACAAGTAATAGTACATCTTCACCCAACCTGATTTGAACCTCCCACAGCGAAGATGATTGGAGTTAATCAAAGACTATGAATTGGGAATACACTATCATCCCGGTAAAGCTAATGTGATAGTGGATGCTATAAGCAGGAAGAGTTACTGCAATGCCGCTTGGACAGAAGAAATGTGTAGCAAGCTGCAACAAGATCTCGAACGCCTAAATTTGAGTATCGTTGAACAAGGGTTCACGGCTACTCTCGAGGCACAACCCACGCTCGTGGAACAAGTCCGCACCGCTCAGGCAAATGATCCAGAGATTGCAGAACACAAGAAGAATACGAGGGTTGGTAAAACCTGAGGTTTCACCGAAGATGAACATGGAACAATCTGGATGGGAGAAAGATTGTGTGTACCTAAAAATAAAGAGTTGAAGGACCTGATACTCACCGAAGCACATCAAATTCAGTATTCAATTCATTTCGGCAGTACCAAGATGTACTAAGATCTCAAAGAAAAATTCTGGTGGGTCAGCATGAGAAGAGAAATAGCTGAATTTGTCGCCCTCTATGATGTATGCCAGCGAGTAAAGGCAGAACACCAAAGGCCAGCAGGATTGCTACAACCTCTTCAGATTCCTGAATGGAAATGGGAGGAAATTGGAATGGACTTCATCACAGGTTTACCCAGGACATCATCTGGGCATGATTCCATTTGGGTAATCGTTGATCGACTCACCAAAGTGGCTCACTTTATTCCGGTGCATACTACCTACTTAGCGAAGAAGCTAGCAGAACTGTATTTGGCAAGGATAATGTGTTTACATGGGGTACCTAAGAAGATCGTGTCCGATCGAGGAAGCCAGTTCACCTTAAAGTTCTGACAGAAACTGCAAGAAGAATTGGGAACTCGTTTTGAATTTCAGCCCAACCTATCATTCACAAACCGATTTTCAGACCGAGCGCGTCAACCAAATATTGGAGGATATGTTAAGAGCTTGTGCGCTCAACTTTGGCGGAGCTTGGGATAAAAGCTTGCCATATGCTGAGTTCTCTTACAACAACAGCTACCAGGCCAGTCTACAGATGGCACCGTTCGAAGCACTTTATGATCAAATATGCCGCACTCCGCTCTGTTGGGATCAAACGGGAGAACGCCAGTTGTTTGAGACAGAAGTCTTAAGCGAGGCAGACGAGAAAGTCAGAACCGTCAGGGAAAGCTACGCTGACAACTGTCGATGGGAGCTCGCTTTTAAGGCAGGGGATTATGTGTATCTTCGTGCCACTCCACTACGGGGAGTGCACCATTTCCAAACCAAGGAAAAGTTAGCATCACGCTTTGTGGGACCATACAGAATTTTGGAACGCAGAGGTGAAGTTGCATACCAACTCGAGCTTCCCTCCAACATGCTAGGTATCCATGATGTGTTCCACGTATCTCAGTTGAAGAAATGCTTAAGAGTGCCAGAGGAGCAAGCAAGTCCCGGCCAAATCAAAATTCAAGAGGACTTGACATACGTGGAGAAGCCAACCCGTATACTTGAAAACAACGAGAGAAGAATCAGAAACAAGGTTACCAAATTCTGCCGAGTTCAGTGGAGCCACCAATCCGAGGAAAAAGCAACCTAAGAAAGAGAAGATGAATTGAAGGCCGTCCATCCACATTTCTTCGTTAGCTCTTCCGAATCTCGAGGTCGAGATTCCGTTTAAGGGGGGTAGGTTTGTCACACCTAAAATTCCCCTTTTTGGCCTTAAAAATCATTTAATAAATAGCCCTAAGAAATTGTTTAATTTTAACCTAGAGCTAAACCCTAATTAATGAATGCAAATAATAATTGGAATTGGCATGATGGAATTTTTCTTGAGATTCCCATGTTAAAATACACTAACAGGATTTTTAGTGGAATTTTCAAAGCCATAGAAATAATTTTAAACCAATTAATTAAATTCTCGACATTAATTAATCCCAGGAAATCCTTTTTGTCCTTTTTCTTTTTCTTGGGCCACCGGCCCATTCCTCCTCGTCGCCGCACCCCTACCCGTTGGGCCGGCCAAGGCCGCAGCCCAGCCGCTCGCGCGCACCCCCTTCTCGTTGGGCTGGTTCGAGGCCGCGACCCAGCTGGCGCCACCCCTCTCTCCTTCGGGTCACTGATAGGTGGGCCTCACTTGTCGGGCCCGTCCCTAACCTCCGGCCGGCGGAGCCGCGCCCGCAATCGCCGCCGCCGCTTCCCGCGTCCCCGCTCCACTCCGCTCGCGTGCGTCGCTCACATCGCAACCGTCGTCACCCCTCCACTCGCTCACGTGCGCACCACGCCCGCGAGAGAGCCGGGATTCGATTTTGAATCCCGGCCACCTCTCCCTCTCTCCTTCGTAGTGGCCGCTGCCTTTTTCGACCTCACCCGGCCATATCCGATCTGCCGCCACCCCTATAAAGCACGCCCCCGACCTCCTCTCTCTCTTTCCGATCTCGCTGCCCTCTCCCGTGCCCTAAATCATGCCCACGCTGCCGATCTGCTCACTGCTGCTTGTCGTTGATCTTCGGCCACCGCTAGAGCCGTCGCCTAGCCTCGCCGTCGCCACTACCGTGCTCGCCGCCGTCAGCCGCACCCCATCTGTCGTGCGCCGCCACTCGCCATTGCCGCCTTCATCTTCCTCCACCCCGGCCAACTCCAGTGAGGAACTCCTCCCTCCCCTTTTTCTTTTTTCTCTTCTTCTTCCGCTTTGTGCGCCATCGCTTTTTCGGCCGTGCGTCGCCGTGTTCTGCACCGCGCGCCGCCGTCTTTCGCGTCGCTAGCGGTTGCCGTCAGTGGTCGCCCGTTGCCGCGCGCCATGGTCGGGTGGGCCCGCTTGAGCCGAGCCCGTGCTCCCGCCCCTGCCTTCCGCGCCGTCAGATTCACCCATGGGTGAATCCGGGCCATCCACATGGACCCAGTGGCATCTCGTGTGGGTGCTGCCGTGGCGGCACGTTAGCGCCACCTCCTTGCGGTCGGGTCTCCATGGCCACCACGTGGTGCGCCCGCGTCTCCGTGGACCCGGTCCACCGTGTGCGGCATGCCCGTGAGCTACTGATGGGTGTGGCTTGCTTGTCGGCGCCGACCCTCCTGGTGACATCAGCCCTGGGAATTAATTGTGCAATAAATCATTAAGATGTTTTCTGTTAATAGTAAAAGCATAAAGAATCTTCTAAAATTCATAACTAATTCATCCGAGCCTCATTTAAGTTCATTCCAGTCTCAATAAATTCATAAAAATGCCTAGAATCCATTAAAAATAGTTTGTTTCCTTCATGTTTCAGTAAACTTATAGCTTGTTTTGCATGTGTGCTTTGTATGTCGTTTAGATTCCAGCATTTTTGAAGCACCGCTTTACTTTGAAGTTGTTGCAGAATCCCTTCAGCACCAAAGCAATGCAAGTCATACATGTTCAATGATCATATTGTACCTATTTCACAAATGTCTCGCCTTCTATTAAATATTGCATTTATTTTATAATGTCACGTGGGAGAGTTACCTATACTTGGCCCTAGCTTGTTCACCTCATAACATTGATAGTTTGGGTATTGATTTAATTAGACTTTGATTTAGGAAATGCTTAGCCATGCTTAGGCCAACTAGATCATTATGGGGGATCTCACATGTAATTTATATACCTTGGTCCATTAATGATAATGTTGGACATGTTCCGTTATGGTATTAATACGACTAAAATTATGCCTAATGGTGGGCTATAGGCGCATGGTTTTGATAGACATGCCCATGGCATTTAAGGACCGATTCGCGCGAAACCCTAGGAGAATTAGCGTACTTACCACAAGCCAGCATAGGCAACGACTAGGCTTGTAGTGTAGCTTTTTCCTTTCCGACGTACCCAGGCAAGGTATGCGTGATGGAGTTTGGATGGGCCCCGCGACAGCCTATGCAACTTCCGGATTCATCTAGGCACAAGGGGGGCTGCCTACCTTGGTTGTAAGGGTAGGGGCGAAACCTGAAGTGTGATGCGATTGGTTAGGGAGGGTTATGTAAAGGGTCCTGTCACAGTTCCTTTCCGGTATATCGTCGTAGTATGTCGGCACACGGTAACTTGTCGTGGGACTGTGTCTTGTGGGTACAGTTGTACACCTCTAACCAGAGTAAAACTATTCGAATAGCCGTGCCCACGGTTATGGGCAGTCAATCAGATTCACCGTGATTAGTCCCACAGTAATAATTTGACTTTTGGAACTGGTGTAGTTCAGGTGGTTGTTTAGGTCTGTCACAACGTGGTGTAGCGTTGGATAGTGATGGTTTATATTGCTTAATTATATTCTACAGTTTTACTTATTTCAACTACTGTTTTTAAATGTCTGCTTTATACAAAAGAATCCTAACCTCCATTGAAATTATCTGCATCATATCTCCTTTCATGGTATGACTTGCTGAGTATAGTGGGTAGTACTCAGTCTTGCTCTATTTTCCCCCATATCAGAGTTGGAGTACTGCTCAGATGAAGGCTACTCGGAAGAGTAGGCTTTGTTGCTACCGTCGAGGATGCCCGTGGATTGGAGTCGCCGCGCTGCGAGCGTTAAGCTTATCTCTTTAGCTCGTTTGTTTTTCCGCTGCATTTGTAAGACTTTATTTATGTTTGTAAGACGTGGATCTGTGTATCGACATTGTCGTTTGTGTACCCTGACTAGTCCTGGACATGGGTTTTAATGCATATTCAGCTTGGAATTCTGTTTCGGGAATTTCTGGGCATGACATACACGCATCAATTGGACTGAAGATGACAATATACGACTATTGATTTCTTGGTTGAACAACTATGTTGATCCTATTAAAGGCAATGACAAGAAATGAGAACAATATTGAAAGGTTGTAGCTACAGAGTTCAACAACAATATGCATAGCAATGGGCACAAAAGGACCCCCAAGCAATACAGGACACATTGGGATAACGTCAAGAGATGTCACAAAGTTCTTTAAATTTTATTCTAAAGCTAGAAATACCTTCACTAGTGGGTACTCTGGTGAGATGATAATGGAGAAAGCCCGTGAGTGGTACAAGAGTAATAACAATCAGAAACCTTTCACCTTGGAGTATATGTGGAAAGATCTCAAAGATCAACCTAAATGGCGTAGAGTTCTTGAAGATAGTAGCAAGAGTAAGAGAAACAAGATTTATGAATCAGGAGCATATACTTCATCATCGAACCAAGACACAAAGGAGGAAACAAAGCGCAAGGAGAAGCGCCCTGAGGGGCAAGAGGCTGCAAAACAAAGGCAAAAAGAAAAAGGTGCTCCATCACCTTTGGGAGACAAACCAAGTGAAAATATGGTTCTATTTCATGAAGCAATAACAACTAAGGTAGCAGCATTGCTAAAAGCTGTAGAAGCAACATTGGTATCAGTAGAAGCAAAAAAGAGAAGGCAACAACAAAAGAAGAAAAGACAAGTTCAAAAAAGTACCAAACATATTTAAAATTGATGGAGAAGGATACATCGAACTACAATGAAGCAAAACTGAAGAGACATGAAGATGTATTGGACCAATTAGCTAGAGAACTTGCTAACGAATAAATAATCATCAAGTAATGTTAGGAATTAGTAGTATTTTACAATGTTAGTGTTCTTGTCATATATTAAAGTTATGTATTAAGTTGATGTTTGTACTGTGTAACTATTTGTATTATGCTCTATTATGGTAATTAGTACTAGTATGGTGTATTATTGCTATAAAATGAAACTACAACATGCTTAGTACTCCCTCCGTCCCAAAAAAACCCCATTTTTGGGTTTGAATCTGGACATAGTGACTCCCTTCGTCCCAAAAAAACTCACTTCTAGGTTTGAATCTGGACATACACTATATAAACAGAAGTACTACAAGGAAGAGCTTCTAGTGTTCAATTTACTATCATTGGGACAGAATATAACATGGGCTACAATCTAACTGATGATATTTATCTAGAGTGGGCTGCATTTGCCAAATCAATCACCAGACAAAATAACAAAGCTAAATTGTATGCACAATGTCAAGAATCAGCAAGAAAAGATGTGGAACGGGCATTTGGGGTTTTGCAAAAATGTTGGGCCATCATTCGTCATCCAGCACGGCTTTGGGAAAGAAAAGAACTAGTTGATATTATGTATGCATGTGTTATTTTGCACAACATGATAGTTGAGAATGAGAGAGATGATTATGACATACCCGATGACAATACATATGAACAATCGTAATTCTCTGCACAACTAACAAGCCTTGACAGGGGCCCAGTCTATGGATTTGTAGAGGTCCTAGAGAAAGACAAGATTATTCATGATCGAACAACCCATTGACGTCTCAAGGCAGATTTGATGGAGCACATATGGCAAAAGTACGATGGACAGCGACAACAAAACTAGAGTTTATTAGTCTGTTATAAAACATATTTTACTCAGTTTGTTCCATCATCTGTTTTATTTGTATTTGTAACCGAGACATATTACTTTGTCATTAGCTAATAAAAAGTATGTATGGATTTGCTATCGCTTAACCAATGAAGCACATGTGCGGAACTGAGACTTATTCCTATGTCACGTGCACATTTATACTTTGCCATCACCTTAATCAATGAAGCACATATTTTTTCTCAGTTTTCTTACATTAAGATTTGTTGTAACTTCACTAAACGCTACTACCTTAGCGTACCAGCAATTACACAAACAGATCAGAAAATTATAACCTGATGGACCACAAGCAAAAACAGATATATACATCAAGAAAAAGAGATGACAAGGGATCATTCACCTCGGATCGAATGGGATCGACAGCGTACTCCTACAAAGTGCGGATGCGAGGCACATGACGGAGCTTGTCGAGCGAGATGAATCCCCACAGGACCTCTGTCGTAGGATCACCAGGAGTGCGGCACCATTGACGGGAAAGGCCATGGCGGAGCGGCGCCATCAATGAGAGAGGTCGCGGCCGGCGACTACATGGTGCCTGATACGCAACGCCATCAGCGGGAGAGGCCGCGACTGGCGGCTGCATGGGGCTCGACGCGCAGCACCATCGGCAGGAGAGGCCGCGACGGAGCTACGCCATCAACAAGAGAGGCGACAGCCCGCGGCTGCGTGGCGCCCGATGCGCAGCATAGCAAGGCGGTCCTGCGGGCTATGGAGTCGGAGAAGGAGTGCCCAGTGTAGATGCAACGCCGGCGCCATCCTAGCCACCGGAGGAATTAGGGATCTGGCAGGTGATGAATTGGGGATCAGGCAGATGAACAGAGGATGAGGATTTTCGTCACGCGTAGTGTTTGCAGTGAACCCGTTTAAAGCGATGACATATCAGCGAAACCATTCTTTTGTGATGATATAATCCCAAACTTCTCCCTGTTAAGCGGAAACCCGTACGGCGGCTGTACCGCGAATCCTTCACGATCGGCCTCGTCTTCTCCGGTCTCCCCAAATCTAACCTCTCACCTCGACCCCCCACCCCGTACGCCTCGCCATGGCGTCCGACACCAAGGCAGTAGCCGCTCTCTTCTCCATGTACAACGACGACGAGGAAGAGGATGACGGCGACGAGCCCAGACCCCCTTCGCCGCCGCCGCCGCCCGCCGCCGCAACCTCCTCGTCGCCGTCACCTCAGACCGAAGGCGAGGGCTCAAACCCTAACCCCAACGCTGCCGCTTCTTCGGCGCCCCCCTCCCCTCCCCTCGCCGAGGATCCGGCCGGCCGCAGAACCCTAGCCAGCCCCTACCCCTCGCCGGGGCTCCCGCCGTTGCCTTCGCGCCGCTCGTCCTCGCCCTTCGCGATTTCGTCCCCCTCCCCGCTCCGCCCTGCCGCGGCCGTACCGCCGGCCGACCTGCCGCGCCCCCCTCGGCGTGGCCCGCTTGCTATCGTGGACTACGCTCATGACGAGACGGCCATGTCGCCGGAGCAGGAGGTAGAGCTGGCAACGTATGTGTTTAGTGATGCTGCTTGGAATTTCCAACTTTCCTGAATTGATGTTGTTATGGTCTGGTTGCAGGATGGGGAGATCAATGGCATAGACAGATCGGGTTTGGATGATCAGGTTGCTGAGGGTAAGTTCCTATCCTGCTGTAATATTTGCTATCTGGTGCTATATTCAGCATACAGTGCTAATTTCTAGTGCAAATCGAGATGCCCAGCTAGTATGCAGAAATTGTGATTTTAAGGATTTATGATTAGTGGCATACTCGCTATTGACGGTTATGCAATTTAGTAGTATCAATTTATCACAACGTGAGCACTATTTAGGATATGTCATCAATGACAGAGCACATATCAGAAAACATGTTTGTGCTGCCGTTCAAATGGTTTGTTTACTTGTAGTTTTGTTTTCACAAAATATTCGAAATTGAAGTTTTGAAATGCTTAGTTCCTGCGCAAAGCATTTGTGTTGACAACCATGTCCTAGAAAGGTGGAGAGCTCAAAACATAGACAAACACTTGAAAATAATAAATGTTTGAGATATTTTGTTTTCACATTATCAGGCTATGCATTATTTGCTAATTACCTCAGCCAGAAACATGTAAGGTTCCACAATGCAAAGAATGAACCTTGTTTTACAGACATACCACAATAACATGCCTCAAGAGCTTTTGCGTCTGTAGTCGTGTGTTAGTAGTTAGTACCAAAATGTTATGTTCAGAACAAGAATGCATGCATTTCTTTTATTCATCCATGGACGAAACTCTTGATATCATGACAGATTTATTTCCTTTGGTGATTATATATTATGTTTCTGGCCGTTCTAGAAAACATTTTGGTGAGTTAGTGGTCTCGTCTTACCTTTTCGATAAAACTGAATTATTATAACCTCTAAATTCGCAATCTAGATATCATCTAATTTATATTTATCCCTCTCTTATAGGGAATTTTGAAGAACAAACTCTCTCAGGTACTGTTCACATACTGACCCCAAATATACGATCAGAAATGTCTCAGCAGAACGATGCACCTGAGCAGAATCAAGTAGGGACAGCTGCAGCTATGAGTGTAACTGGAGCAGAAATGGAAGATGTTCAGGTGGAAGAAGCTGCTGATAACATGCAGAACGATGATCCACTGAGTCGTTTCCTTCCTCCTCCTGTGACTGCAAAATGTTCTGCAGCACTACAGGTTTCCTTCTTAACAAAATAATATTTCATACATGTTTTATTTCCATGTAAAAATTTTATCACATTTTTATGCAGAACATGTGCTCCCTTGGGACCATATTACTATCCTTTGGATTTAGTAAACTCCATTGTCTAGAGTAAATTTGTTCTCCTTCTCACATAAGGCATACCCCAGAAACCATTTCATGCATTTTTCATGGTATTATTGAGATCTGGCTGTACCATAACTGTATGTGTTGTTCTCCTTTTGTTTTATTACATGCTTGTAAATTTTTTCATCTAGCTAATGACTCTTGCTCATTTGTAATTATTATTTCTGAACAAAAGGTCGATATTTTGAAGCCTTTCTGTTGTTTTTAGTTTGTCATATGCTTCTCTTTTCAAGTCCTGTAAACACACTGCAACAGCATGGCCTTTCACATGACATGCATACCGCTTAGAAATTAGAATGCACATCCATACAATTTATTGATTTGGCTATTGCATTAAACATTTATTTATGTTCCAATGCTTTGGATGCAGCAAAAGATCAACAAGTTCCTTGCGTACAAAAGGGCTGGAAAGAGCTTCAATTCTGAAGTGCGCAATAGAAAGGACTACAGAAATCCGGACTTTTTGCAGCATGCTGTGCGGTACCAAGAAATTGACCAGATAGGGACCTGCTTCAGTAAAGATGTTTTTGATCCTTATGGGTATGATAGAAGCGATTACTATGATGAGATCGGTATGTTATAGTCGAGGTTTATCCATTACGCTGTACTCGTGGATTATATAGTGCAATTTTGATAAACAATTGAACATTAGAATACAGCTTCATTCGAAAGCAAAGAATGTAGGATGTGTTTTTAAACCAAAGTAACTTCCAAGCTTCTTTATGATATGCTTGTAAACCTGCAGCTTGCGTCTATTCTGGGGGGGGGGGGGGGGGGGGGTGGGGGAATTCTTACAATGGGCTTGATTTGCTGCGTTAACAACATGTGCATGCAAAATAAACTAGTACATGATTGGACAATTCTGAAATGATTTGGTGAATGGTTGCTCTTATGTTGAGATGGGAATTGTTGATCTAGGACAACCTCGTGAAGGGGTTCTTCACTCATAAACTGAACTTGGAGATAAGTTATTTATACATATATTATGCCTGTGTAGTCGATAGTGAATGTTTTAGTTCTTTCTTGAGAAATTTCTTCTAGGACTTATGCAAGAATATATCCTAGTCATGACGTGCCCCCTATTTTCTACAGAAGCTGATATGAAGCGTGAAGTTGAGAGAAAGGAACTCGAGAAGAAAAAGAGTGGGAAGGTTGACTTTATCACTGGAGGAGTACAAGCTCCAATTAGTGCGGCAATACCGAAAATTGCAGGTACAGTACATACAAGTGAAATTATGAATACCAATCTGTCAATTTTGTATTTTGGATATTTTGGTGCTCATTGCATGTTTTACAGCTGCTGTATCAGCAGCAGCTGCTGCTGGTGCACCATTGGTTTCAATATCGGGAGAAGGCATACAGAAAGAGGCTAGGCCAAACAAGAAGTCAAAATGGGATAAGGTTTTTAAACCTGAACCAACATATTTACATACTGCAGTGTTTATCATCAGGACTGACTGTTGCTTTTCTGTTATTTATTACTAGGTTGATGGGGATATTAAGAACCCTGTGGCTCCAAGTGGACATGATAATTTGTCAGCAGCCACACTTCTAACTTCAGCAAATGTTGGTGCTGGATATGCTGCTTTTGCGTAAGTTCTCTTGTTTCATCTGTCAGAACTTAGAACAAATGGTTTGCCTCTATGCACACAGTCTATTAGCGTACAGTTCCTTTTTGTATTATCTTGCTGTCTGGTGCCAATCAAAAGTGCAATCCAAAGCTAATTGAACTGTTCATAGTTGTGCCATTGTTTTTCCTATGAATATTTTGTCTCAGAGAACTACTTGCAGATGTTTGTCATACTGTTATGATACAGTGGTAATATCAATTACAGTGCATAAATGTATGGTTGATGCATCAGTTACTCCGTGTAACTTAAATATCTTACTTTTAACCATTAAAACAACAGGATAACTATATGAAGATGTTTACATATGTGTTATTTTATTTGTTTGAGCAGCTTTTATCATGATAAATTCCAGCACCCCTCTCTGTTGTTCGTAACATTGATCATTTTACTTTCAGCCAACAAAAGAGGAAAGAAGCTGAAGAAAAGAAAACAAGCGATCATAAGTCAGACAGAAGATCGTAGTGCTCCTCTCCTTTTCTTTTGAGTTGAGGATGTACTATTTGGAGGTTTTCAATTACATAGCCTTATAATGTGAAAAAAAAAACCCTTCAAGAATTGGCCAAAAAACTTGCACTCTTACACAATGTGTTCCCTATGTGTTATTATTTTTACTATGAGCTTTTGGGCGTATTGGCATTTCTCAAGGGCGACATACTAACCTCATCTGGCCATGTTTAGGACATTTTCTTGATTTTGGGCGGAATTAAACTCAATAAATTTCTGCTTTCCCGTCGGTATTCAAGGTGATGTATTACTCCTACTACTAGTATCTGATTTCTGCGAAGCACTCCGTACCTGTTAAAAATGCTCTCATCATGATATACCAGGCTACTAGGCTAGCCAGACTTCCAACCTCCATTGTTGTCCTTTCAGGACCGAAACCGTGCGGTCTGGATTCTGGACGGCACGTATGGGCGGCCCTGCTCTCAACAGTGCTGTGGATCTACTCCAAACAGTATGGTACAGTACACCAATATACCAGTACAGTTTACTGAGTAGCCCAACCAACCGAGAGATCAGTTTTCACGGCGCATTACGGCCGTTTTTAACAGTTTAACGCTAGTAATCCTCTTTGCGACCCAAACGGTCTATCAGTGATCAACACTGCAACAACCGCAGCAGCACCACCCCCACTACGCTTCAAACTGGCAGTAGTAACACCACAGACAAGGGGCGAACACACGAACCGGAACGGCAACCGTCGCCCCCCTACCATTAATTACCACTGCTAACCAACCTGACATGCATGTCCATGACCATGAATTCACCACAGTCCACAGCACAACAACATGTAGGAGTACGCCACCCCACACCACGCCATCCGTAGAGATCTGGCAGGAGGAGAGGGACGACGCATCGTCGCAGCGGTGGCGGAGCCCGTTGGCCGGCCCCAGCAGAAGCGAGAGTTACTGCAATAAAATGATAAACTACCCGCTGATTGGGAGCAGTAGCCCCTCCCCTCTCTCGGTTTCGCTCCGGTGGCCGTGCGCCCATGCCGCATTGCCACTGCAGGCAGGTGCGTGTTTTTACTTGGGAGTAGTACGTACCAGTACCACCGGTGGGTAGCACAAGCAGCTAGCAGCAGCGGCGGCGTCGCGATGCACCGCGTCGGAGTCCGTGCAGGGGCCGCGCAGGGGCATCTCTGATCGCTCTCCTACGGACTGGCTCGCGGGGCCCAGCCGGAGCCGCCGGTCCTCGCCCCCCCCCCTCTCTCTCACCGTCCGATGCAATCATCGCCTCGCACGCAGGCAGAACAGAACGGCACCCAACGGTAACTTTCCTTGCCCCCCCCCCCCCTTTCTCAAGTTCTCAACTCTTGCGCTCTCCTCAATAATCTTTTGCCTATGGCGACTGCGAGTCAAGCGGGGCACGAGGCAGGGCAGGCAGGCTGACGGAGCAACCATTTTTCAGAAGCGGAAAACTACAAACATCCCCTGTACTTGGACCAGACTGTCAGATGGTGCTGTGGGTATCTAATTGGGCATTCGTCCCGTCCGTTAAATCGGAAACCAGCAACATGTTCCGACCGCTATCTGCACTATGTGCAATGCAAAACCCGCAATGGTCTTCTGGTGAGTCTCTGCCTTTGCCGCCTCAATGATCACGAAAGGATGTTGCCCTTGGTCCAAAGGACATTGTCATGTCACATCTGGGTCTATTGTACGGTAGAAAACGTTCACTGTAGTGTAATCATCGTCCAAGTAAAACTGTAGAAGTGGGGGAGATGAACATATTTTTCGACTTTGGTACGAGATGTTCTCTACTAAAAAAAATAGGTGAAAGAAAGAGGTTCCAGATTTGCAATTTGTCCTAGGATTATTAGAGTAAGAAAGTGTAGCATCTTCGGTAAACTAAAACAAAACGAAGAAACAGCAGCGTGTTTTACTCGTAGGATTAGATAAAAAATAAGAACGGCTAGTCGTAGGGAGTAGTTAATGCACGGAGGGGAAACTGGTGAGTGGAGGAGGGGCAATTCGGTCACACCAAAAAAGCCAACGGCCAGTTCAGTTCCCCGGAAGGAGGGAAGAACGCACTCGAAACACGGATAAAAGGGGAAAAATGGAGAAGCAAAAGGGAGAGAAGAAGCACCACGACGACGACCCCAGTGAGGACCAAGGCTGACGACGAGTGTGAGTGAGCAGTAGCCGCGCCGGCGAGAGTGCGAATTGCTCTTTCCGCTTCCTCTCTCGCAGACGAGCCATCCTCTCTCGCGGCTTTTTCTCCAACAGATTTCGTCCTGATCCCCTGCAGAAGGGGGGGACGCTGCCGTGTGCCGAAGCGCGTACGCTGAAGAAGCCCCCACCTGGCTGGCTCCAGAAGCCTTCTCGAGAGAGAGAGAGACGAGAGAGAGTGTGTGTGGTGTGAGAATCTGAGAGAGAGGCCAAGGAGAGAGCACGCAGCGGCGCCTACATAAGCGAGGAAACCGTGTGAGTCGCGGAAGCAGGCGAGTTTTCTTTGCTCGGCGGCGGCGGCGCGGGATCCAGACGGGCAAAGAAGAGGGCGGTGGTGCGGTGACGATGGCTGAGGTGAAGCCGGAGGAGATCAGCCACCCGCCCATGGAGCAGCTGCAGGGGTTCGAGTACTGCATCGACTCCAACCCTCCCTGGGGTGCGTGAGAGCCGAAGCGGCGGCGGCTGCATTGCATTTTTCCTGCTCTCGCATTCTGAATCCGCGTCTTGAATTTTGCTGTTTCAGGGGAGGCGATCATACTGGGATTCCAGCACTACATCCTGGCGCTGGGCACGGCGGTGATGATCCCGGCGGTGCTGGTGCCCATGATGGGCGGGAGCGACGTGAGCGCCGCCGCCGCCGCACTCTTCTTGATTTCCCCAATCCATCGCCACCACCATGGCTTGAGAACTCACTCTTTCTGCTCTCTGCTGTCACAGGGGGACAGGGTGAGGGTGGTGCAGACGCTGCTGTTCGTCACCGGCATCAACACGCTGCTGCAGTCGCTGTTCGGGACGCGCCTGCCGACGGTGATCGGCGGATCCTACGCGTTCGTGGTCCCGATAATGGCCATCATACAGGACTCGTCGCTCGCCGCCATACCCGACGACCACGAGGTGAGCAGAGTTGGCAGCTGCTCTTCTTTCTGTCCATCCATCCGTCCAATCGCTCTACTGTTTTAGATTAGGCGTGTCTGATCACAATCATCTGCTGTTCATCTCTCTCTCTCTCTCTCTCTCTCTCTCTCTCTCTCTCTCTCTGAGCAGAGGTTCCTCCAGACCATGAGGGCGATACAGGGGGCACTCATCGTGTCCTCCAGCATTCAGATCATCCTTGGTTACAGCCAGCTGTGGGGCATTTTCTCCAGGTTTGCCTTTCAACTCCTCCTACGTTAGAACAACACATGGATGGATGCTGCCGGTTGCGTGCGTGTGCATGTCAGATTCAGTTTCGACAGTGCCTACGCTCCCATACTGATGGGTCATGGTCTCATGCGGTGTTGCTGCTTTTGCCTTTCAGATTCTTCAGCCCGTTGGGGATGGCGCCAGTGGTTGCATTGCTCGGGTTTGGGCTTTTCGAAAGAGGATTCCCTGTGGTACGAGCTGTTCATTTGACGCTTCACATTTTTGACACGCAAGCAGTACATACAATGCAGTATATTTTTTTCAGACAGGAAAGATTGTTCATTGCATTGCATTGTTTTTGGTTTTACTGTCAGGTTGGGAGATGCGTTGAGGTTGGACTTCCAATGTTAATTCTATTTGTCGTGCTTTCTCAGGTTTGGCAAGCAGCTCCAATGACCGAATTCTTTTGCTAGTGATCATATTTGAAGAAGTTGAGCATTTCTAACTCGTGCGTTGTCAATTATGTCTATCAGTATCTGAAGAATGTACAGATAAGAGATATTCCAATCCTGGAGAGGTTCTCGCTGTTCATCTGCATCGCGTTGGTTTGGGCCTATGCTCAAATTCTTACTGCAGGTGGCGCGTATAAGCATAGCCCTGAGGTTACTCAGATCAACTGCCGCACTGACCGTGCCAATCTCATCTCTTCCGCGCCATGGTTTGTCTCTCTACTTATTTTCCCATCGAATTTGTGATCTCTTTAATGTGCCAAGTAAATTAAAATGGTTGCGGTGTTAATATGCTTTATGCTCTCCTTAGTATGGGACCTTGGTTGCTAAGCTCTTCTTTGCACTACATGCTCTATGTCAAAGTTTCTTAATTTAACCAGATTTAGTTGATTGTATATGTGTTCAGTCACCCAAAAGTGAGACTTGATACCGTTATGATCGTGATTTTAAAGTTATGATCGACAGATAAAAAAGAAAAGACTAAAGGCTAGCACTTTTGGGGCCTTAACAGCCTTATACATTTTGCATTGGATGGGTCACAGAACTCACAAACAGTAACAAATGGGTCCCACATAGAAGTTTATTTGTCCTACTGAAAGATAGTTCTTCAGTTGAATCCTTTTCGATAATTTTATTCTTCAGTTAGTGTTTGTGCTAACAATAGGGACTTGCTCCAGGATTAAGATCCCTTTTCCACTACAATGGGGCGCACCAACTTTCAGTGCCGGTCAATCCTTTGGTATGGTATCTGCTGTTCTGGTCTCGCTAGTAGAGGTAATGCCCCTCATAACTCGTCTGCAGGAGCCATTTCTTTGCGTGGCAGCCTTGAACTTAACTCAAAGTCTGTCTTGGACAGTCCACGGCTTCTTACAAAGCTGCGGCTCGGCTTGCAAGTGCTACTCCACCTCCAGCACATATCCTCAGTAGAGGCATTGGGTGGCAGGTGGATATTTAAGTCATCCTATTGTTCTTGTTTTTTTACTCCTGAATGTTGTTCAAAGCTGTAATTAAGTTGATACTCCATAAACAACAGGGAATTGGTATCCTTCTTGATGGGTTATTTGGAACGGGTACTGGCTCCACTGTGTCAGTGTGAGTAAACTGCAGATTTTTTTTTTATCAAAGAGTCTTCTTACTTCCAGCTCGATAACGTTAAGATCAATGCAGGGAGAATGTCGGGTTGTTAGGATCAAC
Source organism: Oryza officinalis (assembly GCA_008326285.1). Lineage (NCBI taxonomy): Eukaryota > Viridiplantae > Streptophyta > Magnoliopsida > Poales > Poaceae > Oryza > Oryza officinalis. The sequence goes on along the minus strand of BDMV01000001.1, from coordinate 52,862,335 downwards.
AAGGATCGGGAGCCGACGAGTTATACAGATCTCTGCCGGCTTCATGATCTTCTTCTCCATGCTAGGTGAGCAATTTGTTGATAGGACAGTAATTTAACTGTGTACAGATCATGCCACTGTTCGCACAGTATTTCTGAATTCTCATTTTACCACCTGGCGCAGGAAAATTTGGAGCATTGTTTGCTTCCATCCCATTTACCATCTTTGCGGCCGTGTACTGCGTCTTGTTTGGACTAGTTGGTTGGTTACCCTGCGCCATCTGATGCGAGTAAATACGCCACTGTTTTTGTTCATGTCTCACACGTTTGGTTTGTTTGACTTTCAGCGGCAGTGGGGCTCTCCTTCTTGCAGTTTACTAACATGAACTCCATGCGCAACCTCTTTATCGTCGGTGTCTCCATCTTCCTTGGCCTATCTGTGCCCGAATACTTTTTCCGGTACAGCATGGCTGCTCAGCGTGGCCCTGCGCACACAAAAGCTGGATGGGTTTGTCCCTCTTTATCACCTTCCTCATGGCTCACCTGTGTAGCAAATTGTTCTGCGTTTCTAATTCAACAGTAACATGTTGACAACTTGATACTAGATAAATGTGATGTTTACAATGCTCTATACTGTCAGTAAAATATATTTAGACCGTTTATCTTTTTTAATTGAATGTACACGCCAACTATTATTACTAAAATGAATTTTTTTACTGATAATAAAACTCATAAATCTAACGGTTAAGATCATTTCTACTTACAATAATGCTAATTTCAGTGGAGATTCTTCTGAAGCGTAGTTAGGAATTACAGTACTAACTTTTGTGTGTTGTGAAATGCAGTTCAACGACTACATCAACACCATCTTCTCGTCGCCTCCGACGGTCGGACTGATCGTGGCCGTCTTCCTGGACAACACGCTGGAGGTGAAAAACGCGGCCAAGGACCGGGGGATGCCATGGTGGGTACCGTTCCGGTCGTTCAAGGGGGACGCCAGGAGCGAGGAGTTCTACAGCCTGCCCTTCAACCTCAACCGCTTCTTCCCTCCGTCTTAAAACCACGGGGGAAGATCGAGGGGAACGGGAATTTCGTCGCTGATGCGCGATCGAATTGTTTGTCTGTCTCAGAAAGAACTCAGAATGCTGAGCAGAGGCAATGTAGATGTTCTTCTAGTTGGCCATTATTTCAATTCGTTGATTTGTTGTGCTTATGCTGGTGAGGTGAAAGTAGCCGCGCACTCTGTCCCGTTGCAAAATGCTCTGCTTGAACGCGCACGCCTCCCGCTACACTCCAAGGGCGCGAGCGGCGCAGTGCCCCCTCCCTGTGCGCCCGGCACAGAGAGAGCAGCGCGGTCCCTGACTAGTCCTGGCCACGAGAAGCGCACCGGAAGGCTCTGGTGCGCGGCGATCGAGCGGCGTGGAGAGGTTGGCTTTCGTTGTGCGGCGCGTGCTCGTGTAGTGTTGCGCCGGCGGCGGCAGGCTGGCGCTGCACCTCTTCGATGATTTTTTAATTTTTAATTTTATTTATTAAAATATTTAAAAAATAATTTTTGGTTTTAAAGTTTTACAAATCTACACCTTTACCATTTTCTGGGTGGGCTTTTTTACAACGTGGCATGTAACGGTCACGCGGAGCGAAAAATGTTTGTAGCTCTCTAGGAGAACGGCAAGAGGCCTGCCCGTAAAGCCAACCCCGGTTATTTGCAAGCGGTTCCCTTGCAGCCCTTTGGGAGAGTGGCAAGGGGTCTGCCGGTAAAATAGCCAACCTCAATTATTTTGCAAGCGGTCCCCTTGCAATTCTTTAGAAAGGCGACAAGAGGTTACCTACAAAATGATCGATCTTTTTTCAACGGATGTGTGTCACATCATAAAAAAACGTCCTTTAAAAGAGCGTTTTTTAAAGAACATCTTCTGAGATGTAAATTTGTAAAACTTTGAAAACAAAATTTATTTTTTTAATATTTTAATAAATAAAATTAAAAATTAAAAAAATTCCCTCTGATACGGTGTGGGTGGGCGGCCCATGAATCTGCGAGCGCGACGCGTTGGGCCTAGTTGCTAGGAGAGCGGTGGCATTGGGCGGTTTCTGCCTCCTGGACATGAGGTGCCCCTGGGCAGTCGTCGGGTTTCAGCATATGGGTCTATTTGGAGAGCTTAAATTTAAGAAATAGTTGATAAAAGCTAGTTGATAAAAACATAATTTTTGACTTTTAGTTTATTTTTTAATTTTACAACTACAGTTTTTTTAAATTTAGATAAAAATTTATACTATTTAAAAGAGTTTCTGACAACTAAAATAAAGATAAAGATTATAGAAGAAGTTGTAGCCGTCAAAACCACTCCAAACAGGCCCGTGGTCAGGCTAGCGGCTGGGCAGGGCTCACGGATCGTTTCAGCCGTTGTAGCCTTGTAGGGGGGACGCGCTGTGTATCCTGTGAGACCACGGCCTGCCTGTCGGATCTCATAAAAATTGAAGGAAAGGAAAAAAATATGTAAATTTCATAAAATTAGGGATATTTTGATCAAGTTTTTGCAAAAAAATATATTTAGATGATATATCATGAAACTTTAAATTAAATATCAAATTTATCACAAAACTATATATTTAAAATCTATACCTAAATAAAATAGTTAAGGTTTCCGGTTAATTTTTTTCCATCATTAAAGCATGGGCCCACACGATATTTCGTCGTTGATCCGTGAATCCGAACGCGTGACGACGATTTGTGATGCCCCATAAATAAAAGAGAAAAGATAAAAAAAAAGGAAGCACTGTAGCATTGCTGTAGCATTGCCGTTCTGTAGCATAAAAAATACCACCTCGCTTTTCTGGCTTAAGCAGCATCAGCTTAAATAGGAGGCTTGCCCAAGCATGTTAACACATACTACCTCGCTTTTCTGGCTTGAGCAGCACCAGTTTAAATAGGAGGCTTGCCGAGCATGTTAACATCGATTAAAGTTTGAACTTATGCGAACCAGGGAATATAGTAAACAAACACAATTTTATTGTTTTTTAAAACAATCAAATGTCTTTATTTTTTTAAAAAAGAGACGTAATCACCAATAAAATAATTATTTTTTCAAAAAATCAAAAATGTTCATATGGTTTTCTTTTAAAAAAACATGTAATCACCAACAAAATAAAGTGTGTTTTACATCAAGATTTTTTTCTCCTTAATTTCTTATTCATTATAGGACATCTTTATCACATCACTTTTTTTCATTCGTCGTGCGATTTCCTTGAGTTTTTTTATAGTGAAAGTTATTCTGAAATACATCACTTTTTTTCATTTCATTCATTGTACAATTTCCTTCTGATTTTTTTAGAGTGAAAGCGATTCTGTGATTAAAGTGGATTGAAGTGCAGTGAGCTTGATCTAATAGCTAGCAAAAAAAATATTTCTTCTATATGGCTACTTTTTACAATATGAAAAAAAGTGTTTATCAATATCATGTACCGAAAAAATAACCATGCATTGCAACCTACTCATAATAATACATGACAAAAATGACAAAAGTAAATACTTTTTATGGTTTCAAACTTGAGTATGTAATACATAATTTTATTTTATAGCGGTATTACTAGTTTTCTTATAATCATCCATGTTAGTGGATTTAGAGCAACAAATAATTATTCATGTTATCGTCTTTTTTGTACCAGAAAGATTCGATTTGTTTATAAAGACCTCAATTAACGTGGTGGCTTTATGCTCCCACACACTCACTACTATTTTTTTTGCTTCACCTAGTACAACACACATGCATTTTTCTAGTTAATTAAAAAATACGTAAAGCTTCCGGTATTTACTAAACGAAGAACAACTAACATAGACCACAGGCTCGGTTTGAGAACTAGGCCTAAAACCCCAAGAAATCGTACTCGACCTGCTCCTGGAAGTAGGCCTCCACGAAAGGGTCGAGGTATCATTGCTCTAACTCTATAAATATAAATATAAGTAAGGGTGAGTATTCAGTGTATTCAGCAAGCTAAGAAAAAACATGGCATGCAAGGCTATAAACAAGGAGGGGTAAGGTTGCCTTTGAAAATAAAACCAAGGTTTTAAATAGTTTAGTTTCAAAGCACTAGTGAGTCAACTTTTAGTTTCAGAACGAGGCTCACGCCTCGCCTCATTCCACAGATTGTTTTGCAATAACCTGTCACAATAATTATGAGTATAAGTCCAAATTTAACATTGTGTCGTCTCAGCACAAAACCAACATGGCCATCTCAGCCAAAACCATACCTTGATGCTAAAAAAACCCCGAGTCACACAGACTCGTTCCAACCCACGAAGGCTTACCATTTGCCACCAAGGCAAACTCTGGTAACGGTTCTCATCCCACAAATCATTTTATTTGAATAAGTTTAAAACAAAACTACGCTATGAGAAACACCTCACATCCGTCCATGACTATGGGCACAGCTGTTTAAACAGTTTGACTAAACTCTGCAAAGGTTACACGCTTTACCCACACGCCATAAACTTCTCACATTATCCGACACATGTGGATCAGACATAGCCGACAAAGGAGAGCTCATTACAAGGCTTTTCCATAACCAATCCATAAATATCCCGTGTCACACAGAAGGGTGGGATCTTCCCACCAAGCATCAGGTCAGGCTCAGGCCCTCATTTACTCAGGCCCTACCATATGCCCCCGACTCATCCCCACTGCAGGAGAGTGCCTTTCACTTCACCATACCAGTGCTCCTCAACTGCCTACATTATCTACTTACTCGGTCATGGACATCCCATTCTACCCGTGTGGTCGTATTGTCTTATGCTTGGATGATTTTCTCAAAGGAATCGATCCTTATGAATGATGTATAGCTAAACTACCAAGGTATTGACTCCCGCACCATCAAGTTTTATAAACCATTTTTTCATCTTAAAACCAAACCGATATCTCACCGGATTTTTAAATAACGAATAATATTAAATATTCAAGTGTTTTTCATACGACAGTACAATCGTCACCCACAGGTTGTCTACTTTAGCATTTGTGAATACCGACAAAAATACGGTGGAGTTACAAAGAAAAGGGGTTTTACAAATCCTATCTAATAAAAGTGTAACTACTAGGAAGGTTCGACGATCAAGTCACGGCCAAACAGTGCGTCCTAAAACATGCAACTTGGCAAACAACATAATTAATTCAAATATGGGTGTAAGAAGTGGTCAAGGAGGCTTGCCTTGATCCGCAGTGATAATCGGAGCATCGAACTCCCGAGCGAATCCTCCATCAGTCTCGGACTCTATACGCAAGAAAATAAACAATACATAAAACCACTGCTAGAAACAAAAACACATAAAATATAGCGCCATTGAGTAGAGAAGTTTTTTTGAAAGATTTTGAGACTTGAATGGGGTCAAAAAAAATATATGAATTTTTAAAGTTTGAAGGATTTTCGCGGGACGGATAGAACCGAATGAAACATTGATGGAATATTTCAGGTGGGGCCTAGCTGTCAGCTGGTTTAAAGTCAAACGCTGAGGGGAAGGTGTGGAGCCGTGTGGGTCCCACCTCACTTTTCTTATCTTTTTCTTTTCTCTTCTTCTTTTCCTCCTTTTTCTCTCTCCTTATCCTTTCCTTTTTTTCTCCTTCTCTCCTCTCTCTCCTCTTCTTCTTTCACACGCGTGCCTGAGAGGGGGAAGGCGCCGGCTGTTGGATTAAGTCTTGTACTCAGCATTTTGTTTTCTGTTAGCTTGCATGTAGCCAGAGTCACGGTGGTGAGGCCAAGTTAGTACATGGCAAACTGCAAGTTCTTCAGTGCTGATTAAAAGCAAGGATGTGATTTCCTGCCAAGAGAATAGGTCCTGAGGAGTGGAACCTTGCATGGCATCTACACGTTGTGCATACTGTGAGATGTGGCGTAAGACTCGCTTGCCGTGGCTGTTAGTTAAGCATGTGATTAGTTTACATGTATGATAATTAACTTGAGTTTCGGCCGAATGATTGGCTGGTTGTAATTCCTTGCATGTATCTGATCTCTATATAAATGAAAACCAGGCAAGAGCCAGTGTGTGGCTTGTGTCAACAAATACTTGTGTTGTTGTGTTCTTTCGTGTGTGCCACCAGAGACGAAAAAAACTAGAGAACTTGAGTGTTTGTGATAAACACCTAGAGAGTGAGAGGAGAGATTCCTAACAATGGCGATGGCACGGGCGGCGGCGGCGCGGCGTGGCCAGCGCGACGGCGCGTGGCAGGTCGCCGGGCAGTGCGCAGGCGCGGCGCGGCAGGGGCGACGCGGCGCTTCAGCTGGGGCGGCTTGCTGAGGGAGGCCGAGGCGGTAGGCTCGGCCAGGCGCGGCGGTGGCGGCTTGGCCGGGCGCGGCAGTGGGGACGGCGCCGGGTGGGAGGAGGAAGGAGGAGGGAGGAAGGCCGGGACAGAGGAGGAAGAAGGAGGAGGCCGGCCACCTTCGGCGCGAAGACTCCGCGGCTTCGACGGCTCAACTTCGATGATGCGAACGTGGAGTGGGAGTTTTGGCGGACTAGTTGGAGGACAAGGGTATACTCTTTTGTGCCTCTTGGGAAGAGCTTGGCGACGAGAGCTGCCATTGTTGTGTCTGTGCTTGTGTCTCCGGCCACAGTCCTCTCTGCTCTGTCTGCGCTTGGTGGAAGATGCGTAGCGGTGCCAACCTTACTCAGTGGAGAGGACGGGTAGGTGCCTAACTCGTCTTAATAAAGAGTTAAGGCGATGTCTAACTTGCAGAGCGTCGTGGCATGGCAGTGAGGCAGAGATTGAAGAGAGAAGAATCGGGTGCATGCATGAATGCTGGAGAACACGTGAAGTAAAAATGGAGTTTGGTTGCCTCAGTGGCTATGAGTGGAAAAGATGATAACATGAAAAAGACAGTCGGTTCGGACTTGCACGTGCAGGTGAGAGTGAAAAAGAAAAAACTCCAGGTCCAAAAAAATTATATTAAAATGGGGAGGAAGATGATCACCGGACAATAGAAATATGAAAATGATTAAAATATTCAGACCGAAAAGGAAAATGACTTGATAAGGTCGGGAAAAAAAAATTAAAATCAAAAGTTAAAACTAATTTTTGAAATTTTTGGAAAACTTGGGTGGAAAGAGGATGACACTTTAATAAATTTTTAAACTGGGATTTTAATAAAATTGTGGGCATTACAACGAGCTTCCCTAGTCGTTTTTATCTCGAGTTATAGGTTCGCTCCGATTTTGAAAAGAATGGAAAGAAAAGATCGAGTGTATCAAAAGCCCTCAACCAATTTTGGGAGATTGAGAAAGATTCGGCCGGATTTGATGGGGAGGATCCGCTCCGACATATGGGCACGGGACTTTCGAAGGTTAAAGACAACAGTCAGCTGTGCGAGCTAGGCCTGTGGCTCCACTTGTGGGCTGGACCGAAAAGAGATAGGCCGAGCAGAGGAAGGTAGCGGACTGTGCTGGGGCTAAAAAGGAAGAAAAGAATGGGCTTTCGGCCCAAAACCAAGAAAGAATTTTCATTAATTTTTTAATTATAATGTATAGCGATCCTAATGTTTTAATTTATTGCTCACCTCATAATAGCTGTTGTATCACTGAAAAACGTCTTTACCCGTTGCAATGCACAGGCATTTTTTTAGTAGAATATAAAAAGCTACATATTTAATAATATAAAAAAAGGAAAAGAAGACAGCGAGGTGCCATTATCCGTATAAGATAACAATTGCCACATTACAGATCTTGACTAAAAAAATTGATAATTTTTCGTTCGTCACATCAATTTTTTGTCCGTAAATCCGATGGAGCGATTCCACACGTGCGAGTAACACCTCGCGTAAGGCGGATAAATCATAAATTCAAAGATAAATGCAAAATCCAATCGGACAGAGAACCCCAGTGAAAGAGAAAACAAATGGGAAGAATAAAACAAGCCGCACAAATCAATTTTTTTTCGTCCGTCGCTCTCGCGTCATTCCGAGCCCGCATCAAATCGGTTCCGATCAAGATTTCACATAATCAGTTTATGTTACACCTGTCCTTGAAAAAATCCCCAATTTGCATAAACCCTAATTTTCAAAATCTCCTTAAATTATATCCCAAATAAAAGAACTGAAGAACAGCATACGAAAAAAACCCAAAATCATGGTCTCACCCTGAACTGCCATGCACGCACCCTAGCCGTCGCCCTGGACCGGCCTTGCGCGTGCCTCTTGTGGCCCGCGTGCGGTCGAGGCAAGCCGACGCGACCTTGGCTGCGTGTGGAGGAGAACCAGAACGGCGGCCACCCATGGCATTAGACCGGGCTCGGGCGGCATCTGTTTGCCACACAAGCTCCGGGTGGTTCGGCTAGCCGTGGCTTGCTGCTGCGTGCCGGAATCGCCCTCGCTCCGCCAGTATCGCCGTCGTCGCTTTTCGCGCGAGAAAGGAAGGAACAACACACCGTCGTCGCCCGCTGGAATCGTCGTCGCCGTGGTCGCTTTTCGAGAGAGAGAGCAAGGGGATCGGGGGAAATGATTTTAGGGTTAGGGTTTGGGCTGTCGGATATTTCTCTAGGTCGGGATCAATCGAGACCATCCATCAGATTAGACGGGCCCAACTTCTCCCACGTTGGGCCGGTTGTCGTTCCTAGGCTGTCGCGCTATTGGGCCGCGTCATGGGCCTCACGTATGCTCCGCACAGAAGAAGGCCGCAAGTTTGGGCCGGGCTAAAATCAATTTTTTTCTCTCTCATTGATTTTAAGTATTTTCTATTTTCAAATATAGCATTAGTATCATTTTAATTGCTTATGACTGTTTATTAATTTAATTCTAGCTAAATTGAACCAACAAGAAATTTAGCTAGATGGAGACGAAGTATATTCATCGTTTACACCCTCAAGTCATCAATATGATATTTAGAATAAGGTTTGATTAAATTCTGAACGTCAATTTTATATTTGAATACGCTTATAAAGTCTAGCTAATAAGTTTATGATATCATAAGTGTATTTTTCGAGGTAAATCTGTGTCCTATTTCTTTTATTTTTAAGCTAATAATTTGAGAAATTATTGATATATTAAAATTAACTTCTTAAGAAAATCGTGTCCTAAACGTCAAATAGTTATGAACTGATGAAATAATTTTGTTCAGTTTTTTTAATTTGTCATCATCCGTTGCAAAGCATGGACATATTTGCTAGTTGACTGTAGATGTCCTGATAAGGCAGTTAGACCAGCACTACAATCTTTGCTCTCATCCGTTTGCTCAAACTTAACTCCTTCCAGCTAGGATTTAAATGGATCGATTCGAACTGCAAGATCAACTACAGTATGATGAATAAAAATAATCCTGAACGTATCTGTACCCGGTGGATCAGGATCCTACCACGCATAATTATCACATGTTACGATTAAGCAAAACACATATATCTATTTAATATTTCCCAGATCAGATCAGCCGGAAGACATCTCCCCGCTCACGCAGTCACGCTTACGTGGAGAACTCAACACGGATAGGACGATAGGCACCAAAGGCAAGCAATTAGCTTATCGAACTTCTCCTATCTGCTGAGATCCCCATTTCAAGTTCCAATCACATACCATGTTCTCCGTATTAACCCAGCCACCGAAATCCACACGCCCAGCTCATCCAAAAAAGAAAAGAGAGAGAGAGAGAGAGCAACACCCACTGTTTCCAACACGGCAACACCCACTGTTTCCAGTTTCACAACCCAACGGGAGCACCCAGCAATTGAACCTGTGCCTCTAGTGCCCGATCCATCCGGATTCTGGGAACTCGTCCAGGCTGGGTCGTTCGCACGTCACGTCGACATGGACGCATTCACGCATCCATCCGTCCTATAAAAGGGGACGAGAGACGCAGCATTTTGCTCTCATCTCTGTGCGTTCATTTCGAGCATTAGCGAAGGTTGGGCAGGAAGGAGTCAGAAGAGAGAAGAGAGAGACGGCCACCATGTTGGAAGGGAAGGCGACGGTGGAGGACACCGACATGCCGGTGAAGATGCAGCTGCAGGCGATGTCGGCGGCGTACAAGGCCCTCGACCGCTTCGACGTCCTCGACTGCCGGAGCATCGCCGCTCACATCAAGAAGGTCGGTAATCACCACCATTCGCATCAATCCTTAGCTACTTCAATTGCTCAATCCAAGAGCAAGTTCTTGTTTTCAGTTTTCTGCATTCATCTGAAATCTGAGACCGTAGATCAATCAGAGAATACCAGTTGTACATCCACCTGAATTTCACCCCTGGCAAAACTTGGATTGAATGGCTTTGCTGCATATGTGCAGGAGTTTGACATGATCCACGGGCCGGGATGGCAGTGCGTGGTGGGCGCCAGCTTCGGCTGCTACTTCACGCACAGCAGGGGAAGCTTCATCTACTTCAAGCTGGGGGCGCTCAGATTCCTCGTCTTCAAAGGAGCAGCATCGTAGCAGATGAGCAGAAAGTGACAGCCACGAGTCGAGCAGCAGCAGCCATCTGATTCAGAATAATCAGAATAACCAGCGGGCGCTACAAGTTTTCTCTCCCGGTTTTTGATGACGACGAGGCGTCGTCGGCTGGCACGATAAATGGAGCGTGAATTGTACTCTCACGATAGCAGTATGGCACAATAGAAAATTGGAAGTAGGGTGTGCTAAAGATTGGAATTGCTGGTCAAACATGCGATCCCACTTGGTGTTGTGTAATGTGTGTGCGCGTGTGTTTTTCTAGAACGACTTGGTTTTACTTGTACATAATTGGATCGAGAGCAACAGTGCTCAAATTTATTCAGAATCGGTCTACGAATCGCTGGAGTTGCTGGAATCAAATTCGCGTCTTTAAAGCTTTTTTTAGCAACATGCCCTAGGAAGAGTTCAAATTGTAGCTCTCATTGAGGTAATTGTGCTCCTTCTCCAAAAAGAAAAAAGGAAAAGTTAGATCTCGCAGGAAAAAAAAGAAAAGCCAAACACATCTCAATTGAAGACAGTAGAGAAGAGCGGAACTTTAGTTTCACTTGAAAGTGTCTTAAAAGAAACCAAAATAGTATTTTTCCGACCTGCCGGATTCGAACCAGCGACCTAAGGATTAATCTGCGAATACTACAGTCCTCCGCTCTACCAACTGAGCTAAGGTCGGTTTCTGCCAGAATTCTGTTAAGCATCTTTCTATACTTTCTACACACTATTTAAGTAGATACAAACTTTGTTCAGTAATTTGACGCTGACAAATTCTCCATGTGTTGTGCTCGTCTTCTTCCTCCAGCTAGGTAGCTCCCAGGAAAGCAGGGTGGCTAACAATGGCGCTATGGCAGGCAAGGCACTTTCTAATAATAAAGCATGTGCCGCTCCCTAATTATGCTCCCCCTCTTCCCCGGGCTTCTTCTTACCGCGACAATGCGGACGATCGATCGAACCACCCGGTTCTTGGATTACCGGGACAAACAACCATCATCATCACCTCGGGATTAATCATTTCAACCCTCCCCTTTTTGTTCCTTCTCGTGGCTCTCTCTACGTGGGTGATCTGCAGCGCAATCCTGAATCATCATCGTTTGCTTCTGCACACGTCGCTCGAGGCCGCAGAAAGTTGCGTCCTTTACAGGTATATACACTTTGGGTAGTATCATGGTGGGATTCCCAGTCTTTTCGAGGTGTCGTGTCACCGGATCCATTTCTTTTGTTGCGGTTCTTCTTGTTGTTGTTGGTTGCAAGAAGCTGGCCGCGGTGGAGTTGATCGGTTGATGGCGGCGAACGGCGGCGGGTCGCTGCTAGAGAGGCGGAGCTCGGTGCGACGGTCGCAGAGTATGGTGAGCGAGGAGGGCCGGGGGCCGCCGGCCGATGAGGATCTCGGCGGTGGCGGCATGCTCAAGATTGGCGCCGTGCTCGACAAGGACAGCGCCGCGCCCAAGTCGCGGCTCGCCAAGGACACCGGCGACCACGGCGGCGGAGGACCTTCCGGTAAGTCGTCGCCATGATCGAACACAGCCGCCGCCGCGCATGGACCGAACGGCTTTGGTTTTGAAGCGACGCTAGACGTTTGCATGCAGAGATGGAGCTGATGAAGGAGAAGTTCGCCAAGCTGCTGCTCGGGGAGGACATGTCGGGGTCCGGAAAGGGCGTGCCGTCGGCGCTGGCCGTGTCCAACGCCATCACCAATCTTGCAGGTAAGGTGACTGCCTGCCCAAATTCCATCTCTATCTTGGGCACACACACGAAAAGTAGCAGTGGTGAGAGCAACTTCTTCTTGTTTGTGCTGTTCGTCATCAGCTTCTGTGTTTGGTGAGCAACGGAAGCTGGAGCCCATGGCGTCGGACAGGAAGGGGAGGTGGAAGAAAGAGGTCGGCTGGCTTCTGTCCGTCGCCGATCACATCGTCGAGTTCGTCGCCAAGAAACAAGTCTTGGACAACGGCACCGAAATGGAGGTCAGCCATGCAGCAGCAGCAGCAGCCGCTTGTAGCTCAGGATCACAGCTCACAAGTCACAAGTGGGCAACTCCATCCAATAACCTGCTATCTTTCTCTGGCTCTGCTCGTCTCAGGTGATGGGCACGCAGCAGCGGAGAGATCTTCAGGCGAACATACCGGCGTTGCGCAAGATCGACACGATGCTCCTGGTAAAAGCGCGACATCGATCTCACCGTCGCTGAACTCGCAATCTACCGAGACGAACAACGTGATATTCCTCATTGCGTTGTGGCAGGATTACCTGGACAACTACAAGGATCGGAACGAGTTCTGGTACGTGAAGCGCGACTCGTGCTCGGACAGCGACGAGCAGAGATCAGACGAGAAATGGTGGATCCCGATCGTAAAGGTCCCGCCTGGCGGGCTCTCGCCGGCGTCCAGAGGGTGGCTCCAGCACCAGAAGGAGCTGGTAAACCAGGTGCTCAAGGCGGCCATGGCCATCAACGCCAACTGCCTCATGGAGATGGCCATCCCGGAATCCTACCTCGAATCCCTCCCCAAGGTGAGAACTGACAGCTCACACGATCCATCCATCCACCGTGCAAGAAGGCATTGTTGATAATGGCAAGAATGGCGCCATGGCAGAACGGGAGGGCGAGCCTCGGCGACGCGCTGTACCGGATCATCACCGACGTGGAGTTCGACCCGGACGTGTTCCTGTCGACGGTGGACCTGACATCGGAGCACAAGATCCTGGACCTCAAGGACCGGATCGAGGCGTCGGTGATCATCTGGAACAGGAAGGTGCACAACAAGGACGGCAAGTCGGCGTGGGGATCGGCCGTCAGCCAGGAGAAGAGGGAGCAGTTCGAGGAGCGCGCGCAGACGCTCCTGCTCATCATCAAGCACCGGTACCCCGGCATCCCCCAGTCCACCCTCGACATCGCCAAGATACAGGAAAACAGGGTAAGATCACACGATTTACTCCAGTGTGAGCCGTCCGACCAATGTCGGAGTAGTCCAGCTTGATGACACATGCACTTTCGCCTTCGCCTTCGGCTGCCAGGACGTCGGGTTCGCCATCCTGGAGAGCTACTCCAGGGTGCTGGAGAGCTTGGCCTTCAACGTCATGTCCCGGATAGAGGACGTCCTCAGCGCCGACGACCACGCCAGGGAGAAGGCCAAGAAGGAGGCGTCGCCGGCGCCGGCTATGGCCAACGACGCCGCGGAGCACCACCACCACCAGGCAGGCGGCGAGGTGGATTGCCCCGCCAAAATGGCAGGGTCACCCAACGGCAGGACGCTGCTCGACTTCATGGATGACTGGAACGGCGACGCCGATAGGCCCTCGCCGACGGCGCCTGCGCCTGAGCCGGCCGCGCAGGAGGACGGGAGGCTGATGAAGCTGCCCAACATCATGACGAACCTGAAGCAGACGTACATGGACAACTTGTTCGGGGCGCATAGAAGCCCATCAGGTCGCCATTAAAAAAGCGGCACGAGATTTTGCATGTACTATAACATAGTGTACATATATATTTTGATCAAACTGGGCTCTCGCTTGAGCGGCCCGCCGTTTTCGGCTTCTGGGTTTGTAGAGCTGAGAATCTTCTGTACCATTTCAAGGGGTTGAGGGGTTGACCAATGTATACGACAGAAACATCTACTGACGTTCATGCAGGTGTGCAAGAAAAGGACAATCCCCAGATGTGTCAACAACGGAAAAACGAAAGATATAACATTACCTAGATCCAACAGAAATCGTAATCTGAGCGCAAGAACACAGAACGAACACAAACACCAATTCCCAGAACTACTCCCTCCATTTCATTATATTTGGCAATTTTGACTGGCACTTGCTCTAGTTTGAGCATTGATATCTTTCAAATTGTTTAATAACGATGAACAGGATTTATATGTTCATATTTACTGTGAATCATACTTCAATAATATGTTTTATTTTCAATACTCTTGTAAGTTTATTTATAAAATATTAGTGGTCAAACTAAAACAATGGCAAGTCAAAATCTATCTATTAACTTATTAAAACAACAGAAAACAGAGCCTATACGTTCGCTCTCACAGCCTAGAAATTATCATATAAATCGAAGAAAAAGAAAAAACAGTGTCCATAGGAATACAATTTAGAAATAACTGAAATTCAGAATTAAAAATAAGAAATATTGAAAGATGAGTTTAGAGTTCATATAGAAATAGTGAAATACAATTAGAAATAACATAAATTCAAAATTAAAACAATATATTGGAATAAGAGTCTAGAGTTCATATAGGAATTTAGAACTAATTGAAAGTTAGAATTAAAAAATAAGAAAATTAAAAGTAGAGTTTAGAGTTCATATAGAAATACAATTTAGAAAGAACTAAAATTAAAAATTAAAAAATAAGAAAGATTGGAGGAAGAGTCCAGAGTTCATATAGGAATACAATTTAGAAATAACTGAAATTCAGAATTTAAAAATAAAGAATATTGAAAGAAGAGTGTAGAGTCTATATAGATATATTTTACAAATAACGGAACTTTAGAATTAAAAAATAAGAAATATTGGAAGAGGAGTCTAAAGTCCATATAGAAATACAATTTAAAATAACTAAAATTCGGAATTAAAAATAATTAATAACTATCACCTGGATAAATACAATATGAAAATTACATATTGGTTAACTTGGGTTAGTTTGGTCAAGTTAGTACAGAATTTAAAATAATGTTATCATTTTAATATATTTTAATACTAAAATGTGAAAATATATATGTTATTTATGTGTGAAAAAATATAACAATGTTACCCGCACAATCTACACGGGTCACCATGCTAGTATTATGAAACGGAGGGTATTATATTATAGATTAAAATACACCGATAATCCTTAAACTTGTAACTAGGTAATCATTTAGGTCCATAAACTTGTAGAACACAGATCCAGATACCACTTATCACAGTACTCCTATGTCATATAAGTCCAAAGCTGCCATGTGTCTTTCTAGGACTAGGAGAATACGGGGCACTGATGTAGCTAACGCATCAGACACCTCTCCCATCTCACCATTTTTTTTCTTATTTATGTGCCACATCACATGCATAGCGTGTCATCCCAACATCCACATCAGCACTAGAAAGGTATATAGTGATTTTGGGTCCAGACGGCATACTTTGGAAAATTTAGGGACCTAGATTTGCATTATACAAGTTTGTGGATTTAGATAACACCTGCTTACAAGTTTTAAGGACCGCAGACATATTTCACTCAGCCGCTTTATATTATATACTGTGCAACCGTAAACTTGACACTCCCAATGGTTTTTTATGATAGCAACATAAAATTCCTAAAGTAGATCGACTTACCCATTAGATGCCATGTAGATGAGGCATTCCTGCCTCATGAAGGTCGTTTGATCACTGCTGAGTCCAGTGAAAGTAAACATTCCAATTTGCTTAATAGTGTGGCTCCAATTTCAAGGTGTTTCTGCATGAAGATAACAAAGGTAATGTTCAGAACACATTAAAAAGCACTGGAAAAAATAGAAAAGGTAGAATTAATAATCATAAAATAACATATCAATAGGCCAGAAATGCTCTGAGCTTTCCCATTCTAATAAATTGATGTAAAATCTGTCAACCAGTGGCCGAAGAACCATTAGTTCACAGCAGTTGTATAAATTCTAGAAAATGGGGCAAGCAACTCAAAGTTGTGACAAAAGATCTTGAGAAAAATGCATAGACTAAAAAGGGAAATGATCAAACCTTTCCCAGTTTACATATAACATTAATTAAATTGCCATAAAGAACGAAATAGAGTTGGTTGAAACTACAACCATGGTTTTCTGCGTATAGCTGTTGCCTCAGATCTTGGTGTCCACAAATATGGTTCTGTACAAGCAGAGACCAGAACTTATACTTCCATTTTCCAAAAAGCTATGACTACAGCTCCATGGTCCATTCGTTGAATGCCTCACTAGTAGACATAATCAACTGCAAGAACTAAGCACTGTTTTTCTTTAATATTCCTGAATCTGCAATAACCAATAGGCATGCATTTCAACCATAACTGTAATATGAGTGCTGCTTGTCCTTAACTATGGTAGGCATGAGAGGCACCATGAATAGGAGAGTTTGTGTACATAAGAATAGTTACAAGCTTGAGTTGATTTTCAACTCAAACCTTAATAACTGCTATACAGCACTTCCACAAACCTTAATAAGCACAAAGTTGCAGTTTTAGTTTCTCAATGCAAATGCCTAGTACTTCGTATATTTTTATCAAAAAAAAAATCGCTACAAACAATTAAATTGAATGGGAATCAATGTAGAACAGTACCTTACTTCAACATTGAAGTATCAGCATCACGTGGTTGTTAATTTGTACTATGATCTTTGGAGCTGACAGAAATAAATAGGGGATTGTTCACCAACTTTCATCTGGAACTTACCATAATGCAAGACTTCCATCCAACATCGTGAAAACATCTCTAGTTATATGATAGAAGAAATCACCTCTAGCTAGAGACTAAAACTGTAGGGATCAGTGGCTGCTGGATAAAATATACAGTTTTTTAGTTCTTTTGTCAAGAAATCACCTGTCTCAAATAGTTCTTTTGCCTGATAAAATATTCCTCTTTTTATTCATCTTGACAAAATTGAGATATACAATTCAGGCATCTGACTAGGTCACTTCAGAACTATTTGAGCTGATACTTATAATAAAATGACCAATAAAAAAACTGTTGATCCAGGGGGGAAGACATCCCAAAATAAAATGACCAATGAGATAAGAAATGAAAAGGAGAGAAATTTATATGTTTGCCAGTTATTAATTACTGAGATCAACACCAGAGGAAGATGCCTGAAACCTTGTGCGTCTTAAGACTAGGATCACATCAAAAAGGTGAAATTAACAAGAGAGTGCTTTAACCAAAGAAGCAAACCTGTGGAAATTGTGTAGACAAATTTTCTTTTGTTATTTGAAGATCTGGGGCATTTTGTACAGTGTTTATGAAAAGCCACACTGAAAAGAATATATTGGTGAAGTCCTAAGCTATATGAATCAACTAAGCTGAACATTTGTAAGAAGCCTTGTGAGTTTACTGAGGGTTTCTCGAGCAGAAACCGTGTTAGGATGGTGCTCGCCACAAATGGAAGTCAGGATGAATATGGCCTTCCTTATTAGGTCATCTCCAGTGTCATACTGTCCACCTCGAAGCATCAGTTTGGCCCGTGTTTCCAACACAGACGCTTTCAGAAGAGCCAGCTCCTGCCAAAGATAGGTGTATTGGGCTTCTGACTGAGTTGGCCTGAAACAGGAGAATGGTGTTTCTCTCCATTTGCCAGCATGAGAAAGCATTGAGTCAGCTGCCCGCTCCAATGCCTCAGTGCATAGACGCAGCAACTCCAGTGCTGCATTACATCGGGAATATGTGATGAATGTGTTGATTGCAAGTGGCACGACAATCTGCTTCACAAAGAAAATCAACTCTGATGGCCTCGGTTCTACCAGGAAAGGATCGGAACCAAATCCAAAAAACATGAAGCAGGCAGCCCACAGATGCTCAGAAGAATGTTTAATTGAGCCTCGGAGGTAGATTGATTGGACCACAGCTTGTGCTGTTCGTGTGCCTCCTCGCTTTCGAGCATATAGCCTGATCAGATCATGGAATTGTACATATTCAGGCTTTGTGCTGCATCTGGCAATTCCAAACCTCATCAGCATTGCTGCTGCTTCAGCTTCAGATCTCTTCATCCTAGATGTAGCCAAGCCACAAGTCAGTGTTCGCCACCACCTCCTCCACCTTGGACCCCTCCGATGCTTCTTTGGGACTTTATGTGCAGCCAACGCCAACATATGTATTGGAACCGCAGAAGGTGCAAACCAACCACACACTTGAACCATCCGGGTTGCCAAACTCCTAGGACCATCAGCATGGTCAAATATTGATAGGCAGACATCCAAGAGCCGGACAAGGATTTCATGATTTTTCAAACTGATAGCATCTCTCTCATTCCAAGAACAATCTCTTATGGGCAGCGTCCGACTCAACGTGTCAAGAAGCCTACTCGGAGTGATTGGAAGCTCTGAAAGTATAGTTCCCACAATACCAAGGCCAAGAGTAAGTCTTCCAAGCTTTTCTTCAATGGCCTTTAGTGCATCAATTTCCACCAGTGGATAATCCTTGACGCCTCCCTTCATCAAAGACATTGCCTCGGCACCAGACAAATAAGAAAGCTTCATTGGCTCCAAGTTCATCACACGTGGAAGGCGTGTTGTTATGATGAAGTGGGTCTCTCCACCAAAATGTGGGAGAAGGTCTGTTATGACTCTCTTATCCCACCAGTCTTTCTCACTCTCAAGATTATCAATGACTACTAAAAATGGTATGTCCCGCATCAGCTCTTGCCGTATTTTGGCAATGGCTTCCTCTTCCTGCTCTTCAAAGCATCGGTCACTTCCTTTCTCATGCAAGTGACTATCAACACTTAAATCTACTTCCAGAAAAGTCCGCAAAGCTAAGTAGTTTTGTCGAATGTACCTGCTTTCCCCTCTGACCCATAAGACCATCTTATATCTCTGGGAGAACCTGTATGCATACTCCAAAACCAAGTCTGTCTTGCCAATTCCAGATTCCCCTGAAATGCAAGCAATACCCTTTCCGTAGAGTATCTTCCTACATCTTTTTTTCCTCCCATACCTGCCGTCATTCTTTGCTCTTGATGGTCTTCCATGTCGTGGTGGACTCCCCGGTCTCTGCATCTCAATGTTTTCCTTGGTCTCCTTCCACAAAACTGGCTCCTTTCCTTTACCATCATCAGTATTTACTTGCTCATAATTGTTAACAGACCGTCCAATTACAAGGCCCTTTCTTCTCTGTTTTGTCTTGATCTCAAAATACTCTCTTTCCCCATCTCCGCTGACATCTCCAAATAAAATGAGCTCCAACTCTGAGAGCTCTTTTTTCCTACCAACAAAATCAGCATTACGAGGGAAAGGGAATTCCTCCTTCTCCACCCTTCCTCTCCACCTATTCACCCGATCAACCACACTTCTCCTGCCCAATTTTGTGGCCAAAAGAATGATAGTTTGCAGTATGCAATGTCTCCAATTGCCATCATTTGCTTCTAATTGAACATCTGACACCCGAGAAAGAGCATCAACTGATTCCCTCCATTCCTGTTCCATTCCACCATATAACATCCAGAGCTCACCGCCATGTCTCTCCCACAGTTCTCCTCTCTTCTCAATAATATCTCTGGCAAGGCAATCAGCAGCACCCAAGTCAAAGAATATAGGGATCAGATTTTTCTTGCCAAAGAAGTTCCTGAGCTCCTCGATGGTATAAGGATTGCCAAATGATTGTCTTGTGAGGATGACAACTCCATATGTGGAAGCATTCATAATCCTCTCAATAGTATCATGGCTGTGAGAACTCCGGCATCTAGACCTGTCAGAAGCAAAGCAGCTGATTCCATGGATCTCAAGCTCTGCACGAAGCCAATTAGTGAACCTCAGCAGTGAAGCCTTACGGCCATGAAATCCTATGTACACATCAAAGCTCCGAAGTCTATTGACAGAGGTAGCTGATGTCGTAGGTTGAGAGGATGAAGATTTTCGATATAATCCCCACTGTCTCTTATGCTTCTCCTTCCGAGTCGAACGGACACCAGTGCTGGTTGCTGATGAACTGCCTTGGCATGGGTCACTGAAGGTGGAAATGAAGCTCGGATTGTTATAGACAATTGCTGGAGTGTCAAAATTGCTTGAAGTGCAAATACTAGGAGGAGGAGAAGCATCCGATGGCAATAACCCCACAGTGGCTGATGGTAATTGCTCCCGCCGTAACAGAGTGTCACTGGAGAGAATATCACTGATTTTCAGCACAGTACCATTCAAGGAACTATTGTTCTCAGGATGTGCGTGATCTGGGACACGGGCAGATAGACATCGTGGCGTGAAGAAAGGGGATTGGTTAGCAGAAACAAATGCTGATGAAGAGGATGATAGGTTCCTTGATGGCGCAGAGAACAAAGTCCCTGCATCCGAGCTTTCCTGCTGAAGCTCCATTTGGTCCCCTTTTCAGCAGTATCCAGCTCCCACAAGTTATATTGACCGAAGCTTAATGCATCCCTGTGAAAATCAGTATCTGCAGAAGACACAAAAGATTCCCTCCATGATTTGAACTTCTAGGATAATTTTTCATAAACTGAAACTAGAACTTTGGAAATAGCAACACTTTTACTGATCAACATGACGCATGAGCATTACAACTTAAATGCCAGATTTCAATGACCTTCATGATGCAGAAACTGCCAAAAAGTGAGCAGTACTAAACATTTCTATTTCAGGCAAGGACAGCTACCTTCCTACCCGTTTAAATAGAAATTCAGGGAGAGTGAAAATTGGAGAAACAGGAAAAGAAAAACAGAACGAGAACTTAAAAAGCGCATCATACTGTCCATGTAAAAATAACCATAATATTAACTCGGCAGATACTTCCAGACAAATAAAAGACTTCAGGACGTTGATATGTTGATCTGAGATGCCAACAAGAAAAAGGCAAACAAAAAAAAAAGGTCGATATGAGCTGTGCGCTTTGCCGTGCTAATCAATATGGAGGGAGCAGAAAATAGCATGGCGTTCGGTATAGGGATTGTAAGCGAGAAGGTGAAGGGGATTGGGAAACAGTGGATTTGGGAGTGAAGTGGGTGATTGCGGAATATTTTTTGGTTTTCTGAACGATTACAAAGGCATTGAATACCATTTCAACGATTCGTGAAGTATCCTGCTAGCTAGAGGAGCGGAGAACGACAGGACGGAGATGGAGGAGATGGAAGGAGCAAGGCACCTCGGCTACTACGAGACCTCCGGCGACGAGCTTGACGCCGCGGCGGCGGCCATTGCAGTTGAGCTTGTGGCCAGCGTGAAGAACAAGCAGACCGAGATGTTGCCGTGTGCCTCCGAGGATGCCGCCAGATTCGTAACGCCTCGGCCCGCTACAGCTACCCGTTCGCGCGGATGAACTCCCAGCCACGGGAGGCCGACGCGTGGTGAGGCTGGCTCAGGCGAAGACGACGCCGTCCAGATCCACCTCCTGCTCGCCGGCCGCTCTTCGCCGGACTGCCGCTTCGCTGCACGACGGCGGCCGCAACGCCTCCTCGGCCGCTCTCAGCATGTGCTCGCCGGCCGGCCGCCTCCTCTGCGTGCGCTAGCCGCCGGGAAATCGAGTGGAGAGAGATGGGGAGGTCAGATCGCGAGAACGAGGAAGAAAGGATCGAGCTGGTGGCTGGAGGAGGAACCAACTTTCCATGTAAACGAGATCTGAAACCACTCGGTTAGGAGTGTAAACGGGTTGGTATTGGGCCGGGAACCTTTTCCAGGGATCCGATAAAAAATTTAAAATATGCTGAAATGTGGAATCTCTTTCCGCTATAATCAAATCACGCCGTAAAAAGTTCGAAACAAACATTTGCTAGTATCCACTCATTTTAAGGGGACATTTTTCAAGAGGAACTCATTTATGAGTTAATAGGGAATAGTAAAAGAAAAAATTAATCAGCATAGAGTTGAACAAATATACTCCAATTCAACATCCTCCCGACGGCACTGGCTATTCAGATGGTGAGAATCTATTTTAGCTTGTGGCTACTAAGTTTATTTTTCTAGTTTCTATAAATATAAATATAGATACTTAGGCTCCATTTGAATCAAATACTTGACCTAGCTACTTCATCAAAAAAAATTTGGAACATGTGTTCTTAAACTACTAAACAATATTTTTTAAAAAAAACTTTCTATATATATTATTTTAAAAAAACAAATCATTTTTTCATGTTTATAATATTTAATTACTCGTGCGATAATTATTTGTCTCGTTTCGCATATAGCTTATGGATAGAAATTTAGACAATTTAATGGAACTAGAGGTTCTATGAATACTTACAGTTGTTAAAAGTTCCTTCAAACATGCTTTGTCTTAACTCGGGGTATTTCTTCGGTTTGAATCCTACCTAGGAAAATTCATGAGACAAGTTTGTTCAGTTTCTCATAAATTATTTTTGTTGTTTTCTTTAATTTTTTCGTGGTTTATCAGCCATAGAGTAGGCGATGATAGACATATTGATTAAAAGTTAGAAGGACTAGCACATGTGCTCTATATGAATAGTAAAGCAAAACAAATATGTAGATTCATCGGAGTTTAAAACTAAAACTAGTTGAATTTCCTACCCAATTATAGGGCTGTTTGAACTGAAGTTTGAGTACATGCTATATATCCTCACAAAAATATTTATTTATATAACCTGTTTTATTTCTATAATTCAAGCTATTTCTAGAAATATAGTTGTATTTTGTATACAATTATATCAATCTACATAATATATGGACCCACCATGATCTGATCAAGACGATTAACTTCTGGGTCTGGAAATCACCTCAGTGATGTGGTTCTTTATTTTTATTTTTTATTTTTTAAAACGTTGTACTTTCTCCGTAAAGAAAACCAATTAGGATTGAAGGGTACGTAACTAGTACAACGGATCCGTTCACAGAGGCACTATCCAAATTTGAAATTTGTTGTATTAGGTTACGGCCTCTTCAATCTTATATTGATTCTTTGTGAACGGAGGAAGTAGTTTCTAGACTATCACGAGTGGGCAAGTGCATTTCTCTTTTTCTTTAACGAAGGAAGTAATTTGCACTTTTACAGGCCGTCTAAACGAAAGTGGTAGCTTATTTATTAGCTCTTTAGTTTCCTCTTAATACTTATTTTGTCTCAAATTATATAGGACGTCTTTATTTTTAAAAAATCAAACTCGTTAACTTTTTTAACTAATAATCGTATTAACCAAATCTATGTTAAATATTATGTATATTATAGCACTAGATTTATATTTTGAAGTATTTTCATGTGATGCTAATTTTATATTTATTAAGAACATAACATGAAATAAATTTATAATAAATTTATAGTTAAAGTATAATTTAAGACGGAAGGAGTAAAGATCCAAAGTCTTCAACAATAGACGGTATGGTAGAAGACCGGATGTGTGGCCACAGCAAAACGCATGTTTCTTTCTTCTTCTTTTTTCTTTTTTGAAACTAATACAAGAACTTTGTCTTGTGTATATTTGATAGAGCAGGGGGCAAAAGGCATGTTTCATTTCATATCAAGGGCAGAACATGGCATGCCCTACATAAGCCGACTTAATTACTCAATACCGAGTTACTTTTGCATCACAGACCAGGTTCCACCAAATCCACATGTGACCAGCTCCGCGAAAAAAACAAAGATGCATCTGAATGGCATTGATTTTCTGTATCAGCGTATGCCGTATACCCTGTTCGACAATGGAAGGGAACGGAAGGTACGCATTTGTTCGCATAAAACAAGCACTAGCTTCGCAGAATTCAAGATTATATAACGCTGCATATGGTAAAAGCATCACCGATGGAGCTTATTAGGTGATTCGAAATCACCACTTTTCTGAATCCACTGGTACAAAACTGCCCCCAAAAGCAAGTCACACGAGTCTATTACAAGGAAACTTCCAGGATGTGCTCAGCCAGCAAACATCACTGTCTGAATCCTCAGAACACTGCTGCGGATGATTTTAAGATGTTATTCTTGGAGGGAGCTGCTATGCTACCATCATTCACTTCAGTTTTGTGACTGCCGCATGGATTGCATCTGCAAGATGCGGAATGGTCCTCGCGCTCAAACCAGCCATACTGATCCTCCTGCAAGAGAAATATTTGGCTTGTAAAGATGAGCTAAAAAGGAACATTTAGCAAAGAAAACTGCCATAGAAACGTTAAGATAGATCATCAGACTGTTATAGAACAAAATTATATAGTTTGTACAACTGCATACTTAGATCATACAAACATATTTGCGAGTGTTGCGCAATAGCTAAATTAGACAATTACCCATCAGATGTCATGTAAATGTGGTATTCCTGCCTCATGAAAGCCACTTGATCACTGTTGAGCCCAGTGAAAGTAAACATTCCGATCTGCTTAATGATGTGGCTCCAGTCTCCAGGAGTTTCTGCATGATGTTATCATGTCAACAATGATCAATATTTCTGACAATGTACCTCACTTTTAGCCATAGAGAATGGATTCAGAAAAGGGAAGAAAAGCTCCTTTTTTAAACAAAAATATTGAGCAATCATAAAACCCAGATCAACGAGCCAAACACACACTGCAGCTTTTCCATGTAAAACAATGGCCGTCTACCATTAAGGTTATCAGTGCAAGCCAACTAGAATCATATAAATGCTTTAAAAATATACTATTGGTTTAGTGCACTATTTGGAATTCAGGGAACTTATCTCAGGAGCTTGATTAATCAACTCAAAAAATAATACTCCCTCTTGTCTCAAATTATAAAGCCTATTTTTTTTTACACGGTCTTCAATGACATACTTTAATCATTAATTTATTTCATATTATGTCATCAACAATATCACATGAAAGTATTATAAAATACAAATCTAATGATATAATATGCATAATACTTGACGTAAATATTGTTATTTAATTATTAGTCAAAAGTTACCGAGTTTGATTTTCCTAAAAATAAGGACGCCCTATAATTTGAGACGGAGGGAGCAGAACATAAAATTTTCTCATAGCCAAAGAAAATCTAGTTTAAAACAGCAGTACTGCTTAGACAATAAGAAACATTAGTCAAAATTCAATTGTATCATTCACAGAAAAAAGGGAAATAACACCGAGCTGTCAAAACAGAACTCGAAATAAACGTAAAGATTAAAAGGCCAATTATCAAATTTCTTTGTACATAGCATTAGGTATGTACTTCCAACAAGGACGATATAGAGGAGTCGACAGAAACTGTTACCTCTCGTTTTCAGAGCATCAAAAAGCTGTTGCCTCATGCTAATAATCCTATCAGCCATGCCCTTCAGCTCCACAGTCCATTCATTGAACATTGCACTAGTAAAAATATAATCAACAAGAACTCAGCACAAACTTTTATTCCCTGAATCTGCCTCTAGGCACGCCTTTCTCAACATAGCTCACTTTCTATGGTTGACTAGAATTATTATGACATCAATGTTACCTGTCTTTAAGTATGGTAGCCACGATAGATGCACCATGAATAGGAGGGTTTGAATACATAGGCCTAATTACAAGCTTAAGTTGACTTTCAACCCTGACAGCTACATCAGCACTTCCACAAACCTGAAATACAAAGTTACATTCCGTTCAGTTTTTCTATGCAACTAAATAGGATATTATCCGAGTCGGCATCAACTTAGAATCAACATTTAATTTCAACAATTAAAGCATTGGTTGCATGTGATTGACAAAATTGAAAGAGCTATTTAGAGCTGGAAAAAATAAAAATTTACTGTCCTACTTTCGTTTGGAACTTCCCATCTTGCAAGACTCTCAACCTCATTAAACATCTCCAATAATTTTTGGAGACAAGACAAAAAAAAATTCTAATTAAATACTCAAATTGTAGCCATCAATGGCTCATAGTGATTATATCTCTTACTAGTAGTAAAATAGCCAGTATGAGATGAAATAAAATAGACACACAAATCTCCATGCATGACAGGTACATCAGTTGTTACTATGAACAGCATGAAGATGACAGCAACCTCGGTCAAGTCTACGAACGAAGTATGGGCAAGCCACAAAGCTGAACTTGACAAATATTAGAGTGAAGATATCTTACTATGCTTAAAGCACCGACACGCTCTCCATACAATCCCATGTTCTTAGCGTAGCTCTGAGCCATGAGCAATTCACCACCATCAGCAACAAACATGCGCACTGATTGAGCATCTTGGTCAAGACTTCCACTTGCAAATCCCTGAACAAATAAAGCATTTTCAGGCACAATAATGAATTCAAAATCTATTTTGAAATAAAATGTCGTGTGGACAAAAACCAATGGAACGGCTACAGAAAGAAAAATTAGTCAGATGTCATGCTTCCTAAGAACTAGAAGTATAAGTATTTAGGATGCCAATTACTTACCTGATAAGCACTATCAAAGAATGGCAGCAATGCTTTTGATCTCATCAACTGCTTGATCTGTTCCCACTGGTCCAAAGTTGGGTCTACTCCAGTAGGGTTGTGGGCACAAGCATGAAGCAGTACAATTGCACCTGAAGGAGCTGAACCAAGATCTTCTAACAGCCCTGTAACACAAAAAGACATCCTTGATCAAGTCAGACAGGTGCAAACAATCTTGCAATTAATCTTCTTCATAAGAACAAGTTCCTCCGTGGAAAATTGAAATTGGTACCTTGGAAATCCAGTCCACGGGTTGCAGGATCATAGTAGCGGTAACTCCTAACAGTCAGGCCAGCTAAAGTGAAAACTTTTGGGTGATTCCCCCAGGTTGGCTGTGGGATGTATATAGTGCGCTGGAGAACACGTTTATAGTTTAGCAATCATACTTTGCAGTGTAATGTAGAACCATATCAGTATCTACGAAGGAGCCAAGACAGATTCCTTACTTCATGATAATGCCTTGCAAGAAATTCACCTCCCACCCTTAAAGAACCAGTTCCTGACAAACACTGAACTGTAGCCACCCTATTCTCTTGAATGGCAAGACTGTTCCAATAAATAGTATAATCAGTTTTGTGAATTACCTAAAACAAGAATAAGCCAAAGTAGCAAAGGATCTGAAGAAGTTATCTTAGTGAGATAATTTTACTGTTTGTTACGATTGGTCAAAGGTAACAGATGAGGAAACCATATGACCATATATATTCTTGAGAGCAGGAACGCACCTGTCAGCACCAAAGATAAGCTTAGCACTCAGCTTATTGAAATCGGCCAGTCCAGTGATCGGCAAATACTCCTTAACACGTGACCTAGTCAAAGCAAATAATCACAGGTAAAATACAACTGGGAATATCATCATAAGTTTCTTGTAAAAAATAGTCAATGGTTTTTTCTTCCTGTAAACCCATCCAACAAATAGTCTATGCATAAAAAATGTATACCATGTACACAAACAAAGCTGCAGACCAGATCTGCAGTACTCGTAAATTAACATACTGTCCCCCTTACGAAAATATATATCATTTACGAAGTAATAATGGGCCAAACAAACTAGTGGCAGTGTGGCGCTGATAAGGCAAACCAAATTGGATACCCAGCGCTGCAAGAACATCAATCAATCCTACACGCTAGTATAACAACAGCAAAGCAAAAAATGACCTGAAATATTATAAAAACAGGTAGGTAGAGCAGGAAAGGTCACTAAAAGACCAAAGGTCAACAATTATTTTCGTAGAATAAAATAAGTCAGCCGGACGATTCAAAGAAAGAACGGTGCCAAATACTACTATATTAGTACATAACCTGCAAGCTAGGAATAGCGTATTATCTAGAGGCTAGATCTAGAGGCAAGTTGAACACGGAATCTGTACACTCAGGCAGCCTAAAAAAATCCCCAAGTCCGAAATTTCAATCACTTAGCACCAAATCATGCGGATCATCTGGTTTTCAAATCAGACTTACGGGTTGTTGATCAGCATCTGCTCAGCGCGCCTGACCACATTCAGCACCAGGGGCTTCCCTTCCTACTCCGATCAGACCACAAAATCGAAGTCAAATCCACCACCAATCCAATCCAAAATACGAAGGAGCGAAAATTCAATAGAAATTACCCAAAACACCTTACCTCGGTCCGGTAGGCGCCGACGCCGAGATTGACCTTCACGGGGCTGGGATCCTTGTTGTACGCGACCGTCACCTACCACAACACCAACGGGAGCACCGATCAGCTCGAGCAAACCCAAAAAACCGCGCGATCACGGCCGAAACCAACCAACCAACCCACAGGGCGAGGTGGGAGACAGCGATGGGGAGCGGAAGAGAGATCGGGAGACGAGAGGGATCTTACCCCGAGGATGGGGTCCTCCGGCGCCTGCGCGAGGCCAGCGAAGACGGACGACGACGCCATGGTGGGGAAAGCTTCGAGGGAGGAGTCGGCGGCGGCGGAGGAGGAGGTGGTGGTTGCTGCTGCTGCTGTTCGTGCGGAGGAAGGCAGTAGGTGGCGCACCAGCGTACTTAACCTGCGGTCGGCGCTAGGCTGCGCCCCGCGCACGTTAGCGGATGGCATCGTGGCCCAGCTAGGGTGCGCCTCGCGCGTGAGCGTTTCTCCTCTTTCTGGCGCGGCCGCGCGGGGGAAACGAGGCCGGGAGCGTGGGGAGCGGCGTGCGCAACCGGGTGCGGCCGCCGAGTCGCGCCTGGAAAAGGGAAAACGGCGGGCGGCCGCCGCGGATGACGTGGATAGCTGTTTCCGCGGGGCTCGTGGACGCGAGTACGCTTGCGAGGCGAATGCGTGCGCGCTATTCCTTGCTCGGTGGTGCCGTGGCCCGTGGCAGTGGCTCGACGACTTTTTATATAGCCAGTTTGGCCCGGTCCGTCAGGGAAAGCGTACCGTGGCGGCAAGGGCCAGCTCCACGCCTCCACGAGGTAAGGCCCGAAATTTTGCGACAAATTGGAGTGCTTCATTTAGACGAATTTTTATCGTGTTCAAGTTTATTTTTTCATGCGCACACCTTTGACCAGCCTAGTTGTGCACTGTTGCTACCAGCGCTGCACGCAAATTGTTGAGAGGGAGAAGGGATTTGGGAAGCGGCGACGACGTGCCGAGAAGAGCGACGCGGTGGTCGGATTTGTAGAAGATGATACGGGCTCACCGACACAGCGGCCCAACGTCATCAGTGTGGAGACGTGATGTCATAATGTTATCCAGACGATTGGGTTGGTCTTTACGTTTTGTTGCGCTCCATTGCAACGGATATGATCGAGTTCCAAGAAACCACCGATGGCACGGCTCTCTGCTTGTTGATTTCTTTTTAATCTCTAGAAAATTAGCATCTCATTTCGAAATGCCGAGAAAACAGTCTGGTTGCGGTGACCATAAAGATGTCTGCAAGACGGGGGATTTTTAACGCTTAATTGTTTGATTTTACAGTACCGTGTGGTTTTATAGCATCCCTTTAGCTGTACACTTATGTTCATGGTAAGTCACGATGCAAATTTACATTGCAAACGTGTTCACGTGGAGTCGTGGAGTATCATACGAATCCGAAGTAGGAGTAGAAGATTTGCGCGTCCCGTGGACTAAAACTCTACTAGAAGTCCTCCTCGCACCCCAAGGCTTTCCTGATGTTACGCTGAGTGGAGGAGACCAGGCCCGTCACGGCCTCCACCGAGTCCGGCGAGAGCGTGGCCGCCGCCGACGAGTTGGCCGGGACCTGGAACGCCACGGTGACCAGCGACCCGCCCCCCGAAGCCTCGTCACCCCTCCTCGACGCCGTGATCACCGCCGGCTTGGTCTCGAGCCCGTCCGGCATCACCGAGATGAATCCGCACGGCAGGAAATGCACGCCGCTCGAGTCGTGCCCGGCGATGACCGGCTGCAGCGCGGCGGCGTCGATCGCCGCGTACGCGATCGTCGACTCGCAGGGGTTGGAGCAGATGTCCTGTAGAACCCACTTGTCGCCGCTCTCTTTTTCTTCTTCCGGTCGAATGGCCTGCAGTTCACCCATCCGAAGCAATGATGTACGTGTCGACGAGATGCAGACATGTGCTGCCAGGGAAACTGGACTTGAAAACTTACTACATAGGCGGCGACGCAGTTGGTACGGTCCTTCCCCTTTGCCAGATTCACGCAGCTTTGAACAGATTTTCCGGGTAGCATCACGTCCCACTACAACAATTTGATTAGTGAGTATGCATACTGTGCATGCAGGGTAAGTTGAAACGCGCGCAGTGGCGGCTCACCTCTGGTCGCCGTGATTCGTCCCTTAGTAAGTCGAGGAGAAACGTCGGATTCACCGGGAGCCACGTCGACAGCGCGGCGCATGCGATCAGCCCCCGCGGCTCGCCAGGGTCGTCGCCGACGTTCTCCCGGGACATCAGCCAGATGTCGTCGTCGCCGCCGCTGCCTCCTTTCGGCGCCCTGCGCCACGCCATGTCATGCGATGCGCCGACGGCGCGGCAGAGGCTCGAAGTCATCCGGTGTGCCAGCTTCAGAACACTCCTCCTGCCCGCGAGCGTGGAGACCCCTGCGTACAGGAGAGATCCGTGAGATGGCCATGGATGATGGATCACGCGGCGCTGCATGCGACGTGTCAGTAATGGTTTTACCGGTCGAGTCCCTCGTTGGAACGTTAGTCGCCACGGCGAAGACCATCCTCTCGCACTGGAGCTGGAGCGCAGCCACCCAGCGTCTCGCGCCGAACGCCACGCCGCTCGCGGTGACCGCCCGGTACACCGGCGGGACCGTGCACCGGCGGCATCTGGTGTGCTCCACCCAGGTCACCTGGTCAAACCACGGTGCAGATTTGGTTGAAACGGCCATACGTCAGCTTGAACCACATACTGTGTTCTACTCCTACGTACCTTGCACCGGCCGTTGCTCTGCTCTTCGATGAGGCAGCCGGATGGGTTCTTCCAGCACCTGACCGCCGACGACGCGTGGACGCAAGTCTCAGACTCGTCGAAGGACACGTCGACGATCGCCCATCTCTCTGTGGTCACCTTCTTGCAGTAACGGGCGAAGTACAGCTCCCTCGTGGGCACCATTGGTGTTAGCATCTGAAGCTCCGCATACATCTGGAGCCATATCGGCCAAGGTATAACACGTTTAGCACTATAATTTTCGTCGATCAGAAGCAGAGAGACACGAGACGGATCACCAGTTGCAGTACGCCGTCTCGGCCATCGTCCTCGCCGTTGCCGACCACTTCCAGCGTCGCTGCCTTTGAGATCATGGTAGGGAATAGACCCTTCCACTTGTCCTGCACAAAAAAAGAGTCAGAATTGCAAGTTCATGCAAATGTGTATGTATGAGGTAGTGTCCGTGTATTCACAATCTCGCCATGCACATACCACGTCCATGAAAGCGTGCACAAGCTGCATCGTGTCAAGGTAAACTAGTCCACATTCCCTGGACGCCTCAACCGACCACCCGCCCATCTGATCGCCGGAACCACCGTGATCACGGCGGAACAAGCGCACGTACTCGTCGTAGTTCAGAATGTCCCTGCCGGTCTCGACGCCCCGCACCCACAGAGGCTCGCCGGAGAAGCACATCCCCACCAGCTCGTCCAGCGCTTGGCCGGCCAGCTCCAAGATCCTTGGCTTGTCGTCGTCGTGGCACAAGAAGCCGCCATCGTTGTCGTGCAACGGGCTCCTGCTGTTCGCCTGCACGGCGCCCGCGGAGCACGGCGGCGAGGTCGGCGAGGCGACTCCGTCGGCGTCGGCCTTTCCTGGCGTCCCTCGCAGCCTCTCTATCTGAAACGAGTCCAACACCGCCGCTCAGCCGGTGTCAGCGCCTTACAAGTAGCACACCGGAAAGGACGGGCGCGGCGGCGCATGCAAACCTCCGCTTTGAGCTTGGCGTTCTCGAGTCGCAGCCGATGTTCTCGGGTGGCCGCCGCCGCGGCGGCGGTGGCGTCGCTGGAGGCTGCCGCGACGCCGCAGTTTGGGCAGCGAGATGGCTTCTTGGCGAGCTCTCTCATCGCGCGGTGCTCGTCCTGGAGTTTCTCCAGCTCGGACTTGAGCAGCGAGTTCTCGTGTCGCTCCTGAACCGCCTGCACAGATCAAAATCCGCATGCATTCATTTGCTGTTTGCTGTTGATCGGTGGGACGAAAACACTGATACAGTTAAAGACCGAGCGCTACCCTTTGTTTTATATTATAAATTATTTGACTAATTTTATTAAAATTTTTAAGTTTGATTAAATTTGTAGCAAACTATAGTAACATTTTTAATAAAAACAAACATTGTATCAAAATATATTTAATGTTAAATTTAATGAAACTAATTTTATGTTATAGATATTGCTAATTTTTTTAATAAAAATGATCAAACCTAAAAAAATTTAAGTAATAAAAAATTCAATTGATTTATAACATCAAACGAAGGGAATAGTAATTAACCTTGATCTGAGTTCGTCGGTTCTGGAACCAGAACTTGACCTGGCGTGCAGAGAGGCCGAGCTGCTTGCTGACCTGCTGCCGCTGCCTCTCATCCGGATGTGGGGACTCTTTGAATAGCCTGCTCATTCAATCGATTCAGAACAAGTATCCATTTAAAAAAAATATTTTCATGTCAGATCATAGATGAACTACAGGAACGCTTGCTTAAACAACAAAACCAAGGTCTTCTAGTTCTAGGGACAAAAGGTTCGAATATTTGAGTTCATCCTTTCTGGGCTGGGCCCTGTCTGATCCATGGGCCTGGTCAGGCACCCCTTTCACCCGCGGCCCAGGGGACAGGGCCTCCAAAGAGAACACCTGACGCCACTTATATTCACGTAACAGAAATGGAGGAAATTCTCACGCTTCCATGACCCTGATTTGTTCGGCGGTGTGCCTGTGGTAGTTCTTCCTCCTCTTCTTCTTACTACCCTCTCCGTCGTCGTCGTCATGGCCGCCGTCCTCCCCGGAGCCACCGCCGGACTGGGACTGGCTGCACCCCGGTCCCGCGTTCTCGCTGCTGATCTCCACCGCCGCCTCGCCTGCAGCCTGCACCTCCTCGTCGCCTTCCTCCACCTCGTCTCCACCCGACGCCGCAGGTCCATTTCTCCGGCCGCCGAACACACCCGCCTACGCACGCAAACATACAACAACTAGCACATAGGCGAAGAATTCAAGCAAAGTGATTCTACGTAAAAATCGGGCCGTCGTTAGAGCGATCGGACGAACAAGTGTGAGGGAGAGCGCCGGAGCTGCGAAGAAGTCCTTGGTGCGTGGCGGCGGCCGGTTGGTCCCCATATCTCACTGAACGCTGATTCTCTGAAGCTAGCTAACACTAGCAGATGGATGCTGTCTTTTGTAGGGCTGATCGATCGGGCAAGACGGCAATGGCGTAATTGAAGAGAAAGGGAACAAAGAAGTTACGTGAGACCATCAGGACGGTCAGGTAGTACAACTGTTCTACTGGTACTAGCTAGATGTATGGCATACAGGCAGTTAGGGATTTGAATGGTAGTTATGTACGTGCGCGCGGGGCGTGCATGCAACCGGACGGTGCTTCTTGAATGAAATGCGTGAGCCGGTCGATCGATATGATGTTGAGCGGGGCTCATCGAAGTGGCAAAGCTTGTGCCAGGAGCTTACTACTTAATTAGTAGTTAATTGATGCGAGTGATTTTAATTAGTCATGATGGGCCAGCTACCCTCAAGAATGTCGCGTAAAAAGCGAGATTCCTAGTATATACTAGTAGTACCACGCTACAGCACAGTACGAGAGTTGATTCACACCGTTTTGAGAATTACTGTATGTATATATCGGGAGTTGATTTCTCAAGCACGATGGTAAAGATGCCCTGAAGTACAGAACGTACATGTATTTTTCCTTGATGATGTAGAATATGCTGAGTTCATGTTCAGGTTGATCGGGAATTTACTTCTGCTTGCACAAATGCAAAGCTAAACATACATGATGGTCAATAGACACTGGTTTAATTGGACAGAATAGTAGAATACTCTGGGGATTCAGTGGTAGCAGATTGTACATTGTTGCCACCCAATACTGAATTCATTAAAAGTATGCGTGCATATCCAGTCCTGAGCTATTCCGGTGGCGCTTTTGGCTCTTACGCATGCCGTCTACCTTTCCTGAGAAATGACAAGATATTGCTGCCATGATTTGCCTTCTTCTTGTGTTCAGCTAGAACAATGGGAACGTCCTGCAAACGGGCATCTTGTTATGCTAAATTTTCACAAAAAGGGTAGCACGCTAATTGGCTAGTATTAAACTATCCGTCAGCGTTTTGATTTGGTAAAGTAAATATTGTCTAGAACACATATTTTTCAAATTGAAAAAAAAAAGAGCATGCTCTTGTCATATCAAGAGTATATATACCTCTGCTCTGAAAGAGAATGAACTCTTTGCATCCGTTGTTGGGCTTTCAGAGTCTGTAGTTGCCACCGAACGTTCTCTCCCTAAGACAAACAACATCATGAAAATAAACAAACAGTCAATCTACCACAAATATCAAGAGAGAAAGCCTAACACATAACTCGATCGTGATAACATGCAAATGCTATTATTATATGGAAAACAAAACTATAACTGTGGTAAGATATAGAAGGTTGATGGCACGATCGAAATTTATGCAATTCTATTCCATACATAAAAGGTACACACTTAGGACAAATGCACGGATTCCTCTATTAGTTAGTTTGTTTCATTACGTAATACGTTCATTAGGGACCTTCACAGTTCTCTTCCAGTTCATAATACAAGGAAACTAGACAATTATGATCTCATCAGAAAAATATCAGAATTTCAGATAACATTTCTTCTAAGATTTACATAGTTACTAGTTAGTTCTTAAATTGAAGATAGCAAAGGAATACTAATCAATGAAAAATGTATATCATACACTGACAACATTAATAAGCATACGTGTCTTCACAACATAAGCCAGAAACCGAATTTACCAATGGTTGACTGAATATCGTATGGCTTGAAATTACGAATTGCTCCAGGTGTGGTTGGGCTGTTGTACGCCACAAGTTTTGCATCATCTTTCCTGTGTGCAGAACTACTAATGTTATAAAGCGATATGATGCAGATCACATGCTATGATAGCAAAATGATCAAAGGAAAATTTTAGTTGGCATAAACCTGGAGTTAGCACTATTTTCCTCTTTGGTTCCTCCAGTAGCTGTAGTGAATAATATAGTTAGTCAATGATAACAGATCGAGTTGAAGATGTCCAAATGACCACATATCACCAACCTTTTTTTTATAAGAAGTAATGGCGACAGCACAAAATCAACAAAATCAAATGAGTTAGAGAATTTACATTGTGAGAGGTAACGGCGATGATACTGAATGGCATCAATGTCCCCACGTACGGTCAACAGTTTGAGAGTAATTGCATACTGTTCACATGTCAGGAGCCTCTGGTGCCATGAACATGAAGAGACCAAAAATTAAAATCAGTGGAAGTACTAAGGTGTCATTTGATCGATGTTCATCAGCAGTCACTGTGAACGGGTAAACTTTCTAAATCTATTACACTGACTTCTTAAAATTGGAACGGAAAAGTTATCCCTGAATCAAAGAACCCCATTTAGTAAAGTTCTTCAAGGAGTACAGGATCTTCAGTTACTTTTTTTAGATAACGAGCTAAGTACCTAACCATGATAAAGTACTAAGCATTTAAGCAGTGAGTACTCTCTTTCTTTCAACTACTTCCTCATCATTGAAATGGCTCAAGCTACTAGTACTATTTTCTGTAACAACACTGACTCTTCTTGTCATGCGAAATTTACGGAAAATAGGTTCAGTCGATGCAAGTCCTGACCTGCTTCAGGAAGTTGAGCTTTTTCTCTGTTTGAGTGATCTCAATCTTCTCCTGCAGCTGGTGCTCGAGCTTGGATGAGACGGTCCCCAAATGATCAATCACCGCCATAATCGCGTCGCAGATGTAACCTTTCGTGCTCTCCAGAATGCTTCAAGCAAAGCAGTGGCAAGTGAGAGGACATGTTAGGCACGAGAGAAACAAACAGTGGCGGGAGAAGTGTAAATGTGATAGCTGAAGCTTTGCACTGACAGCTTCTTCTTCTCGGTGTCGAGGAACGCCTTCTCGCAGCAGTCCGCCGCCTGGTGCAGCTGGGAGCGAAGGTCCTTGAGCTCCTGCGGATCACAAGGCAAGCCAAATCTTCGTCAGAGACACAACACAAGCGGGAGACACGATTGGGGAAGAAGGCGAGAAGCCAAAGAAGTGCTCAACTCTGAGCGCGCCGTCGAATCCCTCGCCGCCTCCCGCGGCGCCGAGGAGCGACGAGGACCTGCCGAACGGCGCCGCGCCGGACGCCTCCTGCTGCCACCTCCCCGCCACGCCGTCGCCGGCCTCTACTACCTCCATCTCCGCTCAGCCCTTCGCCCTCTCTACACGCGCCGATGCCGGAGATGAGAGCGTAGGATGCTAGGACGGACAGGCAGGCAGGCAGCAACGGAGTGGGCACTGCTCGGTCGCTACTAGGCTAGTGAATAGTGATGATGATGATGGAAGCTGAAAATGGCATGTGCAGACGCGCGGGAAAGAGGTTCGCCGTCCCGGTGACAAGAAGGAACCAGGGAGGAAGACGACAAGGGGGCTGCGCGCGCCAGGCGGTCTCGTGACACCCTCCGTGGCGTGGCGCGGCGCCGATCGAGCGCCAGCCAGCGTGCGTGCCGTGCTCGAATCCATCGAGCGGGGCGCGCGCGCGGTGGCATGGCAGCCCCGCAGCGACGCGTAACCTAGCTGGACAAACGCGACGGCCTTCCGGCTCGTGGGGAGCGCGCCGCGACGCGCCACGCGCACACCATGCCGTGCCGCGCCGAGTCCGAGGAACGTGGGGGCGCGAGAGGAGGTGGAGGTGAGACTCGAACGCTTGGACGGCGCCACGCTGCGCCTGTGCGCGGGCGGGGTCACGGGGGCGTGTACTGCCGTCCTGCCGGTGCCACAGGGATCACAGCCTCAGTCGCAGGTGGTCTCGGACAGACAGATTCTCTCTTCCGCGAGCTATAGTTTCGGAATTTTGGTTAAAGTTCGCCGTCGATTGTACGGCCCCGATTTAAATTAAGGAATCCGATGTTTGTTTACTGCTCGTTTAGTTTCTACTATATGCAGAGTTACAGGGGGAGCTTGCAGAGAGCAGTGCTGGTTTGTCATTATCGTACAGGTTCCAGTCACGTAGCGCTCGTAGTATAAATAAAGTAAAAAAAAGCTGATACATCTGTGTAGTCACTAGTCAATCTGGTAGAATACAGGTGTGTAACGAAATAAACCTAGCGAAATCTGAAGCTGACACAAGCTGTACCCAGCGTGAACTTCCTGATCTCCTTGATTCTAATATCTCGAGTGGACCTCCATGTATCTTTTTTTATAAATCCAATATAAATAATTA
Organism: Oryza officinalis; assembly: GCA_008326285.1. Taxonomy (NCBI): domain Eukaryota; kingdom Viridiplantae; phylum Streptophyta; class Magnoliopsida; order Poales; family Poaceae; genus Oryza; species Oryza officinalis. The sequence goes on along the minus strand of BDMV01000001.1, from coordinate 52,825,088 downwards.
TGAAATCTATTATTAATTTATTAAAGTAATAAAAAAAGAGTCTTCACGTTAGTTTTCATGGTCTAAAAATTCTCATATTAATCGGATAAAAAAAACAATAGAGTCCATGTAGAAATACAATTTGAAAGTAGCTGAAATTTGAAATCAAAAAATTAGAAATATTGAAAGAAAAGACTAGAGTCCATACAGGTAAACAATTTAGAACTAATTGAAATTCAAAATAAAAAAATAAAAAAAATAAAACTAGAGGTTAGAATCCATATAAAAATACAATTTAGAAATAACTAAAATTCAAAATTAAAATAAAGAATATTAAAATAGGAGTACAAGCTAGAAATAACTGAAATTCGAAATTAAAAAATAATAAATATTGAAAGATGAATTTAAAGCCCATATAGAAATACAAATAGAAATAACAAAAATTCGAAATTAAAAAAATTAAAAATATTGAAAGAAGAGACTAGAGTCCATACGGGTATACAATTTATTACTAATTGAAATTCGGAATTAAAAGTAATAAATTTAAAAGTAGAGGTTAAAGTCCATTTATGAGTACAATTTAGAAATAACTAAAATTCAAAATTTAAAAAAATATTGGAAAAAAAATTTAGAGTCTATATAGGAGTGCAATTTAGATACAATTGAAAATCAAAATTAAAAAAATATTGAAAGAAGAGTTTAGAGTCCATATAGAAATACAATTAGACATAACGAAAATTCAAAATTATAAAATAAGGGATATTAAAAGAAGATTCTAGAGTCCATATAGGAATTTAGAACTTTTAGTTCAAAATTTAAAAAACAAAAAAATAATAAAAGTATAGTTTAGAGTCCATACAGAAATACAATTTAGAAATAACTAAAATTAAAAATTAAATAAAATAAGAACGACTGGGAGTAGAGTTTAGAGTCCATATAGAAATACAGTTTACAAATAACTAGAATTTGACATTTAAAAATAATAAATATTGAAAAAACGGTTTAGAGTCCATATAGGAATAAAATTTATAAATAATGAAACTTTGGGCTGAAAAATAAGAAATATTAGGCTTTGTTCGTTTCACAACTTTCCCAACTCACCCCACTCGTTTTTCGCGCGCACGCTTTTCAAACTGCTAAATGGTGTGTTTTTTGTAAAAAGTTTTTATATGAAAGTTGCTTTAAAAAAATCATATTAATCCATTTTTCAAAAAAAATTAGTAAATACTTAATTAATTATGTGCTAATGAGCCGCTCCGTTTTGCGTGCTGGGAAGATGAGTTCCCAACTCACACCAACAAACTCAAAGAGAAGTCTAAAGTCTATATAAGAATGCAACTTAAAAATAACTAGAATTCAGAATTAAAAATATTTAATAACTCTAATGTATAGACAATACAATATGAATATTATACATTGGTTAGTTTGGTCAAGATAATATAAAATTTAAAATTAGGTTGCTATTTTAATATATTTTAATAATAAAAATATGAATATATATATATATATATATATATATATATATATATATATATATATATATATATATATATATATATATATATATATATATGAGAAAAATATAACGATGCTGGTCACGAAATCTGCACGGGTCATCATATTAGTTTTTTTTAAAAGAGTTAACAATATAGAGCACAATAACATCTATCTATCCAAAAAAAATCAAGTTTAAATTGAACCTACAGATTGAGAAAAAAAATAAATTCAGGGGTTAACAATACACTCCTATTCATGAATTCGTCTTTTTCATATCTCAATATATAAGTTAAGTTTGAACCTAATATTTTATATTTTATGAAATAGTATACATATATCGTATGAGTGATATCAAATTTTGTAAAAAAAATATAACCGTTTAGATGGTTTTTAAAAAAACGAGAAAACATCCCATCGAGGATCAGCATAGTTTTCCCGGTCTCTCGGTCTGTCGGACAGTAAGACTCTCGGACAAGTAGTAACAGAATGGAAATTAATCAAGATAAAAAAAGGAAATTAATCAGAATATCTGCAGAAGGAAAGGGGCAATCTGTAAACCTGCCAGCCGATGGTGCTTTCGTGGACGAGGAGCCTTCCATTCGCATCCGCTGCAGCAGACGAAGGCCAAACAGTAGTTCTTCAGTTCTTCCCAATATCCACCGCTCGCGACCTCCGCAATTCCAGCGTATTCTCGGGGGAAAGCTAACCGCGATGGCCTCTGCTCTCGCCGTTGCTCGGACTGCAGCTCTCGTGCCGCGCGGCGGCAGCAAGAGCATCACCGGGAATCTCCCCATGCTGCCTGCAGTGCCAGGCACCAGATTTGTTTCAGGTGATCATTTTTTCCCCCTCTCCTCCAAGGCTCCCAATCAATCTAAACCTCTCGCGCTTTTTTTTTGTTTATTTGCAAACGAGCCGTCGAGTATCATGTGCTCTAATGTGCTCGTATGCAGGGAGGATGAGGAGTCGCAATGTCGTCGCTGCAAAGGCTGCGCAGGACAGTTCAGAACCGTCATCCGGGAGCGTTGTGAAGTATGTCCAGAGTTCGGTGAGTTTTTTTTTCATCTTTACACTAATCAGTTTGAGCTTTGCGGTAGATAGTAAGTTCAGGAACCCTGATGACATTGTCAAATTTTTTTCTGACGCCCAATTCATAAGTTCAGAAAGCTTCGTTGTTACGCACTTACGCTTCTGATTAGCTTTCACAGTCTGCTACTTTAGCTGGAGTAGTTCTGCGCTGAAGACAACTTGATCCCATAAATTGTTATGAATTGTGTTTGAGGCACCTGGTTATGTATGGAGGTTCTCATCATGCTGTTTTTTTCCTTGAAAAAACTGAAAACAGTTCAGCACTCCCGAAGACCTCTTTGCTCTAGCTGGTATAGGATTTGCAGGGATTGCCGCATTATGGGCTTCTATAAATCTTGTAGAGGTAACTTCCAGATGATCTAGGTTCAAATGTGCAGCTTTTCGATTGTTGGAATAAGAGAGTTTTCATGACAACACAATGAATCAACTTCAGGTCATCGACAAGCTTCCTGTTCTCCCTCTACTCTTTGAATTAATTGGCATATTGGTTGCATGGGTAAGTTTTAGGCAGCTACAAATTCTCCTTTTATGAATTATTTTTTATAATCTTATGAATCTTCGCTGTTCAACTCTTTGCAGTTGTTCATATATCAAAACCTACTATTCAAGCCAGACAGGTAAGTTTGTAATTGCCATATATCACACTTGCAAAAGTTTACATGGATCTGTTTGAGAAATTGCTCCATTTCTGTATATTGACATAGCAAATGCTTCCAAGCTTTAAAGATCTACTCCCTATGTTTCAGGTTATAAGTCATTTTAACTTTGGCCAAAGTCAAACCGCTTCAACTTTGACCAAGTTTGTAGAAAAAGTAGTAACATATTCAACACAAAACAAATATACTATAAAAATATATTCAATTATAGATTTAATGAAACTAATTTAGTGTTGTAAATGTTAATATATTTGTCTACAAACTTAATTAAACTTAGAGTAGTTTGACTTTGACCTAAAACGACTTACAATCTGAAACGGAGGTAGTAACTTGCTTTGTATCATTAACAAGCCCTTAAGAGATCTTTACTTGCTTTGAATCATTGACGAGAAGATACTGATAGTTTGTTATGCTTTACGATGAAGTTTTATGGAACTTTCACATTTATCACACAACATGACGTCAATTTTTTTTGGTTTGCTGCATACCTGCGTCAGTGAGAACACTGGATATATATTGAACTGGCACCGCACTGACATTTTATAATGCAGTTCGGGACATCTGTGTTATCGTTCTGAGCACCATAGTTGAAGAGTTTCTTTTGTTGCACTTTCTTTACTAGCCCAGTTGTTTTTCTGCAGGGAAAAGTTTCTGAACAACATCAAGAGTTCTGTATCTCGAGTCTTGGGGCAGTAATTTTGAGGCGAAAATGGAGCACAATCAGCCTTGACTCTTGCCTTCGTAGTCCGCTTTCTTCAGGCCTGGAGAAACCAATGAATATTTAACTGTATGTGCAAAATGTGAGAAGCTTGTTTTGCCATTGTCCACTCAAGAAGCAATGTCTATTTCATGTACAGTATAGAGTGATATCAAGTGTTCTATTAATAGAAAAAAAAAACTTTCTTGATCCCTGCCCCCTGCATTCAATTTTCAACGGAAAATTGCGGCTGATCGATATGATATTGAAGGATGAATCCATGAAATAGACGTCTCCACTTTCCGTATTCATGTGCATCCACGTTCTGCGGCACATTGCAGCGGAATAACTTCATCGGAAAAGAGTGTTACAGTATGAACTGAAGGCATATTTGGAGATCAGATGGTTCTGCTATTCTGGTGGTTGCCAATAGGTTGAAGTATGGCATCACACTTCCACAGAAAGAAGATATAGTTTGAAGCGTAGGTCAACCAGTCTGGAACTATTACCACTTACAACCAGCCACAAACCAATATGAATTAATCGCTCGTAAGGAGCAATGACCAGTGTAAAATGGAATAATCTCTTCTAAAATACTAGCATGGTGATTGGCAAAATTTCACGAGGGAAATAGTAAAGGTAAAGCAACAAACAATGTAGACACTGAGATAAAGGTTAAATGCATATTTATGACTAAACTAACTATCCAACATTACACTTATTTTTACCAATGAGAACAAATTGGAGCTTTCTTGAACCTAAGACAAGAATGAAGACTGATACAAGCTTCTGATCAACATGTTAAGAGGGAGAAAACATGATTCTCTTGACCATGCTACCCAAAATACAAACCCGGGAAACCTATGTATTTTCATGCTTGGGTTTTTTGTCCAAATGCCCAGTTGCGGAGTTTCCAGCAGCAGGATGTCTGCTGGAACTCTGTAGAAATGTTTTTACAACAGGTACATCTACTTCTTTTGAATAAGGTATTCGTGAAACACCATTCGCCTGCATGGGATGGGCAGGCACTTCAGATTTGATTGCCATGGAAAACTTCTCCTCTGCAAGGAAGAACCATCAGGATCAAACTGTACACGTTTTACAAAGCAAAAAAGGGAGAAGTTCAATAATTCTGTATTAGCATGACAAATGGGAAATTTTGGTGTACCTTTCATTCTTCCGTATGTCACAAGCTTATGGAGACAGTCACGGAATTCTGTAAGCACACACCTTTCTTGTTCTGCATACAGTTCAGACTGGTTCTGGTTGACAGGTGCTGCCTGCTGTGGAACTACATTTTGGGAAGTCATAAACATCGTGTCTTGTTCATCACACATCAATGCTAGTGTTCCTGGAGACATTGGCCTGTTGGATTTCTGATCATCATTGCAATCATGTTTAGACTCTTCTAGAGAAGCTTTGCCTGCATGAATTCCTCCAGTTGACGGGTCATCAGCTGATGCCTTTTGATTATTTGCATCTTTATTGTTTTCTTCTCTGTCATGGTTTGTCGATGCTAGGGAACTTCCCATCTCACCTTCCCTCTTCCCTCCTATCTCATCTTCCTTCTCTACCACCTTATCTTCCTGGGCTTTCTTACCTGTTTCCCAATGAGACAGTTCCCAATGCATGAATGTGGTCATGCCTTAAATTAACAAACATAATATATATATATATATATATATATATATATATATATATATATATATATATATATAATGCCACATAGAGCTGAAAACATGCTAATAAAGACTTGGTTATCATTTAAAAACATCAAGCATAACTACGATAAAATCATCACACCTAGTACAGTATGGTTTCAACAGGGAAAAGACATTAACCCTGATAACATTGGAAGTTACAGAATGGTGTTAATGGGATGCATCATGCACCAAATCAAGCCTGGAATAGCTTCATATTCATTCAGGATTCTAAAAGAAATTTTATAAAACCATTTTTTTGAAATAAAAAAAACTGGAGAGGAAGCAGCACTTGAAACCCTATAGTGTTGGGTTTTTTCTCTCTTTAAAGTGACACTCTGCATCAGGGCATTTAACTATTTGCCACTTTTAGATGTGGCGTTTAACAATTTGCCACTCATGTGTCTATGATATGTGGGCTCTCATGTGTCTATGACATGTGGGACCAGGTGGTAAATTATTAAACGCCATGTCTAGGAGTGGCAAATAGTTAAATATCTCCACTGCGTAAGTATCCAAAATCCAAGCCCAAGAAAAGATGAGAGTTGAACTAAAAGCTTATGTGCTAGTGCAACTTAGTTTTCAAGAAAAGTAAAACATAGTTTGAACCTGGAATGGTAAAATGAAACAAGGATGTGCAGATTAATGCAAGTTGATTGAATGGCTCTAAGCCTCTAACAAAGATCAAGTTATGTACAGTACAAGATGGCCATGAATACTTTCTCAAGCAAATTAATAAAATCGCAAAATGCAAGACCAGCAATACCAGCGTATGCCTTTGCAGCATTTCCAGATACAACCACCAAAAGCTTGCAAAGTTCCTTTACGTCTCCTGGTTGGACAATATCCGCTAAAAGAGGCCTATAATGGAAGGGTACAAAGCCATCAACAGAAACAGGTATGATTGATCTTCTCAAGGAAAAGTGATAGAGGTTGACAGTTACCTGTAGGTGACCTTAAAGGGCCCCAATGTTGGAGGATGCACAGGCTGGTTTATTGGAAGTGGGCCATCGGATGGCATTCCATTCTTCTGTAAAAAACCTAACTAAATCAAAAAGGGTATACAAAAAACCCTACCAGAACCCTAAAATAACTCTAGTTCTTAGCAGCTTATGATTATCTGGGTTACTCCAATTTTTGGGGGAATCTGTTGTAGAGGAATTTGTATCCCTCAAGAAAATATTTGCATACTCATTTATAAGTAGCAGTATATGAGGAGTTGCCACTTCTGTATCATGGAGAACTAATAACTCAAAATTTATCTATAGTACAGTTGTTGGCCCCTTCAAAAGAGCAGTTCCAGTGCATAAATTGCTGGTGCAAACCCAAGTGTGAGGTAGACATTGTGTTAGTTGTGCTAAACTGGTGGGGATGTCAATTAGAAGGGTATGTAATGTAACAGGTGGGTTGTTGTAAATGTGTGGCACTGGTACAAACAGAAAGTCCTTTTCCTTTCTGATAAAAAAAGCAACAGCGCTTGTCAATAACTATCCCTCAGAACCGCACATCTGAAACACCATTCATCAACTGACTTGTATGCATGGTACAAATATTTTTTGATGGAGCAGAGCACTTCCAAAAACAAAAAGCTATGTAGTATGCACAGACAAAGGTATTAGGGAAAAACTGAACTACCTGCTGAAATCTAGAAATTGTCATTACCTGAGGTACGTGACTAGTCCTGTGAACTCCGTTTTCCTTGGCCGAATGGTCAAGGGAAGGATCTATGTGCTTTCTCTTCCTGGATGTGGAAGGAGAAGAAAAGGCTGCTGCTCCAATAGCACCATTTACTGCTGCATTTGCTGCTTGCTGCATGTGAATGGAATTCTTATGATCCCCTTGGAAAAGAGCTTTTCTTTCTTCACTACCTTCGAAATTCTTGCAATCCATACACTTGCAATTTTCAGAGCAAAGTATGTTAGCTTGGAAGCACTCACAATACTTCTTGAGACAACCTGACTTCTTGCAGTGGCACCCTTTATTATGCTTCCCAACTAATGGAAGATCACCAGTCGCCTCCTGGCAATTTCAGGGACTAACATTAAGTGCACGCATCATGGCAAGGCAAATCAGATAATGGGATGTACAAAAATGAAATATGGCATCCAAAAAAAAAAACTCGACCGGTGGAGGAAAGACCGTGTTCACGGCTTTTCATTAAGAAGAAGAAGCTTCAACCAATCCGACCAAGAAAGGCCATTGAACCTGGCCCCCCCACACATGGACTCGCCCCCTATGAATCAGTCCTTAACCTGTGCTTTGAGGCCCCTGCGCCCTATATGAAGGATCGCCCTCCATAGGTCGATTCTTAACACGTGTTTTTACGAGGGACCAACGAGTGACTTTTTTTAACTAGGCCTGAAATTTGCTCCCATGGGGAGTTGAACCCAGGACCTAGAGGTGCTACTTGAGCACTGTAATTGCTAGGCTACATGCCCTTTTGCTGAAATATGTCATCTAAACTGTAAATTTCTTAGTTGTAGAGAGTAGCAATTTAGTTCCTCAATGAACTTGTGTAATTTCCCAAGCCTCCCCCTGTTCTACATTTGCATTCAATTAGTGTACAGCTTCATTTCAATTTTCAAATGAGAATTACATGCGATTGCACCATATTCACGAACATTCCTTGTATGAATCATTAATACTCCAGAAGTAACGGACATCAATTATTGAACACCCTTAGCATGTATATCTAACTACTCATATAAGACATGGAACTCAAAACATACCATATTATTCCGGTTAGCGTGCGGGCTACTCCCAATCTTAGGCCTGAATGCATCGGGGTTGCGCTCCAACGTAGCATCAATAGCTTCACGCCTAGCAGTCTCGTTCTTAACATTATTAAAACAGTTGGAACAGTTGCATCCATCGCAATAAACACCCGATGCAAAGCATTCACAATACCTAAACATAGAAAACCATGAGATCCAGATTGATAATATCAACTATCAGTACACAAAACCTTACAAGCATAGTGAAAGAGGTACCAAAAAACAACAAAGGTATGGGTTTTAAGTCTACAGTGGAAATCGAACAGAAATGCAGTAAACTGCAGAACCAAATCATGTTCATGTAACATGAATCAAATGAACCACATTTCTAGTATACATCCTTTTGGATGCATATTGAACTTAGATGGTAAAGCCAAAGCCCAGAGCTAACCCATAAGTTTTTTCAGATACATATATAATATACCATTTTATAATTATCCAGACCAGCCAATAGTTGCTCTTTCAGCCAACTTGCAACAAGTATATACTAGAGAAATCTTACAATACCATAAGATCAAGTATTTGGTCACACTGTGAATGCTATTGGTCAAGTTTGGGACCATGCTATTATCATCCAGCTTTTTATTAAAAAAAGGATTGAGCATCCATCTATGTGCTATTATAAGCTTTTGGATGAAAAGAAACTCAAGACAGTTTCACTTTATATATGTCCTAGCATCTGTAGCAAATAAAATAAATCCTTTTGGATCCAACTTTATCCAGGCTAGAGTTACTCAGAAGGGCACCCCAGTTGCAACATTGCACCGTTTCAAGGTAAGACATGTAATCTGACTTACAACTTCAAACATTTGGAGTGCTTGCAGTTGCAGCACTTCTTCTTTGTCGGGGTGCCATCTTTCCCTTCATAGAGCCGTGCCCGTGGTGGCTTTGGTGACTCTGGTTTCCTACAATACAGATTCAAAGCACAATAAGAACATCACTGGAGCATGACGCAAAATTACAGGAGAAAACTAGAAACAGGGAATTTGCATCAACTAAGATCGTAATAGGAACGAGGGTAATATCAAATGTAGATGCCAGTGAAAAAAAAAGGGTCCATCCTTCCATTTCCAGGGAAAGATAAGGGCAAAGTAAAATCGAAACCAAGTTTGAAACTTGGCTTATAAGCAAAAATAAAAGGAAAAACGGGTCTTCCTCCGATGAAATGAATCGCAAAAAAAAACAAATAACGAGTCAGAAGAGAGAAAAATACCCAATTGAGAAGTGAAAATGTCAAAGCTTGACGCTAAACTAAATCTAGGTACTGGCACACTCACAATGGAACGGCGACCGGTGGCCGCGGCACTGGCTGCGGCTGCGCCGGCCGAACCTGTGGCACGGCCACCGCCACGGCCACCGCCGGCCGCGGCAGCGGCACATGCACCACGTGGTGCGACCGCATCACCGGCAGGCCCCGGGGATGCAGCTGCTGCGGCACCCCCACCGGCAGGTGCGCCCTAAGCTGCTGCGGCTGCGGGAACCCCACCGGGACCGCCCTCGGCTGCAGCGCCCTGGACACGGCGGCCGCGGCCGCCGCCATCGCGGGGTTACCCGTCAACGCCGCCGAGGTGAAGTCAAGCTGCCTCACCAGCTTCTTAATCGGCGGCTGCGACGACGCCGCGGGCACCGGCGCCCGCGGCGGCGGCGGCTGCCCTCCTCCGCCCTGCTGCTCCTTCCCCGCCATCTATCTATCTATCTATCCCACTCAACCCCCACGAAGCTAACAGATCAACACGCCGCCCCCCCCTCCCTCCCTCCCCGCCACACCTACCGAAACTCCACTCCACCCCCACCCCCACCCCCCAATTCGCCGCAGCCGCCGAGGCGCGCGGCGAGATCGCGGCCGCCGTCGCCAGATCGGGGGCAGGGCGCCCCCGCGCGGCCGGGGCGGGCGAGGCTGGATTCGCCGCGAGCTCCCGCCGCGTGTTTGCGGCGGAGGGTGAATGGCGGATTTCGAGAGAGGGAGCAGGAGTCTCCGAGTTGGGGGATTAGTGGATTTTCCCTCTTGCTGCAGCTTCTCTCCTCCCCCCCTCTTCTCTCTCTCTCTCTTTCTCCACCCCTTTCTTTCTCCTCCCACTCTTCGCTTTCGAAATCAAATTCATATTCTACGGCCAGATCCTGCGGGCGTGACGGGATCGGACGGTGGAGCGCGGCCGGGGCACATCCTGCGGCTCGAATTCATAGACGTGAGGTTGTTGGGCCGCTCGCCGTTCGATTCGACGGGATGGCTGAATGCCTCCGCCCTTTGCGAGGTGGGGCGCGTACGCGTCGCTCGCCGAGTCCACCGCTGCTGACGCGTGGGGACACGGGCGCTAGAGCTTTCGGTGGGGCCGCGCAGCCAGTGGATGCGGTGACGTGGGTGTACCGGAGATCGGGCTCCTTGCGGGTGTCGGCGTCGTTTGATGTGATCCGTCCTGTCATACGTGGAGTTGTTTCTCTGGAAAGTGCTGGTGGGCTTGTTATTATCTATGACGGCTGGGACCAGGCGTGAATGATGTCCCACCTGTCATTGTAGTAAACAGATGAAAGTGATGTACACCGTGTGTTATGCTGAATCGCTTGTGGCGGTTTTGAAAGATGTGACTTGCAATTCTGTCAGTTTCAGTAAGGCCCGTTTGAGGCCCACTTCTTGATTCCGTCGAGATGAACATTTGTTTGCAGGCTCTCTTTGGATGGGCTACGAGAAAGGCCTGCATATTTTGAGCCATGAGACACAATATTTTGCGAGAAAATTTCCTATGTGCCCCCCAGAGTTCCCTCAATCTTCTATATACCTCTGAATTTTTACCTCATCTTCCCGAGTTTTTATTTTGATCTTCTCTATACCTACTCCATTAGTTGACCGATAAATATTTTTCAAATTGACTATATTGCCCCTCTCTGATACTTACGTGCTAGTTTAGTGATAAAAACACAATTCTCATATGAAAAATAATTTATTTGTAAAAACAAAGGAAATATAATTATTTGACCAACCTTTTTAAAAATAAATTTAAATTGACTTTTTAAAATAATTTTGAATTAACTTTTATGAAATCTGTACAGCATTTTCATCCAAATTTAACCGATAAATAAATAACTTTTGTTCGCAATTTCTATACGAAACTCTTGTATGGATTTAGTGAAAAATAATTGTTCAAAAATTTAAATTTGTTATTCAAATTTTACATAAAATAATTCTTCCTGTTTGGTTTTATTTTAAATTACAATTTTTCACATTATAATTTATGAAGTAGGTGGCACATATGTATCAAAAAGGGGCACTGAAAGATCTAGTCCCTTAACCTTATGTTATGGGAAGTTTTGATGATTAATGACAACATATTTTGTAGCTAACCATTGCTATGAGTTTAAGTAATAGGTAATGTTCCGGCATCAAGCAAGAAGGTTGATGGCTTACATGTTGATAATCAATGATGAGAGTATGGTGTAACATATAGAGATGTGCCTCATATATTATGAATCAACGAGACACTTGATGAGACTACATCATGAGTTGATGGACTTGTCGAAGGATATACACCATGATTGAAGATTGATAGAAATGAAGATGTTGTGAGAAGCTAGAAGATGGATTTTATTGATGGATGAGAATCAAAAAGAAAAGATTGAAGATGCGGGGTATGAAGTGGCTACCTATGTTAAGACAGTGAAGTGCAAGCGACGCTCGGCTACGATGGAGCATGCGGTGCTGAAGGGCAAGCAAGGGGCTTGGCGTCGACGAACCGAAGCCGGTGGTGAAGGGCGAGTGATGACTTTGTCGTGATGGACCGTCTGAGGCCATTTGAAGCTATGGATTATCCGCATCAATCATCTGAAAAATGGAAGATGAAATGCCAAAGATTAAGAATATGTGATTTGAGGATAGTCCCGATGATGAAACGACTTTAATGTTGGTAACCCTCCAAGTGAAGAAAGAAACTGGTGTGAAGGTATTCCTATCGGTATAGCTTTTCTCTTTACATTTGAGTTTAGGATGTCGTACTATTAAGAGGGATACTACATGCATATAATTGATCGAATACTAGTGCTCAAATTGCTTTATCTTTGTGTGAGTTGAAAAACCTAAGCCAAAATTCCAACTCCGGGTTGTTACACATATCACAACACTTACACAGGGTTTCTTTGTAAGTTTTTAAACATCTCTTAAAGGTTTTGGACTATGTTTTATGCCGGGTTTGATAGCTCACAAAACAAGCTTTCCATATAGTCCAAGATCATCAAAATCGGACTTCGGAGTAAAATGTTCTTGCCATTTTACTTGAGCAACATCGGACCATTTGAAATACATCAGATTATCCGATTTTCCACATAACTTCACTCTTTGTCTTGATTTGAAAAATCCTCTCAAGTGAGTTTTTCTAAGTGTAAATCGGAGTATCCGATTATGGGTCAGATAGTTCGATGACATAGGGACTCAGAAAATTCATGGAACTTGAGTCTCTGTTTGAGGACGAAGTTTTTGCTTCTAAAATATCAGATTATCCGATTTCACATCAAATAGTGTAAAGTCTCAGAAAGTCTAAAATTTCATGGAACTTCGTTCTTTGTCTCTTGCTGCATTGGAGGTTTAAAATGTCGGACTATCCGATATTGTATCGGACTATCCGACGTGGGCTGAAAGATTCCCCTCCAACGGTCATATTTTGGGAGGATCTATATAAATCCCCACCAACCCTTTTCTAGGGTTACCCCAATTCATTTCATTCTAATCTTGCTTTGGGTTGAGTTTTGTGCTAAGTGCTTTGGATATTTGAGCTCTCTCCCTCTCTATCTCAAATCGCTCTTATTCTTTGTGACTTGGATCTTTATGAGTGTGGATTTGGAATTTTGGAGTCTAGTGTGTGTTTCTCTTGATCTTGAGCACTAGGACTTGTCCAAGAGTTGTGTGGTGTTTATTACTTTTTGAGGTTGATGACTCCTAGACCGCTAGGTGTCGCTCTTGGGCCACCGATCTACTTGTGGTTGTCCAAGGGAAGTTTGTGAAGACCAGATCTCACCTCTGCAAGAAAAGATGTACTCTTAGTGAAAGGAGTGTATTTGTGCAACCTCATGAGGATAGGGTTGAAAAAGACCCGGCTCTTTATGAGCTCCTCAACGGAGACTAGAATCCCCTCAAGGATTTGAACTCCAAGAAATATATCGTCGCATAAAACTCGATGATATCCTCCCTCTTTTTATCTTCTTGTTGCATTGCTTTGTGTCGTGCTAATATAGTTGTTGTTTGCACTCACCTCCTTACTTGTGGATTGGATCTAGAGCTTTTAGGCTGTTGCCTGTTGTGTTGTTGCTCTGCAGGTCGGATAGTCCGATCTCAGTTTAGACAATTCGATTTACATCTTGTCTGACCCGGTATCGGACAATCCAACCTTGTTTCACTTTAGCTTCTGCATTCCATTTTAAATTATCTATTTATCCCCCCTCTAGGCGACATCGAGATCCTTTTAGGCACTTTAGTCATTTTAGAAAAATCTAACGGTCAACTAACGGAATGGGGATAAAGGAGATCAAGATGAAAATACATGGGCATTTAGGGGATGTGGCAAATTTAGGGGTACAAAAGGGATACTGAAAATTTTCAGGGGTATGTAGGGAATTTTCTCATATTTTGATGTTCAAAAAATGGCTAGTTTCTAGGGCACTAGCTGATGTGATTCAGATATTGCACTTGAAGAAAGTATTTTGGGATAAATGTATGATACATAAAGTTTCACGGTAAAGATATGAGTCTTGTTTTCTCATTCACCTCTCTCATAGAGCATGCTATTAGCAATAGTTGGTGTACCTCCGTAGGCCCGTCATGTGCATTCATCTTAAGAAAGCCTAGAGAATGAACGAGTTCAATCCCTTGGTCATTCTTCCTAGCCATGCTATGTAGCTCCATCTTGAGCTTGAGCCTACCACCGAAGTGATCGTGCTTCCCTCTCAACATAATAGGTCAGTCGGAGAGAGATGGTTGAGGAGACGTGATTCATCAAATCACCTATATTTAATGCCCCTTAACTAATAAGGAATGACGGGGCATGCTATGTACCCTTGGTGACAAGGCGTGTGACCCGCGTGGCCCTCCTCATGGGGTTTCCATGCACAACCCCACCTCCTAGCGCAAGGGCATTTCACGTGCCAAGCACCAGAAAAGCCCACACAGCAAGCTGATTGCTATCTCGGGCACCACCATGTGTCGCTTGTTGGATAGTGTTCTTGTGGGTGCTCCCAAGCTACCCTAAGCATTGCCACATGTAGCCTCTCGGGCAGCCTTCTCATGGGTGCCTTTGGGCTACCTCGAATACTGCCACATTTTACTTCTCGGGTAGTCTTCTCGTGGGCGTATATGGGATGTCTCGAACACTTCCACATGTTGCTTTGCAGGCAGTCTTCATGTGGATGTTTTCTAGGCCAAGCACCCAGCTACATGTCTAGTCTCGAGCAATCTCCTTGTTGTTGGGCTTGATCTAGGTCTATAGCCACATGTTTGGTCCCAGATAGTCTAGGCCATTCGTCAATTCATAGTTGCCTTTCTACGCGGGTCTTGGCCATGCGTATCCTAGTGGGCTGAGAGGAATGGACCAATACCCTACCTCCCATACAACGATGAGGGTATCGGGGGAAACCCGCGTAGTGACACTGATAGGTATATTTATGAATCTTTTGGCTTATGTGAATTAGTGTATAACTCCACATATGAACTAAAGGCTCAAGAACCACCGATCTATAAAATCAGTAAAGAGAAAAACAATGTAGAAGTCTAAGCCAATAAACTTATGCAAAAATAAAAGGGGCCTAAGTCAACCGAGTTAGATGTACCGACAAGAGTTTATCGTAATGATGAACGGAACACTTTAGGCCCATTCTAATATACTTACTGTGACATCCTGGTCCAATTAGGATTTGGCCTGTGTGGCTCATGAAAGTTGTATGTGCATGTTTAATATCACCTTGCTAGTTTAACAAGAGTGAAACTAACTTATAAGGGTTTGTCTCTCTAACCATATCATTCCCGGGTAAACCTTTTTACACGAAGCGAGGATAAACGTGTCAGTGAAGTGACAAGCGTGCCAGGGTTATGGATAAGGCATACCTCCAATCCTTGGGGTTGTGAAGTATACGGATACGGCATACCCGTAGTATACGGGAAGGTTACCTTAGCATTATGGAATTTGGCTAAGTAAACAGGAAAATTGTATCCCGAATAGAAGGTGTTAGAGTCCTATTTGGGGAAGATACAATCTCTGTCAAAAGTACTCTCCGAGTTCTACTTGGAGGCCAAGGCAGTCTGCGGTATAAATAGAAAGCTTCCCTAAGGGGTACGGGATCATCGAATTATAACACAAGCCACCACCATAGTAGAAGCAATCCGGAGGACTTAAAAACAACTCGCCGCTTAGATCTTGTCGAGTCGTTCTCGATAGAGATCTCATCGGTACTCAATACTTTCTGTTGTTCTCTATTGTAATCTCTGTGGTTCTCGTTGTAATTCCATATAAACTGGAGTAGGGCTATTACCTTACGAGGGACCTGAACCAGTATAATCCTTGTCTTTTGTGTGTTTGATGTCGTATCATGTAGATCCTTGTTCCAACGTACCCCAATACCCTCAGAATACAGTCTATGAATATAACTCATCGACAGTGGCGTGCTAGGTAAGGGGACTTGGTGCTCAAGGTTTCATCGAGATGGCTTCAAGCTCAAGACCTTTTGACAACAATGCCCACATTTGTCCTACCCTAGGGGATCCTACCAAGTCGACGTTCGTTTGAACTCAAGTCGGATCTATCGTCTTCCCTATCTTCGCCGCAACTCCAATCTTGCTTTCCCCAATACCAGCGGGGATCGAGAACGGAGCTGTGAAGACGACATAAGACAATCCTTCGTCAGCTATTCCTCCTGTCCAGTTTGAAAAGAGGAAATCGACGACTTCAGCTTCCTGAGGAATTCCTAAGACTGCCAAGCCCCAGACATCTGTTGGGGGTCAGGTGTGGACAAGGAAGTCCCCTCCAAACCACAACACCTGGTGTTCGGTCCACAAAACGTCGCAGCACTCTCTGGTCGAATGCCGGGTAATACTTCAAGTAAAAGCTGAACTTGATGCTTGCAAAGATCGAGATATCCAGCGCACATCTCGTTATAAGGCGTGATGCCCAATCCACAAATCGAAAAGTCACCCCCTCACCGATTGCAAGATCTTCTTGAAAATAACCGGATCCATGGTACATGTTCCTTGTTGTCCAATCCACTAGCATCGAGATCAATCTCGAGACGCATCGGTGGACAATAGCAAGATGGAAACCCCGGATCATCTGATCAGATTCATCAGCATCGATTCTCGCGAACCCTCTGTTCTTCACTGTTTGGAATCTTCAGGATCTAATTCCCCGCGTGAAGTGAACGTGATCGAAAGGATCGTCGAGGACGTACCCGAAGAGGGTGAAGTTCATTCAGGAGAAGAACGACCTGCTCCTGTCGCGTTGCACCAACCTATGGAGCTGGTTCAAACTCCTGCCAAACACTTCACTGTGGTTAACTCATCGTTGAAACAGACTCCGTTTGATCTAGTAACCTTCCCCGAAGCAAATAACCGGGTCAAACGGATACAGTCAATGGTAGCCAACCTCAACTCTACCTTCTTGGCCGCGCCCGGATCAAACCCCCAAGGTCCTTCTCGAGAGCCCCGTCTACGAGGTGGAGACAGAGCATAGGAGAATGACGCTGCCAAGGACGCTCTTAGTCCACACCCTAGCCAAGATCTGGGCCGCAATCCTCGAAATGCATCGCCGAGAAGACTGGACAATTAGCCCCCTCCTCATCAAGATGACCGTGATCTTCACAATCACTTGAATGGGCGTAGGCAGGAGCGACGAGATCGGAACGATGTCGACCACCGCCAACCTCGTGCACCTCACGGAGGAAACAGAAGATGGGACGACAACGACAACCGGGAAAATCGCAACAATGATGAGATCATTGAGACCGCCAGAGTCAACAGGGCGGGAACTATCAGGGTCAACAACAACATGATGACAACCGATAACAAAGAAATTCGCGATCCTCAAATTCCAGGAGGGACCAAGGATAAGGCCGTAGGTTAAGGGGCCGCACCCCCCACTATGGTGACCCTTCATCATCAACTGGAGGCGGTTCTCGCAGGCCGCGAGGACGTCGTCCACCCTTCATACTGGGAGGCGGATGTCGGGCTTTCACACTTGCTCTGCGATAGGTGCAATGACCAAACAAATTCCGTCCTGCGGTAGTAGAAAAGTATGAAGGCAGTATTGATCTAGAGGAGTTCCTACATGTCTACTCTACATTTCTCTACGCGACCAGCGTAGATGACTAACGCATTGGCGAATTACTTGCTTGCAGCGTTGAAAGGATCTGCTCGGTCATGGTTGTTACATCTTGTACCTCACTCGATTTCTTCCTGGGAAGACCTATGCCAGCAATTCGTTGCCAACTTTCAAAGAATGTACAAGCGACATGCGATCGAGGGCAATCTACATGCCCTTAGGTAGAACCTTGGAGAATCTTTAAGGGACTATATACGGCGTTTTAACGAGTGCTGGAATATGATCCCCAAGATCATTGATGCTTCTGTCATACGCGTGTTCAAGTCAGGTGTTCGAGATCAATACACCATCCAAGAGCTGGCGACAAGGTGAATCATGTCTGCCATGAAGTTGTTCGAGATCATTGACAGGTGTGCTCACGCAGATGATGCCCTCAGGAGGAAAGATCAAAAAGACAAGGTGGTCGAGGAGAAGCAATCGGACAACAAAGAAGCACCAGCGTCCACCAAAAGAAGAAACAAAATCGCAAAAAGGAAGGGAAATACAAGACAGAGACAGAGGTCCTTGTTGCGGAACAAGCAAACCCACGCTCAAAACGCCTGGCCCTTCAAGGTGATGAACCAGCACGACAATGGTGTCAAATCCACAAGACCATCACACATACCCTAGAGCAGTGCCAGGTCTTCCAGAAAGCATTGGCAAAACGGCTGGCTCTCAAAAAAGAAAAGCGAGTTCGTGTGGTCGAGAGGAGCACTGATGATCTCTCGTCCGACAACGAACTCGTGTTCCTAGACTTCGACCTGCATGTAGCCTATATCTTTGTTGACGCCAAATTCGTACCGCCAATGTGGATCCGGCGTGCGGACACACAAAGGCCTGGGAGATCTGCTTAGCTCCAGTGCAGGTCCTAAAATTGATGAAGCGCGGGCGTGCCAGTCAGTTTGATCCTGCCACTGACAAGATATGCAAAATAGCAGAATGGAAGGTCTATCGGCCGATAGGCCGATAGGGCAAAAACGTATCGGCCGGTAGGCCGATAGCCAAAACAACCGGTCAGCCGATGATAACATGATGATATAGCAATGTGATATAGCATAATCCAAATATAAAATAAACATTGATCTGATGATTAAAGCATACATCGGCTAGAGGTCCGATGGCATAAACTCTCAATAAACATATAAACAATAAATACTCTGTTGTCATCGGCCAGATCCAATCTATATATAAAACTCTTGGGCCGATGCAACGTCCAGATAATTCTCCGGCTGAAACCCCGGTGAAACCCTTATTGGCAATCGACATGCAGGCTAGAGATTACGGTTCTAATCACGACTTAGCAGCACTAAGTATGAAAAGAAACGCAAGATCTAGACAATCAAGCCCTCGACTGATTTTCGGAGTGGTGGATACCTTAGCCAATCTAATCTAGCGAGGCGATTTAGTCGATACCGACGTAAACCCTAAAGCGAATCTCAGCCGATAAGACTAAATTGACTAAGATATATGATAGTAGGTGCTTACGTTGACGAGATCAGAACGTTGAAGCCCTAACCCCGACAGCGCAGGCAGCCATAACGAGACTTACCCCTCGCAGGAAGGGTATGAACTCGCCGAAGAAGACGAAAAGTAAAGGGTGGCGATGCGCCGAAGTTGTATTGATCGTGAGATGATTTTACATGAACCTTGGGCTTACATATTTATACCCATAAACTAACAAAGATCCTAACATAATACGACTCAAACTTTCCTAAAGATAAAAGGAAACAGATAAAGTCCGTATCGGACACTAACATCCTTTCCTAAAGATAAAAAGGAAACTAACAGACTTATCCTAATTAATAGATACAAGCTGCATCCTTCTTAGACTCGGTCTTCTCTGGATAAGATCTTCTCGAATCTAACAAGAATCCGACTGCTGTTGATGGCTGATTTTAAGAAAACCCCCATCGGCCGATATAAGACTCTAGGCCGATACCAACCTTGATCCGATATGGATCCTGGGCCGATGAGGACTTCGGGGCTTACCAAATTCTGGTGTTAACAATCTTCGGCGGTTTTATGGCGTACACCTCTAAAAGTGAGTATAAGAAGGTAGAACACGAATTCTGCTCTACATCACAAGGAGTCGCGACCAAGATGAAGTGGTCTAACTAGAAGATCGAGTTCTCTGAGCACGACCACCTGACAACAACAATCGTGCCAGGCTGGTATCTGATAATAGTCGAGCCTACCATTCAGTATATCAAAGTGGCATGTGTCCTCATCGACGGCGGCAGCTCCATCAACCTCCTCTTCGCCAGCACACTCGACGTAATGGGTGTCCCTAGAAGTGAGCTTGTTGCTTCCGACCAGCCCTTCCATGGGATCACTCCAGAATCATCGTCCAAGCCAATGGGGAAGATCACGCTAGCTGTGACGTTCAGCCAGGCTAACAACTTCCGTACAAAACAGATCACTTTCGACGTAGCGGAGTTTGACATGGCTTACAATGCTATCCTCGTTTGAACTGCTCTCGCGAAATTCATGGCGAC
This sequence comes from Oryza officinalis, assembly GCA_008326285.1. Classification (NCBI taxonomy): domain Eukaryota; kingdom Viridiplantae; phylum Streptophyta; class Magnoliopsida; order Poales; family Poaceae; genus Oryza; species Oryza officinalis. The sequence continues at coordinate 52,804,881 of BDMV01000001.1, read as the reverse complement.
ATCCCACTACGCGTACTAGATTCTAAAGATGCCAGGCCCAAAAGGGACAATCATGGTCCCCGGGAACACGAAGAAGCGGTATAGTGCGACAAGAGGAGCCTCAACATGGTCGAGCATACTCCCACGCCACCTGCTATCTCAGAACCCCGTCGAAAAGTGAGCAAACCCAAAAGGCACCCAAGCTCAATGACGCAATCAAGATCATCCCGTTGGCCAGTAGCAACCCCGAGAAGACAGTCAAGATGGGGGCAACGCTCGACAACAAATAAGAACTCGAGCTCATCACCTTCCTCCTCGACGATACAGATGTGTTCTCTTGGCAATCGTTGGAGATTTCCGGAGTCCCTAGGGAGGTGATCGAGCACAAATTGATGGTACGCCCTGATGCCAAGTCAGTCAAACAGAAACTGCGACAGTTTGCACCAGACAGGAAATAAGCTATTCGAGAAGAATTGAACAAAGTTCTCAAGGCAGACTTCATTAGAGAGGTTCTCCATCCATAGTGGCTCGCTAACCCAGTAATGGTGCGCAAGGCCAACTACAAGTGGAGGATGTGCGTAGACTTCATTGACCTCAACAAGGCGTTGTTGGCGCAGAATTTAGACCCGCCTCACGACCAAACGGGTTCCACGTTTCCACGGCGGCCTGGGAGATCTGCTTAACTCCAGTGCAGGTCCAAAGGCTTGCCTAGGTGTGTGTAGAGCGTGCCAGTTGATTTGATCTGTAATCAACAAGATAAACAAGCAAACCATGTAAGTAAACAATGGCCGATCGGTCGGTAGGCCGATGTCGCATTGTCATAACCTAGCCGATAAGGCAAAGCTATATCGGCTCACTTGTAATTGTGATAAAATAGCATCAAAATATAGATCTAATCTCATCGGCCTTCATCAACATGTTCATGTCAATTAGCAGCATCGGCCGATGAGGAATAAAAGAAATAATTGCATTAGCTAATACTCTAATGCAGTCTTGTACAAACCAGTCAACTTCTATAAATATATTGATCACAAGCAAACCCTAAAGGATAACCTATAACAAATGCATTTATATTTGTCAATCTACTCATACAAGTAGCAAATACATATAAAAACATTATAGTAATTACATGTATTAGATAAGACCGGCTGAAACCCCGGTGTTATCCTTAATTACGATCGAAAACAGGCTTTGGATTAGATCTCAAAACAGGACTAAGGTCGATAGCAACTCAAAGTGTGAATTGAGACTTAACACAAAGAAAATCAAGTCGTCGATCGCCTTTGGGGATGGTAGATGCATTGAAAGATTTAACTAAGCATAATAATTAAACCGTCGTCGACAATAAACTCTAAAACGAGCAAATCGCTGACGATGCATAATTAATACACTTATGAAAATCACCCAAAACATGATAAACGACGATCATATCATCGAGGCTTAACGTGCCTAAAGCGACACGCTAGCCCCGACGATGTAGATCGTCGGACACGAGTTCTTACCTCTGCTCTGGGGAAGCAAGAACTCGTCGAGATTAACCTCTGGCGAGGGTTGGCGATGCGCCGAAAGTAAATTGATTTGTGTATTGTATTGTTGTGTGAGAGAAAGAATTTCTATGTACATACTACCGGAATATTTATACCCGAGATTACAACATTGTCCAGCTAGGACACGATCTTAGCTACAACTTAACAAACAAATCTTTGCGGCAGACTCTCGCCGTAGATTAGATCTAAACCTACTTGATTTACAAGATACAATTGCCTGAAACCGAGCCTTATCTCTATTTGGCAACCTCCTTGAAGCTTATCTTGAGCCCAAACCAAGCCCATGCTGACTTTATTAACTTTCTGTCTCTGTCGGCCAACAACCACATTGAATCCGTATCGGCCGATACGCCTTTCCTGCTAACACCGTTTCCAGTTCGATACGCTCACCGAATCCGATACACGACTTGGTCCGACTCCAACTTAGCCCTTCTTCTCCGCATCGGTTTTCTCTTTCCTCTCTGAGTAGATTACGAAAATCTGCTGTTAACAGGCGTGCCCCAAGGATCACTTCCCTCTTCCTCACATTGACCAACTGGTGGATTCGATCGTTGGCTGTGAGTTGTTGAGTTTCCTTGATGCTTACTCTGGCTACCACCAGATCAGCATGGCCAAAGAGGATGAAGAGAAAACATCGTTCATCACGCCCTTCGGTGTTTTCTGCTACACAAAGATGCCCTTTGGATTAATCAATACAGGCAACACATACCAGCGATAAATCCAGGGGGCTTTCGATGACCAGATTGGCAAGAACATGGAGGCATACGTCGACGATGTCATGGTGAAGACAAAGACAAAGGACAAGCTAATCGATGACCTGAGAGAAACATTCAACAATCTCTAGCGACATCGACTCAAACTAAACCCGGAGAAGTGTACGTTTGGAGTACCGTCGGGGAAGTTACTAGGATTTCTTGTCGTCAGACGAGGAGTTGAAGCAAACCCCGTGAAGATCAAGGCCATCGAGAACATGAAGTCGCCGACAAGACTCAAGGAAGTACATAAGCTTACAGGATGTATGGCAACTGTAAGCTGGTTCGTGGCCAGGATGGGAGAACGAGTACAACCTTTCTTTGCTCTACTCAAAAAACAGGATAGATTCGAGTGGACACAAGATGCCGAGAATGCTTTATCACACTCAAACGATACTTGTCCAACCCTCCTGTACTCGTTGCCCCACAGCCAATGAAAGAACTATTTATATATATTGCTGCCACGCCTTATTCTGTTAGCACTATAAGTATCGTTGAGAGGGACAAAGTACAACACCTTGTGTACTACGTCAACGAGGCCTTCCACGACGCCAAAACTCGATATCCTCAAATCTAGAAATTGCTCTACGCTGTAGTCATAACATCACGGAAGCTGCATCATTACTTTCAGGCCTATAAAGTCACGACCGTCTTTTCCTGCCCTTTAGGCGAGGTGGTAAGGAACAAAGACATCATTGGACGCATTGCCAATTTGATGTCAACTTCGTCCCACGCACAGCCATCAAGTGTCAGGTTCTCGCTGACATCGTTGCTGATTGGACTGTTCCTGATAACACCCCAACCGGTCAGACGAATAACGAGACATGGACAATGGCATTCGACGAGGCATTCAACAGTTAGGGAGTAGGGGCAAGATTCATTCTGACTTGTCCAGCTAGGGATCAATTCAGACACGCAATACACCTCAATTTCAGAGCTACAAACAACACCGTAGAATACGAGGGACTACTTACTGGGTTACGAGCAGCTGCAACACTTGGAGTAAAGCGATTAATTGTGAAAGGGGACTTAGAGTTAGTCGCCAACCAAGTGCACAAGGACTACAAATGCTCAAACCCATAGTTGACCAAGTACCTCACCGAAGTCAGGAAGCTAGAGCGAAAGTTTGACGGTTTGGAGGTACATCATGTCTATCGCAAAGACAACACCGACGTCGACAACCTAACACGACGCGCATCCAAAAGAGAACCTGTTGAATCAGGGACCTTTCTGGACATGCTGACAAAACCCTCAATTAAAACCACAGACGACGAAGGCATCTTAGCCAGCACCGAGAATAGCTCGGTGGCTACTACAGAGGTCACTCACATCGTCGCCGACATCGAGATCAAAGAAGACTGGTGTACTCTGCTCATCAATTTCTTGAATGCCGACAAGCTACCGGATGAAGACACCACGACAGAAAAACTTTCTCGTTAGACAAAAGCTTATTGTATGATTGGTAACGACCTATACAAAAAAGCACCGAACAGAGTTCTGCTCAAGTGTGTCTCTCCCGAGGACAGCAAAGATTTACTACTCGACATCCATGAAGAAATATGCGGTTCTCACGCTGACGGGCGAACTCTGGTTGGGAAAGCCTTTCGACAAGGATTTTTCTGGCCAACAGCCCTTCAAGACGCTTGTGACTTGGTAAAACGGTGCGAAGCCTGCCAATTTCATAGCAAACACACTAAGATACTAGCCCAAGCGCTCCAAACTATCCCTCTTACCTGGCCGTTCTCTTGCTGGGGGCTTGACATCCTTGGACCATTTCCCCGAGGACAAGGCGACTATAAGTTCTTGTTCATGGCTATTGACAAATTCGCCATATGGATTGAGAAGGAGCCAACAAGAGAAATCAAAGCTGAACATGCCCATCAGGTTTATAAAAGGGATATTCTGCAGATACAGACTTCTACACTGGATCCTGACAGACAACTGCTCCTAATTCACTAGCAGTGCCTTTCAGGACTACTGCATCGAATTTGGAATAAAAATCTGCTTTGCATCTGTCTCCCATCCTCAGAGTAACAGGCATGTCGACCGGGCAAATGGTATTGCGCTCCAGGGGATCAAAATACGTGTGTACGATAGGCACTTGGCCTATGACACATGCTGGGTTGACGAACTCCCTTCCGTCTTATGGGACATCCGCACTACCCCGGCAACCTCCACCAAAGAGACTCCTTTCTTTCTCGTGTATGGTTATGAGGCCATGCTTTCTTCGAAGCTGCGTCATCGATCTACACGAGTCGAACAATATTCAAATAAGGACCAGGAGGAGTAGTGAGCAGACGATGTCAACCTTCTAGAGGAACATCGAGAATGTGTTGTCGTTCAAGCAGCCATGTACCAACAGACCCTACGTTGCTATCACGAAAAGCGTGTTCGTGTCCATACACTCATCATCGGCGATTACGTCCTCCGACGAGTTCAGAATCAAGCAGGGCGAAACAAGTTTTGACCTAAGTGGGAGGGACCGTACACGGTGGTCGAAGTCCTTAAGTCCAGGCGCATTCAAGATCGTAGACGACAAAGACCGCAAGTTGGCAAACTCTTGGAACATCGACCAACTACATAAATTTTATGTATAAAATCGATGTACCAAAGTATGTAAGTTCAATTTAATAATATACAATATTCCAAATTCCTTTCTTTCAAGGTGTTTTACCCAGTGACCCCTTTTTCTTATATCGCCTTGTCTCAAAGTCGATCTTACTGTCCTCTTATGCTAGTCTGGCAAGGTTCGGGGTCCCATGGACCTCAGTTGGGGACACCTAACACTGTGAAAGTTTATCAGGCCATGCAGGGTCAAACGACCATGTTAAATCTGATCATGTTAGAGTACCCACTTGAGCGTATTAATCAAGCCGTGTAACCGGGAATTGGTTTTCCCGACTTCACGGCTAGGGGCTAGGAATTTGCAGCTTCAACTTGGTTTGTTATAAGATTTAAGTTGTCTTCATGAAAAATGACTTTTTCACAAAAACAGCTGGGGGCTAGAGAGAGTACAGTACTCTGTCGGCTGAGGGCAACCCTTGTAAGAATACTCGTAAATTATGTTTCTTTCAGATACTTATACATTAGATTTTAATTCTTACTTAAATTTTGATATATATATAAAAAATGTTAACATGTACATTAAGTGTTTCCTAGGTACACAAAGTACCAAGACGACCACTGCCAGTTCATTATGAAGAAGACGTTCTCAGCAAGCGGAGCGAAGGATTGCGTGAGGCGGTCGATCTCGTCAGCCTTTATGAGAGAACGCGAGAAACATTCTCGGAGAAAACCTAAGCTCATATGTGGACACCCATCTCGGATGCAAGCGAGAATGTAACCACTAGCATACCGACTAGCGTGACGACACTCCTGTATCAGGCTGTCGTCAATCCGCTTCCCTATCCCTGCAAGGTGATCGCATGTACTCCGCATCCATGAGAGAAGACTGCTTATGTACTTCTTAGGAGGAGGACAGACCACCCGCAACTCTTCGCAAAAACGTCGCAACGCAAGATAGCAACCCTCAAGATAGGCGTTGACCCAGACTTTCCTACCTCAAAGGGCCTCTATGGCTTGATCCCTTCGGACAGCGTTGGCCAGCTTCTTGAGTTCCGCCTTCTCAAACCTTGCCTTCCAGTACTCGACACGACGTTCTCTCTCCTCTAAATCGTTCTTGAGGCCTATGCATGATATGTGATCTCGATTAGCTTCCTCCATGTGCATGGGAGAAAGGGCTACAAAGGTCAAGTCTCGTACCTTGATTTCGCTCGAGGAGAGAGTTAAGTTGGAGTCCCTGTGGATCCAATGCGCTATCAGCATTGATGATGACCAAGACTTGGTTGTCGCCACTCGGGGTCGAGGAAGCACGGGGAGAAGGGGGCGCAACGTTAAAATTGTGAGGACATCCTCATTGCGGGATGACCTCGTCTTCAATACATCTAAAGATCGACATAGTCACACAAAAAAACTTAGGGACAACAAAGAAAGACATCGTTCTCGGAAGACGACAAGCCTAACAAACTATTCTTAAAAATTACAAGGGGAGCAGCAATTACTATTCAAAAAAGGGAATGACGTTCTCCCCTAGATCGATGAGCTTCGGCATCACGTCCTTGCGTGTCGCGTCAGCCCCGCCCTTTTCTAATGCCTCCTCTAGGTTTACCTCGGGGTGCGTGAGCTTTAGGCACGCGAGAACGTGACATGCGTTGGTCTGGAGACTGGTACACATCTCCTCGGCGACTTGTTCGGCGTGCTTTGTGGACATGCCTTCTAGCTTGCCGATGAGAGAACCTAGAGATCCCAAGACGGTTGTCTCGTCAGGGAACTCAGGGCCCTTCTCGTGCACGCGCAAGCTACGGGCCACCATATCAAGCCACCCATAGTTGTCTTGGAGGCCTTGTCGAAGCGACGCCAGGTTCTCCTAGGTCTCCTCCAGCCGTTTCTCCCAGCCTTGCCGTTGTCTCTCGTGGCTGGCGACCAGGTCCTTGAACTTCTTCAAGTCCCTCTGTGTTTCAGCCAGTTGAGCCTCCAGCTCGACAACGCGCTTGTCTGAAGTCAAGGCTGCCTTCCGGAGCTGCTTGACTTCGGTGAGAACATCACATGTGCCGGGTTGCAGCAAGCGGCTGGCTTCCACCAGCCTGTCGATCGCAGAAAGCGACACGATGGCAGGTGAGGCACTTGGCGGAGAAAGAGGTGGAGCTGATCCGACGACGACGATTGCGGGAGGCGCAGAGCTCGTGTCCTCTCAACCGGCGCTTTGAGCTGAGGTCGCGGGGGAAGGGCTAAAACCAAAGGGCACATGCGTTACAGAAGATATTACGAGAACACCCAATATGAAGTAAAGAAAGATGGTCACTTACTTGGGCTTGTGCCGCTTCAAGAGCATCTTCTTTCCCTGTGAGGAAGACTTCGCCTCGGAGGTGGTCTGCAAGATATGTAGGTCAAGACCAAAGATCCTCCTCAGGATGGTTTATGGACCAAAAAAAGTTTGACTAACCTTAGAACCGCTTGTCTGCACAAGCGTTCCTACCACGGACGACTTCGCTAAAGCTGTCCACCTCCTCTTGAAAGGTTTTGTTCCGTTGCTGCTAGGAGCGTTCTCGGCAGTGGCTTGCTCCGAGATCACCTTCTCTTTCGGAGAAGTCGTGACCTGTTGGTCGGCAAGCGGGCCAATGATGTCCGTCAGAGGCAGGACCTGCAAGGTTTAGATTACTACTATTTCGGACAACAATAGCTGAAATAAAAAATAGTAATCAAGGTTACTTACATTGATGGCGACGTCCCTGTCCGAGGGCGGGAGGTCGCAAAGTGAGGTGAGGAGGTTGTCTGGGTTTGGTGGAGCGTCAATCACCAGATGACCAACCCGGGTAGCCACGGCTCTGTCATCGAGTTCCGCAAACAAAACATCAATGTTATTTTATGTTAATCGGTCGTGATCAGATTAAGGTCAGGAGGGTTACGAGATCATATACCCCACACTGAAATCCGTGTTTCATCTTGTGCCCCCGTGAACTCGTACGCAGGGTGAGTGAGAGCTTGAAGGGGCTGAATTCAACGACGTATGAAGTCTTCAGCGACTTCATACCCTGACAACCCTTGTTCTCAGAGCTCACGGATCTTGTCTACGAAGCTTTTGAGGGAAAGGGTTAGGGAAGGTTTGGATGTTCACAGGGGGAAGCGTGCAGGCTTTTCATCTAGGACAGCGAGGCTAGCAGGGCGGTCCTCGACATGTAGCTAGAACCACTTTGACTTCCATGATTCTCGAGAGGAAGGGCTGTTGAAGGGGATATATTCTGCCTTCATCCCATCTCAGAGGCGGAAGCCACATCAGCCGGAGATTCTACGGGATTACATTCATCTAAGCTTATAAAAATATCTAAACAGATCCAGAAAAGGCGGTACCCTAAGGTACGCCTCGCAAAGGTGTGTAAAGATACTAAGAAATGCAATGGAGTTGGGGTTTAGATGGAGATGGTGGATGCCATAGAAATTCAAGAGGAGAAGAAGAAACTCGGAAGGAGGAGGCAGGAACCCACACTGTGTGAAATCTTCAAAGCAAACTATTTGGCCAAGCACGGGGTTATGATTTGTACCTCCTTTCAATCGTCCCAGGGTTTTCTTCCTCGGGAGGGATCCTTCGATCTGCAGTGCCTTCAATTCCTCCACACTGACGTTGGATTTTCCCAAATCCATGAGTTTGGTCGAGGATGAAGGTGAAGTGTAAAGATTGGATCTTCAACTAGTGAAAGTTGCGAAAGTTGAAGAGTGCAAAGGAGTAAGGGAGCACTCGTGGGAAGGAGATAAGATGAATCTTAGAATTGGAATTTATAGGTCACGTCCAACTGTTCGTATTTCGAGGAAAAAAGAGAAACAGCCGCCGTGATTTTCTCGGCTCGTTTATGGTAGTTTTTTAGACTTCAATTCAAATTCATGGTGGATCGTTGCTTTTTTGATGGTGTTGTCAAATGCTTCATACCTTCTTGATAATTCGAGAACGGTTAAGCAAGCATGACATCATTTATTCAATGGCTTCGGCTTGAGAACATTGTGAATTCATTTGATTTGAAGTTGAGGGCTACTGTCAGGGTTATGGATAAGGCACACCTCCTATCCTTGGGGTTGTGAAGTATACGGATATGACATACACTTAGTATACGGGAAGGTTACCTTAGCATTATAGAATTCGGCTAAGTAAACAATGAAATTGTATCTTGAATAGAAGGTGTTAGAGTCCTATTCGGAGAAGATACAATCTCTATGATCTCATAGGCCAAAAATACTTTTCGAGTTCTACTTAGAGGTCAAGGCATTCTGCGGTATAAATACAAAGTCCCCTAGGGGGTACGGGATCATCAAATCATAGCGCAAACCACCATCATAGCAGAAGCAATCTGAAGGACTTGAAGACAACTCGTCGCTTGGATCTCGTCGAGTCGTTATCGATAGAGATCTCGTCGGTACTCGATACCTTCTGTTGTTTTCTATTGTAATCTCTGTGGTTCTCATCGTAATTCCATATAAACTGGAGTATGACTATTATCTTACGATGAGCCTGAACCAGTATAATCCTTAACTTTTGTGTGCTTGATGTTGTATCTTGTAGATACTTGTTCCAACGTATCCCAATACCTTCAGAATACGGTCTATGGATATAACCCGTCGACAATGTGTAAGTGGGCTCGCCCTGTTGGATGGCCTGGGCTGCGTAGTTTTGGAGGGTTGGATGTTACACTTACATAGGGAGAGCTACTTCTCATTTACCGTTAGCACGTTTCTCAAACTGTTAAATATGTATTTTTTTTGCAAAAGCTTTATATATCAAAGTTTTTTTTTTTAAAATCAAATAAAACTATCTTTTAAAAGTTTATAATAACTACTTAATTAATTATTAGCTAACGAGTCATCTCATTTCGTGTGAAGCCAAACAACCAAAAATTTCGCCTAACAGCAAAGATGATTTTCTTCGTTCTAATATAAGTATAACTTAACATAGATATAATATATTGGGATAATTGCTTATTTGACCCTGTTTTAAACGCAAAATACCAATTTGACCCCCTTTTATCAACTTTGCTCATTTGACCCTTCTTTTCAAAATTGAAGATTCGATCTGACCCTATTCTGTTAATGGCATATAACGGTGTTAACTGGAGCACAAAATATCCCTTCTACCCTTGCTCATTTAACCCTATTACACGTGGGACCCACCTGTCAGTTCTCTCTTCTCTCTCCCTTCTCTTCTCTCTTCTCTCCAAATCCAACGGCGGCGGCGAGAGGACCACAACCTAGCTCACCGCCGCCCGCTGCTCCCTCTCTCCAGCCTCCGTGCGCCGTCGCAGGGGAACCGTGGCCACCGTCGAAGAGGCTCGCTGCCACCGCCGCCGCCGCCCCCTTCCCTTGCGAGCCGACGCCGGCGCGGATCCCTCTGGCCGCTTCCCTCCGCCGCGGCTCCTTCCCTCTGCCCACCCCTACCTCCACGAGCCGCCGTCGCTGCGAGCGAGCGGGCGCCAGCGCAGATCCCTGCCGCTCGCTTCTCGCCGCCGCCGTCACCCCCTACCTCCATGAGCCGCCACCCCCGCCGCAGCTCCACCACGCACCGCCGCCGCGAGCGGGCGTCGGTGCGGATCCCCGCCGCGCGCTTCCCGCCGCCGCCACCACCCCCTACCTCCATGAGCTGCTGCCGCCGCCGCAGCTCCACCACGCACCGCCGCCACGAGCGGGCGCCGGTGCGGATCCCCGCCGCGCGCTTCCCGCCGCCACCGCCGCCGCAGCTCCACCACACACCGCCGCCGCCGCCGACACCGAACGCCAGCGCCGCAACTCGTCGGCACGAGAGAGAGACAGACAGAGAAGTGGATAGGGTTAGGGATGGATAGGGTTTTCGGGGGTAGTTTGGGTATTACGATTTTTAATTACATTTCTTACTTTTTTTAAATCAAACCTTAACGGCATAATGGAAACAGGGTCAGACGGGAAGTTCGTTTTTGGAAAGTAGGGGCAAATAAGCAAAGTAAAAAAAATAGGGTCAAATTGGTAGTTACACTTCAAAACGGGGTCAAATAAGCAATTATCCCTAATATATTTTATGATTATAAATCTAGGTGTGGTGGAAGATTTTTTTGCGACGCAAAGCACGATGCTCTTCCAATCAAGCATTCATTGACGACGCTGTGGCGCCGCCGCGAGCCGCCGAATGACAGGCGAATACGGCTTACGGAGTACCAACGTAGACGGCCAAACCAGTAAAGCCGGACGATGGGAAAAAAAGAAAAGAAAAGAAAAACAACCAGCAAATCTTCCGGCGTCCGTCCGGCACTCCGGCTCTTCCTCTTTCCCCCCCCTTCTCGCGAACACCCCCTGCCCCACGCGCGGCGCCACCGCCCCGCGGCCACCAGCGAGCGAGCAACCTACCGCCAAGCCGCTGCTGGTACGAGTACGAGCACGGAACAGTGCCGCGGCCGGGGGGAGTTCACCTACCCGGCACAGCCTGCCCGTAAATGCGCGCACAGGCGTGGGCGCGCGGGGCGGTGGCGCGCTTGATGACGCCATTCAATTGCCCCGCGGCCCACGCCTCGTCCTCCTTCTCCTCCCCCTACCACCTGCTCCTCCTCCCCTCCTCCTCTTATTCCCTCCTCTCTCGCCTTCGGCGCCACTTCGCCTCCTCCTCCTCCTCCTCCCACTCCTCCTCGCCAGGTCAGTCTCTCCGTTTCCTCGGCTGCGCTGCTCCCTCCTCTTTTTTTTCTGCCGCGCCAGGTGTTCGTCGTTTTGCCGCTCCCGCGTTTTGTTTTCGTTCATGGGGGATTCTGTTGCTCCTCCGTGCTCTGGGTTCGCTATCGGGAGGTGTTCGCTGTTTTGCTTCGGTGGAGTGGGGGTGTCTCGCCTAGTAGCAGTATCCAGCCGCGGGTTCTCTCGTCGTGTGCTTCATTTTCGTTGTTTTGATGAGGGATTCGGTGTGCAAGTGGTCGAACTCGAGTTGATCAGTGAATTACTTGCGTCCTCATGGAGGAGTTGTCCTAGTGGGTTTCTAAAGGGCTACCTAATGGGTCTACTGCGATGATGATCAGTGGTACAATTTGCGTTATCATGGAGTAGTGGTCCGAATTTGCTTCTAAAGCTGCCTGTTGGGTCCTATGATGCTACGAATGCTCTGGCTTGCCCCTTCTGCTTCAGCTAGCTCTATATCCGATATTCCTAGCAGGTACATCACGCGTGGGTTGGTCGGTGGTTACTGGTTAGTGAATGGTTATTGTTGAACAGCCGAGCCACCTCCAACTAGTCATTGATAATCACATTGACATTGATACGTTGCTATTCATAACCACTCCTTCGCGCTTAACTTAGTTCAACGATAAGGTTGTGCCTTATAGTGGTGTTATGGATTGCCTAATTGAGTTCACCGATAAGGTTGTGCCTCATAGGGGTGTAGTGGATTGCCTAATTGAGTTCACCAATAAGGTTGTGCCTCATAGGAGTGTTATGGATTGCCTAGTGGTCTATATTGATTCAGTCTGTTTTGGCGAGGAGCTACTACTGATTGGGTATGCAAGACAGAACGTACATTTGAACCATATGATGAATTAATTAGTAATTATGGAGTACTTTACTGTTTAATCTGGTGCATTTTATGTTTTCTGATATTTATTTTTTCTTCTTGTGGTTTAGCTTACAACACCAGACAAAATACTAGTACGTTCATGGAGGTTGTTCAAGAAGTCCTTAAGCATTGTTCGACACAAGGTGTCCGTGCAGCCATCAGATCTGACCAAAAGAGTTATAACCTTGTCCAGCTCATTGCATCTGCACTAGATGTCTACAATACTCTGCACAACAAAAATGTACCACTGCTCTCCTTCTCTATATGTTAATTTTATCTGCATATTCATTTAAGATTTCCTGTTAGGTGATTTTAATATGTATATTATGACCTTATCTCTAGGTTCTGAATGGATGTTTAAAGACTCCCTTTTCCTTATGTTGAGTAACAAAATTATGAAATTTTCTTTGAGTTTTAGCAAAGTCCTTCAAATAAATGCACTAGGGCAAATATTCAATGATATAACTTTGTGATTTTGCTGAACCAATCATTGGGAAACACTAGGTGGGTATTTTGCCCTCGATTTGGTTGCGCAACATACTAAGCAACATTTCGTAGACAAGCACTTGGTTAGTCCTGTCTTTGTTCTTGCATATTTGCTAGAAGGCATCGGAGTAATTTGCACAATTTATAGCAGGGCCTTGCAGGATGGGCTTTTACTAGATATATCATCAGTATTTGATATTCAACTTCAAATTTTCAACATTTCGTTTAGTGTCTCTGAGTATTTTGTTTACCAGAACCACCACACATACCAGCTATTGTACCCCTTTAGCACATGTTCAAGCTAACTAAGGCCAGGAATAAATCCGTGATTCTCACAATTTTCTACTGAAGTGCACCTGCTGAACCACATGTGCATATATATTGGCACGGAATTTGAATCTTGGTGGGTGGAGTCATCCACCACCCCACCAAGAGGTTACTCCCAAAATTAATATTGTTTTGTTAACCTGCTCAATGCCTGGTGATGATGTCTGATCGCCTCTTCTGCTGTTTTTCTTGTAGATGACACAGAATGGAAGTGAAGGTTCATCTGTCAAAGGAATAAATGGAACTGGATTCCTTGGTGGAGCTCGTATTGGCATAGTGGCTAAACCATCTCCTGAATTTGTTGCTGGGATATTTGGAACCTGGCTTTCTGGTGGAGTTGCAGTACCTCTAGCACTTAGCTATCCTGAAGCTGAACTCCTGCATGTCATGAATGACTCGGTTTGTTCTAAAACTTGTTGCAGTGTTTTGCTTTTGCATTAGATGTACTTACACATGAAAGATACCATTCTACTATCATACTACGCACCTTTCTCTCTCTCTCTCTCTCCCAAAACAAAAAACCAGCTGCAATGAGAAAGCATCAAGGTAAAAAAAGGGAGGGGCAACAGCAGGAAAAAGCATCACGAGTTTACTTCTCTAGCTATGCGCTACTTTTCGTCTTGATATTGTAAGCTGAGCCAAAATTAGAAATAGATGTTTAAAAGGGGCCATGCAGCAAGCAGCATTTCTTCAATGGGCCACTGGGGGACAGTGTAGACACCTCCTTACACACATAGGAGTAACATTTTTCTGTACAAGTGCATACATTTACAATTTACTATAAATTTTGAAATATGCCCGTTTGTTCTAACTGCTGAAACCTATAGGACATTTCGATGATTTTAAGCACCAAGGAGCATCAAGACATCATGGAGAACATCTCTACCAAATGTTCTGCTCACTGTTCTCTTCTTCCAGCTGTGACAAGTATACCAGTAAACATAGATCCCCAAGAACCATCAAGTACTGAAGTGACTTCATCTATTTCTAGCTTAATAGCTGAGATTGACAGTTCAAAGGAAACCAGAGGTGAGTGATTCTGTTTTTCGCGGCAATCGTACCTATTGATTTCTGCTGCTACTTTTCTATACTGTATTTTGTGTCCTTTTCAATCACTGATTTGCTCAATAATCAATATTAATTCCAAAGCTGCCTAACCATGCTGGGGGTTTGATATTACAGGAGATGATCCTGCTCTCATCCTTTACACAAGTGGGACAACCGGTAAACCAAAAGGAGTGGTCCACACTCATAAGGGGATAGTCTCTCAGGTGCACTTTTTAATAGATTATGCCTGTAGACTTTGCCTTTCGGGACAGTCTGATTGAAGTTAGCAAATTTTCACTTTTCTGATGTTATTTCTATATTTTACCACCTTTCATGATACTGCTATCTACTTTCGACTGATCTAAAGTGATTTGTGGTTCATGTGGTTTCTTATGAGTTGCTAAATATTAGTTATTGGTTTGGCAGGTTCAAATTCTGTCAGAGGCATGGGGATATCAAAGTGAAGATCAATTCCTGCACTGTCTCCCACTACACCATATCCACAAAAAGCTAATGCTAAATGCTATTTAAGTACTTAGCACATATTAGAGTTATCATGCCCATTAAGGTCTGAGATAGTTGGCCTTTAGATTTTCCTGTAGTTGTTTTTGGAGGAACCATTCCTTCTTTTGCGAGATTTATTGAGGTCCTTAACTCCAAATTTACATGTTCATGGCCTGTTCAATGCTCTATTTGCACCCCTCTATTCTGGATCAGTGGTAATTAACCTCACTTTTACTAATATCTCAAATGCTTTATGCAGCATATGCATAATGCTTCACTTGATCGATAGATGTTGTGATTTAGTTTAAATGAATCAGAGTCTTTTGTAGCTCTTGGGTTTCCTTTCTGGTCGTATGATGTGTTACTTTAAGCCTTTAATTTTGTTTTAGGAGACACATATAATGCATCTTGTTTCAGTAGCACGTCTTCAAAAATTTTTCTATGCTAATATATTTTCTCCGAGGTTGCAGGTTGAGTTCATGCCGAAATTTAGTGTGAGGGGAATATGGCAGAGGTGGCGTGAGTCATATCCCAATGATGGCAGTAAAAATGATGAAGCAATTACAGTGTTTACTGGAGTACGGTTCTATGCCATATAATTTTGGTTTTTTTAGATTTACGCTAAACTATTATCTGTCCTTAAATTGCTTGAGGCATTGTGGTTATTTGATACTTTTGGACTACCAGGTTCCAACAATGTACACACGGCTATTGCAAGGGTATGATAGTATGGATCCTGAACAACAGTCTGCATCTTCCTTCGCTGCAAAGCAATTGAGGCTAATGGTCAGTTGTATATATATATATCTTGCAACTAATTGTATTGATTCTTGGACCTTGTTTAGACTAAACTTCATGTGTCAGGCAAAAATTACAACTCATGTTTTTCAGTCGTACTATGTTCCTGAAAAGGCTAGTAGATAGTTACCATGTACAAAATCTGATTACTATCTGTTGAAAATGTACAAGTATATGTATGTTATATGGTAGTACGATAGATAGATCAAGGGTCATGAACCCTTCAATCCTGCTGTTCAACTTGCAAAGTCCAACTGGTTCATTTGCTATGCTTTGCTTGATCAACCACTAAAGTTCTTAATTAAGCACCTCAGGACTCAGTATATCCAATAACTGTGGTCGCACTGACTTTAGGTTTCTAACACCACAAGAACTTGAAAAGCAGATGAAGTTTCTTGCATGATGCCTTTGTGAGCTTGTAATATGCATCTATTTTAGATGTTTTATTTGATTCTGCTGGGCACTGAAGCCAAATGACTTTTGTTGATATTCAACTTTTCGAGCTCTATTAATGATGTATAGTATTCTTTGCATTGTAAGCTTCATTAAGCACTACCATAATGTGGACTGATACAATTATTATCTAAATTTTTGTTATTAACATTATATGAACTGCTGCAGATGTGTGGATCATCGGCCCTTCCTTCCCCACTTATGAAACGGTGGGAGGAAGTGACAGGTCACCGTCTTTTGGAACGATACGGCATGACTGAGGTTAAAAACACAAACTCTTCCTTTTCTATGGACTTACGTTTCATAAATATGATTTTTTGTCATGTTTTGACAGTCTTATTGGTTGTAGTTTGTCATGGCACTGTCTAACCCATTGCATGGTGCACGTAAAGAAGGTACAGTTGGCAAACCACTTCCACGTGTTGAGGTATGCTAAACAATTCCATGGAAGTTAGAACAACATCAAACTAATTTATTCTGTATTGCCTCATGGCACTTACGGAATCTTTCTTTCCCAGGCCAAGATCATTATGGAGGATGGGTCTGAAACTACATCTGAAGTTGGTGAGCTTTGTATTAGAAGTCCATCCCTTTTCAAGGAATATTGGAGAAAACCAGAGGTATGGTTGTGTTTCCATAAACTTAAAAAATATGGAGTCTATGGTTGATAAAGTATTTTTCTCGTCGGCTAAAACAATCCTTCGCTAATTCTCCCAACTGTCAACCTTTTCTATTGTGGATGATGCACAAGAATAAACTTATACATTTCATTTTGATTGCGTATATTATTTATTTGTAAACAATCTCCATGAGTTGCATCCCTATTTTACCAAAACCCATTCGTTCACCAACCCATGGGCAGGACTTTGTTACAAATAGCTTCTCTGATAATTGTAGATTACTAATTAAAGGGTATTATTGCTGCATTTTTTTCACCCAACTCTGTAGCCTACACTTGTCAATATGCTATTGCCTGTTATTTGCGCGTCTTGTTATTAGAAACCAGTGCGGTGTATTCCTTTTGTGGGTGTTGTGATAGACACGACATGACTTCTAAGCTGCACTATACAAACTTAGCAGAATTTGCTAACCACCAAGGAACTAAATGAAGGGTGCATGTTGAGAATCTAATGTCTTTGTTTCGTTATTCAGCACAGTTAATTTTTATTGCAGGTTACTGCAGAATCATTTATTGATGGTGGGTTCTTCAAGACTGGTGATACAGTAACTGTAGACGATGAAGGATATTTCATAATTTTAGGGCGTAAGGACCACTTTATCATTTTGCACTAGTTCTGTTTTTTTGTTTAAGTTGTGGTGCTACTGTCTATTTGTAATCATTTTGGGTTATCTGTCTCATTTGTATTATCCTGTGTAGGCACAAATGCTGACATCATGAAAGTTGGTGGTTATAAGCTATCTGCATTAGAAATCGAGTCAGTGCTGTTACAGGTAAATATCCCCACACTAGACATTATTAGCAAACCTACTGCCTCGAAAAAACTTGCTGATACATAGTACTTTCCTTGTGCTAAGAATAAAGGTAGACGATAATAAAGGTAAAAACTTAAAATCTCCACAGAAGGCTCACTGTCATAGTTTTCAATAGTCACTTTGTAAACCTATCTAATTGAAGACAGCCCAATGGTTTAGTTGAAGATTACTCATCTTGTTTACTCTGGTGATTTCTTGTTCAGCATGAAACTGTCCTGGAATGTGCTGTTCTTGGCTTAACTGATGAAGCTTATGGAGAGATTATCTGTGCAATAATTGTGCCTAAGGAGGACTCAAAGAAAAGAGCTGAACTGGACTCGAAACCAGCACTGACCTTGGAAGCATTGACAAGTTGGTCAAAAGATAAGCTTGCTCCATACAAGGTTTGATTTTCTACATGTTTCCCCCCCTTTCCCTAGCAACTTTACAGTATTACCTTATTTGTGAGTTGCCTTTTTTAGTGGTCTCTTTTGACTGTTGCTTGATACTATGATGTTCTCAATTTATATTTTGCATGCGGAAGAGAGTTTCTGACCCATGTTGTTTTCAACCACTTCTGGTTAAATTTACATCTCCTTTGCTTATATTAACACGTATTGATCTTAACTACTCTTCCCTTCTAAAATGTTGCAACCTGAGGATTTAATCCCATCCTAGGTTGCAACATTTTAGGATGGAGGGAGTAGTTAAAAGATTTTAAGATATGACATACAGTAGGAGTATTAGTTATGATCATGTATTATTGTTGGACCCACAGTACTCCATTGCGTATCTTCTATCTGATCTCGAACTGAAATCTTTTTTCCCGTTGGAGTTAATATCTTTTTCTATGCATGATAGATTCCTACGAGGTTGTACTTATGGGATTCGCTTCCTCGGAATGCCATGGGAAAGGTGCGGGCTGAAAATGTTTTCTTCTTAGCAGTTGTGTTGCGCTTGCTACTGATTTACCTATTGCTTTTATCAGGTCAACAAGAAGGAGCTGAAGAAATTATTAGGAGCTTAGCTGTGGTTCCAGGAAGGCAGACATTGTAATGGTTAGCTAATAAATATTTTTCGCATTCAAAATTTGCTGAATAACCAAAACCAAACGGAGGTCACTTCTAGAATAAAACACTAGAGATAGATTCATAGATATGTTTTTTTTTCCGAACAAGAGATTCATAGATATGGTGTATGCTAATAATTGCACAGATTTTTCCTTGGCCAACTGCCACCGCAATGGGCAAAGATGATCACTCTGACGATCTTGCATATGGTCAGAGAATCATTCCTGTAACCTGCTATTTTCATGGGGCAACCAAACCATAGGTTTCATATTAGCATAACCGTAGGGAAGGTTCCATATTGTCACAAGTTCCCAGCAATCCACATGCACGCTTCAGCATAAAACTACTAGGCTACAGGCGTCTCTCCCTCACCTTCGTCTTCCCACTCCACGTTCTGCCCCTCCTTGCCGTACGCCCAGCCGCACCAGAGGAAGTAGATGAAGTTCACGGCGCCGAGGCCGGCGAGAAACCAGTAGTAGTAGTCGTAGCGGCCGGCGTTCAGGTCCTCCGCCAGCCAGCTCGTCCTCCCTCCCCGCCCGCTCGCCTCGTGGACCACCTTGATGATCAAGCTCCCCACCAGGCTCCCCGCCCCCAAGGCCATGTAGAGCAGCGCCATGCTGAAGCTGGCCATGCTCTTGGGCAGCTCGGTGTAGAAGAACTCGATGACACCGATCACGCCGAACGCCTCGGCGAGCCCGGCCAGCGCGTACTGCGGCACGAGCCAGAACGCCGACATGGCACCGCCGCCACCCAGCGCCTGCCTGCGCCGCGCGGCCTCCACCACGGCGGCCGCGGCCATCGCCGCGGTGCCGAACACCAGGCCCCCGCCGATCCGCTGCTTCATGGTCAGCCCACGCGGGTTGCCCGTCAGCCGCCGCAGCGCCGGCGCGGTCCACCGGTCGTAGCAGCCCGACCAGAGCGACATGGTGAGCATGTTGAACACGGCGAACGTGCCGCTGGGCACGCGGAACCCGCCGGCGCCGACGCGCCGGTTCATCGCGTCGGCCTGCGGCACCGCGAAGTACTGGTTCATGGCCTGCGCGAGGAAGATGGTGGACGACCAGATCGGCATCACGCGGATCGCCGACTTGAGCTGCTCCACCTGGTCCACCGTGCACAGCCGCCCCCTGTCGCTGATGCCGTCTGCGCCACCATTGCCGGACTTGTCCTCCTTCGTGCTGCTGATCATGCACGCCTTGTTTAAGAACCTGAACAGAATCAATCAAGCGTCGCCGTTACACCACATGAACTTCAAATTATGCATCTCTGAACAGCAATTCGCACCATTAGCATGCTGCATTGCTGATCTTCCTATCGCTTACCTCAGCCTGTCCGTCGGAACGGTGAGCTTGCAGTCCTTGAGGTGATGGTACACGCCGTCCTCGGTCTTCGCCGGCAGCCACGCCCTGCGGTTCCTGACCGCCGCGGCGACGGCGGCGCCTATCCCGGCGAACATCCGCTTGGAGCCCCTGTCCTTGATGTAGAGGCCGGAACCGAGGAGGAAGCTCGCCGCGGAGAGCAGCATGAGGCACGTCGGCACGGCGAGCCCCACCTTCCACCCGAGGTTGTCCTGCACGTACACGACCACCGTGACGGCGACCATGAACGCCACGCCGATGGAGCCGTAGTATGCGTTGAAGTACACCCGCAGGATCCTCGACCTCCTCTCCTTGGGGTGCCTGGAGAACTGGTCGGCCCCGAACGCCATGGAGCACGGCCGGACGCCGCCGGCGCCGACGGACAGGAACACGAAGCCGGCCAGCAGCCAGGCCATGTGCCTCGCCTCCGGCGGCGCGCACAGCTCCGGCGAGGCTCTCATGTCGCACGGTGGCGGCCTCGCTCCGGGTATCATGGCGCTCAGCCACAGGAAAACCATCCCCTGGAACAAGCAAAGCAAACAAAACACATCAGCTCGGTTCTCTCCGTTGCTAGCCGCAGTGCCAGTGGAAATCTCATCTTCTTTTGCGCTTACAACGAAGCAGGCGACGGAGCCGATCGCGACGATGATGAAGCGGCCGAGGTACATGTCGGCAATGACGGCGCCGGGGATGGGCGCGAAGTTTGATACTGCGCCCCACACGAAGAGGAGGCTTCCGGCGTTGGCATGGCTCAGGTGGTACTGCATGTTGAGGTACGTGATGAAGTTGATGTTGAGCCCGAATCCAGCAACCTTCTCCAGTATCTCGTTTGCTAGGGATGCAAAGGTAACAGGAAACTCCGTCAGATTGAATTACTCAATTGAAGGGCATAGTCCACCATTGATGGGCATCACTATCCTAAAAAAGTTCACATATGAATATCATAGGCCAAGCACACAGATATCAATTGAAAGCATATGCGTCTAGATTCTAGAACATGACTCATGTCATCTCAAAGAAAACAAGAAACGGAGGATTTCATAAATCCATTTGCACAAATACTGTGATCAGTGGTTTCTAAAATCCATTTGCATAAATTTCAATTGGAACTTACAGATGATAAAAGGGAGGGCTTTGAAACCACCCTTGGACTTGGCCTTGAAGAACCCTTGTGCTTCAGCCTCAGCAACAAGAGAGTGCTCCATGACGCAGTAGAAATGAAATGCTAATTGCTACGCCTACAGGATTTAGCAAAGAGTGGCAGGATCTTGTACCACGGCGCATAACCTCGTTAAATTATATCAACCGGTAGACGGTAGTTAGGTCATAAGGTGGACAACTACTACTAGTTCTTAATCTAGGCAAAGCAGTAGCAAGTAGGAATCCTAGTAGGGAGGGAAACGCCTCTTCCGGAACACAGCATGTGAATATGCGTCACTGTAATCTTCAGTTTACCTGATACTTGACTAAGTTGGAGCACTTATGCTGAAAATAACTAAGATGATATGCTTTAGGCATGTTTGGAAGAGGAGCTTATTTTCTGGTCCATGTCACATCGAATATACGGACACTAATTTGAAGTATTAAATATAGGCTAATTACAAAACTAATTACACAGCTAGAAGCTAATTCACGAGATGAACCTATTAAGCCTAATTAATTCATAATTAGCACATGTTTACTGTAGCATCACATAGGCTAATCATGGATTAATTAGGCTCAATAGATTCGTCTCGCGAATTAGTCCAAGGTTATGAAATGAGTTTTATTTTTAGTTTACGTTTAATACTCTAAATTAGTGTCCGTATATTCGATGTGATAGTGACTAAAAAAATAAGTCCCTCTCCCAATCAGGCCCTTAGCTATTTCTGAAATACAGATGAGATCACATATGTATCTCTCCTGCAATCTTCGGCAGCGCACAATTTAAGATGGCCATTTTTTCCCCTGCCAGTCCAAAACTTCTCTAGTACTGCATCGGTTGCTTTGCTTTCTAGAATTCCCAACTGAACATTACCATTTTCCCTTGATTTGCCCTCAAAGTGTCAGCTTTATCGCCAGCGATCGTTCTAGGTTTGTCATTCTACCGCAGTGCCACTGAACTGACACTGCCACACCGATAATTAATCAAGACAGTTCTACCTGCGGTCCATTTGGAAATGCTCGGTGTGTACAAGGCAATCATTAGCTGGACTGTGCAACGCATACATCTCTTCCTTGATCTATGGACAGAGCTTGGTTCAGTTTTGTTCCTACAAGCTTGGTTCAGTTTTGTTCCTCGTAGGACATGCATGACAAGCTATGCAGTGCTCAATACATTCAAAGATATATAGGAGTATTACATAGTGCGAGTACATTAATTACTGGAAAATAAAACGCATAAAGCACGCTTGAAATTTGGATGCTGTAACTTTTCACGTGTATAAATTTGACGTCACTAGTAAATTAACACAAGACTGGAATGTATAAAATGAAGGTACTAAATCTAACAGCTTCAAGCGTGCAATTTGAGGTGATCTAAAAATAAGAAAGATAAGGGCCTCACTGAAATGCACGGTTCTAAAACCGCGAGAAAAGGGAAAACCAATGAATAAATTTGGACATGCTACCTTATCCCACACGATTTCAGGACACATGAATATGGGAGTTCTTTGGCCCTGATCGGCTGAGCTACTATTGATATGGTTATAGAAAAATAAAATAAAACAAAAAATAATTTATGATTAAAACTTTTATATCTCTATTCTTAGCAGTCTAAAAGCCTTGGCTAGAAAACATACTAAGACGAAAAGGCACCCAGATCAATTTTAAACTTAAGTTTGAAAATTCATATTTTGGCTATGCCATATAAGCCAACAAGCAGATGATACTGAATCCGTAAGAAAGTATATTTGTTTTTTCAATAGATAGTTAAGAGAGGAAGATAGAATGCACTGAACTTTTGAAAAAAAAACATGGGTGTTTGAGCTCATGTTTATTTGCTTTTAAATTTAGTGCATACAAAACCAATTCATCAGAATATAATTGCTTCGTTTGTATGTTCCATACAACTATTGTAGGAAAAAAATTCTTAGTATCAGAATCCTCTAAAATTCCTTTGAAAATTCTGCCATCCAACGCTACCCTCGAAGTAAAACATAAAAGACAAGAAAAAAAATGGTTACATACCTATGATGAACGGTAGGGCTACAAATCCACCTTTCCATTTCACTTTGGAGGCCTCACAGCTTTTCACATCACCTTCTTGAGCTTCCATCTTCTGCAAAGCTAAAAGGGCAGTAGCTGGTAAGTGGGTGGAGGTGATTAACCATGGGCAACGCTTTATACAGATGCATCTATCAGTGAACAGCATTTTCGTATGTGCTTGTTTCCGTTACTGTTTACCTTAGAGGCTATAGTGTACAAGTTATGTCTGTTGCCTAGTAGGAAAATGTAACTTTGAGGAACAGCAAAGAACAAGGGCACTCTTTCTGGGACCTGTTTTTTCCAGGAAAATTACATAAAGGGTCTTGCAACAGAGGAACTACTGCACCTCTTTGATCCAAGGTAGGAGATAGTGATCAAACTCGTGACCCCAACCACCGAGCTCAACACATGATTTTCCCATAGAGATAAAGGAAAACGTATTCTTGAAATTAAGAACAAAGCTATAAAATCCTTTACTGAGGCAAATGGTGGAGTACTATACTACTATTGCAGTTGGCGTGACACAAGATAGCGCTAAGAGGAAGAGAAGAGGAGAAGCTAAGGAAAAGGATAGGCAATCGAGCACTTACCTTAGTTTACCCGGCGCACACAGAGAAGCAACAATGTGCTATAGCACCTGAGGGAGAAGATATTTATATCTGAAGTCCCCCAGGTTATGTCTTTCTTATCGGGAAATTGGCAGAAATAATGGCAAGCAAACAAAATGTAACGCCAGCATTCAAGTGTTTAATGCCTATAATGGTCAGCAACAGTTGGACCGATGAAGACCATGATGAGAATTGAGAAACAAGGTCGTCTCCGTTGAATTTTGCCTACATCTTATTCAACCACTGTATGATCCATGCGCTACGTCGAGCAAAACTGCATATTGATTGCAGTGCGTAACTGGTGTTAGCGGGAGCTATTTTGTCTGTTGGTTCATCAGCATTTTGGCGCCAGCAACAAGCACTCAAGCAGCACTAATGCTGAAGGCTGAAAGAGAAACGGTGATCATCTTATCATGTCTCTACGGAGGATCGAAAATGGTAGCATCTCTATGTAAACGATTCTCGGTCAGTCGAGAATTAGCTATATTTGTCAACTTAACCATCTAGAATATGACACTAAAAGAAATTAGAAAAATCAATTTTTATATTTACTAGTATCAAACCTTACTACTTTTACCAAAACGATGTTCGGTCGGCGGAAAATTTCAGTCACCGTTTTTATCCCTACTTACATGCAAACCCATCAGTAACAGAAATATACTACTGCTGCTGCTACTACTAGCATTTTAAAACGTCGCGGGTTGCAACCTGTGCCCTGTAGGATCTTTTGAGCCGGAGAACTGATAGGATTTGAGGTCGAACCATTTTTGCACCAACATATACAATTACTCTTTTTGTCTTAAAATATTAAAAAATTTTAAAATATAAAAAATTTTAAATAGATGTGATATATCCTAGTATTAAAAATATTATATTTTGGCTTGTTTAAATTTATAGTATTAGAATACGTCACATACATTCAAAATTTTTTATATTTTGAAAAAGAGAAAATACGTATTACAATTTTCACAAGTAGAAGCTGAAGCAGAACACAGCAGCGGCTTGCCTCACTAAAAAGGTTTTACAGTTTCTGCTGCTGGTCTTCCTTGGTCTTGGTGTCCTCCTCCTTCACTGCTTCCTCCTCCGCCGTCACCCGGTTCTGGCCCTCCTCGCCGTACGCCCATCCGCACCACACGAAGTAGGCGAGGTTGGCAACGCACAGCGCGGCGAGGACGAGGTAGTAGTAGTCGTAGTGCCCTCTGTTGAGGTTGCTGGAGAGCCAGCTGTCGCGGCCGCCGCTCCTGGTGCCGGCGTTGATGGCCCCGACGATGGCGCTCCCGGCCACACTGCCGAACCCCATGCCGAGCGCCAGCAGCGAGACGCCGATGCTGGACATGGTCTTGGGGAACTCCGAGTAGTAGAACTCAATCTGTCCGATCAGGTTCAGCGCCTCGGCGAGGCCCGTGATGCAGTGCTGCGGCACCAGCCGCATGGCGGACATGCGCACGGCGCGGCCCGACTGCGGGCCGTAGTCGCGGAGCCCCTCGGCGAGCGCCGCGGAGCGGCGGGCGGCCTCGGT